>CM038231.1:77872103-78544679 GCA_021442155.1 Cymbidium sinense | reverse complement strand
CTAGATGAAGCTACCTCCTCACCGGTGATATCCTCGAGGTATTGCTCAAAATCGATCCTAAAATAAAAAATGCTTGGTACTTTATGAAGGGAATTATAATCCCATTGGATCTTAGTCGTTGGATCTCTTGTGCTCCTTCTAAGGGGTGAGTTTGAACTCCATCCGAGCTCGTGATCGAGCGATCGATGGATGACATCCTCGCCACTCGGGGAGATAAATCACACCGCCCATTCCGTGTGATTGGAACGATTAGGATTAGCCCCCCGATTTAAGCCTAAACTGTGTGATTAATCCTGGCCATCTAATCTTAGATCGGACAGCCTGTGGAGGAAGCGTCCACCGTCAGCTGACGCGGTAGCGGATGTGACAACTTAAATAACCTATCCCATCATGCCATGGTAAGGCGTGAAGTGTGCCACCGCCACGCAACTGGGGGATTAGGGGTTTAATTAGCTTAATTAATTTAATTTTAATCATGGAACTTCCAAGATTTATAACTAACTATAGAAAAATCCAAAAAATACAAACTCAACTTCATTTTAAAGATAATTTAGTGAGGAAAAATATAAAATTAAAATCAATTAATTTTGGACAGTGACTTTCACTCAATTTGAGTTTTATTAGAAATATAATTAGCCTAATTACTCCTTAATTACTTCAGCAATTTATTCCAAACTTCCCAGGGTTAATTAGTGGGATGACCTCTGCCTCTCATGATTTTCTTGGAATTTATTATTGGATTAATTAGGAGAATTGCTTATTTCATCTCCAATCAGTTCCCTAATTAATTAAATGATTAATTAACCTAAATAAATTCATTAATTAAGCTTGGTAATCATCTTGAAATAGTGAATTAACTTAGGGAATGAGATTAGATTTCTTTTCCAATCTTTTCCCCTAAGTCTATTTCACTTGGATAAAGACTTAATTAATTTGTAAATTGATTAATGATTTAATCACTTCATTAAATGACTTAATTAACTAAACTAAAAACCAAATTATTCCAAAACTTAATCAACTTAATCTTGGGTAGATTCTTAGGTGTTCAATAACCTAAAAGGCTTCAAAGAAAATTATAATCAAACTACATGTGTAGGAAGGTTATAAAAGTACTTAATTAAACCCTTTAGCTTAATTAATCAATAATTGTGAGCCAATTGCATTAGGCCCCTTTATTTCTTAGGTGCATTATTGATTTAAATTCCATGTGGTTGCATATCATATGTTGATTATGATTATGTTAAAGTGGTGTAAAGGATAATTAATGAATTTAATTCACACCTTAAATAAAACATGCAATCAACCTAATTGTTCTAAAATTAAACTAAACTAATTCACACATGGAGGAAATGGGTTAAGACCTTTTTACATTTCCTCAGTGAAATCAAATTAAAAAATAAAAATCTCCTTAAAGTATTTTGATTCACTTTAAATGATCTTATTTCATAAGATTGTCTTTAGTTCATTTCCTAAGTCAAATCAAATCATAGGATTGTCTTTAGTTCAAATTAAAAAAAATAAAAATCTCCTTTTTACATTTCCTAAGTGTATAGTTCATTTCGAAAGAAAAAAACTTGCTTAAATCTATTTCTATGCCCTCCTATGTTATTACTTAAGAAGGATCCTCACATTTACACATGTAAATTATACAACCTAATCAAACAAAATTCTTTTGCATGAATTTTCATCTATTTATTTTTTTTTGTTAATCTTCATGTATTTAAGAAAAGTGATGTATTAGTCTGAACATCCTGGAGTTCCGAGGCTTTAAGTAGCCTTAAGTAGGTCTTGTACCTTACAGCCTTGGTGTAGAAAATAATGGTGTTGTACTCACTTATGTCTTTTATACATGTGGATGTGCATTTAGCTAATGGATAAAGAATCCCTCTTTTCTACATAATAAAGACATGCATTCATGGAATGTCCAAATTTCTAAATCATATCTCTTAGAATTCATCATCAAGGTGTGCTAAAATTTGCATTGCATGTATAGATATGCTTGGGATTATTCATGTGCATGGTATACATGGTGGAAAGAAATAAATGGTTGTGTGTTATGTGATAGTAATTCACCTAATTAATCCTAAGATGCATTTCTTATTGAATAGGGCTATTTAGAGTAAATCTAAACTTAGGGTTAATAAAAACACATAATAAAATAATCACTAAAGAAAGATCATTAATGAATCTACCTTAGCAATTACTTAAGGTAGTGATGAAAGAGAAGTTCTCTTCTATTTTCTTCTCTTTACAATATTTAGTAACTAAATGTAGGTTCATTCAAACCAAATCAAATCATCAAATAAAATTGACAAATCAACTAAATCACTTAAAATGAAACCACCTTTGAGTTGAATCCTTCACACTTAGAAAATTCTAACCTTAAAGTCTAGCTAAGACATGCCTTAAACATGGCACACATTAATAGCTAAGTCACCATTTATAGCTCTATGTTAGGGTGGTGCAAGGTTTGATGCCTGATTTTGTTTTGTGATATAATATTTTTAGACTGGATGTTAGGGTGCATGTGTGTATTTTGGATGATAGGATGATCTTAGTCTAATCATATCTTCTGTAGAGGATTGTGCTAGGGATGCTGTAATAAAAATATAAATATTTTGTGTGCTTTATACCCTAAGCATGATCCAAACTAGGACAAGTGGACTTGGTTACCCATGTGTGGGGTGCTAAGTCTAAATTATTCATATAACTGCTTGGATTGTGTGGTATGTTTAGCTAAACTCTATTTTGCAGGTTTAGTTAGATTTATCTTTCCCATATAAATGTAAATTTTGCAATTGAAATTTGGAATGAATGTTATGAGGGAATTAAGGTGAACATTGGTCATAAGACCATGTCTTATGTACCATGTGAAGCCTTGGAGCAAGCCACATTCCAAATCAAATCAAAAGAAAAAATGGAGCACAATAAAAATGAAGAAATGAAGAAATGAAGAGATGAAGAAATGAAGAATAAAGACCCCATAACATGAATTCCTTTTTAATTATAATTATTCATTTGTAATCCAAGTTGTATAAGGGTAGAGCTCAGCTACCCACTTTCCTTTTCGGGTTGTGTGGTATCCCACCACATTGACCTCTTATTCTTTTACATTAGCTTTATAAAATTATTTGATATTTATTTAGCTTGTGCATTAGAAATGGCATGATTTTTCTAGTTTCTTAATTGCTTGATGGTTGTTGAATGGCCTGGATGCGATTAGACTCTTAAGGAAAAATAAATTTTCTATCTAATTAATCAACTCAAAATTAAATTAAATAATTCATAACCTCAGCTAAAGCCTAGGACATAAATCAAGATAATAAAATATTTAGCAACCCTACCGGATATTGTATGTCTCACATGACGCATAAAATCATATTTCTTCACTCTTGCTACTGGAGGGCTTCCACCTTTGCCAGAGAAAATGGCTTGACCTTTGAGAGCCATGGTGGAAACACACCTTCTTCTTGCTGATTTTGGCTCATAATCAATCTTCTCATGCATTAGGCTTATGAAATCCCATAACCTGCAACAAATAGAAATGTCCAAAAGTAAAAATAAAACTTAACAAAAATTGCATTAGATTAAGTCATTTATTCATGCCCTTCATGATCTAGTCTCTTAAGGAGTGAGTTTAAGGACTTAGTCTCCTTTCTAAATAAATAATAGCTTATCCATCTTGCAAAGCATAAGACTTGCATGCATGTATTTAAAATCGTAGGAGGAGTTAGTTGGTGACCACCCCCAAGTGATTGTAAGTCTAACAGTCGGGTGATTTATCCTCTCTTGTGGAGATAAACTATATACCCATTTTTTGCCTTAGATTTAGGTCGTGCATTGGCCCTCATCAAACCTCCCTAGATTTATGATCTGAGGTTGTTATTTCCTTTTGCAGGCTACAAGTATAAATCCTCACCTCTTAGGCATTTCCATGATCTTGTATTATGAAATTGTAAGCCCTAGATTTCTAATAAAAATTCAACTCAAACATATAATTCTCAAATTCAAAATATAAAGCCCACCATAGATAGTTTGGGATGCTCACTAGGTTTCCTAGTATCATGAGCACCCCTACTCATCTCCTTTGGTTTCATAATAACTCCCTCCTATTAATCAATCCCACTTGATTTTCTAAAATAACTAATTTGTTGATAGCCTATCTTTGAAATTTTGGAGACAATGATCATTTACCTTAATCGAGAGTATTCTTAAGGAATCTCATTCCTTAAGATGTAATTAACTATGGGGCTTGCCCATAGGGAACTTAACAAACCCATTTAAATAAACCCTACTTTACTTTTCATGTAAAGTGGGGAAAGATCTCTCGTACATTCAAGACCCATTGTCCTGGGGATTCCTCATTAAGTGATTAGGTCCATTGTAGGATGTTGACTGCCTCGAGATAGTACATCATTCCTCAATGTCGCACCCGATCACCCTAATGAGTACATCTCATGGATCTATGTGGTGTCCCAATAATATACCCACATTTTATTTTTCAAAATCCCAAAGTTTGAGAAATAAAAGCACCACACTATGATTATTCAACTCTTATGTAGCAATGTTTAACTTTATGGATTGAGAATAGTATGAGATGATTTATATTGGATATATTTAATAAGTTATGGTATGTAAATTTTGATGATTAATTTTATATATATTATATATATATATATATATATATATATATATGTATATAAGATATTGTACTATACAATATAATGTGTTAAACATTCTTAATATTTCATAATTAAATATAAATTATCAATTATTTTATATTGATTCATTATATTTGAATATTATGCATTTGGTTTATTTTTTCTTTATATTACTATAATTTAGAAATATAAGTATTCACTAGCAGGTTGATGACCTATAATTGTTTTAAGTCAACATTTTTATGTTTAAACTTTGTATTAGTATCAACACTATAAGAAAAAATGTATATCAAAGATGTGGTCAATACAAAAAAAGATTTAACTTATTTTAACTATTTTAAGTTAATTTATATTACACTGAGTAGCTCTTTTGATTTATATGATAAGTATTAATTTGTGAAAGAAATTAAAATTTAAAACATCATTACACCTTCCGACCTTATATGATAATTTCAAGCCTCCAGTTTGAATCAAGAATTACTACATTGGTAATGATTTATAGAGTAAATTAATAATCTGATATATTTTTCATAAATATTATACTAAATCATCAAAGAGACTCTTCAATACATTATTTTAATGGTTTGATGAGCTTTTAAGTAACGCATGTTCACTCTTATCATGCCGTTTGGTAGGAGGAAGGAAAAAGTTACATTTGGGTCTTCAGTCTTCACACAGAGGAGAGACTCTTCAATCACTAGCAACTGATATAATATGGATTTGGGTCTTCATTTAAATAGCTTTATTCAGCAGCTCACCCTAATAAAATACATGTTCAGACAGATTTAACTTAAACATCATTATCATATTATCTACTTTATTTTGATACGTTGGTGACCAATTCCTCCTATGAATTGTATTGAAGCACAATTAATTCAAAAAAATTATTTTACTTGTAAGAAGTGATATTACTATAAAACCTGAGAGATAAATCGAAGCATACTGACTTTCAACTACCAGTACACAAAACCTGACCATCAGAACTTCTTCTGAGTTACCAAAGTTCAATAAAAGGCAGCATTTTTATAATATATAATCAATTACAAGAATTCCTGAAACATTAAAATGTTCTACTACTTACAACTATATATATACATTATGCATATACAAATTAACTAAAGCAGATTCATACATACTTGAGAGTAAATTAACATTCTCAGCTTTCATCTTCTTCTTGATCACTTCGAGTTCTACAAAGACATAATATGACATGAATATGACTTCCATTTCTGCAAACGGGCAGAAGGAAATGGAGCACCTCTTCAGCCACTTTGATATCAATGGCGATGGAAAATTTCGAGCTTCAGCTTCTTATGAGCACCATTGGAGAAGAGCTCTGCCTGAGGAAGAGGCCTTGCTGATATGCCGACTCAGATGAGGGATGGTCTGCTTGACATGGAAGACTTCATGAGATTGGCAAATGGATACTGGCGGAGGAAGAAAAGAGTTATAAGGAAGAAAATTTAGTGAAGGAGGCCTTCAAGTTGTATGAGATGGATGGGAAGGGCTATATTACAGATAGGAGCTTGAAGAGAATGCTTAGCTTGGGTTCTGAGGCCAATCGAAGTGTCACCCATGATTTCCAAATTTTGATTTGAATGGAGATGGCATGGTTTGTTTTGATGAGTTCAGAGCCATGATGAAGCTCTAATTCTTTTATTTGTTGGGTTTATATATATTTTTCAGAATTTGTTTGATTGATATGTTACTTGTGCTTTCACAAAAATTATAAATTATGGAACATTCATATTAATCAAATGGCCTAAATTTGCTGTGAAAATGTCTACTAGTTAATGAAAATTAGTACTTCTGGTTGTATGAATATAATGGTTCTCATAAGAAGAAGCTCAGACTGAGAAATTTTTCCATCGTCAGTGATATCAAAGTGGCTGAAGAGATGCTTGAAATCCTTCAAACTGGCCTTGTTATGATTGGTTATAATAAATGAATAATCATAAAAATAATAATATGACATAATGATAATGTCACACTTGTAAATTTAACAAAGATTCCCTGCAAACGATGTTACTTAGCATAAAAAATACTGGTTGTTGAAATATTTGTGATGGTAAAGAGATTATTAATCGTATGAAATATGAAGCTATACACACATAAATGAGTTGAGTTTAGCTTATTATGGAATTTAATCAAGTTGAGATAATTTTACTAGTATGAATCACTTATTATAAATGATGACTTCTTTTATAATTAAAGAAGATATTGATATAATATAATAGAGATAAACTGTAAATAATGACTTCCATGATGGAAGTAGGATGAGCCACGGGTATTAGAGATTTCATCAAAATATTATTATTGATTTGATTGACCATTCTTTTATTCAGAGAGGATCAATAACTAAGAAGGTGAGCATTGACTTTGGTAAAAGCAAAAGGTGTCATAAATAATTAATAACTTTTCACCTTTTAATGAGATATGACTTAAATTTAACATAAAAAAATTTTATAGCATATGCAAAATCAAATTTAGACACCATAGAATTCGGCTCGAAAATAAAAATATATTTATTTATTTTTATTTTTTTTACCTTTCTTTGAACTAGTTTTACAAACTTTATGAAGTTTTAAATGTGAAGAAAAGTATACATCTAGAAGATCAACCCAAATGAGTCAAATCCAAACCTAGACTAAACCAATCCAAATTAATTGAACTAAAATATCACAAATCATCATATAAACCTAACTCAAGCATTGGTTTGACCCACAATTTAGTCAACCCAACCTAGCCCAAATGAAAACCATTTGACCAATTCAAGCCAAACCACTAAAATCCAACTTGTAGAATCTTGTGGGCTGATCTAACTCAGCTTAAACTCACCCTAGGTCAGCCTAAGAGCTCGCCAAAAGCCTAGTGGGCCCCATCAAGGGAATTAGCCATCAAACCATGGGATTTAAACTTCAAAATCAATGGATCCAAGCCAAGTCAACTCTCTCATCCCCATGGCAGCCCCTTAGCACTCCATAGAACCTTCTCCTGACCCACCCAGCCAACCCAACTCCACTAGGTTGGCCAAGGATCTTACCAGGTGAGTTGACTCACCTCCAACCCAAACCAAACACCCATTGGATCCAAGCTTTGCAAACCTTTCACAATGGATCCATGGAAGCCTCCTCACTTCTCCCATCTCGCACCACCTTGACTTGATGGAGACAAGTCCGGGTCAACAATGGTACCAAAATGTGCACGTCTCCTTTCGTGGAATTATCGAGCAAGATTTTGAAGGCATTCGAAAGCTTTGAGTCTAGGAAGCATTTTTAAAACCTCAGAGAGTGATTCTAAACCTTCTCGAGAGCTCCAAAATCTGGATTTCCCATTCCCATGGAAGGCCAAAATAGGTGAGGGCAATCTCAATCCATTCTCCCTCGTTTCGCAATCAAGCCCAAATACCTCTTAGCCACACCGTCACCATACCTAGTCGAGCACAAATGAACAAATTCCCAAGCTTCCAAGCCATGAGAGGAGGGAGTTCGATCAAGGCCGAATGCCAAAGGAGGGGAGATTGGCCCACAGAGCATTCCACACCAAATCAAACCTAGACTTCTTCATAGGGGCCAGTTACCTCCCATGACCCACTGGACATTAGCGGTGAGGTAATTTTTCAAACCGAGCCTTGTATGCAAAAATGGGTTGATCTTTTGTAAAGTAAATTCGAATCCGATGTGAATTTGACTGTTGGATGTGTATCCCCCCTCCTTCCGAAGGTATGGGATCGGTTTGATCCCAATCCATGCTCGAGTGAGCTCGAATCGAATGGGGAAAGATGGACGGTGCTCATCTTTCATCACTCGCGAAGAAGGAAGATCATACGCCATTCGTTCTACGTGATTGGAGCGGATGGCTATGATTAGATCATGATAGATTCCCATTGTTTTCTCCCTTAACCAGCGGATCGAATCGTGGCAGTCCGATCTTAGATTGAACGGTCCACGGAGAAAGCGCGTCCACCATCGGCTGAGTCAACGTGCGGATGTGACTACTTAAATAGTCAATCCCGTCATGCCACGTGGAAAGCACACCACGTCTGCCGCCACGTGGCCCAATTGGATGAAGGCTTTAATTACGGCTAATTAATTAATTTTAAATCCTGAACTTCCTAAAATCATAACTTAGGATGATTTTGAAGATATTTCAGAGTAGAATCTAGGAAATTATTATTAATTAATTTTAAATAGTGATTTTGGCTTAATTAAAGTTTAATCAAAAATCTAATTAGCTTAATTACACCTTAATTATATACTCAATTAATCCCAAATTATTTATGGATAATTAGGGGTATATCCTTTTCCTCCCTACTTTTTTTGGGATTTTATTGATTGCTTAATTAAGAAAATCACTTGATTAAGCTCTAATCACTCTCTTAATCTAATTAATCATAATTAATGAATGAACAATAGTTTGATTAATCATTTAAACCTACCTTACCTCTCTTGAATAGTAAGATAACTTAGGGGATATGATTGGGGATAGTTTTCCTAATTCATTTCTAAGTTTTCTTTACCTTTAAAAATAAAATTAATTAATGGTTAAAGGAATGATTAATTAAGTGATTAATCATCAAGATAGGAAAATCAAATTTTAATTAAATATTTAAAATGATTTAGGGATTAGGATTGGGTCCTTGACCTTGATCCTTTCCCCTAAGTTAATTTCATCATTCAAATTAAAATATAACCAAAGTGTTTAATCAATTAATTAAAGGCTTAATAAAATTAAAATTAAAAAAAATCAATTCATCCACACCTAAGCAACCCTTAATGATTAGATTAAGTCACCACTTCTACCTTAATGTTAGGGTGGTGAATTAAGTGATGTATGTTTGGTTTTATGATGTATTACTTCAGAATGGATGTTAGGGTGTATGTTCATGTTGGGATGTTAGTGAATAGCCTAATCATATTTTCTGAGAATTATGCTTAAGGGGTGCTTAAAATAAATATAAATGCTCTTTAGGTTGCTTAAACCCCCTAAGTATAATCCAAGTTAAGATAGATGGGCTTGGTTACCCATATGCTAGGTGCTAAGTCCAAATTATACATATAACTGCTTAGGTTGTATGGTGTGTTTAGCTAACACTTATTTTGCAAGTGTAGTTAGATTTACTCTTCCTATTTTTAATGTAATTTTGCATTAAGAATTAGGATTAGTGTTATGAGGATTAGGATGAGCAATGGCTAGAAGGCTTTGTCATGGGAGACCCTATGATACCTTTGAAGCAAGCACATTCAAATGAAGAAATGAAGGAGATATGAAGAATGAAAATAAGAAGACCCGCATAGCATTTATTCAATTATAAAATGTAACTATTTTCTCATATTTTGGGTATGGGTAGAGCTCGGCTACCCATTTCTTCTTTTCAGGGTGAACGGTGATATCCGCAATCACCTTTTATTCTTTTGCATTAGATTTATAAAATTCTTGATATTATGTTTAAATTGTGCAATAGAAACATGATGCCTTTTTCTAGTTTCTTTATGAATGATGATTTAATGTGTGACCTATATCTGATTAGGCTCTGTGGTGTTTATTTTTGAATGTATATGGGGGACACCACATAGATCTGAGAGTGTACTTATTGAAGTATCAAACATTGAGGTATGATGTACTATCTGAAAGATAGAGACATCACCCTTCAATGGACCTAATCACCATAAGGACTCTAAGGTATGATGGGTCTTCGAATATACCAGAGATTTTCCCCTTCTATACATGGATGAATAAAGTAGGGTTTATATTCAACTGGGTTCAAAAGTTCCCTATGAGGGCAAGCCCCCATAGTTAATTATATCCTAAGGAAGGTGAATTCTTTAGGAATACTTTCGATTAAATTAGATAATTATTGTCTCCAAAGATTTTAAAGATAAGACTATCAATAAATTAGCTATATTAGAAAATGAAATGGGATAGATCAAAAAGAGAGACTTATTATTGAAGCCAAAGGAGATGAGTAGGAAATACTCATGATACTAAAAAACCTAGTGAGAATTTCAATCTACCATATAGTTAGGTTTTATAAGTTTGAAATTGAGGAGATTTATTTATTTGAGTTAAAATTTTATTAGAAAGTTATGACTTATAATCCCACAATACAAGATTGTGAAAATTCCTAAGAGATGTGGATTTATGCTTGTAGCCTGAATGAAATAGCCACCTCGGATCCTAAATCTGGGGAGCTTTAGCAAGAGCTAAAGCATGACCTAAATCTAAGCAAAAATGGGCATAGGGATTACCTCCATAAAAGAGGATAAGCTACCCGATTGCTGGACTTATAATTGCCTGAAGTGATAGCCAGCTAACTCCTCCAACACTTTAAAATCACGTAGGCAAGTCATATGATTTTGCAAGATAGTTGAGTTATTATTATTAAGAAAGGAACTAAAGTCCTTAATTTGACTCCCTAAGAGACTAGAGCATGAATGGTATGAGCAATGACTTAGTCTATAAATCTCAATTTTATTTGATTTGACACTTCATTTTAACAAAGTCCATAGGATTTTATATATGTAAATGCATGATGAAATGAGATTATGGGCTAAATCGAGAGAAAGAGGTGTTTTCCACTAGAGGAGACCCTCAAAGGTCAAGTCTTCCCTATCGTGTAAGGATGGAAACCCTCTTAACAAGAGTGAAGCAATATGAATGCATGATGTTAAACATACAATATTCAGCTAAAGGGTTGCTAAATCTTTTAATTATCTTGATTTAATTCCTAGGCTTTATGTGAGGTTATGAATTATTTAAAACTTTAGTTATGAGTTATAGTTTGGATAGAAAAATTAAATTTTTCCTAAGAGCCTAATCAAATCCAAGCCACACATTAAATCATTATTCATGAAGAAACTATGAAAAGGCATGCTAGTTATTTTGCACAATTTTAAACAAAACATCAACCAATTTTAATCAAATCCTACAATTTAGGCTTTAATTAAAGAGAGATCTATCATGATTTAATCACAACCATCCATTCTAATCACACGGAACAGACGGTGTGTTATTTATCTTTTCCTGAGCAGTGAGAGACGATTGATGTTTATCAATTGTCGCTCGATCTGAGCTCACCCGAGCTCGGATGGAGTTCAAACTCACCCCACACCTTCGAGGAAGCACAAATAATGTATCCAACGACCAAGATCTCAAGGGATTACAATTTCCTTCACAAAGGACCAAGCAAATTTTTTCCTAAGATTGATTTTGAGCAATACCTCACCGGAGGCTATCACTGGTGCTTCCAACAGAAGAGGTAGCTTTGTCTAGTTGAGATGAAGCCCTATTGAAGGTATTGGATCTTGATTTGAAGTAGATGGCTCGGTTGACCAAGCCCCCCTTCAATGGTGATCGGCCCTGATAAAATTCCTCCTTCTTGTGGCTTGATGACTTGGGAAATAACTTGATTGAGCTCGATCAAGTCCCTTGATGGTTCTTGCAAGTTTAATTTAATTTTGATGGAGAATTGGATGAGTTGGAAATGGGATGGACCTCCCCTGTTTTGACTTTGAGCAAAATCGAGAAGGAGAATTCAAGGGAGCTTGGAAATGGCTTAGGGATGCTTGGTTTCGATTCCTAGAGCTTAGTCAAATTGAGTGCTTCTGATTTGAGTGGGAATGAGGGGGAGTATATCTCCCCCTCCTTAGATCAGATGGTGAAGAGTAGAGCTACCATTTATTTATCAATCATCGAGATTGATTGAGTTTATGTAGCATCCCATGTGATTCATTTTAGGTAGGGGAGGGAAGGAGAGTGAGTGCCCATGTGCTAGGTGAGTGCATGGGGTGATCCAAGTGTTTAATTCCTATTAGAGGGGTCAATTTGGTTTTGCATGGTCACCCAAGCTCATTGGGAGTTCACGCCTCCCACCACTAGGAGGATGTCAAGTGGCCTTGAGGAAGAAATGACCAAATTCAAAGTGAATTTGGTCATAATACCCTTTGACCTAGTGGTAAAAGGTAATTTGGCCTTGATTTTAATTTGGATAGATTTGAAATGACTCAAAAAATTTCAAGTGATTTGGAGTTCATTTGGTTTTTATTGGTTCAATTTGACCCATTTAGGTCAAGTTGGGTCAAATTGGGCTAGGTTGACCAGTTGGTCAAATTGGGTCAAACCATGGGTTAGGTCAAGTTCAAATTATCATTTTGAGCCTATGGGTATCATTGGTTTGGTTCAATTTGATTTATATTTGGTTTTGGTTAATTCATTTAGGTTCTTTTAGGTCAAATGGGTCAAGTTGACCAATTTGACCCATTTAATTAAATTAGGTCATGGGTTGGTTGGCTTGGTTGATCATTTAAAATTTATTGCAAGCTTTAATTTCAATTGGATGCTTAAGATACTGGGAAGCCTAGTAAGCATCCTAAACTACCCTGTGGTTAAGCTTTATATTTTTAAAATTGAATTAATTTGTTTGAGTTGAATTTTTATTAGAAATATAGGTCTTATAATTCCATAATACAAGATGGAAATGTCTAAGAGGTGAGGATTTATTCTTAGGCCCACAAAGGGGAGAAGCAATCTCTAACCTTTAGGGTTTAATGAGGCCAAAGGCACAACCTAAATCTATGAAAATGTGTATTTGGGTTACCTCCACAAGAGAGGATAAACCACTCAACTGTTGGACTTACAACTTCCTTGGAGTGGCTACCAACTAACTCCTCCTGCAGTTTTAAATTCATGTAGGCAAGTCTTATGTTTATGCAAGAAAGCAAGGTTGTTATTCATTTAGAAAGAGACTAAGTCCTTAAACTCACTCCCTAAGAGACTAAATCATGTAAGGGCATGACAAATGACCTAAATCTAGTACAAATTGTATTACATTTTATTATCATTTTTGGATAATCACTTGACTCAAGCTATAGAATTTTTTTTATGCCTAATGCATGAGAAATTAGATTATGGGCCAAAATCAGCAAGATAAGGAGGTGTGTTTCCACCATGGCTCTCACAGGTTAAGCCAAGTTCTCTAGCAAAAGTGAAAGCCCTCCAATTCAAGAGTGAAATAATATACTTTTATGCATGATGTGAGAGTAGTAATACTCATCAAGCTAAAGGGTTACTAATTCTTTTATTTTGATTTTTAACCTAAGCTTTATGTGAGGTTATGAGTTATTTATTTATAATTTTGAGTTGATTAATTTGGTAGAAGATTTATTTTTTTCTAAGAGCCTAATCTTCATCCATGTCATACATCAAGCAAGGAAGAAACCAGGAAAAGGATGCCATCTTAAGGCAAGAGCTAAACAAAACATCAAACATTTTTATAAAGTTAACACAACAGAATAAAAGGCCAAGTGTGTTCGGGCACCACCGCACCAACCCAAAAATAAATTGGGTAGCCAAGCTCTACCCTTATACAACCCGGATTACAAATGAATTAATTTACAATCAAGTAAGGAAATTCATGTTATGGGTCTTCATTCTTCATTTCTTCTTTCTTCTTTCTTCTTTCTTTTCTTTCTTCTCTTCTTTATTCTTTGGTTCCTTCTTTTGGATGGTTGGAATGTGGATGCTCCAAAGGCTTGACATGGTACATAAGATGAGATCTTATGACCAATGTTCATCCTAATCCCCCATAACAATCATTCTAAAATCTTAATTGCAAAAATTACATGAAAAGGAAAAGTAAATCTAACTAACACTTGCAAAATAGATATTTGCTAAACAAACCATACAAATCTCAAGCATGTATATTGGACTTAGCACCCCACACATGGCTAACCAAGTCCATCGGGCCTATAGGATTATGCTTAGGGGTATAAGCACTTGCACAACAAAAATAGTTATATTTTTATTACAGTGCCCCTTAAGCACAATCCCCTATAGAAAAAAATGATTAGATTAAATCGTCCTATCATTCATTCTACGCACATTCACCCTAACATCAGGAGTAAACAAAACATCATAAAATAAAAGCAAACATCAACCATGCTAACCTAAAGCTAGAAGTGGTGACTTAGTCTAATGTGTGTGCTTTAAAAGGTTTGTGTGGTATGCTTAGCTATGGCTTTAAGGTTTAGATTTTCCAAGTGTGAAGATGTTCAACTTAGATGGGTGGTTTCATTTAAGTGTTTAGTTGATTTGGGTTGATTTTATTTGATGCTTTGTTTAGGTTTGAATGAATCTTACAATTAATTACTAAGTGTTGTAAAGAGAGGGAAAAGTGAAGAGAACTTCTCTTTCCTTCCCTACCTTAAGTAATTTCTAAAGTAGATTCATGTTTGATTTTGTTTAGTGAATGTTTTCTTATGTGTTTTAATTAATCTTAAGTTTAGATTTTCCCTAAACAAACCTATTCAAAAGAAAGGCATTTTAAGATTAAGTAAAGTGAAATAATATCACAAAACACACACCATTTTATTTCTTTCCCAACATATATAACATGCATATGGATGAATCCTAAGCATATCTATACATGTAAATGAGAATGACATTAATGATGAATGCTAGTATTACTTAAGAAAATTTGGATGCATTATGATGGATGATTTTCATTAAGTAAAAGGGTTATTCTTTTATCCATTTTTTATATGCACATGTGTATGTATGAAAGGCATAAGTGAGTGATGCCATTGTTAGCACTGGGGTGTAAGGTACAGACTACTTAGGGCTACTTAAAGCCTTGCAACCCCGGGGTTCTCTAGACTAATATACCACTTTCATTAAATACATATGCATGTATAAAAGAAATACATGAAAAAAAAAAATGCAAAAGTTTATATTTATTTGATTTTTGGTTTGAATGTTTAATTTATGTGTGTAAATGTAAAGATCCTTCTTAAGTTATAACATGGAAGAGGATAAGAGTATATTTTAAGCAAGTGTTATATTCTTTTAAAAGAACTATATGCTTTGCAAATCTTATTGAAATCCATGTTCCAAGGAAAGAAAGGAAGCAAACAAAAGACACATTTTTATATTCACATGCAAGCTTATAAATAAAGTATAAGTAGCATACCTTTTCAGTTTTGATATTTGATTTATAGGTTTTGAAAATAATTTTGAATTTAATAGTGATAATAGTCATTCATATTTTTACTTTATCCAAAACATGCAATTTGACATAAAGAAATATTTCATTTTAGTTTTTATTTTTAAAAGATATGAATGCATGAATTTCATATGATATACACATTTAACATGCTAGAAATAAATAAAGTGATGAAAGCAATGTAAATTCATTCACCCTACTTAATTCCTAAAGACAATCCAATGTAATAGAATTATTTAAAGTAAATCAAATTTGTTTTAAAGAGAGTTTGAATTTTGTTTGAGTTTGATTTCAATTTAAGAAATGTGAGAGTTTGCTAGTCCTAACCCATTCCCACATGTGTAAATTATTTTTGTTTAATTTTTAGGTGATTAGATGATTTTTATATTTTTGATTAGGTTAAGGTGTACATTAAGTGTAATAATTACCCCTTACCTATACAACCTTAGCATATTTAATCAAAGAATTGTGAGCCAATGATATGACATAAAACCACACAAGAAATTTAAATTAGCAATGCACCTAAGAAGAAAAAGGCCTAATGCATTTGGCTCACAATTGATGATTAATTAAGCTAAAGGGTTTAGGTTAAGTACTTTCATAACCCTTCCCACACATGTGGGTTAGGTTTTGATTTCTATAACCCACTTATAATATTGAACACCTAGGCATCTACCAAAGATGGATTAATTAAGTTCTGGAAGGTTTTAGAATTTTATCAAATTAATTAGGAAGCTAATTAGTGGATTAATCTTTAATTAAGTTTGAGTTAAGGAAGAAAGGGGTTTTAAGGAATAGCTTCTGGAAAATATCATAAAATTATTCCTTAAACCTCCTATTCACTTAAACAAACCTTAATTAACTCAATCAAGGGATTAACCATTGATTACACACTTAATTAGTCTTAATTACATTAGGAGAATAATTAGGAGTGAATCCAACAATTATCATAATTAAACCATTAATAAATCCCAAGAAAATTAGGGGAGGCAAAAGTCATCCCACTAAATACACATGAGAAGTTTGAGATTAATTAATGGAATAATCATAGGGTAATTAGCCTAATTACATTCCCAATAAAACCCAAATTCAAAAAATAACACTGTTCAAAATCTATCAAAAAAAATTTTATAATTATCTTTCATATGCAATTTATTTCATATATTTTTTTATTTTTCTACACTTAGATATGAATATTTGAAGTTTTTATGATTAATTAGGTAATTAATCCCCCTAATTAAATAGCTAATCCCATCTACACATAAGGTCGACGTGTGCGCCACTGGCGAATGGGAGAGGCTATTCAAGTAGTCACACCATAGCATTGTGTTAGTGGTGGTGCTACGTGCTTTCTCTTTGTCCATTTAATCAAGGATCGAAAGGCTGAGATTAAACTCACGATATTAAAGGATTAATCCATGGATCCTACATGTTTTAATCAGGCCGTGCATCCAAAATGTGCGGATGGATGGCCCATGATTCATCCTTGAGTTCTCCTACGGGAAAGGGGAGCCATCCACCTTCCATATCAAGATTCGAGCTCGATTGAGCTTGAATTGAACTCAAATCTTACCCATATCATCATCATGCAAGGGAGATCACATCCAATGGCTAACTTCTCATGGGATGAAACTTCCCTTCACAAAGGACCAAGAGGAGATGAAATTATGCTTGGTTTAATGGCATACCTCACCGGAGGCTATCATCGGTGCTCGATTCCTTAAATTTCCTAATGGAGACAAGCCTTGTTGAATTTTGATGTTGAAATTGGATGCTTCTATAGGCCAAGTTCACCTTCAAGTGGGCTCGATCTTGGTCAAGAGTACCTCCTGCTTGGAGAACTTGAATGAAACTTGTAGTGGGTTGATTTGATCCTCTGAGGGTGCTCAAGGAGGAATTAGATTGGTTTTGAGTATTGGATGAGATGGAATTCAAGTGGAGCTCCCCTATTTTCAGTCTAAGAAAATTGAGAAATGAGAAATTCAAACTCACTCTAGGAAGCTTGGGGAGACTTAGAAATGGTTTTTTTGGCTTCCCTTTGCTCAATTGAATTGGAGACTGTTGAATTGAAATGAAATTGGGGAGAGTATATCTCCCTCTAGAGCAATCGGATGGTTGAGGTTAGAGATGTCATTTTGATCAAATTGATTAGGCTGATTGAGTTTGTTAGGTTGTTAGAGATGCCATTGCATTGGTTTTCGAGAAGGAATCGAGGAACTTGCCATGTGCTTAATTAAGTGGAGACAGGATTTCCATGTGCTCAATTTGAAGGAAGTGGTCGGTTGACCTTGGGTTGGGTTCAGTTGAACCAAACCTAATGGGTCATGTGCACCATGTCCCTTAGTGACCATTTGGTCCACTAAGAGGATGCCAAGTGTCCATGAAAAGGAATTGATAAAATTACAAATGGTTTTGATTTTAGGTTACCCTATGGCCTAGGGGCAAAATGGTCATTTGACCTTGATTTTAGTTTGAATATGTTTGATATCACTGAAAATAGGTTAGGACAAGTTTCATTGAATTTGGAGTTGGTTTGATATGATTTGGCTCATGTTGACCCATTTAGGCCAAAATGGGTCAACTTGTCAAGTTGACCAATTGATCAAACCAAGAGTTGGGTCAAGTTCATATGACCATTTGAAATATTTTTGCAACTTTGGTTTGGTTCAATTTGGTTTAGATTTGGTTTTGGTTCATTTGATTTCATTTAGGTCAAATGGGTCAAGTTGACCAATTTGACCCTTTTGACCTATTAGGTCATGGGTTGGTTTAGGTTTCATTAGTCATTTGAAATGGATTGGTATCTTTGTTTTCAATCAATTTGGTTTATATTTGGTTTGGCTCAATTTGACCTTGGTCAAGTTTAGGTCAATTGAGTTGAATTAAGGCTTTGCAAGTTCAATAATCATTTTAGAATGAATTTGACCCATTAGTTTCAATCAATTTGGCTTAGATCAAGTTTTGACATATTTTGACTTTTAGGTCAAGTTGGATCAAGTTGGGTCAAGTGGCCAATTAGGTTAGGCTCATATGATGACTTGGTCAAGTTCAAACATTGATCATGAATAAGTTTTGATCAATGGTTTCAATCAATTTGGCCTATGGTAGATTTTGGCTAGTTTAGGTTTCATTTTAGTCAAATGTTGACTTGGTCAACCCTTAGGTTTGACTTGGTTTGACCTAATTTGAGTGATTGATCATCTCATGATAATTGTTGCTCACAATTGAGTTGGGCTTTCAATCCAATTTGGGTAGGATTAGAATTGCTCAAAGGGGTACTTTAGGTCACTTTGGGTCAAGTGAGCCTAAGCCAAATGGTCAAAGCTTGATTTGAGTTTGATTGAACTCACATATGGATTTATGATTGAATTATAAATCCATTTGTAAGAGATTTGAAGTCAAATGGGTTTTAATTCATTTGACAATTTCAAGTTCAAATGGTGAACATGAGTTTGACTTGGGTTTGAATTTTGAATTTAGTTTTGGTTTGAAGATTGAGGTTTGTATTTATATTTGGATTCATGATTATACAATTGTATCACGAAGAAAATCAAGAGTTTGGCTTGATTTGAATTGGATTTGGCTAAGTTCAAGAGTTTGACTTGGCTTAGTTGGATTTTGAATTTGAGTTTGATTTTTTGGAGTTGGTTTTGGTTGTTTGAATTTATATTTCATTTATATATGTGAATATAAATGAATATAAATGGGCTATGAGAAAATTTCATGAATTTGAAGTGATTTGAACTTGATGCTAGGTCCATGAGAGGGATCATAGGGACCATATTGATTTGACCATGGATTTTGGATTTGATTTTAGTTTGATTTGATTTATATATTTCATTTATATATGTGAATATAAATGAGAATATAAATGAATTGTGAGAAAATTTCATGAGTTTGAATTGATTTTAGCTAAGTCCATAAGGGGGAAATCAAAGTGACTTAGGAAAGATTTTGGAATTTGATTTGGATTTCAATCATGGTTGGATTTGAATTGATTCATGATTTGATTGAGAGAGTTGATATGAGTTTGGAGTTTGACTTGAAAGGTGGAAGTGAGGAATTTGGTTCAAGCTATAGGATAAGCAAACTTTCTTAACACCTAGCAGACCTATGACTAACTCTTCTAAGTCTCAAAGGAGTGTCCACCTAATCACTAGATGGTCTAAGACTAAAGAACTATTAAAGTCTAAGAGAAGTCTTATATCTAAGATGGATGGGTTGAGAGCTCATCTTAAAAAATGATGTCAATAATGATTGAAGAAGTGATTGTTTGAAGAGAAAATCCAAAGGTTTGGATTGATTTAAGAATGATTTGGCTAAGATTTGACTTGAGAGTATTGGATTTAAGTTGGATTTGGATTTGAGTTTTGAATTTAGTTTTTATTTGAATTTATATTTTATTTGTATTTGTGAATATAAATGAGAATATAAATGGGTTATGAGAAAATTCTTTTGAATTTGGAGTGATTTGGATTTGATTTGAGCTAAGTCCATAAGATGAAATCAAAAGGGCTTAGGAATGATTTTGGATTTGATATTGATCATGGGTTTTAATCATTTGAGATTTGATTCATGATTTGAATTTTGGAATTGATTTATGATTTAAAAAAAATCAGTTGAGTTGGAATTGATTTAAGATTTGAATTTTAAGTTTGGTTTGAAAGAAGGAAGCAAGGATTGGTTCAAGCTATAGGTAGGCAAGTTTTCCTAATACCCCAAGCACAACCTATTCCTATGGCTAACTCTTCTAAGTCTCTAGGATTAGGTTAAGTGTTAACCTAATCATTAGTGTCTTAAGACTAAGAAACTCTGTCAGAGAAGTCCTATGTCTAAGATGAAGAAGTTGAAAGCTCACTCCAAAAGTGAGGTCAACAACTCACTACTCTTAAATACACATGAATGTACAAATAACTACAAGAATGAAAAATCATGCAAAAGTTGTATTTCATTTAATTGAATGAATATTTTCATTCATTAGCTAAATGCACATACAAGTGTATAAAAGTTTTAAGTGATACCATTGTTAAGGGGAGTGAGGTAAAGACCTCCTTGGGGATGCTTAAAGCTGCATCCCTGAATATCCCTAGATATATCACTACTCTTAAATACACATGAATGTACAAATAACTAAGAATGAAAAAATCATGATGTATTTGATTTAATTGAATGAAGATTTTCATTCATTAGAAAAATGCACATACAAATGTATAAAAGTTTTAAGCGGAAACTTTTCCATTATTAAATCAGGGGAGTGAGGTAAAGACCTCCTTGGGGCTACTTAAAGCCTTGCATCCCTGGAATGTTCATACTAGATATACCCGCCACTCTTAAATACACATGAATGCACAAATATCTACAAGAATGGAAAAATCATGAAAAGTTGTATTTGATTTAATTGGATCATTTATATATGTGAGCTAAAGTTCTATCTAGGTTCTAATATGAGGTACATAGGGATGAATCCAAACAAGTATGTGTCATTTTCAAATGAACTATACACTTGTTAACATTCAAGCTTTATGTAAATCCATGAAGATTGAAGAAAGAGAACTCCATATCACATGTTCTAAGCTATAAGCACATGCAAGCTTATGAGTATTTATAATTGTCATCACTCCATAGATTATAATTGATTTATATGCTTTTGAAATAATTTTGATTTAATAGTGATAATAGCCAATACATATTTTAATTTAAATCAACACTTGAAAATTTGACATAAAGGAAGTCATTTCACTTAATTGATTTTTGAAAAAGATGGCATAAGCATGACTACAAGTGACATACAACATTTAATATGATTATAAAGAAATAAAGGAATATACATATGATTTCATTCAATCCAATTCTAAGGACAATTATATTAAATAAACTCATTTAAAATAAACCAAAGCTTCTTAATGTCACTTTTAATTTTATGTTTGATTTGACTTAAGAAGTATGAGAAGAGGTTTGCTAATCATAATCACATTCCCCATGTGTGAGGTAATTTGATTAAATGAAAAGTAATTAGATTGATTTTATGGATTAATTAAGTATGAATTAAATCAATTAATTAAACCCTTATGTTACTTTAAGATAATTAATCAAATGATTATGAGCCAATGTAATATATAAATGAATTGAAGAGTAAATAGCAATGATTCTATGAAAAGAAAGGGGCCTACTGCTATTAGCTCACAATCATTGATTAATTAAGCTTAACAAACTTAATTACTTTCATGGTTTTCTCACACATGTGAGCTAACCATAATTTCAGTAAACCTTTTTAGGCTATTAAACACCTAAAGACCTGCCCATGAATCAATTAGATCCAGATCCATTTTAAAATTTAATTAAGTAATTAATCAATTAATTAATTTTAATTTTAACTTGAAAAGTAAAGGGAACTTAGGGAAAAGGCCCCAATCACATTCCCTAAACTCCCCAACTGTTAATCAAAACCAAATGAGTCCAATTGATAAGTTAATTTATTGTTCACATGCTTAATTAACCCTTGATTAAGTTAAGAAAGTAATTAAGACTTGATCAATCAATTCCCAATTAATCAACCAATAAATTCCAAAAAAAAATTGAGGTCATCCCCTAAACAACCTAAACTTTTAAACCAATTGAATGATTAATTAGAGTTAGTTTAATTTTTAATCAAACCCTAATTAAGCTCAAAATTATTGTTCAAAATTAATTAAGAATAATTTTAATAGATTCTCCTCTGAAATATCTTTAAAATGAGCCCTCATTTATATTTTTTTAGATTTTTCTATAATTAGTTATGAATTATAAAAGTTTAAACCTTAAAAATTAATTAAATAACCTAATTAAGCCTTAATCTCGTCTGTGCCATGTGGTGCACTGACACGACATACTTTCCACATCGCACTGTGAGATTGGCTATTTAAGTAGTCAAATGATCAATGATGGTAATTTTGTGCATTGTCCCATCTAGGACCATGATCAAACTCGCGAAAGGGGATTAACAATGGATCTAACAATATGATCGAGTGCTCATTCCAATCATGCAAAAGGATAGCTCATGTCTCTCTTCATGATGAATGATGGAGCTCCACCATGGATCGCCGATCCGAGCTCACCCAAGCTGACTATTAAATCAACCCACACCTAAAGGGATCCATAAAGATCTAGGGCTAGGATGGGCTCACATGCAAATTCTCTTCATAAAGTTCAACAAATTTTTTTATTTCTTGAGAACCTCGGGAGCTCAAGACTAATGGAGGGATTGAAGAGGTCTTTAGTGATGAGTATTGAGCCACAAAATTGGTTCCACTGATTGCTAAAGGCCAAGGATATGAGTCTCAATCAAGTCCATCCTGATTTGAAGCTCGAAAATGATTTAGTAATAGGTATGTGGAAGGTGTAAGAGGAATTGAAGTTTGGTTGAGAGATGAAGAAGTTTGGATCAAATGAGCTCCATTTGTTGCAGAGGGGAAAATTCGAGGTGGGGAGGCCTTGAGGAAGCTCTAAGAAGTGCTGGGGCATTTCATTTCACTATTGGGAGAAAGTGAATGTATGTGGATCTTGAATTGGGGGGTATATCCCTCAACTTTTGGTGGACACTAAGCCACTATTGAGTGAATCATGTCCACATGGCATGATTTGTTTGGAGGAATGTTTCAAGGTGGATGGGGCGATGACTTCTTCCCTTGTCCCTAGTCTTGTGGAGGTGAGTTAACTCACCTCCCTTGGTCCATGAGATCTAGCCCACTTAGGGTGGGCTTGGTTAGGTGATGCCTCATTTGGGTGTTTAATGGCCAAGGATGATGGGAGAGTGGACTTTGCCAATTTTGGAAAATCCCACATGCATATCCAAGAGAATTTTCTTTGGCTTTGGCTCTAATTGGGTTTGGGCTAGTGACCTAGGATGGGTTTGGTCAGACCCAAAGTCCCATGGGTTGGTTTCATGGGTTTTGGCTCAAATTATCATATGGGTTCAATTTGGCTAGTTTACTAAATGATCAATCAAGCAAAAGCTTGGGTTAGTTCAAATGATGATTTAAAGAGCTTTAGTTGGATTTTAATCAATTTCAAGTTTAATCAATTTGGCCTAGGTTTAATTTTGGCTCATTTGGATTCATAGTCAAATGGTTAAGTTAACCAATTTGACCAAATTATTAAATTGGCTTGGTTGGGTGTTGGTTCAAGTTTAATTGGTTAATCAAAAATATTGCAAGCTTTGGTTTAAATTAATTTGGTTTTAATTGATTTTGGCCAATTTGACCTAGGTCAATTTGGGCTAAGTTAATCAATTAACCAAATTGGAGCTTTGGTCATGTTCACAATGAATTTGGAATGAACTTGTGCCATTAGTTGCAATCAATTTAGGTTAGATCATGATTTGACCTATTTGGCCTTTAGGTCAATTTGGGTCAACTCAAATAAATGGCCAATTTGGTTTGGCTCAATTGATGGTCAATATTCAAACATTGATTATGGGTTGATGTGAATCAATGGTTTTAATCAATTTAGTGTATGATAAGTCTTAGCTAGTTTGGATTTCATATGACTTGGTCAAATGATCAAGTTGACTTGGTTTGACCCAATGGTAATTGATCATCCTGTGGTGGTTGATCATGATATGAGCTTGATGGCATGGTTCAATCCAATTTGGGTTGGATTAGAACTTGACTCAAAAGGTCCTTACTTTGGGTCATGGACCTAAATGGATTAGTTGGCTTGGTTTTGGAGGAAGGTTTAGTTGAACTTATATATAAGCTCTATTGAAATATAAATTTAATTGCAATCAATTTGGAGTCCAATGGACTTTGGCTCATTTGGAGTTTTCAAGTTAAAAAGGCTAACTTGGGCTTAACTTGGGTTGACTTGAGTTTGATTTGATGATTGTAGGTTTCATTTATATTTGGATAGATGATTGAAGGAATGATTGATTCAATAGAAAATTCATTGGTTTTGACTTGATTTGGATATGGTTTGCTAAGGAAATGAAAAGGCTTGAATTGGGTTTTGATTTGATTTTGGATTTAGTTTTGTTATTTGAATTTATATTTATTTATATTTGAATATAAATAAATATAAATGATTCATGAGAAAATCACTGAGTTTGGAGTGATTTGGAAGCAAATTTGACTAAGCTCATGAAGGTAGGTCAAAAGGGCTTAAGTAAGAAATTGATTTAGTTTGATTTAAATTTGGCCATTAGAATATGGGGTTCATTTATATTTGTGAATATAAATGATTATATAATTGATTTATAAAGAAACCAATTTATTTTGGGTTGATTTGAATGGCATTTGGCCCAACTTAAGGAGGTAAGTCCATATGGAAGGGTCTTGATTTGGATTGAGATTGGTTTAGTTTTTTTTTATTTATATTTATATATGAATATAAATGAAGATATAAATGATTCATGAAGGATCAATCAATTGGGTTGGGTTGGGTGAAAATTTGGCTAAGTCTATGGAATTCAATCATAAAGTTTATGAATTTTGTACTTGAATTTGATCAGATTGAATCATTTCAAGTTGGATGAATTGGAATTTGATAGTTTGATTGAAAGATTGAATTGATATTTGAGAAAATCAAATGAATTGGGATTGAATTTGATTAAGGCTAAGTCCATAAGATGAAATCAAATTATGAAGGGTTTTGAATTTGAGTTTGTTCATGGATTTCAATCAAATGATTTGGAATTTAGATTTGGATTTGGAATATGAATTGGAATTTGAGGATTTTTGAGATTTGAATTTGGATTAGATTGGAGAAGGTGCATATGGATTAGGTTTAGGCTGTGTTAGATGATTCTAAGTCTGGCATGAATCCTATTATTAATCCTTTAAGTCTCTAGGCTTAGTGTGTTCACCTAATCACTAGAAGTGTCTTGAGACTGGAACTCTTTAGTGTCTATAAGAGTCCTAGATCTATGTTGAGAGGTTGAAGACTCACTCTAAAAGTGATGTCAATAGGCTCTTGGGAAAAAATTAAGTTTTCTACCAACTACAACTAAAGTTTTAAATAATTCATAACCTCATAAAGCCTAGGAATTAAATCAAGATAATTAAAAGATTTAGAAACCCTTAGTTGAATGTTGTAACATCATGCATTCATATTACTCTACCAGGGTTTCCAGCGATAGGGAAGACTTGATCTTGTGGGTCTCTGGTGGAAAATACCTCTCTAGCCCATAATCCATTTCATCATGCATTTAGACATATAAAAATCTTATGGCCTTTCAAAATAAAGTGTCAAAATCAAATAAAATTGAAAAGATTTCCATTAAAGTCATTGCTCATACCACTCAATGCTCTAGTCTCTTAGGGAGTGTTTAAGTACTTTAAATTAATAATAATCAACTATCTTGCAAAATCATTTGACTTGCCTACATGGTTTTAAAGTGTAGGAGGAGTTAGTTGGTCACTCTAGAGTTATAAGTTTGGGTGACTACTCTCTCTTGTGAGGTAAACCTTATACCCATCTTCGCTTAGATTTAGGTCATGCTTTGGCTCTTGCTAAGCCTCTAGATTTAGGATCTGAGGTAGGTATTTCCTTCAGGCTACAAGCATAAATCCTCACCTCTTAGAAATTTCTACAATATTATATTATTCGATTATAAGCCTTAGAAATCTAATAAAATTTCAACTCAAACTAAATAACTCTCTTCAATTTCAAACATATAAAGCTCAATTATAGGATAGGTTGAGATGCTCACTAGGCTTCTTAGTATCATGAACATTTCCTACTCATTTCCTTTGGTTTCAAAAATAATTCTTTCTATTGATCTTTCCCAATTGGCTTTCCAAACATAGCCAATTTATTGGTAATCTTATCTTTAAAATCTTTGGAGATAATAATTACCTACTTTAATCAAGAGTATTTCTAAGGAATTCAGCTTTCTTAGGATGTAATTAACTATGGGGGTCTGCCCCTATAGGAAACTTTAGAATCTAGTTTAATATAGACCCTACTTAATTCATCCATGTAAAGTAAAAGAAAAATCTCTAGTATATTCGAAGACCCATCATGTCTTATGAGTCCTTATTAGATGATTAGGTCCATTGAAGGGTGATGTCCCTATCTTTCAAGATAGTATATCATACCTCAATGTCGTATTTGATCACACCCCTGACCCCTGGTGAACCACACATATACATCTCAAAAATAAACACCACAATACTATAATTTGATAATTTTATTTTGAGATTGAACCTCCAATTGAAATTTACGTAATCATCATCTACTAAGCTCATTCCATGACTTGTATTTATGAATCTAGATTTGAGGTGATTTAACATAAATATTTTGAAAATTTAGATAATAATAACCCCATCTAGTAAGATTCTACAAACAACACAGCCATCATTAGGGTAGACCTTGTCAACTTTGCTCATTTGG
Source organism: Cymbidium sinense (assembly GCA_021442155.1). Lineage (NCBI taxonomy): Eukaryota > Viridiplantae > Streptophyta > Magnoliopsida > Asparagales > Orchidaceae > Cymbidium > Cymbidium sinense. The sequence continues at coordinate 78,517,652 of CM038231.1, read as the reverse complement.
TAGCAGAAGATCGAGTATTTGATTTGGACTTGTGATTGAATTTACCATCTTAAAATAGAGAGTCTATAATTTTAAATATGAAATTTCTTTATTAAAATTATTGATGGTCATATGCAAATCTATAAATCAAATTCTATTCTTGGTGATTGAGCGTTTGATTTAGAATCAATCTTGTCAACTCCTATTTTGTAAGGAGGATTGGATTGATTAAGTGGGGCTTACGACTTCACCATATAAATAAAGCAGCCCATAAATGAGCTACTTTATTTCATTCTTGCTTGTAAGCAAGCTATCAAGTTTAGTTCTTATTCATAGGAGAGTTATCAAATTTAATACATCTTTGTTTTGAGCCCAATTGAAGTCTCATTTGTGTATAGATTCAAGAGCTTTCAATGTCACCACAAATTTCATTTAAGTTTTATTTTAATATAACTTTGCAAGTTCATTTTTTTTCATTTTAGGAGTTTGCATTTTGATTTAATACCAATTTTGACTTCAATTTAGATTTCAATATCTTTTATTGTCCCTTGTTAATCCAAATTCTGACAAAATTTTGGTAGCACTCCTAGGGAGATTTCTCCGTTAAGCCTACCACCCATATCTAGCATGGGTATTTTGCAACACTTAGAAATTCTCCAACCTACATGTCTAAAAAAGACGCATAGCTTCGAAAGTATAAAAATCAAGCACAATATATTTTCATACAAACATATTTTTTTTATACATTTGTGAGCAATGAAAATGATGCAATCAATGAGATAATAAGAAATCTCTTTTTCCACATTTTATATTTTTTTTTTTGAAATTATAGAGAGAGAGATATATAGGGGAGGACGGAGGAGTCGCTGACCCGTGAGATTGACACACTATAGTGGTAACGATGGATCGCTTGGCCATCGGTGGGATCTTGGTCAAGATAGCAGAACGATTGAGAATAGGGAGGGCCTCCTGCTGTCGCCGCTAGGAGGAAATAAGAGAGAGAGAGAGAACCATAATGGATAGGAAGCTAGCGATGCATGGCCTTTGCATGCACCGGGAGGTAGTGAAAGTGTTGCTGATTGGGAGGATGGAAGGAGGAAGGAAGGTTCTCATCCGGTTGTGAGTTTGAACTGAAGAGAGAGAGGGGTAATGGAAGAAATAGATGCTCGCTCGATTGCTAGCGCCATGGATGGGAGAAACGGGATAGAATGCTCACTTGGGAGAACGAGAGCTCTACCTATTCGGCAGAAAGCTCCTCTTGTGCGGCACATGGGAATGGATGTATCGTAATTAGATTTGGTATTAAGAGGGTTTATATAGTTAGCCTTCCAATTTTTATTTGAGATAAAATAAACTCCAATTTTGACTTTTCATGATTGTATCACCACCTATACAAATTGGATATCAAATTTAGTTTATTCTGATGTTTCAGATGCAGTAGGGCAGTTCATATTGCAATCGGAGATCATTTGGTTCAAGTCAGCACTAAGTCAAATCAATTTCAGTTTAAAAATGGGCATTATCGCTTCTAACGGCTTGCTATTTGTACAGACTCATATGAATTGAGCACAAATAGTCTCATTTAAAAGGTTTAGACATTTTGACGCTAATAGTGCAATCAATTTTATGAATGGAGGTTATTTGGGAATCATCACAGCCTCCTAACCTTGATATACGTGTAAGCATGTCGACGGACTTCCTTCTTGATCAATCGACCATCAAATTATGAAGATGTATATTTTGATCAATTTTGACATTATGAATGCAATGGCAAAGTATGTTCATCGATTATAGATCATTTCGATTGATTTTGGCAATGTCGGTATTTCATTTGTGATCTAAAGTCAGAATTTATCCTATAAGCTTGACTTTACTTATGGCACTTTCATGGCAGTCAACAAATTTCCCCTAATAAATGTGATTTGTGCATGGAGTAAGTCATGTTTGTTGAAAATTGGTTGACCCTTCAAATCAACCTTGAATCTCAAATTACAGCAGCTTCAATTTCAATGGCTTGAAGAGCTTCTTCCACCATCTACTCTCTACTTTAATTGATTTGAAGATCTTTTTCTTTTGTGTCATTATAGATTTGGATTTTCTAACCCTAGCTTCATGCTTGACTGGGTTGGATGGGGGAATTGGTTTGTTTGCTTTGAGATTTGAAATTCCTTCTATCCTAGCATTAAGCTTGATGGACTTGTTAAAGGATTGACCTGATTTGTACATATTGACTTGTCAGGAAGTGCATGTATGACATAAGTCCTATGATTGATGCTTTGACAAACTCGGATGCATACTTGACTGCCTTCCGACTTATATTAGGTATATAATGTTGAGTTATCTAGCAATATGTGCTTCTCAATAACCACATAATTCCTTTAGTTCGACCATTAGCTTTGTATGAACTATGGGATTGCTTCCCCTGTCCTGTGCTTTCTACTTTGATGGACTTGATGGGAGAATTTGACTTTAATCTACGCTTGGTGCTTAATTAGGTTGTTTGAAAATAGATTGAGATATCACCTTGCGTAAATAGAGATTGATTTGAGGTGCTCTAGGTTAAGAGTTATTTCTCAAATTCAAGTCTATCAATCAAGTAGAAAAATCTCTTGGATTCTACCTACTTGTAATCACTAAGTTGAATTTGATTTGAGATTAAATAGACATCATCATTGGACTGATGAGCAGGGGCTCTTTCACTGCGGCATTTTCTTATGGCTTGTTGAGTGAGGAGAACATCAGCGACTTGGCCATTTGTGGACTTGTTGAGTTTGACCTTTAGAAACTACTATTCTTTGACTTAAGTTGATGGATTGGTGATTTGGTCATCGACTAATGAATGCGGCTCTTTCACGCGGCCTTTTCTTGCATGAGGAGAGCATCAGCAACTCAACCATTTATGGGCTTGTTGAGTTCAACCTTTAGAACTCATTCGTGTCCTAGACTTGAAGATGTAGAGGATGATAATTTTCTAACTTAGTTCATTGAAGCTTCCAAAATTGGGAGTTCTTCTAACTTGATCTTCATAATTTGATAAATATGGGAGACAAACTCTTGATATTTAGGGTTGTCTTTTTATGCGTAGAAATAGATTCTTTTTGTTCTTAAAAGACCCGCCATAATTATAGATATATTGAGATCTTAGAAGAGCCTGATCTCAACATAAATACATATACAAGAAGACCTCTTATTTCATAGGAGAGGATTGAACAACCTTGATCATAAAAAAATGCTCGCTGTCTAACAAGGGTATTGCTGAGTAGTTTTGAAATACATTACAGGGCTTAATCTTCTTTAATATAAATAAACATATTTTATTTTGATCATCATATATATTTATTTAAGGATCTCGGCTTGAAGCACGATGTCGACTTAGATAAATATATAAAAATGCCCCCTATCTAATAGGAGGGGCTTTTGAAATAACTATTGAGAGAATTTAGAATATCTTTGGTCATATGCTTTGTGCTTTTGGACTTGTTGAAGACTTCCTCCTAAGAGTTTGAAATTTGTATTTTTCTCCTATTCTGGCTTTGTGCCTTGGTGGACTTAATGAAGTTGATGACTTGTTTGCGAGATAAGAACATCTTCGGTCCTATGCTTTGTGCTTTGACGGACTTGTTGAAGATTCAATCTCAAGATTTTGTGGTTCATATTTATTTTGGCTTTATGCCTTGAAATTTGGCAAAGGAATTTCCTAAATTATCTTGAAGACTTATCAGGTGATACGAACTTACCTTTTGCCCTTTTCTACGCTTATATATGTCTGGATCTGTGTTTATTTTTGGAATGTTACAATAAATCTTAGGGGGTACTTATTGAAGTGATCGGGTGTGATATTAAGGAATGATGTACTATCTTGATAGATAGAAACATCACCCTACAATGAACCTAATCACCTAATAAGGACACCTAAGGTAAATGGGTCTTCAAATATACCGAAGATCTTTCCCCTACTTTACATGAAAAAGTAAAATAGGGTTTATTTTAAGCTGAGTTCTCTATGGCAAGCCTCCATAGTTAATTACATCCTAGGGAATAGGATTCTCAATAAAACTCTTGATTAAAGTAAGCAATTATTATCTCCAAAGATTTCAAGGCTAGACAATCAAAGAATAGGCTATTTTGGAAAATCTAATGAGATTGTTCAAAGAGAAGACTTATTGTTGGAATCTAAAGGGAGGAAATAGGAAATGCTCATGATGTTGGGAAGTCTAGTGAGCATTCTCCTATCCTATGGTTGGACTTTATATATCGATAGTGAAGAGATTTATTTATTTGAGTTGAATTTTATTAGATTGGGCTTATAACCGCTAACACAAGATAGTGGAAATACCTAAGAGGTGAGGATTTATGCTTGTAGCTCAAAGGGAAATAACTATCATAGATCCTAAATCTATGAAGCATTAGTATGAGCGAAAGCATGACCTAAATCTAAGCGACCGGTGGACATAATGGTTTACCTCCACAAGAGAGGATAAATAGTTCGACTTCTGGACTTATAACCGCGTGGAGTGGCCGCCAACTCCTCCTATAATTTTAAAATCATGTAGTTCAATCTTATGAATTACAAGATAGCTAGGGTAGTAATTTAATTGGAAAGAGACTAAAGTCCTAAACCCACTCCCTAAGAGACTAGAGCATGAATGGTATGAGCATATGACTTAATCTACAAGTGCAAAATCTTTTCAAATTTTTACTTTTATTTTTGACACATCATTTAGACAAAGGCTTTGGAATTTTTTATATGTATAAATGCATCATGAAGGTTGATTATTGGCTAAATTAGTGAGAAGAGGGTGTTCTCCACCACAAGGGATGCCCACACAGGTCAAGCATTGCTCTATGGTGCAAGGATGGAGATCCCCCATATTCAAGGAAGAGGATTATGATATGCATGATGTGAGACATACAACATGCAACTAAGGGGTTACTAATTTTTTTCTAAGTATCTTATTTATGTCTTAGGCTTTATGATGAGATTGTGAGTTGATTAAAACTTAATTATGAGTGATTAATTGGGGTAAAAAAAATTAATTTTATCCTAAGAGCACATGCCACACATTCAAACATCAAACATTAAGAAACTATGAAAAGCATGTTGTTCTAATGCGTAATCTAAACACAACATCAATCAAACATGTATAAATTGCATAAAAGAATAAAAGGTCGATGCAATCGGGTTCTGCCGTACACCCCGAAAAGAGAAAAGATGGGTAGCCGAGGTCTACCCTTATACAAATTGGATTACAAAATAATACCTATGGGGGTCTTCTTTTCTTCACTTCTTCATGTCCTCCTTGGCTTCCTTTTGATTTGATTTGCTCCAAAGGCATCACAAGGCACCCTAGAGACTAAGCCTTCTAGCCACTGCTCATCCTAATCCCCCACAACACTAATCCTAATTCCTATTACAAAATTATATGTTATATGAAAAAGTAAATCTAACCACACCTAAAATAGAGGTTAGCTAAACATACATTCAATCCCAAGCAGTTATAGCATAATTTGTACTTAGCACCCTACACATGGGTAACCAAGCAGTTCTAATTTGGATTATTATGGGTATAAGCAACATGCAAGCAAAACATTTATATTTATTTTTTATAGCCTTAAGCACAATCCCATACAAAAATAATGTTAGACTATCAATCTAACATCCACGATTCACATTCCTAACATCCAATCTAAAACCTTACATCATAAAACAAAACACAACATCATACATACAATCAACCCATCAAATTAACCTAATTCTAGGGTCAATGACCTAGCATTCTTGTGAAGAAAAGGCTTGTATGGCAGAACTTTACTAGGCTTCTTTTGTTTAAGTTTCAATTTGGCATTTGAAATTGTTTAAATTTTACCTTTGTGTGGTTTCAATTCAAATGATTTATTGATTTATTTTTCATTTTTTTTATTTCATTTTTATTTGGTTAAAGTGATGTTTAGGTTTTCAAGAATGAAGAATAGGACGAATTTCATTTTTTGGATGAAGCTCACCCTATTTTACATCCTAACTCCTACATCTCCATCCTAAAAAGTCTAACTAAGGTCCTTAAGTATCTTAATTAGCCCATTTGAATTTGTGTAATTTCTTTGATTTGATTTAGATTTTAAAATTTGAGTTTGTTTAATCTTCATGTATTTTGATTAATTAATTTTGATTAGATGTTTTGATTTAATTAAATTTTGATGATTCAATATCCTTTCAAATTAATATCTAATAAAGTTTAAGTTTGTTTATTTTCATGAATTTTTGATTGATTAATTTTAGATTTGATGTTTTGATTTAATAAAATTTTGATAATTTAATATCTTTTAAATTTAAAGTTTAAATTTGTTTAATTTCGTGTATTTTGATTTATTAATTTTGAATTAGATGTTTTGATTTAATTAAAATTTGATAATTCAATATCCTTTAAATTAATATCTAATTTCCTTTCTCTTGGGTTTTAATTTAAGATTTTAATTTCATATGATTAATATCATTTTGATGTTGTTTAAATTCATTGATTTTATTATTTCATTCAAGTTTGGTTTAGATTAGTGAATATACTTAAATTTACTTAACTTTTGATTTAATTAAGCTCTAACATGATCTTTTATTTGAATTTTAATTAAGGGTTTAACTTATTAAATTTAGCCATTTAGTTTATATATATTGATTATTTCTTTAGTTTGATGGTTAATCCCTTATCTTAGTTCAATAGGTTTGTTTGTTTAGGTTTTATATTTGTTTAACTTATTTTAATATTGATTGGAATTTGGATATGGTTTGATGACTTTAGAGTTTAGATTCAATTTTGGTGTTTATTTATTTAATTATGGTTCATTTATTTATTCGATTAGATTAAGTGAATTGAAAGTTTGTTTTGATTTTAATTGAGTTTGATTATTTATGATTAAAGTTTCATTTTCATCTCATTCATTTATCATGTTTATTAGAGTTTGGTTTATGTTTTGATTTCATACATTTAATAGTTAATTAGTTTATCTTATTTAAGTAGGTTGAATTAGATTTAATTTGATTATGTATTAAATTGATGAGAGTCTATCTTAATATAATTTAATTTGATTTCATTAGCTTTATTAGTTTATGGGTTTACTTAGGTTCAATATGATTAACTTAATTATATGATTAGTTTAATTAAGAGGTGTGATTAAATCAATTATTAGATTAATTAAGTGTTTGATTTAAGCTTGATTTAAAATTAATTTTAATATGATTTATTTAAATCGCTTGGTTTATTAAAATGATGGGTTAATTTATTAAGTTTGCATTAATTAGATGTTTAATTAATTATATTTGATTAAGGATAATTCAATTTTAAATCATTAGATTTATTAAAGATTTATTTAATTAGAAATTAATGACTTAATTTCCCACATGTGAGTGATTTGATTTAATAGCTTTAATTAAGCATTTTACTTAAGTTTGATTGACTAAAGGATTATTATTATTGTTGTTGTTGTTTGATTAGATTAAGTGAATTAATTATTTATTTTTATTTCAATTAGGCTTGATTATTTATAATTAGAGTTTTATTTGATTTCATTCATTTATTATGTTCATTGAAATTCATTTAATACTTTAATTATGATTTCATGTTTAATTTAGTTAATAGGTTTACATATTTAATGATTAATTAGTTATCTTATTCCAAATGGATTGAATTAGATCTAATTTAGTTGTATATTAATTTGATTAAGTTTAACTAATTTTTATTTGATTTAATTTGATTAATATTAAGTGATTAGCTAGGGTGAATTGGATTTAAAATTAATTTGATTTAGAGTTCAATGATTAATCAATGTTTAATTTACTTTAATTTATTAAGTGATTTTATATGATTAAGATTCAATGTTTGATATAGGTTTAATTAGATTAGTTTGGTTTGCATTGTTAACAAAGTTGATTATTTATAGGTGGAAATGAGAACTTATGTAATTAAGAGTTTGATTATTGGTTGTTTTATTTGAATTATTTTATCCAAATTAAGTTTAATTTTCTTTAAGTCTTTTCTTGATTTCTTTAATTTAATTTAGTTTTGTTTAAGTAATTAATTAACTTAATGTGACATTTCATTACGAGTTTAGTTAAAGACCTATCTTAGTTGAAGGATTAAGTAAGTTTAATTTATTTGGAGATTAAAGTTTCATTAATTTATTTAATTATGACTTTAATTTAAAATTTAATCATTTAATTGAGTTTCATTAATTTAATTAGGTTTAAGTTTATATTTAATTCAATTTCATTTGAAGACTATGTGATATTTTTCTGATTTTAGGTTTGATTAACAATCATTTAAGTATTATGTTATTTCTGATTTTTGATTTAACATTTAAATTATTATGAGTTTAGTTTTAATTAATTCTTTAATTTATTAAATCTTAATCCTAAGTGTTCATTTTAGGTTTATTAAGCTTAAGAAGATCATATCATTTTCCTAAGGATCTTAGATCTTAATTGAAATGATTTAAGCTATTTTGAAGATTTTATAATTTTTTGGATTTTATTTTATTTTATTAAAATAGACAATGAGCTTCAAAATTTAATATCTCTCATTCCAAAGGTTCTTTTGACTTGAAATTTTTATGGTATGTGAATTTTAACATCAATTTCAATCCCTAAAAGATTCAGGTCAATTTGATTTGTATTTTTAGTTTAATTAAAAAAAAATTAATTTTCACTAAAACCTAAATTAAGCTCAAAACACCTAATAGAAATTGAGGATTTTGGACTTGTTAGATTTCTCTCTAAAAGACAAATCCAAAGAGCCCTTATTTGTAATTTTTCATTGAGTATTTTATTTTTATAATGTTTTGAAGTTTTAGACATTTTAACTAATTTTTAAAATCATAAAATCCTGATTTTCTTACATAGCCGAGCCATGCGCCATTGCGATTCACATGGCATAAGCTGATTGGGCCATGTGATGCTGACGTGGCGTTTGAGCGGTAAGGCGCGGTTTCGCTCGAACCGTCTGATCACAGATCGAATAGTCCAGATTGAATCGTGATCTAAGGAATGAAATCCGCTAGAATCCCCTTCTAATCACAGTCATCCATCCCTATTTACAGGGGTTCGGATGGCTGTAGTGCATCTTCTTTCCAACGGATGAAAGCGATGTCCAAAATGCAAGATCGATGGACAAATGAGAAAATCGAACACCAAGGGTCCATTTTTGGCTCGATTTTGAGGCAATTCATGCCGAAAAACTCCTATTTTCATTGGGATTGTGTAAAATGAAAGGTGCAAGGGATATCTAATGGAAATTCCTAAAATTGTGCAAGCATCGCCATAAATAAGAGATCCTATGGCCAGCTACAGGATTTGAAAATTACCTCACCGGGGATGATTTTCGGTAGAGTTGATTCGAACACGCTCTTGGATGCGAGATGAAGCTTTGGAATGAATCTGGACTCTTGACTTGCCTTGGAATGTCATAATCACAAACCTCCACTAGAATCCACTCAGATTGGGTCATTTTCACATCGAAAAGAAGTGGAGAGGGGTTTTTTTTGCTTAGAGGAGTTCCTGGAGCTTCTCTAATGTAGAATTCGATCTCTTTGGTGCCTTTTTTCCTCCCTTCATAATGGTGGTCGAAAATCACCATCAATGGTGATGGGAAATGGATGGGTGGCCATGGGGGTTTAGAGACTTCAGATTTTAGCTTCCAAAGTCTCCTCTTGTGGCTCTGAGGTCAGTGTCATTCAATACAAGAGATGGGGAGGACTCGATGAGGGGATTTTTTACAAGATTTGGTTTTCTCCCTCACTCACTCACTCTCTCTCTCTCTCTCTCTCTCTCTCTCTCTCTCTCTTGGTTTCACCCAGCTGTAGAAGTTGAATTTCAACTTTTTACATGATGATTTGAGTGTTATTATCCCATTTGGGCTTGATTTGGGATTAGGTCAACTTATGTTGACCCAAATGAGTTGGGTTGAGTTCAAGCAACCTGATTTAACACACTAGCTTTGGATTTACTTTAATTATGTTTGATTGATCATTTATGATAGTTTTGATTGATTAATTTTGTTTAATTTAGTAATTTTGAATTTGACCCAAGTTTGACTAAGGTTTGACCAACTTTGACCAAAATTGGTTTAAGTTTATTTACGTGATTCAATTTGTTATTTTATGTTTAGATTATGTTTCAATTATTGTTTATGGATTATTTGGAATCTTTTTGGTCAATTATTTGATTTAATTTGGCTTACATAGGTTAATTGGGTTAATTTCGTTAAGTGATCAAATTGATTTGGTTTAATCCAATTGATTGCAATTGATCAATCAAGGATGATCAACATTCATCATAGAAGAGTTTGGATTGGTTGGTTCACTCTAATTTGGCTTGGATTGAAGGTTGTCTCAAATGAGTCCTTTAGTCACTTTGGGTCAAGTGAACTTAATGGGTCAAATGAATTGGTTTTGGGTTGAATTGAGTTTAGTTGAGTTTAGATATTGGGTTGGGATTGGTTTATAGCTTTGGTTGCAATTGATTTGAGTTTAATTGAGTTTTGCTAAGGAGGTAGGTATGAGCTTGTTTAGGTCATATGGATGGGTAAGTCACCTTGGATCCTAAGGCTTAGCCTAATCTATGGCAAACCTCCTAAAGTCTCTAGGTTCTTAAGTGTTCACTTAGCGTAGAAGTGTCCAATGACTAAGAAGTTCTTAGTGTCAGAAGACTCTAGACCCATGATAGAAAGATTGAATTCTCACTCCAAAATTGAGGTCAATAGTGACTTAGCCCTCAGAGCTTGTGTTGGGTCATTGGAAAAGAGTCATCAGTCCTATGCTTTGCACGTAATGGACATGTTGATGACATAACTCTTTTAGTTCAGCCTTTGGTTTTATATAAACTGTGGGATGACTTCCTCGATCTTTTACTTTATGCTTGGTTGGACTTGCTGAAGAAGAGTTTTCTTTAATCTTTTCTTTCTACTTAACAGACTTATTGAAGAAGAGTTTTCTTCGATCTTTGCTTTCTATTTAATAGACTTATTGAAGGAGTTGAGATTTCACATTTGATATTGATACCAACTCAACTTAGTGCCTTCTTGAGTGAGAATATTTTTTGTTAGATTTCAAAAAATGACCTTATGACCATTAGGGATGATCTCCCAGTCTGTGCCATTTAAACTCACCAAGTTAGAGGGATTTGGATATTTAGATGCTCTTGTCTTTGAACTAACGAAGTAGGAGAATCCCTTACTGATGCCTTTATGTATGTTAAGTAAGTAGACTTATCACTGACTCGATCATATTTGGGCATGTAAGTGACTTTATGCAACCAGTTGAGTCTTGGACTTAAGCAATTGATAGAGGATTTTATCATTAGGCTAATTAGATGAGGGATCTCTCACTGTAGCCTTTGGGGCATGTTGAGTAAGCATACCTATCAGCGACTCGGCCATATTTTGGCTTGTTGAGTCTGACCTTATGCACCAACTCGAGCCATATATTTGATGTATGGAGTGATGGTGTACTTCCAACTTGATTTGTTAAAATTTGCAGACTTGAAAACTTCTCTTTTGGTTCATAAGACTTTGAGACTTGAGAACTTTGAATACATAATTTGAACATGTATATGGGGATCTCTACCTTAGGCATGATGTCAACCCAAATACAAAAATAGGCCCCCTGTCTTATAGGGGAAAGCCTAACATTTTACTATAAAATTTTAAAAAATGCCCCCTATCTAATAGGGAATGTTTGTTTCATTTCGGAAATGTATTTCTATATTATAAGAGAATTTCTAAGCAAAACTTACACATGTAATGAAGATGAGAAATAATTGGTATTCTCAGCACGAGGACCAATTCTCCTTCTTAAAAAGTTTGAGAACGCATCATATGATCAAATGCATTCTTGTGATTATATTTTTATGAGTAATACTTTTTCAAATATTGACCATTGATTGGCGGCATTGATCTTTCACCTTTGAAATCAATGAGCTAGTAGGCTCCTCCCTGATATACTTTTTCAATAGCATTGGCCCTTTCCAATTAGGCTCAAATTTATCGCTTATTTTATGATGAGGATTAATTGATCTTCTCAGCACTAGGATTGATTCCCCTTCTTGAATGGTTCGAGGATGCATCATATGATCTAATGCTTTGGACATCCTCGCTCAGTAGACTTCTAAATTTTACTAAGCTTGGAGCCTAACTTCATCAAGCTCATTTTTTATTTGTAGATGGACATTCTCATCTTGAGTGAGATTGTGTTGAATGGCTACTTGAAGTGAATGTAGTTCACTTAATATGGAAAAATTACTTCAGCTCCAAATACTAGCGCATAAGGAGTGGATGTTGTTGGAGTACAGTCCAAATGTCATGTCATTGTCTTCCTTTAAGGTAATTTCACTTTGAGGCTTTGGCCTCCAAATTTTCTTCCCTTTTATCGGGACCTTCGATGGCGGATTCTTGAACTTGTGGTCCAAGTGTCACACCTTGATACTCACCGTGTGGGACTTGAATTGGTTGACATTTTGTCATGGTTGTAGAAGGAGATCTCCTTGGAGGAGCAACTCTAGCCTCCCTGATGATAAAAATTTGATATTTTCTTTTCATCAATCATTTCTCCTTAGAAACTTTAAGAACCCGATGCACTTTTGTATATACAAGTTTGAGTTTCCTCACCGGAGAAGTTGGAACATGACGTTATCGGGTTCAAAAGGACTATTTGATTTGACTAGTAGAGCTCTTTCATTTTACCGATCTTGTGCTGTCAAACCAATTATGAGTTAGAACACTCACTTCTAGTTCCACAGCTGGTTGTATAATTTTTTGCTTGAATAATGAATGTTGAGCATGCAGTCAGTATTTCTTTTTCTCCATTGTCTCTAGGTTAGCTTGCTTCTAAATAAAGAAGCTTTTGCATCGCTACTTCTTCTCTAGGCTTCAGCCTCTATATTTATTTTTTTTCTCGAGACCTTTTGGTAGTAGATTCCCAAACACGCAGTTTAGGTGTCACACCCTAATGTTCTCATGCAGAAATTGATTAGGACAATCTTGAGCATTACCAACTGATAGTAGCTACTTTTGTGAAGCTTTCTCATTTTCTCTGATAATTGGGCCTTGATACTTTTTCTTCAAAAGACCCTTCTCGTTGACAACTTTCTGCACCCTGTGCACTCTGAATGATAGAGTCTCGGGATACTTTCTTTATGGGGTTAGAGCTTGGTACTGCTGCTCCTAGAATGATTGCTTGATATCACTAGTAGGGCTATTCTTTTTCACCCATTTTAGGTTTTTGAATTTATTATGAGTAGGAATACTCGCTTCTGGTTATAAGGCTAGTTTTATAATAGATGGCCCAAGTGAGAGCTGATGAGCTTGCAGCTCAACATTCCTTCTTCTCCTCTACCTTCTAATTAGTTTTCCTACAGATGAGAAAGCTTTAGCATCAAAAGGTTCACAGGAAGAGTGGTCGCATTCATAAGTATGACTGAAACTTTCAACCTAGTGATAGTTTTTTTTCATGACTAGCACCTTCAAATGACCCAATCTTTCAAATACAAAGGCTCTCTTTCAAGAAACCTCAGTAGCAGTAGTTGCTATTCCAGTTGTTATCCTCCACTACATAGGTTGGTGTGCATAATATGCAAGTTCTTCAAGTGGAGGGTTGTTTGCAGCGGCATAGCTTAGAAATTTATGCTATCAAATTGGATGGTAGCTCCAACATCTCCATTGATTATAACATTAGCCAAATAGATATTGGCTCTATGACCTAGTTGCATGATGAGCTCAAGATCCATCGGCATAAATGAAAGATGAGGATTAGTAATCAATAATTGATGTATCACCCCACACTTCCAAAATGCAAAGATATAATATGACGAACTGATATAGCCAATAAACAAATTAAACATAAGGAGATGACTGATTTAAATTTAATTTCATTGATGATTGATTTAAAATTTTAACTTTTATAATACTCCACTACTACTATAGCTCAGATTCAACTAGCCAAAGATGGAAAGAGAAATCTATCCCTAGCGGAGTCGAAATCTATGGGCTCCAAAAATTCTCCACCGACCTCTTGATTAAGAGAGTATGAATTAAAATCAGTCAAATTTTCAGAAGGCAGATGAAATAGTAGATAAGACACTACCCAGAGATTTTGTCCTCATTTTGTGAGGACTTTAGATCTGGTTCCAGGTTTTCTATAAGTGTAAGTACCTATAGTTAATTACTCCTCCCATTGCTGAGAGAGAACTTTTCATTAAGGCTAGTCGTTAGATCACTAAATGCATAACATATAATAATAGCATGTGGAGCAAAAAATTAAGAAATTTAAGAAATTCATCATCCTTTACTTGAAGTGGATGGTTGGGGGAATGATGACGAGCCCGATCAATATCCCATTGTTCTGTCATCTTGGGCTATCGTGGTCCCTAGTCTACTTAGTCAAAGGAGGTAGTTGACCCAACCTGGCTGAAGGATCCTTGTCAGTAGCCATGGATTGCATTGTCCAAGAAAATCTTGTAGACCTAGGGTGGTGTTTGTCTAAGGAGACAGGCTTATGTCTACCTTAACTAATATAGGGCTTTTTGCCCTATCAGGTGCACCCTATAGTTCATAATTCAAGGGGCAGAGCCATTGGAGAACATACGAGCTATAGTCGTGACCGTAATATAATGGTTTCATTTTGCAGTAGCCATCCGATTAGAGGACTCTCAATATTTGTATCATGTGTGGAGCCTACTAGCCAAACCACGCTGATAGAGGACACCGACCATGTCATTGGCATGAGATTATTTGAGTGTGAATATAAAAATACAGTTGACTTGACATTAGCTCTTTTGTGAGCTAGAGTTTTCTTAATTTGTCATATCCGACAAATAGTTGCGGAAGGTGGATGAATTGGATTTTAGCTTTGAGTTTTAAATGTTGGATTTTATTTAGTCATTTAATGCTTAGTAATTTATCTGATTTTATATGTATATTGATACTTGATTTTGATTAATTTGATTTAAGCTTGCAAGCACATTTTGATGTTAAGTATCTCCTCCAGTTGAAATCTCCATTCAACATAGCCATCATTGGGGTAGACCTTGTCAACTTTGCTTTTTTGGTAGCAGAGGATTGGGTTTATGATTAGAACTTGATATTGCATTTACCATCTTAAAATAGAGAGTCTATAGTTTTAAATATAAAATTTCTCTATTAAAATTATTGATGGTCATATGCAAATGTAAAATAAAATTACCCTCTTTGGTGATTGAGCATTTGATTTAGAATCAATCCTTTCAACTCCTATTTTGCAAGGAGGATTGGATTGAGTATGTAGGACTTATGACTTCACTATATAGATAAAGAGACTCATGGAATCACTCCAATTGAAATTTACAATTAATGCAATCATTATTAGGGTATGAATGATTTGAGCATTCATACTATAATTTAATAATTTTATTTTTTCCGCGAATTCTGGAATTTGAGTGTGATGACTTGTCATTTTTGGAAAAATTTGAAATGTAGATAATAATAACCCCCTCTAGTTAGATTCGACAATCAACACAGCCATCATTGGGATAGACCTTATCAACTTTGCTCGTTTGGGAAGAGAGGATCGTGTCTGTGATTAGGACTTTTGATTGCATTTATCATCTTAAAATAAAGAGTCTATAATTTTAAATATGAAGTTTCTCTATTAAAATTATTGATAGTCATATGTAAATGTATAAATCATCTCTTCGATTGAGCATTTGATTTAGAATCAATCCTATCAACTCATATTTTGTAAGGAGTATTGGATTGATTAAGTGGGACTTACGACTTCACCATATAGATAAAGTGGCCCATAAATGAGCTAATTTATTTCATTCTTGCTCGTAAGCAAGCTATCAAGTTTAGTTCTTATTCATAGGAGAGTTATCAAATTCAATATAGCTTTGTTTTGAGCCCAATTGAAGTCTCATTTGTGTATAAATTCAAGAGCTTGCAATGTCACCATAAATTTCATTTAAGTTTTATTCTAATATGACTTTGTAAGTTCATTTTTTTTCATTTTAGGAGTTTGCATTTTGATTTAATACCAATTTTGACTTTAAATTAGATTTCAAGTATCTTTTATTGTCCCTTGTTAATCTAAATTCTGATGAAATTTTGGCAGCACCTCCCCTAGCCACGGAGATTTCTACCAAAGTTAGGCCTGGCCACCCATCTAAAAAGACTCGTATGGATGGTATTTTGCAACACCGTGGTCGTAAATTCTCCAACCTACCCATCTAAAAATACATGCATAAACTCTTCGAGTACTTGCATAAAAATCAAGAACAATATGTTTTCATATAGTGCGCATATTTTTATATATTTGTGAGCGATACGAGGCGACAATGCAATCAAAGAGATAGTATGAAATCTCTTTTTTTCACTTTTTTTTTTGAAATCAGAGAGAGAGAGAGAGAGAGAGAGAGAGAGAGAGAGAGAGAAATAGGGGAGGACTGAGGAGTTGCTCGACCCATAGTTGAGATGGACTGCACGTGAAGGTAACGGATGGCTTGGAGCAATTGGCTGGTGGGATCTGAGACAACAGAACGACCGAGAATAGGGAGGGCCTCCTCCTTGGCTATTCACTCAATTAAGAGGAAATAAGAGAGAGGGAGAGAGAACCATAATGGATGGGAGGCTTGGCTAGCTGCATGCGGGCCGCTTGGTGCGGTGGTCGGGGAGCGTGGGGAGTGACTGGACTGGGGCACGTGCCCCCAGCCCACACGTGAACCCTATTTCCAAACCCTCGGGTCGCTTTCTCCCCTCCGTCTGCCTCTACTTCAAACCGCCTTCCTTTAAAGCTTTCCTGAGCTCCACTCTCCCTCAAGTCCGGTCTTCGCTCCAACCTCTTCAATGCCCTTCTTATCTATCTTACCCATCACATCTTTTCTTTTTTTCTTCCTCAGCCTCAACACGGCCTCCGGAACATACTACCGCCTCCTTGTGTCCATGCCGATCTCTACCTTGATGATACTGCTGTTTTCAACGAAACCACAAAGGACCACGCTTTCCTCCCTCCACTACCCATTCGTTTCTCAGATTTTTTCTATTCTTCAATCCGTGAGGCCGTGTGATTCATGAAGGAGTTGAGAGGTAAACGAAGATTGCTACGCTTTGTTACGCTGAATTTGCCGAACTACCCATCATCGCCACGGAAAGTTTCACTATCTAAGGGTTACATTCGTGAGTTATAACGGTTCCTTGTGCTCCTCTTTTTCTTTTTTTCTTCCTATTTTCATTTCAAATTTTGATATATATAGTTTTCATTTTCTATTTTTCTTCCTCCCCACGATTTTAGGTAAACCGTAAACGCCCTGTTTTGAAGATCCTATTTTGATTATTTTTGATTAATTTTAAATGCCTATAAAGTATAAAATGAACATCTATTTGGTTGGACATTATATCATTGCATAATGCTATATGCCCTAAGATGCACATCAAAGCCTATTGAGCATAATTATGTTGCAATTTTGATACTTCCTTCTTGCTTATCACTGTGTATATTCTTGTATTATGATTTTAAATCTCATGTTTGTAGAATTAGAGGCATTCATCATCTATAAAAAGCAAGACCTAGTAGAATACTTCAAGATGTCATGATTGTGTTATTAGTCTTGTATCCTTCTCAGCAGGTAGAAGAATAAGTCTCACCTGACTCAATTAATCACTTGATCGATGTTGAGTCTTGCTTTCTCATCTATATCAAGGTTGTTATCTTTTTCTGGATTTTTTGAGTCTATTATCAGCATTTTCCTCTAATTGCTTAAGGAATTATATGTTTCCTCGGTATCGATGTGGTTTGAATGGAATTGGTTTCACGATCAAATTTGAACCGATTGAAATGGCTGGTCAGGCACGCAGTTTTAGAACAATGGTTAAGGCAGCTAATCTTGAACATGAATATCAACTTTTTAAGTGCTGAACTCAAATATGAGATGTAACTTCAATCTTTGTTCGCATATTTTTGGCTCAGTCAATGGGTGGTAAGAAAAGCTTCTTTAATGATCTATTGTCATGTGATGGTCTACAGTATAAGTTTCATCATGTATCACTTTATTATTCTTGTCCTTTTCGACAATTCACTTAATTGCTTTACTTGCTAGTTTTAGGGTCTCTTTATATGCCCTTTTGTCCAAAATTCATAACACCTTATTATTGTTAGTATAGGTTGAGGATCTTCAATGAATAGGGGTGTAAATGAGTCAAGCTTGAGCGAGTTGAACCCTTGTTCGTGAAAATTGTTTTATTCTTTTCTTTGAATGCAATTCCTATTTTAATCATTACTTATATGCTTATGTTTTATGATTTTAGAAGAACGAACATAGAAATATTTCTGGAACGTCTTCACAATTAATTAAGGTATGTGAATATTGTTTATTTAATAAAGTGAAAGTGTGCCTTTTTTGAAAATTTATTGATTTATTATTTCTTAATAAAGGCCGATGGTGTGTCTTTATTAAAAAATACTATTGATTTATTTTTTAAGACATGACCGTATTTATTTTGAGAAATTTTTTTTTAGAAAAGGCCGAAAGTGTGCCTTTATTTTGTTTTTTTGAAATATGTTCAAAAGCATCTCTTCTCATTTTTTATACATATTAATCTTTAAGACTTTACATCAGCATTTTAATCTGTTCTTTTAATTAGATATGTTCAAAAATTTATGTTATTGCAAGGTTTGATTTCTTTATTTTGTTATATGAGATGCTTTGATTTTTAATTTTATATAAAAGTAAATTATTCATTATTTTATTGTGCCCCCTCTAAAAAAAATTTCTGGATCCGCCCCTGATTATTACGATCCAAATTGGGGGCTTGAAATTATCAAGGTCGGAATAAATGGTTGGAAGGTATAACGATATTTTAAATTTAAATTTCTTTCACAAATCAATACTTATCAGATAAAGTAGAAGAGTTACTCATTAGTGTAATATAAATTAACTTAACATAATTAAAATAAGTTTATTTTTTTTTGTATTGATCACATCTTTGATATACATTTTCTCTTATATCATTGATACTAATACAAAGTTTAAATATGAAAATGTTAACTTAAAATAATAATAAGTCATCAACCTCCCAGTGAATACTCATATTTTTAAACTAGAGTAATATAACAAAAAATAAACCACATGCATAATAATCAAATACAATGAATCAATATAAAATAATCGACAATTTATATTTATTTATGAACTATTACGAATGTTTAGCACATTTTATTGTATAGTACAATGTTGTACATATATATATATATATATATATATATATATATATATATATAACTTATAAAATTTTTATTTACGATGAACCTAATCACTTAATAAGGATCCCTAAGGCATGATGGGTCTTCGAATATACCAGAAATTTTTCTTATACTTTATATGAAAAAGTAAACCAGAGTTTATTTAAATCGAGTTCGTTACATTCCCTATGGAGGCAAGCTTCCATAGTTAATTACATCTTAAGGAAAAGTGAATCTCTTAAGAATACCCTCGATTAAAGTAAGAAATTGTTGTCTCCAAAGAATTCAAAAATAGGACTATCAACAAATTTGTTATATTTTAAAAAATCAAGTGGGATGGATCAAAATGAGAGAGCTATTATCGAATATGGAGGGAGTGCTCATGATACTAGGAATCCTAACGAGCACTCCAATCTATCCTAGGGTTGGGCTTTATATATTTAAATTTTAGGAGATTTATTTATTTAATTTGAAATTTTATTAGAAATGTAGAACTTATAATTCCATAATACAAGATTGTGAAATCCCTAAGAGGTGAGAATTTATGCTTGTAGTCCGCAAAATGAAACAATAACCTCCGATCCTAAATCTAGAGAGTTTTGGTGAGGGCTAAAGAATGACCTAAATCTAAGGCAATATATATATATATATATATATATATATATATATATATATATATATATATATATATATATATATATTGTAGATATATATATATATATATATATATATATATATATATATATATATATATATATATATATATATATATATATATATATATGATTTACCTACAAGAGAAAGTAATCTGACCGGCCGGACTTATTACTCTGAATGCTACCTAACTCTTCCTACGCTTCAAATTTATGTTGGTAAGTCATATGCTTTTTGCAAGATGGCTAGGTTGTTATTATTTAGAAAAGAGATTAAATCCTTAATTCTGCTTCCTAAGAGACTAGAGCATGAGGGTTATGAATAATGACTTAAATCTAATACAATTTTTTTTATCAAATTTCATTTAATTTGAGACTCTTTATTTTGACAGAGGCTATGGGATTTTGTATGCCTAAATGTATGAGAAATTGATTATGAGCCAAATCAAAAAGGATTCTTCCATCATAGGCTCTTAAAGGTTAAGCCCATTTTATCTAGCGAAGATGGAAGCCCTCCCTTAACAAGAGCAAAACAAGATGGTTATGCATGATATTGAACCTACAACATCTAGCTAAAGGAGTTGCAAAATTTTTTATTATCTTGATTTAATACCTAGGATTTTATATGAGATTATTAGTTGTTCTAAAATTTTAGTTATGAGTTATTGATGGATAGAAAATTTATTTTTATCCTAAGAGCCTAATCGCATCTAAGCCATATAACAATCATAAATCATAAACAAACTATAAAAAGATATGCTTTTTCTAATGAACAAGCAAAACAAAATATCAAACAATTTTTTATAAAGTTATCACAAAAGAATAAAAGGCCGATGCGATGGGGTACTACCGTACAACCCAAAAGAAATGTGGGTAGCCGAGCTCTACCCTTATACAACCCGAATTACAAGAAATTAAATACAATTAAGAATAATGAATGTTATGGGGGTCTTCATTCTTCATTATTTATTCTTCATTTCTCCATCTTTCATTTCTTCATTTGATTTGCCCCATTTTTTTCTTCCTTTTGGCTTGATTTAGATATGCTTACTCCAAAGGTATCACATGGTACATAAGACTTAGTCTTATAACCACTGCTCATCCTAACTCCCCATAACATTCATCATAATCCTAATGCAAAATTATATTAAAAGAAGAAAAGTAAATCTAGCTACACCTGCAAAATAAATTTTAGCTAAACACACCATACAACCCAAGTAGTTATGTGAAAAGTTTGGGCTTAGCACACCACACATGGGTAACCAAGTTCACCTATCCTAACTTGGGTTATGCTTAGGGGCTAAGCAACCTGCACAGCAAAAGTATTTATATTTTTATTATGATGGCCACTTAAGCACAACCCCCTGCAAAAAAAATATGATTAGGCTAATGTCGGCCTAACATCAAGACTACGCACATACACCCTAACATCCAGTCTAAAATAATACATCACAAAATAAAATATACATTAAATCAGACATTGCCCTAACATAAAGCTAGAAATGATGACTTAGTCTAATGTGTGAGAATTAAAATTTGTGTGGCATGTCCTAACTAGGCTTTAGAGTTATAATTTGCTAAGTGTGAGGGATTTAATTTATAAAGGGGTTGATTTTTCTTTAAGTGATTTAATTGATTTGAATATTTTACTTAGGGGGTGTTTGGCAACGGATTGGATTTATTTCAAGTAGGATTTACTAAATCCAGTACATCTAGATTTAGTAAATCCTGAGCTGTTAAATCTTGAAAAGTGTTTGGTAATAGATTTATTAAATCTTGCTAAATCCAGAAAGATGTTTGGTAAGTTATTTGAGGATTTAAGTGTGTTATAATAAAATGATAATTTTTTAAAGAATATAAAAATAAATAAATAAAATGTAATATTGAAATTAAAATTCATCATTTAACAAAGATATCATGTTCATTACAAAATATAAATAAATGTTATATTATTTAGATATAATAAAATTATTATGATAATGTAATTTCATTTTTCAACTCCTTTGATAACATCAAGCCATTATGACTAATTCCATAGTATATAAAAAATTGTATTAGTAAACTATATTACCAAATATTATTTTTTCTTAATTTATAAAGTTACTCTCTTACCCGTGCTTCCCACATTATAGTAGCTATTATATGTCTTAAATCATCTCTTGAACTCTTTCGCCAATAGTTTGAATTAATTTTCTATCAAACTTATTACACTAATAATTATATTTATTAATAATTAACTAATATATTAATTAATAATTGGTGATCAAATTAATTTAATTAAACTTAAATTAAATTAAAAGAATAATTTAATAATAACCTCATAATTCTTATCTAGTTAATTATAAATTAATTAAAATTAAGATTTTTTTAAACAAGCTAAACAAGTAATAATGACTTAAAATAATATTTTAATTAATTATTAATTAGAATATAATATTTTGATTATTTCTTGTTTATAAATTTATAAATATAATTATTTGTAAAAAATTTTATATAATAAATTTAATTATGAATAATATTAATTTAATTAACTTAATTTGCCATTAACATTATAAAAGGGGTGTTTGGTAATAAATTGGTTTTAATTCAAGTAGGATTTAGTAAATCAAGATCAATTTAGTAAATTTTGAACTTTAAATCCTACTAAATCTTGAGGAGATATTTGATAAATTATTTGAATTTAAAAAAAAGATTTTCTTTTAAGATAATATGAAAGAAACCGCTATCATGTTGTAATTAAGTTTAAGATATATTTAAGTAATAATTATCTCCATGATATTAGCCTATACTAAATCTTGAATTATGTTTGGCATGTAATAGTTAAATTCTATTAAAGAGGAGTTATTTGACAAGTTATTTGAGGATTTAAATCTATTAACTCAAGTAATAATTTAAATTAATTAACTATCAAATGTATAGTAATTATATTTATTAAATTATAAATAACTTAGAATAACATATCAATTAATTTTTAATAGTATTAAATTAAATTTGTTAAAATTAACTTAAATTATTTTAGAAATATTATTAACTATTATATTAGTTAAAATTAATTAATTATCAAATCATAATTACATTTAATAATTATAATTAATTTTAATGATAGTAATATGCAATTAAAATCAACCATCTAAATACATTAATTAATCAATTATTAGTTATTAATATTAATAACTTAAAGTAATATATATTAATATTAAATTAATTAGTTAAATCAATAACTATTAAATATATATATGTAACCAATACTTTAAATCCAAAATCCATCTTCCCAGGATTTACTAAATGATTTAAGGGGATTTAGGATTTATCGGATTTACTGGATTTACTAAACTCGATTTACTAAATCCCAAAAGTTGGGGATTTACGATTTGGGGCTTAAATTAATAAACTGCTACCAAACACCCCTTAGTGTTTTGTTTGTTTCATATAGCCTACACTTAGTAATTGTATTAAGAGAAGAAAGAGAGGAATCTCTCTTTCATCCCTACCTTAAGTCACTTCTAAAGTAAGTTAATCAATTTCTTTTAGTGAATGACTTATTATGTGTTTTAATCCTAAATTTAGGTTCACTCTAAATGACCTTATTCAATAAGAAAGAAATCTTAAGATTAATTAGGATGAATTACTATCACATAACACATATTTATTAATTTATTTTCATCATGTATATCATGCATATGAGTAAATCCTAAGCATACCTATACATGCAATTTATATTTTTAGCATACTTGAATGATGAATGCAAAGAAGTATGTTTGGAATTTAAATGTTTCATTTGATTGAATTATGAATGCATGCCTTTTAATAGAAAAGAAGAATTTTTTCATCCATTAGATAGATACACATTCACATGTATAAAAGTTTTATGTGAGTACATCGCCATTATTTTTCTGACTAAGTAAGACAAGACCTACTTAGGGCTACTTAAAGCCTCAGTTCGGGTGTCCAAACTAATATAACTTTTCTTAGATACATGTAGATGTATAAGCAACTATAAGGATAGGAAAAAAGTTGTGTTGTTTG
This sequence comes from Cymbidium sinense, assembly GCA_021442155.1. Classification (NCBI taxonomy): domain Eukaryota; kingdom Viridiplantae; phylum Streptophyta; class Magnoliopsida; order Asparagales; family Orchidaceae; genus Cymbidium; species Cymbidium sinense. Next base: position 78,493,746 of record CM038231.1, on the reverse strand, counting down.
ATTTGTGACTTATGATTTTGGCCACATCACATACATTTATAAGAGTTTTAAGCACGCCATTATTTTCACTAGGGCTACTGGGGGCTACTTAAAGCCTCGCTGGTATCTAGACTAATATACCACTTCTCGACATGAATATATATAAACCGAAGAATAAGAAGTCATGCTATCATTTGATATATATGAATGTATAAAAAAAAGCCACAAGAAGAAGAAGAAGTCATGCAAGAAGTCATATTTGATTTGATTATATGATTTATATATGTGATATGAAATTCTTCCTAAGTCTTAACATAGAAATGCATACGAATAGATTTAGATAAATGTTGTGTTTTTTTTCAGATGAACTATACATTTATAATTCCTATGTGAATCCATGTAAAGTAAGGAAAGAGAGCTTTATATTACATATTTTATATTATCAACACATGCAAACTTACAGCTATTTGTAATTAACATCACTCCATTTATTATAATTGATTTATGAGCTTTTGAAAATAACATTTGATTTAATAGTGATAATATCCACACCTATTTTTAATTTAAATCACCACATGCAATTTGACATAAAAGGAATCATTTCATTTAGTTAACTTTAAGAGAAATGAATGCATGATTACATATGGAAAGCAACATTTAACATAATTGGAAAGAAATAAAGGAATATAAGCACATAATCTCATTCATTCTAATTAATTCCTAAGGACAATCATACTAAATAAAGCCATTTAAAATAAACCAAAGTTCTTTAATGTTATTTCATCTTTATGTTTGATTTGAGTTAAGGAAAGTGAAAGAGGTTTGCTGGTCCTAATTCCATTCACCATGTATGAGTTAATTTTGGTTTAAGGAAGAAGTATTTAAGTTGATTTTATGATTTAATTAAGTATGAATTAAGTGGATTAATTAACCCTTACATACATCACCTTAAGTTAATTAACTAATTAATAGTGAGCCAATATGATATGCAACCATATGAAAACTTAATTTGCAATGCTCTTAAAAAATGAATGGGGCCTAATGCAGTTGGCTCATGATTAATAGTTAATTAGGCTTAAGGGATCTCACTTAACCACTTTTATGGTTTTCTCACACATATGAGCTAACCATAATTTCATTGTCTCCCCCATTGGGTTATTGAACACCCAAAGAGCTACCCAAGATTAAATTATACAAGTTCTGGAATGATTATGATTTCAATTTAATTAATTAAACCATTTAATTAATGAATTAAACCATTAATTAATCCTAAATTAATTAATTTCAAGTCAAGTGAAGTGAACTTAGGAAAAAGAATAAGAAGGAGGCCCCAATCTCATTCCCCATGTCTATTCACTATCTTACAATAATTAACAAGCTTAATTAATGATTTTATTACTGTTTAGAATATTAATTAATCACATAATTAATTAAGAGAGTAATTAAGGCTAATACAAGAAATTTTTCTAATTAACCAAGTAATAAATCTCAAGAAAATTATAAGAGGTACAGGTCATCTCATTAATCAAACTCAGAAAGTTTGGGGTTAATTACTTGGGTAATTAAGAAGTAATTAAGCTAATTAAGTTTTCAACTAAGCCTAAATTAAGCCTTAATTACTATTCAAAGTTATATAGAATTAATTTTAAATTAATCTCCTCTAAAATACCTTTAAAATGAGTATTTATTTATTTTTTAAAAATTTTCTATAATTAGTTATGATTTTTCAAAGTTTTAGTTGATTAAGATAATTTTCAAGAAATTTGTTAATTTATTTTATTAAAGTAAATCATTTGAACTTCAAAATTCAATATCTTTTAATCCAGAAATGATTTTGATTTAAAATTTCTATGGTATGTAGATTTTGGCTTCAATTTCAATCTCTAAAAATTTCTACTTAATTTGAAATGTATTTTTAGTTTAATTAATGAAATTTGATTTTTATCAAAACTTAAATTAAGCTCAAGATATCTAGCAAAATTTAGAGATTTTGGATTTATTGAATTCCTCTTAGAAAGATAAATCCAATGAACCCTTATTTATAATTTTTTGTTAAGTATTTTATTTTCTATTAATTTTGGAATTTTCAGGTATTTTAGATAATTTTTAAAATCAAAAAATACGGATTTTCCCACTTAACCCAAGCACCACGACGGCATTAAATGTATTATGTGGTATGGATGCCATGGTACCATCATGGTGCGCGTAATGCATGCATGAAAGGTGAAAATGGATCGGGAAAACGAGTGGTTCGATCCACCTCGATCATGATCGATATCCGACCATCAGATCGAGAGGTAAAAATGAAGGATCTAAGCGATCCCATCCCACAAATTATGGGATTAGATGATTGTTGTGTGTCTAACGAAAGAAACAGATGGAAATACTATTCACTAGAGATTTTTCACAATTTTTAGCAAAATTTCATCCAAATGAGCTCATTTTCACGGTGATTCACACCAGAAAACTTCTATTTCTTATTAGGATTGTATAAAATAAAGAATACAAGGGGTTCTAAGAAAAAAAATCCTAAAATTGCATGAAAAATATCTTAAAAAATAAGAAATCCTTAGGCCGGCTATGAGTTTTTTGAAGATTACCTCACTGAGGATGATTTCTGAGGCAGTGATGATCCGAGCACACTTTTGATTAGGGGAAGAAGCATTGAATGAGCCTAAACCTTCTCCTTCACTTCAGAATGATATATTCTCCAATCGCTACCACTTATTCACCGAAATCCACTTATTTTTGAACTTTTTACCGCAAAATCAACTGGGAATGATTGTTAGTTGGTTTGGGAGCTCTAAGGGATGGAAATGACAGTGGGAGGGAATTTTTGTTGCCTCTAATGCCTTGGTTTGATTTTGGCTTAGGGTGGTTCAGAATAGAAGGGAATCATCCTAGGTGGCTCATTTTGGTTGGCTAAGGCATAGAAAGTGGCTGCCATGAAGGACAAATGAGTGTCCTAGCAAGGAGAGATGGGAGTCCTTCATGCCATGTATTCCGATGGGAGATGAGAGGTGAATTCACCTCTTGATGAGTCATGGCTTCCCAAACCACCTCTTGGGTCATATAATCAGTGTCCTTGGTGCCTATGTGGACCAATAAATGAGTGCCAAGTGGCCATGGAAGGGAAATGACCACTCGCGCAAGTATATTTTCTTATGGGATGCCTTTGACCCAAGGACAGAGTAGTAATTTGATATTAGATTTAATTTGAGTTGATTTAAAATGAGTCAAAAGTGAATTGGACCAAATTTCATATCATTTGGCATTCATTTGATTTAATTTGGGTCAATTTGACCCATTTAGGCCAAATTGGGTCAAAATGGATTAGGTTGGCTAATTGGTCAAATTGGGTCAAACTAAGGGTTGGGTCAAGTTCAAATGATCATTTGGAGTATATTGGTTCAAATGGTTTAAATCAATTTGGTTTAATTTGGATTTTGGCCAATTTGATCCTTTAGGTCAATTTGGGCTAAGTTGACCAATTAGACATAATTGACCAAATTGGCTTGAATCATGGCTTGGTTGGAGTTTAGTTTATCATTTGTAATATATTATAGGCTTTGGTTAACTTTAATTTGGATTTGATTGAGTTTTAGGTTGATTTGACCCTTAAGGTCAATTTCAGCTAAATTGGGTAAAGTTGACCAATTGATCAAATTGGGCTCACTAAGACTTTGGTCAAGTTCAAGAATTTGGAATGAACTTGAGCTATTGGTTGAAATCAATTTGGTTTAGGTTGTAATTTTGCTAGTTTGGGTTCATATGGGTTGACTTGGCCAACGCATAGGGTTGACTTGGTTTGACCCAAATTGACAATTGATGATGATTAATAATCAAGACATGAAATTTGGATTGGCTTAATTCACTTTGATTTGAATTGAATTAGATTTTGGTTCATGTAGGTCAAATTGGCCACTTTGGGTCAAGTGAGCCAATTGGGTTTGTTGGCTTGATTTTGAGTTGGGTTTAATTTGGTTGAGTTTATATATGGATTTGAGATCACATATAAATTCAATTGTAATTGGTTTGGGTTCAAATGAGTTTTGGTTCATTTAAATATTACAAGTCAAATGGCCTAAGTTTGGTTTGACTTGAGTTGATTTTGATTTGGGTTGATGACTGTAGATTTCATTTATATTTGGATAGATGATTGAAGGAATGATTGATTCAAAAGAAAATCTATTAATTTTGATCTAATTTGGATAAGATTTGGCCAAGTTTAAGGAATTGGCTTAAAGGGTATAAATTGGATTTTGGTTTGATTTTGGATTTATTTTATGATTTGGAATTTGATTGGAGATTGAATTTGATAATTGAGAAAATCAATTGGATTGAGGTTGATGTGAATTTGCTAAGTCAAGATAAAATCAAAAGGCTTAGGAAGGGATTTGGAGTTTGAATTTAATCATGAGTTTTAATCATTTGATAGTTGGATTTGATTTTAGAATTTGGATTTAAATTTGATATTTGATTTAGAAGAAGGAAGCAAGAGTTTGGTTTGGGCTATAGGGTAGGCAAGTCTTCCTAAATCCCTAAGGCACAACCTGTCCCTATGGCTAACTCTTCTAAGTCTCTAGGGTTAGGTTAAGTGTTCACCAATTACTAGAATTGTCTTAAGAATAAGGAACTCTTGTTTATGAGAGTCATATCTATTATAGATTTGAGAGAGCTCCAAAAGTGAGGTCAACAAAGGGCCTAATAAGTGTGGTGTGACCGACAAGGCACATTATATTGGATCGAGGTGATCAACAACGTATGAAGGATCGCAAACAATAATAGAAATGATCTACTCCTAAACCCAGGATGTAGAAGGAATCAAGGTTTTAGTGCAATGCAACTCCACTCATGCAAGGGCATGGGAAGAAGAAGGGATCTACTGGGGATCAAGCATGTGAACCTTCCACTGGAAGCAAGTTGATTATCCACTAGGATAGGGGTTGGATTTGAATGCAAGATATGATTTGGGTAGAGTATTTGCTGGGGATTAGAATGTATAACCTACCAGGGATAGTTGCATGAACCTTCCACTAGGGAAGTAGGTTTAGGTTATCCAGTAGGGATAAGGATTTGATGAGATTTTTTCACTGGGGAATACAGTTTGAATTGGATTTAATTGACTAAGAGAGGTTGGGATGAATGATGTCTTGCTAGAGAGAAATTGATTGATTGTTTGTTTTAAGTTTAAATTTTGAGATTGTCCCTGTTAGTTTGCGATGGACCGCACTAAGAAGAGGCTATGTCGGCCTTGGCCTATCTCAGATTTACCAATCCAAAGGGGTAGTCCACCAGCCACATGGTAGAACTATCTGACCTAAGGGGTTACCTTTTGGTGTACAATGGCTGTTCTAGGGAGAAGGCATAGCAGACTTACATCTCCAAAAGCAAGGGACAATAACTGGGGTGATCTGTTGGATGCAACAAATTAAGCCCGACCTAAGGCAACTACTGAATGAATACCACTGGGGGACTTATATCACCTCAGAAGTAGTCAGGATAATGTCATTTGATTGAATTGCATTTACTTTAATTTTATTTATTTTAATTTGATGCATCCCATCGGTATGCGATGGATCCACTAAGAAGGGGCTAATATTAGCCTAGACCAATCTTTGATTTACAAATCCAAAGGGATAGTCTACCGCCCGCAGGGTAGAGCTAACCAACCTAAGGGGTGTCTTTCAATGTGCAATGATCAAGTTAGGAAGAAAGCGCGGGGACTCACATCCTCCCACCCAAGGAACCACTGGGGTGATCAATTACTATGCATAAATTAAACCCACCTAAAGCTCGGCACAACTGCGGGAAAGATACATAATAGACTTATATCTTTCAAAGAAAAGATGACTTTCAGGGTGACTCGTTGGTGGCACAACAATTTAAACCTAACCTAAGGGTTACTACTGAGAGAGTGCGGACCTGAGGACTTATCTCTACTCAAAGTAGTAAGGCAATTTCTATAGGGAGTTTTGCTGACATTGTCCTAAAGATAGGATGCCTGCTTGGAATGGGACCACTGAGGGCTTGAATTCCTAATCCACAAGTGAATATATTTTTTGTTTATTTTATGTTATCATGGACCCTATTGGTTTGTGAGGGACCACACTGAGAATGAGCTCATATCACCCCTATCTTACTTGAGGGAGAATCTACATATCCGCAAGACAAATTCTCCAACCATAAGGGTGGCTACTAGGAAAGGGGAACTATCCAATCTAAGAGTAATTAGGATAGTATCTAAATAGGGTCACTAAGGATGTGATCCAAATAGAGTGCCCATAGGGGAGGTGCTGATGGGGGCGTTATCCAGAACCTTGTAAAAGAAAGCCTATAAGTATACAGTGGCCAACTCAAGGAGAAAGCGCGGGGACTCACATTTGCCAAGAGTGGTGTATCCACTGGGTGGGTCACCGTTAGCATGGCGATAACCAACCAACCTAAGGTGCCCGGTTTGATGATCGTCTAGAAAGAAGGCATGTAGGCTTACATCTCTAAAGTGAAGCTCCGGGATAGTTTATCTTACCAATAGGCTATCCAACCTAGGGTGACTACTAAACAAGGAGTTCTATGTGAGGACTAAACCCAAGTTTGAAGTAATCAGGAGGAAAGTAGCCACTGGGGGACTTACCCTGAACCTCTAATATACTTGACCTAGTCAGTGCATGATGGTTAGTCCAAGAAGAAAGCATGTAGGCTTACATCCTTTTAAAAAAAGTCAACATGGGGTAGCTTACCTGCGCAAGGGCCTACCAAACAAGCTCATTAATTTGCAATGGTCAAGTCAGGAAGAAAGCATGGGGACTCACATCCGCCAGACAAGTGACCATTGGGGTGACACATTAACAAGGTAATGAGTTAGTGCCACGGGGGCTTGCTCCCATATCAAAATAGCTTGAGACAAAAGATATGAGTTCATTTGTGTTGTGAAAGAGGGAATAAGATTCCGCTTGGATTCTCTTACACCTACCCTAAACATGTAGAAGAATGGATGAAATGGTGCCACAAAGGGTAATTGTGACTCCACCAAGAATGGATGTTGCTTGGGCTCTCACACCTAACTTAGTTACTAGTAGAAATAAGATGCCTCTTGGGTTCTCTTACACCTAACCTAGTAGCAATAGAGGATTGTTTGTAGTTTGTGTTTGTGTTGTGGAGGGATATGATACTGCTTGGGTTCTCTTACACTTATTGTAAATATGTCGTGATAGATTCGCAAGCGAAAGATATTTCTAACACATAAGAGATGGAATTTGATATGAAAAGAAGTTTTATTGATGATTATTTTCAAACAATATTTATGGATAGTATTTCTTTAAGTAGAGCCCATTGATTAGAAGCATCGGGCTCTCTTCCTTACAATTTATAAGTTGATAAGATCCTCCTTGGTAAGCCTTCTTTATGGAAAAAAGGGCCTTCCCAACTAGGTTCAAACTTGCCTCTCATCTTTCAATGGGCAACAATAGGTCTCCTTAGAACTAATACAAGCTCTCCTACTTGAAAAGCTGGAGACCAACTTGTTGTGAGCTTGAATCATTTTGGCTTTCTACAACTTGAGGTTCGCATGCACGGAGGCATCTCTCCTCCAAACCTTTGAGCTCTTCCAATCACAACTTAGTGTTCTGCTCTTTTGTGATCTTGCTACCCACAACTATCCTTAATGATAGGAGTTAGACTTTTAATGGTAGAATGGCTTCGAACTCATACACTAAGGAGAAAGGGGTAGATTGAGTTGGAGTTCTGTATGTGATACGGTAGGCACACAAGGCTTCAACTAACTGCTCATGCCACTATTGCTTGTTATCATCGAGTGTCTTCTTTAATATTTGAATGAGAGTTTTGTTGAATGCTTTTGCTAGACCATTTTCCCTCGAGTAATAGATGATAGAATATCTCCAATCTATGCTATATCTTTAGGCAAAGATGTTGATTTTAGTGCTCTTGAATGTAGTACCATTATCGGATATAATTTGTTGAGATGTCTCGAACCTATATATGATATGGTTCCTGAAAAATTGGAGCCGCGTGTGACCTCTCGAGGATTTCCACCCACTTAGAAAAGTAGTCAGTTGCAGCTAGAATGAACTGGTGATCCTTGGAAGAAGGAGGATCGATCAGGCCCACTATGTCAGTACCCCAACACTCAAATGATCATGAGGCCAATGTAGGATGTAGAATGTTGGGTAAATGATGTAGGACCACACCATGTACCTGACATTGGTGGCATCTCCTAGCTATGTCCACGTAGTCTGTAATCATCTAAGGCCATTAGTATCCTAGTCTATTGATATTGGCTTTCAATTTTGGACCAGATTGATGCACTGCATAAACGAGTGTACCCGAATGCGATCCTATGAGCTTTTTTGTTCCAAAAAGTAACCACATATGATCAAAGATTGACGGGTTCCACCTATGAGAGCGAAAGGGCTCTACTTCACCTGTGCTAGTGATTTATTTTGAGGTAGTTTACCTATATTTAAATAATCCATGAATGGTTTCCTCCAATCTAACTCATCCTTTTGGCAACAACAACATTCCCTTCAAGAGAGAATCTCGATGAGTTCAACATCAATAATGGATAAGACATTGTCTATTTTGGACCCTTATTGGAATGGACTCATCTTCTGGACATGCCAACTCTTTGGAAAGCTTGGCTAATGCATATGCTACTGCATTCTCTCCTCGAGGAATCTTGTAGATGGTAACCTTTGGGATTTGGGCCAACAACTCTATAGTGTACTTGTGGTAATGATGGAGCTTAGGCTTTAGAACTTTGTAGGACCTGGTGATTTGGTTGATGATGAGCTGAGAATCCTCGAAGATGTTAATACTTTGGACGCATAGTGTAATGACTAACTCTAGATCGACAATCAGAGCCTTATATTTGGCTTCGTTATTAGTACATGGTTTGGATAGGTGATATGAGAATCTTATCACATCGGGATCCGGAGTTAGATGAACTATTCCTACCCCTGCCTTTCCTGGAAGAGTAGATCGTGGTTCTTCTCCTCTTTGAGAGGAAGTTGCACCATCAAAATACATCTTCCAATGGTGAATGCTAGTGTCCCCTAAGTTTATGATTGTTCATTGGGGAGGTCATCACTAAGTTGAGAATTAGCAGGAAGTGGGTGTACTGTTAAGAAATTTGATAGTGCCTATCCTTTCACAGCATGGAGGGGTATGAATGTGATGTTAAACTGTGACAAAATCATGGACCAACGTGCATCCGATGACATAATGTTCATGGGATAGAATTGATTCTAGAGATCAGATTCACCTTGTGAGAAATCATATAATGTCGTAACTTCTGGGATGCAAAGATTAATGCTATGTAGTACTTTTTAATAGGTGGGTAGTTTGCCTTAGCAAGGATCAGATGATAACTGAGATAGTAGAGAATTTTTTTCCTTCATCATTGGTTTGGGCCAACAGAGTGCCAAGAGAGTAATCTAATGTCGTAGTGTAGAGGATCAATGGCTTGCCCGGGATAGGGGCTACTAGAACTGGGCGCCATAAGGTAGTGCATGATGTCTTCAAAAGTATGCTAGCACTTGTCATCCCACTTGAGCTTGGCATCCTTTTTGATAAGTGCTGAGAATGGTTGGCATCTTCTTGATAAGTTGGATATAAAGCATCTTAGATACGCCAACTTCCCTTGAAATTATATGAGTTGAGTTAGACTTTTAGAGGGTCGAATTTCTAAGATAGCCTTGATCTTCTCTGGGTCGATCTCTATTCCTTGGTTTTGGACAACAAACCCAAGGAGTTTCCCTGAAGCTACTCCGAATGCACACTTGAGGGGATTCATTTTGATGTTAAATTGTCTCAACTATTTGAAAACTACTCTCAAGTTAAAGAGATGGTCTTCCTTTTATTTGCTTTTGACTACTAGATCATCAACATGGCATTCAACTTGATGATGAATGAGTTCATTGAAAATCTGAGTCATGTCCCATTGGTATGTAGCACCGATATTTTTAAGGCCAAAAGACATGACCTTATAATAATAGATTCTGATCGGGGTTTGAAAGGTAGTGTTTCTTTCATCCTCTAGGACCATCTTGATTTAGTTGTAGCAAGATGACCCATCCAAAAAGGAGAATACTGCATAAGATGAAGTAATGTCCACCATCAATTTCGATATAGGAAGTGGAAATTCATCCTTAAGACATGCCTTGTTTAGATCCCTAAAATCGATGCATATGCAAATTTGGCCATTCTTTTTCTTAACCTGGATTTACATCCAACCGTGTGATATTTTATTTAAAGCCATCATCGACGCTTGATTTAATAAGTGACAGTTCAATTTCTAATCGCATGCCTAGGAGCTTGATGGGTTAGCATTAATATATTGCTAGTTTTTGACCGCCATGTCGAGATAAACGGCATTTCTTCATAACTCCATGTGAACTAATCCTTAAACTCGCTAATAGCCTAACTAAGTCATTGGTTTCTTCTTCATTAACAAGGAACTGAGGAGATGGATACTTCTTTAGTTCCCAAGTTGATTTCTTTGAATTCATCAATGGTTGATCTAATCTTCTTCAAACTCGGTGCATCTTTGACTTCAAGCTCATTTGGGTCATCTAAAAGTTTCTAAACATGCCCTTCATAAGAGTTAGCATGATTTGAGAAGAACCTATCGAACTAAATGAGTGGTGATGACTAGCAATGGTTATCATTATCACCCACTGTCTAATCCTCGGTCTTGATTGAGAATGTCTGCTTTGGTTGTCCCATAATTTTCAAAGTAATCAGTGTTTAGACCAAGTATGTGGGATTAATCCCTTCTTTGCTAAGTTAATAACACAAGGTGAATACCAATCAAAAGGTAGTTGTATTAAATCTTTATATGAATCATCCTCAAGTTCTACATCGCTTCTTGACTTGAGGATGATGCTCCCAACAAAAACCTCTTCAGCCTGACATCTGTGGATGACTTGGGGGCCTCCTTAACTACCAAACCTTCAACTTTCTAGGAAGAAAGTGAGGTTAGAGCTAAATTTCCCAACTACTACCTGATTGTTCTACATAATGATTATTTGGATACATTCATGCTTTGCTTGGAGGCACGATCTTCATCACTATCTGGCTCAAACATCCCCTCCAAAGGGACCCACTGAGAGAGGTTGGTCGACGTGCTAACCATAAGAGACTCATCCTCTGAACTGGACTCTAAGTCTATGTGGATAGCGGGGGTACTCTTGTGAGCTGGAACATAGTTCCTACCGGTTGACCACCAACAAGGAGGTCTTCCACCTCTAGAATTGCCTCTAGACTTGCCTATTCCTTTGCCTAGTGGAGGTCGAGTCATCTACCCATGTGTTCATATGGAGAAATAAACTGGAGTAACATCCGCTCTACCTCTTCCTGTTGATTCTCTCACTTGTATTTTTTTCTTTTCCTTTTTTTCTTTTCTTTTTTCTTTTTCTTTTTTTCTTTTGTTTCTTTTTCTTTTGATTTTGAACTTTCACCAAGTTCATGAAATAGAATTTTTTGATTTAGAGGAAGATAGTTTGTTCCATCCTCATAAATCTTGACCACTCCTACTGAGAATGGTTTCAAGTCTCCTTTAACACAATACTCGATTCCATCTTTCTGAATTTGATGCACTAATGAAAAGAAGATGGAACCATGTTATTTCCATGTATCCAAGGCCTACAGAAAAGAAAGATGTATCTCAATCGATTATGTAGAACTTGGCTTCTTTTCCGGTCATCTATCTCCAATGGCAACACTATCCTAAAGCCCTCTCGCCTTGCTCATTGAATCCTCTCAACATCATCTCGATCTCCTGAGTTTAGAGATGTCATCCTCAAGTAGTGGGTCTTTAGACTCATAATGTTCACCGATGCACCCGGATCAACTAACACCTGAGAGTCACCGCCATGTCCACTGATGTAGGGAGGTTCGTTGTCCCCAAAAGAAGGTCTTCATCGTGAATGTAACTCCATGGCTTCTCTTGAAAACATGCCTCCTCTCAATAGCGGTCAACCGAGCTAAGCATATTTTGATCAAGAAGGGTTTGATCAATGACTCCTCATCTCTTTGGATAAGACAAGGGCATCATATATGCTTAATTTTAGGCAAACTTTCTTAGGTGAGCGAGGACATTGTAGTCAACTCGGTTGGTCCTCCACAAGCATATCCATAGGTGGAGCATCTGGAGGGCTTGATCTAGAACCAATGACTTGTTTACCTTATCTGAGGTGCTACCTAGGAGGTAGAACTTTGCCACTACGAAGGTTTTTCAGACTTCATGAGATGGTTTAGTGGAAAGTTCTACCTGCTCATCGGGTTCACCTACAACTTCTCCTATGGATCATCATTGATGACTCCAAATCAATCTCAATGGGTGAACCCGATGATTTAGAATGAGTAATCCATTTCAAAATCGAAAAGGAGTGATAAATTGTTATAATTATTAATACTTGGAGAGCTTTCTATAGGAATAAATCATCAAGATCATCAGAGAGAATGCAAGAGGAATTAGTCTTTCTTCATTGATTTCTAGATTTGGATGAAGGTAAAGTAGAAATCAAGTAAAGTAAGAGTGAGGGATTTGGCACTCCACTGATACAATACGCTATTAAGAAGAGCTAGAGGAACTAGAAGAATTAATGGTGAGTGTTGACTGGTGGGTTGCTAATGTACTATCATCAAGTGGAGTCGTCGCGCTTCTACCTCCCTCAAGTTGTCTTAGCAACTTGCAAACCTTCCTTAGAGTTGGAGGTTTGAGCTACTTCACACCTACAAGGGTAACTTTTGATCTTAGAAATGATTTTCTTGAGGTTCAAGATAGGGAGATATCCCAACCTTCCTCTATCTTAAGAAGATCATGTATCCCCAAGATTACCCCATAGAACTAGAGGTTGTTCTAGTAGGTATTCTTAGGGATGACAATGGCACCGACTTGTAGCTATGCTCAAGCCAATAAAGGTAAAGCAATCTTCTAAGACCTAGCATGCGGTGGTAGTTTTGGATCATGACTCTTGCCCACATCCTCCAGCTCTAGTAACAAATCGCTTCTTTAAGAGGTTCTTAAAGATCTTCCTAACTACCTCCCTCTTGAATGAATAAGGTTTATTCAATTTGTCAACAAGAGTAGGTAAATGATAGCTACTTGATGGTGGGTAGAATACCGCTGTTGATGGGTAGGATACGAAAGAGCGGTGGTGGAGGCCACTATGGAAATTGAGGTGGTCAATATGACAACTGAGGTAGTAATAAAGGAGGTGGTAGAGGAGGCTACTGAGCTTGAGCTCTATTTGACCAACTGCTGGTTTTCCCCTTATCAACTATACCCCTAACTTTCTCAAATGCCTTATGGGGCTTGGCCGACGATCTTGGAAAGGTAAGCTGACTCCCTTGTAGACTAACCACCTTGTTGATTAATTCTCAAATGTATTAATGGTAAACCCTTAAGCATGAAAGTGACGCCATGAATATTCTTGAGTAGAATTTCAATGGCATACTGTTCAGACAGCTATGGTTTATATTTCATACTTAAATTGTGTAATCTAAGAATGTAATTAATAAGAGACTCATCGGGGGTTATTGAGCTACAACAAGATCACCCACAATTACTCTTTGTTGAGCTCCAACAAATCTCTTAATAAAGAGCTACTCCAACTTAGAATATCTTCACTAACCATTGAGTTCACATACCAATCAAATGTGATGCCTTCAAGCTGATGAAGACAAATAAGAGTGCATCACCCAACATTGCAACATCCGCCAAATGTGCTAGGGGTTCTACCGCCATCAAAATTTTGAAGGAAGGAGGCAAAAGCCCTTAGGGTATTGGACACCATCAAATTCCTCTAGGGTCTACCTTTGGAATAGATGAGCCACTTGCTTGCCAATGCATCCTCACTTATTGTTCCACCATGTTTGATATGTCTTTTCATGCATGGAGGTGCTATCCACCACCACCATGCCTCCCTTTCTGAATGCATCTAGGATGATCCAATGTGTGTGCCAACTCTGCTCTGTCGGCTACTATAGGAGAAGGTTGTGAAACCGGAGCTAAATTCTACAATGCTTACACCACTACCATTAACTCTTCCAACTTCTTCCCCATTTAGTTAATATGATCATCCCTCTATCTAAGTTGTTGGAGGAGGTGCTATGTTGAATGGACGACATCAACTTCTTCAACTACAATACCTTCCTCACTATGCTAGCTTCTATGGAGGGACCCCCTAGTATCAACCATGTAAACATCGGTCGAATCCTCAAGAAGGTAATTCTCATATGGATCAAAGGACCTACCTCTCAAACCTCACTCCCTAAAGAGTTCTCTTCTCAAAAGTACTATGCTAAAATATCATCTATGGTCTAACATGTCAACAAATACACAGCCGAGAGGTTGTGCTCATTGACAGAGATACACCTAACACTTCCTATCACTGGAGTGTTGGCTCTGGGAGGGTCATGCTCAATGGAAGAGATATGCTCATGATTGCTCATGGGTGGAGTGGTGTCCTGGGAGACGCCATGGGAACTAAACTATCCCCTTCCCCTCAACAAGCCGCTATCACCGACTCTATGGTGGTGGTGGTCACGCTATGCCCCTATTCTTCACCAAGACAAGTAGAGGTCAGAGAAACTCATCTCACCCTCATAGTGGAGGGGATGAAGTGATCCTTTGGCCATACCGATCACCAAGGGGCTTTCTCCCCTGATTATCTTCATGCATTTGTAGGAATGGTGGATGGCAGGACCTGAACTAGTGATGGTGGGTGAGGAGTGGATCGTGTGAAGAGAACACCTACTCCTCGAGATCTCCTATGATAGTGGTAGTAACAGATGTTATTATCCTATCAACCCTGTCGATGACTAGAGAAATCAAGGAGGCCATGCTAGAAACCCATCGCCCCTCCTCTTTCTGAAATGCCAGGGCCTCTTAGGCTCTTTCAATGGAATGGCTCTAACACTCATGGGATCAACCTCAAGTCAAATAATGTAGAGCGCATGTGTCCTACAAGCATAATACCATCCTAATGGCAGGACCTTATCCTCCTATCCAGATGTCATGGTATGTAAAGGTGGAGGCAATGCATCTCGTAGTCTTCCTCCATCCGATGAGAGGGTGGAACTTGTTGCTAGTCAAAATGGAGATACCTCATGGGGAGAACCTCCCGCAATGGGATGCGACATCTATCTCAAGCATGCTGGGCTTGATCTGACTTCTGCATTGTTGTGTGTATGAGCAAGGTGGTGGTGAGAGCTAACCTACCTTGAAGTGAGAGACTATCTCGGTCAGATAGCCTTCCCTAGGGGACCAACAAGGAGGCACACACTAGGGCGTGGGAGCAACTATGCAGTATTGAGGGAACCGCCTTCCTCTTCAAGGAAGGATACTGATTAAGGCATAATGCAATGATGGCCTTCAACCATATTATCGACCGATAGTGAGAGGGGCCCCTCATAAGTAACATGCTCCCTCAATCCTAAGAACACTATGGGTGGAGTCTCTGAGGTCGGCTGATCAAGGCCAAATCCATCCCAATGGAAAGGTGAAAACAAACTGAGAAGCCATTTTGAAAGACAACACTGATCTGAGTTGTATGTCTGCATATGTTGAAATATAACTTATCAAATTTTGCTTATATTTATTCAAGAAAATAAATAGATTTGGGAACACACTCAACAATTCAAATATGTTAAGTGGGATTCATTAGAGAAATTTGGATGTTTTGGAGGAGAGTATTTCGCCATTTGATTTTAGAACCCATACTCAACCAATTTAGGTAGGTTGGGTGGGGTTCAAAAATTTGAGGAGAGATTTCTTTTTTTGGAGATAATTTGCAGTTTATATTTCTTATTTGAAATTATGGATAGTTTGAAAGAACCTCTACTTAACAAATTTGGGTAAGCTAAGAAGAGGTTGTGATTGTGTGTTTGAAATATTTTTTCTTATGAAGATTTGATTTGAAAATGAGTCTTCTTATTTAACAAATTTGGTATGTTAAGTTGAGGCCACATGTGTTTGATTTGTGCTTGAAGATGAGACTTTCACTTAACAAATTTGGTATGTTAAGAAAGCCAAATGTGATTGTGAGATAGATTTATTTTTTTCTTGAAGATGGGAGTCCCACTTAACAAATTTGGTATGTTATGAAAGCCAAATGTGTTTGAGATATGTTTATTTCTTTGAAAATGAGACTCACTTAACAAATTTGGTATGTTAAGAAAGCTCAAGTGTGGTTGATATGAAAATTGGATCCATTTAATAAATTTATGTTAAATAGGGATCAAATTTTGAAAGAGACCCTCACTTAACAAATTTGGTATGTTAAGTGAAAGCCTAAATGTGTTTTGATATATTTGAAAATGAGACCCCATTTAATAATTTGGTATGTTAAGTGAAATCAAATGTGATATGATTTGAGAATGGATTCTCACTTAACAAATTTGGTATGTTAAGTGGGAATCCAATATGACATGATTATGATTCTTACTTAACAAATTTGATGTGTAGAACCAAATATATGTTTGAAAATGAGACTCTTACTTAACAAATTGATATGTTAAGTGAAAGCCTAAATGTGTTAAAAAATGATTCTCACTTAACAAATTGAATGTGTTAAAAGTCAAATTTATGTTTTGAAAATGAGACCCCACTTAACAAATTGAAATATGTTAAGTGAAAGTCAAATTCATGAAATGAGACTCACTTAACAAATTGAATAAATGTCAAATTTATGTTTTGGAAATGAGACCCTCACTTAACAAATTAAAATTGTTAAGTGAAAGTCAAATTTATATTTTAAAAAAAAAATGAGACCCCCACTTAACAAATTGAAATTGTTAAGTGAAAATTAAATTTATATTTTGAAAATGAGACCCTCACTTAACAAATTGAAATTGTTAAGTGAAAGTCAAATTCATGTTTTGAAAATGAGACCCCCACTTAACAAATTGAATATGTTAAGTGAAGGTCAAATTTATGTTTTGAAAATGAGATCTTAACAAATTGAAATTGTTAAAAGTCAAATTCATGTTTTGAAAATGAGATCCCCACTTAACAAATTGAAATTGTTAAGTGAAGTCAAATTCATGTTTTGAAAATGAGACCCCACTTAAAAATTGATATGTTAAGTGAATCAAATTTATGTTTTGGAAATGAGACCCCACTTAAAAAATTGAAATTGTTAAGTGAAGGTCAAATTCATGTTTGATTTAAAAAAGATCTCACTTAATAAGTTTGATATATGGGAATCAAATATGGCATGATTTGCTTTTGAAAAGAGAAACTTCAACTCACATATGTGAAATATGTTGAGTGGAGTTTAATTTATTTTATGATTTGAAAATAGAATCTTCAACAAATTTGAGTATGTGAATGAAGATGGCTATTTTGAAAAGAAGTGCTTTTGGAAAGTGTCATTTTGTGAAAGAATTATTTTCTTAAATTTTATGATGAACCTTGCCTCACCAAGCTAGTGGTGAGGAGGTTCTTTTTTATTATCTCCCCTTTTGATATAAATTTATTTTTCACCTATTGGGAGCCCAATAGGGTTTCAAGACTACACATGAGTGGTCCTAAAACCTAAAGGATGTTGGCTAACTTTGCTTAAGAATGAAATAAGCTAAGTGCCAATAAAGGAAAGATAGTCTGGACTCACATAAAATGCAAGTCCACTATCGATGCTTGGAGAAACAATCATCTACTAGAGATGGAGAGAGGAACCATCCCAGGAGTCACCAAAAAAAATCTGGTGTTTATTTTTTTTGGTTTGTGTGTATATGGGGACCATGATCGAGGATGTACTTATTGAGGTGATCGTATGACATTAAGGAATAGTATACTATCTCAGAGATAGAAGTCACTACCATAATGGACTAATCACCTAATAAGGACTAAGGCATGATGGGTCTTCAATATATGAGATTTTTCCTACTTTACATGGAAAAAGTAAAGTGTTTATTTAAACTGGTTCGAAAGTTTCCTATGGGCAAGCCTCCATAGTTAATTACATCTTAAGGAAAGTGAATCCTTAAGAATACTCGATTAAAGTAGGTGATTATTATCTCAAAGAATTCAAAGATAGACTATCAATAAATTGGTTATTTTAGAAAATCAAGTGGGATGGATCAAAAGGAAGAGTTATTATCAAAACCAAAGAGATGATGGGGAGTGCTCATGATACTAGGAAACCTAGTGAGCACTCCAATCTATCCTATGGTTGGGCTTTATATATTTGAAATTGAGGAGATTTATTTATTTGAGTTAAATTTTATTAGAAATCTAGGACTTATAATTCCATAATACAAGATTATGGAAATGCCTAAGAGGTGAGGATTTATGCTTGTAGTCCATAAAGAAAAATAATAACCCCATATATTAAATCTAGGGAGCTTTGGCGAGGGCAAAAGTATGACCTAAATCTATGGAAAAAGTGGGTATATGATTTACCTCCACAAAAAAGAATAAGCCACCTAACTGCTAGACTTATTATCACTTAGAGTGACAACTAGCTAACTCCTTCTACACTTTAAATCCATGTGGTCAAGTCATATATTTTTGCAAGATGGTTAGACTGTTATTTATTTAGAAGAGAAACTAAGTCCTTAAACCCACTCCCTAAAAGAGTAGAGCATGAGGGGTATGGATAATGACTTAATCTAATGCAAATTTTTATCAAATTTATTTAATTTGGGACTCTTTATTTTGACACAGGCTATAGGATTTTGTATGCCTAAATGCATGAGAAGTTGATTATGGGCCAAATCAAAAGAGAAAGAGGTGTTCTTCCATCATAGGCTCTTAAAGGTTAAGCCCATTCTATCTAGCAAAGATGGAAGCCCTCTCTTAACAAGAGTGAAACAAGATGATTATGCATGATATTAAACATACAACATCTAGCTAAGGGGTTGCTAAATATTTTATTATCTTGATTTAATGCCTAGGCTTTTATATGAGGTTATGAGTTATTTTAAAAGTTTAGTTATGAGTTGTTAATGGGATAGAAAATTTATTTTTATCCTAAGAGCCTAATCGCATCTAGCCATACAACAATCACCAATCATAAAGAAAACTATGAAAAGCATGTTATTTCTAATGCACAAGCTAAACAACATCAAACAATTTTATAAAGCTATCAAAAGAATAAGAGGAATGTCGGTACGCCATACAACCCAAAAAAGAAATGTGGGTAGTCGAGCTCTACCCTTATACATCTCGATAATGAAAGAATAATTATAAATTATAAAATGATATGTTATTCTTCATTCTTCATCCTCCATTCTTCACTCTTCATCTTTCATTTCTTCATTTGATTTGCTCCATTTCTTTCTTCCTTTTGGCTTGATTGGGATGTTGCTTGCTCCAAAGGCATCACATGGTATACAAGACTTGGTCTTATAACCAATGCTCATCCTAATCCCCCATAACACTTATCCTAATCCTAATGCAAAATTACATTAAAAGAAGGAAAGTAAATCTAGCTACACCTGCAAAATAAATATTAGCTAAACACACCATACAACCCAAGCAGTTATATGAATAATTTAGACTTAGCACCCCACACATGGGTAACCAAGCCCACTCTAACTTGGTGCTTGGGTATAAGCAACCCACACAAAAAAATATTTATTTTTATTTAGCAGCCTTAAGCACAACTTCAATAATGATATTAAGACTTAACATCCAGCAATACGTAACTGAATCATACACCCTAACATCTAGTATAAAAATACATCACAAAACCAAACATACATCAAACCATGCACCGCCCCTAACATAAAGCTAGAAATGGTGACTTAATCTAATGTGTGTGTGTTGTGTGTATGTCTAGGCTTTAGAGTTATAATTTGCTAAGTGTGAGGGATTTAATTTATAAAGGGTTGATTTCTCTTTAAGTGATTTAATTGATTGAAGATTTACTTAGTGTTTTCTTTTATTTGATATAGCCTACACTTAGTAACTAAGTGTTATAAATAGAAGAAAGAGAGGGAACCTCTCTTTTATCCCTACCTTAAGTCACTTCTAAGGCAAGTTAGTTAATTAATTTTCTTTAGTGAATGGTTTATTACATGTTTTGATTTACCCTAAGTTTAGGTTCACTCTAAATGACCTTATTCAATAAGAAAGGCATCCTATGATTAATTAGATTTGATTACTATCACATAACACACATTCATTCATTTCTTTCCATCATGTATATCATGCATATGAGTAAATCTTAAGTATACTTATACAAGAAATTTATATTTTTAGCATACTTGAATTATGAATGCAAAGAAGTGCATTTAGAATTTAAATATTTCATTTTTGATTGAATTATGAATTCATGTCTTATTACATAGAAAAGAGAGATTTTTGTATCCATTAGCTAGATGCACATTCACATATATAAAAATTTTAAGTGAGTATGCCATTATTTTCATCGGTAGGGGGTACAAGACCTACTTAGGCTACTTAAAGCCTCAGCCAGGTGTCTAGACTAATATATCACTTTTCTTAGATACATGTAGATGTATAAATAACTATAAGGATAGGCAAAACCCATGCAAAAATTATGTTTGATTTATGATTCTTATTCATTGGCCACATCATATATACATATGTATAAGAGTTTTAAGTGAGTATGACACCATTTTTTTTTTACGTGGGTAAAGACTTGGGACTTAAAGCCTCCCAGCCCTGGGGTGACTAGACTAATATACCACTTTTTTTAGATACATATGAATGTACAAAAAGAACCACATGAATAAGGAATCATGTAAGAAGTCATATTTTATTTGATTGTATGATTTACATATATGATATGAAATTCTTCCCAAGTGTTAACATGGAGATGCTTAGGAGTAGATTTAGGCAAATATTATGTTCTTTTCAAATGAACTATACACTTACAAATCCTATGTGGATCCATGTTTAAATAAGGAAAGAGAACTTCATATTACACATCTTGTATTATCATCACATGCAAGCTTATAGATACTTGTAATTAACATTACTTCTTTATAATAATTGATTTATAGGCTTTTGAAAATAACTTTGATTTAGTAGTAATAATAGCTACACCTATTTTTAATTTAAGTCAACACATGCAATTTGACATAAAAGAAATCATTTCATTTAATTAATTTTAAAAGAAATGAATGCATGACTTCATATGGGAAGCAATATTTAACATGATTGGAAAGGAATAAAGGAATATAAGCACATGATTTCATTCATTCCAATTAATTCCTAAGGAAGATCACATTAAATAAGGCTATTTAAAATAAACCAAAATTCTTTAAAGACATTTTTAACTTTGAGTTTGATTTGATTTAAGAAATATGAAAGAGGTTTACTAATCCTAATCCAATTTCCCATGTGTGAATTGATTTTGGTTTAATGAAGAATATTTAATTTGATTTTATATTTTAATTAGGTTAAGGTATGAATTAATTAACCACCTATATCACCTTAAGTTAATAAACTAATTAATAATAAGACAATATTATATGCAACCATATAAAAAGTAAATTTGCAATGCTCCTAAGAAATGAAAGGGGCCTAATGCAATTGGATTATGATTAATAGTTAATCAAGCTTAAGGGCTCTCATTTAATTACTTTTATGATTTTCTCACACATGTGAGCCAACCATAATTTCATCATCTCTCACTTTAGTTAATTAAGGGTTCCTTAAGTGTGGATGAATTGATTTATTAATTTTAATTTCATTAAGCCTTTAATTAATTGATTAAATACTTTAGTTATGTTTTAATTTGAATGATGAAATTAACTTAGGGGAAAGGATCAAGGGCAATGACCCAATCATAATCCATAAATCATTTTAAATATTCAATTAAAATTTGATTTTCCTATCTTGAAGATTAATCATTTAATTAAACATTAATCATTCCATTAATCATTAATTAATTTAATTTTAAAGGTAAAGAAAACTTAAGAAATGAATTAGGAAAAGTATCCCCAATCATAACTCCTAAGTTATCTTACTATTCAAGAGAGGAAATTAGGTTTAAATTATTAATCAAGCTACTTTTCATTCATTAATTATGATTAATTAGATTAATAGAGTGATTAGAGCTTAATCAAGTGATTTTCCTAATTAAGCAATCAATAAAATCCCAAAAAAATAAGGGAGACAGAGATCATCCCCCTAAACATCCACAAAAAAAATTTGGGATTAATTGAGTGTCTAATTAAGGTGTAATTAGGCTAACTACAATTTTGATTAAACCTTGATTAAGCTAAAATCACTATTCAAAATTAATTAATTTAGTGATTTTCCTAGATTCTACTCTGCAATATCTTCAAAATGAGCCTAAGTTTTTTTTTTTTTTTGGATTTTTCTACAATTAGTTGTGATTTTAGAAAGTTTCATGATTAAAAAATAATTAATTAGCCCTAATTAAAGCCTTAATCCCGTCTGACCATATGGCGTGGCGCACTTTCCACATGGTGAGATTGGCTATTTAAGTAGTCACATCGTCGACTTAGATGGCGTGACGTGCTTTCTCGTGGGATCCGATTTAAGATCGAACTTCCACGATTCAATCTGCTGGTTAAGGGAGAAAACAACGGGGATCTGTCATGATCTAATCACAACCATCCATTCCAATCACGCCGAACAAACGATGTATGATCTTCCTTCTTCACGAGTGGATAAAGATGAGCACCGTCCGTCTTTCCCCGTTCGATCCGAGCTCACCCAAGCTTGGATTGGGATCAAACTGATCTCACACCTTCAGAAGGAGGGGGGATACACATCCAATGATCAAATTCACATGGTATTCGAATTTACTTCACAAAAGACCAACCCATTTTTGCTTACAAGGCTCGATTTGCAAAATCACTTCACGAGAGCTAATATTTGGCAGTGGATCATCGAAGGTAGCTTCATCTAGTTGAGGTGAGGCCCTGTTGAAGAAGTTGGGCTTGATTTGGTGTGGAATGCTCTGTGGACCAAGCTCCCCTCCTTTAGCATTCGATCTTGATCGAACTCACTCCTCCCATGGCTTGGAAGCCTGGGAATTAGTTCGTTTGTGCTCGACTAGGTATGGATCGAGATTTGGGTTTGATTGTGAAATGAGGGAGTATTGATCAAGATTTCCCTCCCTTGTTTCAGTCAAGCACGGGAAGGGGAAATCCAGATTTTGCAGCACTCAGGAAGGTTTTGAATCACTCTCTGAGGTTTTGAAAATGCTTCCTAGACTCAAAGCTTTCGAATGCCTTCAAAATCATGCTCGAATTGAGAGGGCATACCACTCAATTCACAGGGAGGATGGATGGCCACATGTGCATATTTTGCACCTAATTGCCACTGTCTGGCCACCGAACTTGTCTCCATCAAGTCATGGTGGTATGCCAGGGAATGGGAGAAGTGATGGGAGGCTGCCATGGATCCATTGTGCAAGGTTTGCAAAGCTTGGATCCATGGGTGCTCGATTTAGGTTGGTGGGGAGTCAACTAACCTCCCAAAGGTCCTTAGCTAGCCTAGAGTGGGTTGGGTTGACTAGGTGAAGGCTCTATGGAGTGCTAAGCATGGGGATGGGAGAGTTGACTTAGCTTGGATCCATTGGCTTTGAAGTTTAAATCCCATGGTTTGATAGCTAATCCCTTGGTGGGGCCCACCAGCATTTAGCTCTTAGGTTGACTTAGGGTGAGTTTAAGCTGAGTCAGATCAGCCCACAAGATTCCATAAGTTGGATTTGAGTGGTTTGGCTTGGATTGGTCAAATGGGTTCCATTAGGGTTAGGTTGGGTTGGGTTGACTAATTGGTCAAATTGGGTCAAACCAAAGCTTGAGTTAGGTTCATATAATGATTTGGGATGTTTTAGTTCAATTAATTTGGATTGGTTTAGCCTAGATTTAGATTTGACTCATTTGGGTTGACCTTTTGGGATGTATATTATACTTTTCTTGACATTTTAAACTTCATAAAGTTTGTAAAATTAGTTCAAAAAAAGGTAAAAAAAAGAAATAAATAAATATATTTCTTTTTTTGAAAATTCTATGGTGTCTAAATTTGATTTTGCATATGCTATAAAAAATTTTTATATTAAATTTAAGTCATATCTCATTAAAAGGTGAAAAGTTAATAATTATTTATGACACATTTCGCTTTTACCAAAGTCAATGCTCACCTTCTTAGCTATTGATCCTCTCCTGAATAAAAAGAATGGTCAATCAAATCAATAATAATCTTTTGATGACATCTCTAATACTCGTGGCTCATCCTACTTCCATTATGGAAGTCATTATTTACGGTTTATGTGTATTATATTATATCAATATCTTCTTTAATTATAAAAAGAAGTCATCATTTATAATAAGTGATTCATACCAATAAAATTATCTCAACTTGATTAAATTCCATAATAAGCTAAACTCATCATATAATACTCGAACAATTAAAAATCTCTTTACCATCACAAATATTTCAACAACCAATATTTTTTTGGTAAGTAACATCGTTTGCAGAAAATCTTGGTTAAATTTACAAGTGTGACATTATCATTATGTAATATTATTATTTTTATGATTATTCATTTATTATAACCAATCATAACAAGGCGGTTTGAAGGATTTCAAGCATCTCTTCACCACTTTGATATCAATGGCGATGACAAAATTTTTTTGGTCGAGCTTCGACTTCTTATGAGAACCTACATACATACAGCTAGAAGTACTAAGTTTCATTAACTAGTAGACATTTTCACAGAAACTTTAGGCCATTTGATTAATATGAATGTTCCATAATATACAATTTTTGTGAAAGCACAAGTAACATATCAATAAAACAAATTCTGAAAAAAAAAATAATATGAACCCAATAAATAAAAGAATTAGAGCATCATCATGGCTCTGAACGCATCAAAACAAAGCACACTATCTCCATTCAAATCAAAGCTGGAAATCATGGAGCGACACTGTTTGATTGGCCTCAAAGAACCCAAGCGGCTAAGCATTCTCTTCAAGCTCATATCTGTAATATAGCCCTTCTCATCCATCTCATACAACTTGAAGGCCTCTTTCACTAAATTTTCTTCCTTATAACTCTTTGCTTCCTAGCCAATATCCATTTCTGCCAATCTCATGAAGTCTTCCATGTCAAGCAGACCACCCTCATCGTCGGCAAATCAGCGAGCAAGGCCCTTTTGCTCAAAAGAAAGCTCAGACAAAGAAATTTTCCCATCGCCATTGAAATCAAAGTGGGTGAAGAGGCACTCCATTTCCTTGTTTGCGTGAAATGAAAGTCATATTCATGCCCATTTTGTCTTTGTAGAACTCAAAGTGATGGAGAAACAAGAAGAAGATGAAAGCTGATAATGTTAATTTGCTCTCAAGTATGTATGAATTTGCTTTGGTAAATTTGTATATGCATATTGTATATATATAGTGGTAAGTAGTAGAACTTTTTAATGTTTCAGGAATTCTTGTAATTGATTATATATTATAAAAATGCTACTTTTTTTGTTGAACTTCGCAATTCAGAAGAAGTTCGATGGTGGTTTGTGCACTGGTAGTTGAAACCGTTAGTAGAGAAATGCTTCGATTTATCTCTCAGGTTTTGTGTAGTAACATTACTTCTTACACGTAAAATTTGAATTAATTGTGCTTCAATATAATTCATAGGAGGAATTGGTCACCAATGTATCAAAATAAAGTAGATAATATGATAATGTTGTTTAAGTTAAATCTGTTTGAACATGTATTTTATTAGGGTGAGCTGCTGAATAAATGTTATTTAAATGAATACCCAAATCCATATTATATCAAAGTTTTTTTAAATAAGTATTAAATTAATATAAATTTAATTTTTAAGTATATTTAAAAAAAATTAACTTTAGGTATAGTCGTCTGTTTAAAAGGTGCCTGGTCAGCGACCTCATCATTGAGGTGGCTTAAATTCAGTCACCCAATTATCGGGGCACTCGCTTGACTAATAGGTGTCGCCCAATTAGCGTGACTTTTAATAGAGCTAGTGGCCGATAAGCAGCACTCTCAATTTAAGTATCAAAACCAAAGAAACCCCTTTGGCTTTTCTTCTTTCTCCCCGAAAAAAGACCCCGTGACTGCGACATCCTGCAAGCATTCACGGCCGATCACAACTCCACCACCCATTTCCATCTCCACATTCCGCTCCCAGCTCCACCTCGGGATCAGCTCCACCTCACACGCGATCGGTCCTTTGCTCCCGGCTAAACACAGGTTTCTCACATTTTGAAATAACTTTTAGTTTTTATTTTGAAAGGTTATGTGGAAATAAGATTTATGAATTTCCTAGAGACTTTCAACTAAGTGTGCTTAGTTTGCTTGAAATCTTAGAAGGATGGATAGTGTGGCACTCTTTCATCTATACAGGAATGCATGAGCATAGAACTAGTGGAATTAAGGTCGAGTTGATAATGTGTAATTTTGGGTCAAATAGTTCTTTCATCATTTTTTTATGTTCCATTTTATTTAGGAAAGTTCATTAGATTACATTTTCAATGAACTAAGCATACAATATTGTAGGTTGGTTGCTAAGCATACTTTAGGGTGAGTCAAGAGCTCATTTCATTGATACTTTATTATGATGAGCAACTGATTATTGATGATCAGTTTATTCCAAGTTATGTCGATGGAATAAATCATCCTATGCGAGTCTCGCATCATGCAAGCCTAGAAGATTTAAAACAGAAAGCATTGAGATCTCTACAATATGATGTAGATAATTTTACAGTAGAGCTAATGTGTCGTTTCCCTGTTCGCGTGGGATTTATAACATCTATGATTTCTAATGAGGAAGTATGTAGTATTGTACTAGATGAAGCTTCCTATCAAACATTGATTCATTATGTGGAAGTGAAGCCACACTGTAGTACTTCAGCTGCAATTGATATCAATTTCATGTAACATAATATTCCATATGATTACACACATGATTTCACTTTGCCAACAACATCTGTACTGTAACAAAGCTGCAAGAAATCAGAACTAAGGTTAGTAGTTACTTCAAAGTTTTGTTTATCTCGATTTTATGGATTAGTCTATCTCAAGTTTTATTTTATTGATGTTGAATTTCATTACACAAAAATCAAATGTCTGTCAAAGCACAGTTGCATGAGCAACCCAGTGCATCTAGGTTTATGTCTCATGATGAGTATGAAATAATGAATAGTGAATCAAGTAAAGCATTTGAGAATAACGATGCTGAAGAGGGTTCTCTCCCTGGTAATACCAGTTTATGTAACAACAATGCTAGTCACAACCTTATTAGGGATCATTCACTTCGGAGTTCTACAAATGATGATGATATGATCTATAATAACGGCTATGTTCGTACATGTGAAACCACAAAGATTTGGATGCAGATATTGTGTTTGATGGTCCATCTGACAGCACAATTTTTTCGGATGATATTGAACTTCTAGTTGAATTATGTGAATGTATGTGTTTCTCAAATAAGAAGGAGCTTCATGTTGCAGTCACTGGTTGGTCAATAATAAATAATATTAAGTTTCTCACTATTACCTCAATTCAAAAAAATTTTATAGTTGTATGTATACAACATAATAATACAAGTTGATCATGCCAATGATGCTTGCTTTATGCTTGAGAACAACTTGGGAGGAGGTTCTTGAAGGATATCAACGTTAGGTGCACCACATACATGAATTAGCACTATCAGTGGTTCTATACATCATCAATGTACATCTAAGTTTATTAGTTATTTCATAATATCAGTTATGCGATCTCAGATAGAATTGAAACCAAGAAGGATTATTGAAAGGATGGAATCAAAGTTTAATATTAAAGTATTTTATATGAAGGCATGGGATGTGTGGTGTAAGACTATTAGAGCAATATTTGGGAGTTGGGGGACTCATATCGCTCTCTTAGCCTATACATGGATTCATTATGCTCTGTTTTGCCAAACATTGTTTATAGAATTCTATCATCAAATACATGCAGGCTTCAAAGAATATTTTGGGTATTTAGACCATCAATATCTAGTTAGGAATTCTATTATCTAGTTTTGAGCATGGATGGGACATTCCTGCTTGAAAAGTATTGTGGTACATTACTCACAGTTGTTGGTATTGATGCTAATAATGGATTATTTTCACTTTCCTTTGCTATAGTTGAATCTGAAAATAATAAGTCCTGTATTTAGTTCATTATGTGCATGTAGCAATTGTTGCCTATTGTTTCAACAAGGATTGATTTGTGTATTATTTCAGATAGCATGCAGGGTTGGTACATGGTTGTCCAGATGTATTCCCTTGGGCTATGCATCGACATTGCTTAAGGCATCTGAGGGAAAACTTTAAACAAGCAGTCAGAAGAATGGGTATTGCAGATGTTGAATTTATATGTAAGATAATATATATGACTAGTAGTACGAATGACAAACATATTCAATTGACATATGACAGACATAAAGAATATTAAAGCAGAGGCATACCAATGGTTAGTAGAACGTGATGTGTGTAAGTGGTCGTTGGTTCATGATGGTGGTAAGCGATATGATACTATGATGACAAATGCTTCTGAATGTTTCAATGGAGTTCTAAAATGTGCATGGGGATTGCCAATTCAATCCCTAATCACAGTAATTTATTATAATATTATCAATTTATTTTTTTAAGAGGTTGATATCTGACTTGGGGAAGCAAATGATGACATTTTCTCCAGAGCATAGGCATGCTCGCATTTGAGCATGACACTATCCACAACTAATCAATATCAATGCTAAGTGCAAGTGTTCGACATGAGATGTCGATTCTTTAGAATTGACTTTATAGTTGAGCGGTTATGTTTTCGTAGCTGTAACCGGACACTGATTTATCATATGTCATATGGTCATTCTATTGCTGCTTTAGGAAACTGAACCATTTGGCCTACGTGTCAAGATATTACACAATGGCATTGTCTGGGCGTACATACTTCCCAAATTTTCATGTTCTGTTAGATTAAAGTAACTGGTCAGATTTTGATGCGGAGCGGGGAATGAATCATTTACTACCACCCAATGTTAAAATAAGATCAGGCGGACCACATATAAGTAGATATAAGAACATTATGGATGAAAGTGTAGGACAAAGCAGTTGTATGTGCAGTATATGTAAATCAGTTAGTCATTACCAGACATCGTTCCCACACAACCCGAGTAGTAGAAGGTTAGTATGGATATTGTAGCACTATTTCATGTATATAGGGTTTAGGAATATTTTTAATGCTTTCATACTTTATCGCAATATAAATATTCTTGACTTCTAACATTATTCATTTTTCTTTATTCTTCTACTACAGGTACTATGGTTGAGGAGCCTTCTAGGCCGACTAGACGTCAGCAGAGGAGGTGTGCAAAGGTGGTGATGCACCGAGATCCACTTTAGAGGTTCATTGCGGCCTCCTCTTGCATGACATAGGTCGTGCATCCGTTCGGTATGAATTTAATTTTTAATGCTTTATGTCAGAATATTTTCACTGCTTACATGAATTGACATTATTTTCTTTCTATTGTAGGGTACTATTTTGGAGGCTGCTTCACATCTCCTTATGTTGAGGGAGTGGTCCATTAGCTGCTCATAGTTCACATCTGCCCTCTACGCATTAGGGCTGTACTGCATCAGTCAAATACACTACATTCGATTGGAGCATCACTTGTTGACTACATTAGTTGAGTGGTGGTCTCCTCAAACCAACACTTTTCACTTAGCTGTCGGCGAGATGATTGTTACAATGTAAGATGTTGCGATGCTTTTAGGCTTGCGTGTAGATAGACCCCTGATTGTTGAACCTATTACACTTGGAGAGGGGAAGCAATGGCAGAGTTGGCCTGACTGTTGTGACGAGTTACTGGGTTAGCACCCCATTGCAGACATTATATACATAATCCGGTCGACCCAATAGTTCATTCATCTTTCAAGATGGGTCAGGCATATGTGCATAAATATATGCCACTAAGGTGTTAGCGGTGGACATTTTTCGGGGAGTCTTACATCGATCTCATAGTTCAAGAGTTTAACAGACATTTATGAGCATATGTACTGTTCCTTTTGGGGAGTTTTTTACTGCCAAATACTTCAAGTTCATAGGTGAACTTACAATATCTCCCTTTATTAGAAGATCTAGATACATTTAACACACTCTTAGTAGGCAGAGCAGTGCTATCCCATCTATATGGAGAGTTGCATGAGTCAACTAGGCCAAGGAGGGCCAACATGGCTGGTTGTCTTCAACTACTCTAGATCTGGTCTTGGGAGCGACTTCATGTTGGGAGACCAATATTACATATCCCCTATCCTCAGGAGCTTGATGGGCTGAGCATTGGTTTCAAGTAAGGAAACTAAAGTGATTTTCAATTGGTTTAATATACTATTTTATACCTAAAAATTGGTTTAATCAGGTGGAACAAACAGTATGTGCGGCAGATGCCCATTGGAAATGTCAGGCTATATCGGGATGAGCATGATGGACTACTACTGAGCTAGGTACTAATCTTAAATTGTAAAGTCTATTTTATGATCTTTAACTCAGTATTGAGTAATAGCTACTCATACATGCAGGTTACTTGGGAGTGGTATGATATTTTGATCATACTTCTCGATATTTGTCTTGATGGAGGCTATATATGGCTGCGTGTTCCCATTATTAGCTAGAATAGGATAGAGTGGTACCTTCCTATCATAGTTCTTGATAAGTTTAGACACTTCTCATGCATTGATGTTATGCCGATAGACCCCAGCTTCAAAAGAGTTGATGGTCGAGGGAAAGCTGATACTGATTGGGTTCAGTACCATCAACTGTACATCGCTACTTGGGAGGGTAGGAGGGATCACATTATCGATGTTGATGAAACGATGGAGATGGACAACAAGCCCTTCACCACCACAAGTTATGGTTTAGGTTGTGGGCTTCTTTGTGCTTGTTGAAGGCCCCTATTGATCCGCCAATGACATATTATCCCAAAGCACAGTGCAAGCCTATGTAAGATAATAGTACTGACTATAAATTTTCTTAAGTATCTTTGTTTAAATTTTTTGATAGTAACATTTTACATTTGGTTAATAAAGGTGGAGCATATCATAGCGATAGAGGACATCTTCCAACCTTTCTTTGAACGTTCAGGTGACTCAGACTTACAGATGGTTGTAAATAGGTACGAGAAGATATACTATGATTTGAGATTACGCATGCACATTAATGATTATAGGCTCCATCACGTCACAACAGAGCATATGCCACATGAGTACGATATAGTTCTGACTACATAAGTTGCATACATGGGTGCAGGGTCATCTACTTATGCTGATCCAGGGCCTTCCACTTATCAGCAGAGCTCTCAATCTCAGCACCATACAGACGTTGCACCTTTACCAGATTGGGTGCCTTAAGAAGACTCACATCCAGAACTGGGTTCTAATGTTGCAGGCCAGGATCAGGGACCACATGATATCTCCCATCAACTGCGTGATCATCCATTGTAGCCACATACGCACTACACTCCAGGTAGTGCTATGATAGCATATAGACATCACCATAAACAATAGTTTTCAGGGGTTAATTAGATTTTGTGTACTTGTAACTAGATCTATTTAATATATGAATGAAAATGCTTATGTGTATTTTGTGTACTTGTGAAAATCGTTCATATAAAGTAGTTTATTATTTCATTTACTATAAGGTAACTCTTCCAAAAAGTAGTTTAAGTAGTTTTAATTTTTTGATTTGATGCTATTACTATTACTATTACTGAAAGATTGAATTTACAGTTATAGATTATAAACAAATACATCTTTAGTATTTACTTCATGCTATTACAGACAAATACAGCTTCTAGCATACAACAAATATTTCTTATTTTAAAAAAAGGCAGCAGACTAGTCACCCATTATGCGGCTAGCTTCGGCTAAAACTAATTGCCCGTTAATCATTGGTGCTTTAGTGCGATCACCCAATTAGCTGGCTTTTAAGCGGCAGTATAGCCACCTCTGATGAGGTGGTGACCGCCTTTAAATGCGATACAGTTAAATTTTTTTAAATATACTTAAAAACTAAATTTATATTAATTTAATACTTATTTAAAAAAAAAACTTCTATTATATCAGTTGCTAGTGATTGGAGAGTCTCCTCTGTGTGAAGACTAAAGACCCAAATGTGACTTTTTTCCTTCCTCCTGCCAAACTACATGATAAGAGTGAACATGTGTTACTTAAAAGCTCATCAAACCATTAAAGTAATGTATTGAAGAGTCTCCCTTGATGATTTAGTATAATATTTACAAAAAATATATCATATTATTAATTTACTATATTATAAATCATTACAAAAGTAGTAATTATCACGATCCAAATTAGGGGCTAGGAATTATTAAGGCGGGAATATATGGTGAGAAGGTAAAATACTATTTTAAATTTTAATTTCTTTCACAAATCAATACTTATGAGATAAATCAAAAGAGCTACTCATTAGAGTAATATAAATTAACTTAAAATAACTAAAACAAGTTTATCTTTCTTTGTATTGACCACATCTTTGATATACATTTTCTCTTTTTTTTATTTTTTTTATTTTTTATTTTTATTTTTTTAATATACATTTTCTCTTATATAGCTGCTACTAATACAATGTTTAAACATGAAAATGTCGACTTAAAACAATAATAGGTCAACAACCTGCCAGTGAGTACTCATATTTCTAAACTACAGTAATATAAAGAAAAAATAAACTACATGCATAATATTCAAATATAATAAATTAATATAAAACAATTGACAATTTCTACTTAATTATGAACTATTAAGAATGTTTAGCACATTATATTGTATAGTACAATATCTTACAACTATATATATATATATATATATATATATATATATATAACATAAATCATTTGTCATACTATTCTCAATCATTAAAGAAACATTGCAACATAAGAGTTGAATAATCATACATAATTAGCATAAATATCCAGTATACATATAAAACTATTTAAATAAGTTAGTTTAAATAGGATAACTATTATAATGGCACTACGTCAAACATTTTTGGTATTATTATTCACCATAATAGGTTATTCAGGCTTTTATAGTGTTTGGGTGTATACTTATAGTCCAATTGAATATATCATTCTTTGTCCACTTATATTTTTCTATAAAAGAGCTCCACTTATTTTTTATCCTCAAAAATTTTCTAGCCAAGCATAGATAATACCTAGCTATATGAGTGGCCTGATGACATTAGTAGCATGCGTTGGAGCTGGACAATCATTCATTCTTATGATGTTTTCTATGTTTGGCATAAGATTCTATGGTGTGAACTGTACCACTACTAAAATCACTAGAACTAAGTTTAGGCTTCTTCTCATTAGCCCTCTTTGATTGAGCCAAATGATCACTTTCATCCATACTTTTTATTTTGTTCAACTCTCTATGCATTTGAGTGATTTAAAAATCTCTTTTCACTCTCCTAGTCCCCTCTACTAATGCAGCGTAGTCATCTATCCCTAAAGGCACCAACGGATATCTAATAAAATCTTTTAACATTGATAGAAATTTATAGCACTTCTCTTTTTTAGTTGATACTCGCAAGTGCGTACCTTGACAATATAATGGATTTTGCATCATACTACATGACTGTTATCTCCCCTGCACCAGCCTAATGAACTTATCTTACTTCTATCTTCTTGCATATAGAGGCACATACCACTCTTTGAATAATTCAATAAAATCTTCCCAAATGACCATCATATTCTGTATATCTCCTAACATGTCTTAGCACTGCCAATGTTACCACCTTTTTATTTCACCATCCAATACAAGCATTGTTAATGGTACCCTCCTTTCATTAGGCCATGCTGTGATGTCAAATTCTTTTCTATGTGCATCGGTATGCATGGATCTTGAAATATTTTCAAATAGTATCACTATCACTAATTGGGTTCTAGAATCTTGAATCAGTTGTCATATCATCTCCATCATCTGAGTTAGAGCATTAATACTCACAATGATATTAGATGGAAATTCATCTTCAACCACATTTTCATCACCTGCCTCCTCTTGTGAGTCCATTTACTTGAAGTGAAAATATTTTCTAATTTTAGTGAACTTAAACCTATAAATTTTTTATAAAAATTTAATGTTAATTATTTTACCAACTCTTTTGATATGATTATATTACTTAATCCAAAACCTAGCATACTCGATTCTCCTTTTATCACGACTTGGCTAAGAGGCTTGAAATTATCAAAGTGGGAACAAATGTGCGAATTATGTAATTATATTTTAAATTTCAATTTATTTTACTAACCAATACTCATCGAATAAATAAAAAAAGTCATTAATGAGTGCAATCTAAATTAACTTAAAGTAATTAAAATAAGTTTACATTTCTTTTGTTGACCACATATTCGATTTATCACTTTTTTTTTAATTCAAAGTTTAAACCTAAAAATGTTAATTTAAAATATAGTAGCTATCAATTAGCCAATGAATACTCATATTTTAAAACTACAGTAACATAACGCAAACGGGTACAATATGCATGCTAGTAAAACATATATAATGAATTATTATAAAACACAAATTATATTCAAGTTTAATTTTTTAGGAAGATTTAGTACATTCTATTGTAATGTACAATATCTTACAACTAGCATTAGTATGCACATATTCTTTATATATATTTTTTAAAAAAATTGAATTTCACATTGACCTTGTTTACCTCAATGTCTACTACATAAGTTGAGTCGAGCTCATGAGCCGAATTCGACGGGCTTCGAATGCAACGGTGCATAAATCAAAGCTAAAATACACTCGACATCGCTAAAATCAGTCAAAATGATCTATGATCGATGAACTTCTCCATTGCATTTAGAATGTCAAAATTGATATATATATATATATATATATATATATATATATATATATATATATATATATATATATATATATATATATATATATATATATATATATATATATATATATATATATATATATATATATATATATATTATGCAATTACGGTCAAGATCAAAAGGATATCGTCTGTGAAGTATATCAAGGTTGGAAGCAATGTTGCCCAAACAACCTCCGATTGTAAAATTCATTCTGGCATTAGTTTTAAAACATTGAAACCTATCAAATAAGACTGTTCGCGCTCAATTCGGATGAGTCTGTGAATATCGAGCAATCGGAAGCGACGACATGCAAATTTGAACTGAAATTGACCGTGATTCGACGCCGACTTGAACCAAATGGCTTTCGATCGTTAAACAGACTTTGACATTGCATCCAGAATATTGAAATAACCTAAAATTAACATATATATTAATCACATAATGATGTTACCATGAAAAGTTCAATTAGGGTTCATTTAATCACTTAAATAAGAAAAATGGAGCCTTATATAAGTGTATACTTATACCTAACCCTAGATATTTGATTGATAGCCGACACTAGCCCTCTCATTTGGATATCCTATCGACCGAACAGCGGGCCACACTCTGTGATCCCACCCTCATCCTCCATTCTAAATTCCTGTGCCTGAGCCGATGAATAGTTGGAGGGTGCTCCTACTCCACATAGGTGACAAATGCTCAAAGTATCGATGCATGTTACAACGTGCTTTGGCAAGAGTTTGAGCATTCTAGAGATGACATCTTAGAACTTCTTCTTCAATGTGCTGAGCAGCTACCGCATAAGATTCCTTTTTATGGAGTACTAACTGGTCTGATAAACCTTGAGAAGGATAACTTTGCTAAAGAAATAGTGGATAATACCCACGCAAAATTTCAGGGTGCCATAGATGAGGGCAACTGTGACAAAATTCATATATTAATGCAGTTCTTTACTTGCCTGATGTGCAGTAACATTATATCCCCAAGTTCTATAATCAAAATCTTTGAGATGTTTCTGTCATCTACTGCAACCATAGTAGATGAGGAATCAAGAAATCCTAGTTGGCAAGCCCGTGCTGATTTTTATGTTTTATGCATCTTGTCTTATCTTACATGGGGTGGTGCGGAACTTAATGAGCAACTTTCAGATGAATTTGAGCAAGCCATGGTCGGCGCACAATCCTATCCGAGCATCCAAAGGCATTCACATGATATCCCTTTTTCAGTTTTTGATATAGATGGTGACAATGCTTTTGATAGAAAGGATTTTTTAGAGGATTTGTGGGATCTCATACAGGTTCTTTCCCATAATGGCTGGAAAGGTTAGTGTGCTAAGACCTTAACTGCTATTTGAAGCATAGCTTGTAGCTAGGAAGGCTTTTATGCTTTCACCTATCAATTGTTCTCTCCAATCTTCAGTTTCATCAATGCGGTCTACTATTTATATTGAAAGGAAGAAACATGAAGCTGAGCTTAAGTATCCTAGAAAGCTGCAGAGGTTAAATACATTTCCATCCACTAAAGTTGAGGATATGTAACCAGTTGATCGCTTTGTTGTTGAAGATTACTTGCTTGATGTGCTCTTTTCTTCAATGGGTGATAGCCCTACTTTTGCTTCCACAAGCTCCGTTCAAACCAATGTATTATACTCTAGTGATCATTGACCTTTGCAAGAAGCACCATGTCAAAGAATAGGAATATTATTTAGATAAGAAACATTAAGATCTTGAATATGTATAAATTTTTAGTATTTATTTCAATGAGGGATTATATATGAGCTACACTACATTTCATCGCATGAAGTGGAGATCCAATTAAAGGGGGTTGTTGTTGCTTTCTGGTTCAAAAAGCTTGCTGTTTGAATATTTCAAAAGCAAAATCCAGCTAAAATGGTGATAAAATCATGTTATAGCAAAAGGGAGCTTCAGTTGTATTTTAATTCCATACACATGTGAATGTAAATAAGTACTCATTCACATTATTCCAATATGACGGGGAAACTTACTATAATTAAGTACTCGTGCATGCTGCTTCAGCATGGTGAGAAAACCAGGATGGTTTTCATACAGGAGTGAAGGCCTATGCAATGCTTTTCATAAGCTCGGTAGGTGCAAGAAAATCACTCGGACACGGTGTCACAAGACCTACCATGCACGCTTCCTATAAGCGTGGTGGGATGGTCTCAATACTCCCGATGCAGCCCCCTACATGAGGATGACGCCGAGAGGCTGAATTTTATCTCAACTATCTTTTTTTACGTAGGTATTGAAGGCCTGGTGGGTTTAGAAAATTACTCTATGGTATCACAAGACACCTACCATGCACTCTTTTCATAAGCGTGGTGGGAAGGCCTCAGTATTGTCGATGCAGCCCCCTACACGGGGATGGCGTCTAAAGGCTGCCGAATTTTATTTTAAATGTCTTTTTTATGCAAGTGCTGAAGGTCTATGCACGCTTTCTTAAATATGGTGGGTTTAGAAAATTACTCAGCCACGGTGTCGCAAGACACCTGCCATGCACGCTTTTCATAAGCGTGGTAGGAAGGCCTCAGTACTCCCAAGGCAGCCCCCTACATGAGGATGACGTCGGGAGGCTACCGAATTTCATTTCAAATACAGATATTGAAGGTCTATGCACACTTTCTTAAGCATGGTGGATTTAGAAGACTCTCTAAGCCGTAGTGTCACAAGACACTGACTATGCATACATTCTTAAGCATGGTATGAAGGCTCTAGCACTCCCAAAGCAGCCCCCTATGTGGGGACGACACCGAGAAGTTGCCAAAATTTCATCAAATAAAGATTGATAATTAAGGAAAAAATAAAATTGTTAAAGAATGATATTTAAATCTTAAACGAGTAGTAAGATCAATAATTGAACTAAATACAATGACTAAGCTATTAAGACAAGATTGAGCTTACAATCACCTAACTGACAATAGTCTACAACAAGTTAGGTGTCTATCCAACACAAGCAAAATATTTGAATGAATAAGAAATACACTGTGCTATAAAACATTCAAAAGAGTTAAAGTTGGATATGAATGAAACATACCACTTAATGCCATCGGATTCGCAACACATCATATAAGTAAACAGAAGGCGTTAATTAAGGATTCAATTGAACTCTTGCACATAATAAGAAATATGATTAAAACTCAAATTCAATGCCTTAAAATTATGCAAGGATTCTAAAGTCACCCGCATGGGCCCCGACGTTATGCTGAATGCATAAATTTAGTGTCTAAGGATGCTGTGCGGGTTGATTCCCGGTTTGGTCTTAGGACCTGATTGGTTAACAAAACCTAAAAATTAAATAATAATAATATTATAAATTTCAACTTAGTAAAATATCTAAGAAGCTAGTTATGTCATATGATAGTATATCTGATCCTTTATTATTAAATTAATAGAGTCGACATGATCTGGAATAGCAAAATAATATATCCACCCCAATGATGGCTGAGTTGACTGGAGAAATCAACTAGAGGGGTCATTATTATCAAAATATCCAAGATATTTATATTTGATAATCTCAAATTCAACATTCTCAAAGTATAAATTTAGATTTGATCATCTACTATTAAATTAATAGAGTCGACATGATCTAGAATAATAAACTAAGTGATTAAGCTTTTAATTCCCCAATGATGGCTGAGTTGATTGTGGATATCAACTAAAGGGGTCATCCTTTGTCGACCTCACTTTTGGAGTGAACTCTCAACTTCTTCATCATAGACATTGGACTCCTTTAGACACTAAGAGTTCCTTTGTATTGAGATACTTCTAGTGATTAGGTGAACACTTAACCTAACCCTAGAGACTTAGAAGAGTTAGCCATAGGAATAGGTTGTGCCTTAGGGGTATTAGGACTTGCCTACCTTATAGCTTGAACCCAATCCCTGCTTTCCTCCTTCAAACCAATCCAAATCAAATCTCAAATCAATTCCAACTCAATTGAATTTTCAAATCATAAATTAATTCCAAAATCTAAATCATGAAGCAATTACAAATCAAATGATTGAAACCCATGATCAAATTCAAACCCCAAAATATTTCTTAAGCCCTTTGATTCCATCTTATGGACTTAGCCCAAACCAAATTGAAATCACTTCAAACTCAAATGATTTTCTCATAACCCATTTATATATTCATTTATATTTATAAATATAAATGAAGTATAAATTCAAATAACCAAACTAAACCCAAAATTAAACCAAAATCCAACTTATACCATTTCAAGTCAAATCTTTGAACTTAGCCAAATCAATCTCAAATCAATCCAAACCCTTGGATTTTCTTTTCAAATAATCACTCCTTCAATCACATGCCCAAATCTAAACATAAACTATAATCACCAAATCAAAATCAAACTAACCCAAGTCAAACTCATGTTCACCCCTTTGACTTGAAATTATCAAATAAATCAAAACCCATTTGACTCTAAATCACTTGCAGTTGGATTTATATTTCTGTCATAAGACCATATGTGAGTGCAACCAAACTTGAATCAAGCTTTGATCAAGCCAATTGACCCATTTAGGCTCACTGGACCCAAAAAGACCTAAATGATCTTTTTGAGCCAAATTCTAATCCAACCCAAATTGGATTGAACAAAACCCATCCAAGCCTCACATTATGATCAATAATCATTCTTGAATGATCAATCACTCAAATTGGGTCAAACCAAGTCAAACCTAGCCTTTGACTAAGTCAACATTTAATCCAAATTAAACCCAAACTAGCCAAAATCTATCATATGCCAAATTGATTGAAAACACTGACCCAAACCCATTCATAATCAATGGTTGAACATGATCAAGCTATCAATTGAGCCAAACCAAGCCTAGTTGGCCACTTGACCTAAGTTGACCCAAATTGACCTAAAAAGTCAAATCAAATCTTGATCTAAGCCAAATTAATTGCAATCAATGGGTCAAATTCATTCCAAATTGATTGTTGAACTTGACCAAAGCTTCAATTGATCAATTAGACTCAACCTAGCCCAATTGACCATGAACCCAACTTGACCTAAAAGGTCAAATCAACTTGAAATCAAACCAAATCAAAATTCATTGAAACCAATGCTTACAATACATTTCAAATGGTCAACCAAGCCTAAACCAACCCATGACCTAACTCAAATGGGTCAAATTGATCAACTTGACCCATTTGACCTAAATGAACCTAAATGAACCAAAACCAAATCTAAACCAAATTAAACCAAAGCAATGATACCCTTAGGTTCAAAATGATCATTTGAACTTGACCTAACCCATGGTTTGACCTAATTTGACCAATTGGTCAACCTAACCTAATTTGACCCAACTTGACCTAATTGGATCAAATTGAACCAAATCAAATCAAATGAACTCCAAATCACTTGAAATCTGGCCCAATCCATTTTTGAATCATTTCAAAATCTACCTAAATTAAAATCATGGCCAAATGACCACTTTTTCCTTAGGTCACAGGGTTCCTATGACCAAATTCACTTGAAATTTGGTCATTTCTTTCTCAAGGCCACTTGGCACCCTTCTAGTGGTCCACATGGACACTAAGGAGGGTAGTGAACATGTCCTAATGAGCTTGGGTTGGCAATGACCCAAGCCAAGGCCAAACTGACCTCTCCAATGGAATTTGAACACTTGGATCACCAAATGCACTCACATAGCACATGGGCATCCACTCTCCCTCACTCCACTACCCAAAATGACCCACATGGGGTGTTTTGTAGCTCAAACTGTGTCTCCAATCCATGCCATTGATAAAAAAAGGCAATTCAACCCCTCACAGTCCGATCCAAGGAGGGGGAGATATACTCCCCCTCATTCTCACTCAAACCATAAGGATTCATTTCCACTGAGCTAGAGGTTGAGTCAAAGCTTCTTCAAGCCTTTGCAAGCAATTCCTGAGCTCCCCCATTTCCCATTCTCGATTTTGCTTAATGCCAAAATAGGGGAGGTGAATTGAAAATCCAACTCACTCAATTCTCCATCAAAATAAAATTAACCTTGCACACATCATCAGTGGACTTTGTCGAGCTCATCCAAGTTGTTTTCCAAATCTCCAAGCCACAGGAAGCATCATTTCGATCAAGAAGATCACCATTGAAGGGGAGCTTCATCAACTGAGCCATCTACTTCAAATCAAGACCTAATTCCTTCAAGAGGGCTTCGTCTCTACTAGATGAAGCAACCTCCTTTGTTGGAAGCACTAGTGATAGCCTCCACCAGGTAGTTTCTCATAATCGTTGCCATAGGAAAATTTGGTTCGTCCTTTTTGAAGGAAATTATCACGCCATCAAATCTTGACCATTGGATGTGCATCCCCCTCCTTTCGAAGGTGTGCGATCATTTTGATCCCAATCCAAGCTCGGGTGAGCTCAAATTGAATGGGGAGAGATAAACGGTGTTTGCCTCTCATCGCTCATGAAGGAGAAGGATCACACGTCATCCATTCTGTGTGATTGGA
The DNA here is from genome assembly GCA_021442155.1 of Cymbidium sinense. NCBI lineage: Eukaryota > Viridiplantae > Streptophyta > Magnoliopsida > Asparagales > Orchidaceae > Cymbidium > Cymbidium sinense. The sequence goes on along the minus strand of CM038231.1, from coordinate 78,452,430 downwards.
ATAGATGGCTGTGATTAGATCACGCTAGATCCTTTGTGATATTAAGCCTAAATCACAGGATTAATCCTACAAGTAGAGAAAGCACGTTCGTCACAATTGACTCAGCCAATAGAAGTGACAACTTAAATAACCAATCCCATTACGACGTGGAAAGCGCGCCGCATCAACCGCCACATGGCGATGGGGTTAGAGGGTTAATTAGGTTTAATTAATCCTTTTAATGATAAAACTTCTAAAATTCATAACTAATTATAGAAAAATTAAAAAAATACAAATAACACTCATTTTAAGATAATTTAGAGAAGAATAATAGAAAATTAAAATTAATTAATTTTGAATAGTGATTTTAACTCAATTTGGGTTTTATTGGAAATATAATTAAGTTAATTACTCTCTAATTAATCCAAAAATTAACCCTAAACTTTTTGGGATTAATTAGGGGGATGACTTTTGCCTCCCCATGATTTTTTTGTAATTTATTACTTGATTAGTTTGGGGAATTGCTTGTTTAATCCCCAATAACATTCTTAATTAATTAAATGATTAATTAACATGTTAAACAATGATAAATTCATTAATTAAACTTGTTAATCATCATGAAATAGTGAATGGACTTAGGGAATGAGATTAGGATTTCTTTTCCAATCTTTTTCCCTAAGTTAATTTCATTTAGGTAAACACTTAATTAATTTGCAAATTAATTAATGACTTAATCACTTCATTAATTAGTTCAATTAATCAAACTCAAAACTAAATCATTCCAAAATTGAATCATTTAATTCTTGGGTAGATTCTTAGGTGTTCAATAACCTAAGAGGATTTCAAAGAAAATTATAATCAAGTTATAGGTGTAGGAAGGTTGTAAAAGTACTTGATCAAACTCTTTAGCTTAATTAATCAATAATTGTGAGCCAATTGCATTAGGCCCCTTCATTTATTTGGTGCATTGCTGATTTAATTTCCATGTGGTTCCATATCATATGTTGGCTCATAATTATTTGGTTAATTATGTTAAAGTGGTATAGGAAAGGGGTAATTAATGGATTTAATTCATACTTTAACATAATCAAAATATAAAATCAACCTAATTGTTCTAAAATTAAACTAAACCAATTCACACATGGGAAAATGGGTTAAGACCAAAAACCCTTTCTCACTCTTCCTAAGTCAAATCAAATTGAAAAAATAAAAATCTCCATAAAGAATTTGGACTTGCTTTAAATGATCTTATCTTTATAGGATTGTCCTTAGGAATTAATTAGGGTGAATGAAGTCATGTGCTTACATCCCTTTATTTCTTTCCAACCATGCTAAATATTATTTACCATATGAAATTATGCATTCATTTATTTCAAAATTTAATTAAAGAAAATATTTCCTTTTATGTCAAATTGCAAGTTTTGGCTAAACTTATGAATATGAGTGGCTATTATCACTATTAAACCAAAAATTATTTTCAAAACCTATAAATCAAAGATTATGGATGAAGTGATGCTACATATAAATATTTATAAGTTTGCATGTGATTATAGCATAATATATGTATTATGAAGTTCTTTCTTTTTCTCTTAACATGGATTTACAAGGACTTGCAAGTGTATAGTTCATTTGAAAAGAACACAACACATGTTTAAATCTATTCCTATGCATTTCTATGTTATAAATTAAGAAGGACCTTCATATTAAACATATAAATTATACAACCAAATCAAATATGATCTTTTGCATGATTTTTTATCCATTTAGTTATTTTTGTACATCTACATGTATTTAAGAAAGTGGTATATTAGTCTGGACATCCAAGGGCTGCGAGGCTTTAAGAAGCCCTAAGTAGGTCTTGTACCTTATGCCCCTGGTGTAGAAAATAATGGTGTCGTACTCACTTATGACTTTTATACATGTGGATGTGCATTTAGTTAATGGATAAGAAATCCCTTTTCTACATAATAAAGACATGCATCAATGGAATATCCAAATTTTTAAATCATGTCTCTTAACATTCATCATCAAAGTGTGCTAAAAAATTTATATTGTATGTATAGGTATGCTTAGAATTATTCATATGCATGGTATAAATGGTGGAAAGAAATAAATGGGTGTGTGTTATATGGTAATTCACCTTAACTAATCCTAAGATGCCTTTCTTATTAAATAGGGATATTTAGAGAAAATCTAAACTTAGGATTAATTAAAACACATAATAAAACATTCACTAAAGGAAATTCCTCAATCAATCTACCTTAGAAATGTTTTAAGGTAGGGATGAAAGAGAAGTTCTCTTCTCTTTTCTTCTCTTCACAACATTTAGTAATTAAGTGTAGGTTATTTCAAACCAAATCAAATCACCAACTAAAATTGACAAATCAACTAAATCACTTGAACTGAAACCACCATCTAAATTGAATCTTTCATACTTAGAAAACTTCAACCTTAAAGCCTAGCTAAGACATGCCACACAAGCCTTAAATGGCACACACATTAGGCTAAATCACCATTTCTAGCTCTATGTTAGGGCGGTGCATGGTTTGATGCCTGATTTTATTTTGTGATGTAATGTTTTAGACTGGATGTTAGGTTGTATGTGCGTAGACTAGATGATAGTGTGATCTTAGCCTAATCATTTCCTCTGTAGGAGATTGTTCTTAAGGGGCGCTATAATAAAAATATAAATACTTTTTGTGGAGGTTGCTTATACCCCTGAGCAAAATCCAAATTAGGATAGGTGGACTTAGTTACCCATGTGTGGGGTGCTAAGTCCAACTTATTCATATAATTGTTTGGATTGTGTGGTATGTTTAGCTAACCTTTATTTTGAAGGTTTAGTTAGATTTACTTTTCCAATTTTTATGTAAATTTTATAATTAAGATTCAGAATGAATGTTATGGGGGATTAGGATGAACATTGGTCATAAAACTAAGTCTTATGCACCATGTGATGCCTTTGGAGAAACCATATTCCAATCAAGCCAAAAGGAATAAGGAAAAGAAGCAAGTCAAAATGAAGAATGAAGAATGAAGAATGAAGACTCCCATAACATGAATTCCTTTTAATTGAAATTATTCATTTGTAATCCGAGTTATATAAGGGTAGAGCTCAGATACCCATTTTCCTTTTTCAGGTTGTGCGGTGGAACTCGACCACATTAGCCTCTTATTATTTTACGGTATTTTTATAAATTGAGTGATGTTTTATTTATGATTGAGCAATTAGGATGGCATGATTTTCCTAGTTTCTTAATTGCTTGATGGTTGTTGAATGGCCTGGATGCGATTAGGCTCTTAGGGAAAAATAAATTTTCTATCTAATTAATCAAGTTAAAATTAAATTAAATAACTCATAACCTCACCTAAAGCCTAGGACATAAATCAGGATAATAAAAGATTTAGCAACCCCTTAGTTGGATGTTGTATGTCTCATATCATACATAAATCATATTGCTTCACTCTTGCTAATGGAGGGCTTCCACCTTTGCTAGAGAAAATGGCTTGGCCTTTAAGAGCCATGTTGCAAACACACCACCTTCTTTCTGATTTTGGCCCATAACCAATTTCTCATGCATTAGGCATATGAAATCTAATAGCCCGTATCAAATAAAAATGTCCAAAAAAAATCAAATAAAACTTGATAAAATTTACATTAGATTAAGTCATGGATTCATGACCCTCATAATCTAGTCTCTTAAGGAGTGAGTTTAATTACTCAGTCTTCTTTTGCTCAATCCCACTTGATTTTTCAAAAATAATTAATTAATTGATAGTCTTATCTTTGAAATCTTTGGAGACAATGATCATTTACCTTAATCGAGAGTGTTCTTAAAGAATATCATTCCATAGGATGTAATTAACTATGGGGCATGCCTTCATAGGAAACTTAACATACCTAGCTTAAAATCAACCCTACTTTACTTTTCCATATAAAGTAGGGGAAAGATCTCTGGTATATTTGAAAACCCATTATCCTTAAGAGTCCTTATTAAGTGATTAGGTCCATTGTAGGATGGTGACTTCTATCTCCCGAGATAGCACATCATTTCTCAATGTCACTTGATCACCCTAATGAGTACATCTGAATCTACGTGGTGTCCTAACAATATTTCATCAACAAAAATAGAACACCACATTCTTATCAAAAATGTTCAAGATATTCAAAATTCTCAAAATATAATTCTAGATCCAATCCTCTATTATTAAATTAATAAAGTCGATAAGACTTAAAATAACAAAGTAAATGATCAATACCGATGATGATGGTGTTGACTGAATATTTCATTCAGAGGGGTTTTCATAATAAAAAAATCTATTCAAATTCTAATATCGAATCATTATATATTCAAATTCAAATTAATTATAGACTGATCAAATATTCAAAATAAAAAATATAAATTAAATGAAATTAATTATTTAAATTTAAAATAAAATCCATCCACCCATTCGCAATCGTTTATCGAGGGTGATAAATTAAGAAAACTTTAGGTCACAAAGAGCCAATGTTAAATCAAATGCATAACTATTTTCACACTCAAATAATCTTAAGCTTATAAGGATGTGGCTCGTATACATAACTATTTGCACCAAGTTGGTAGGGCTTAGGGATGGTCAGAGTCCAAGGCCTAGTTTGATCTACGATAAGTTATTCCTCATAGTGTAGGTGAGCAGATCCATAAGGAGAGGGCCAGAGAGGCCCGTGTATCAATTCATATTACTAGCAGAGAGAGAGGTATGCCAGGTAGTCAGCAACCTCCTCCCTCATAAATTTCCCTGATCAGTGCATTATCCACAACGGTCAAACTAATAGTATTATATTGACTAGTACTACCCATCATAGGAGGGGAGCCCCCGCACAGAAGGAGTCGGTGCTTTCCATCACACCGCTCTACTCCATGTCCACCATTGCCAGTGCAAGTTCCATCTTTTATAGTTCCATCTAAAGCCATGAGAGCAGCATCAGGGGAGAAGAAAGTTCCACCGGTGATCCACCTATGGCCAAGGGATCCCATTGCATCTACACCATTGACTGAGGCTAGGGCGAGCTCTCCTGCTCGACCTGCTACTTCAATTGAGGTGAAGAGGGAGTGGCAACCTCGTAGCATCGTAGTCATGCCATCACCATCACCACCTCTGTAGATCATATATATGGCAGAGGGAGAAGGAGAGTTCTATTATTCCCATAACGATAGATCCCCCCAAGGGTAGTACTCAATCCATAATAGTTGACATCCATGAGCACATGTCCTCCAGTGAGCATAGCCCTCACAGAGTTAGCACTCCAATGGAAGGGGAGGTCAGGTGTATCTCCGTTCATGAGCATGATCCCACCACCGGTCAGTCGCGAGCATTTGTGCCTGCATAGTTGGACCGCTCCTTGGATGATATCGTGGCACAGTATCTCACTGAGAAGAAAGAAATCCTAAGGTATGATTTGTCTTATCTCAAAGATGAGAAGGTTAGCTTTAACCCCAATGAAGATGATTTGTTGGAAGACTCAGTAGAGGTACATAAGGTGGATAATAGAGGTCCTCTCCTTCAGGATCACCAAAGTTCAAAAGGTGTTGCGATCGAACAGGATGATACATCCTATTCGACCCAACACCTCCTTCAATAACTCAAACAAAAAGATGAGCAGATTGATAAGATGGGAAAGTGACTTGAATATTTATTAGCGGTAGTTCTAGCACTTCAAAATCAAGCTCCAGCAGTACATCCTACTATTGTGGAGACTGATTAGCCTCAGTTATTGCATGTCCTGGATCAACCAAAGAGTTCTCCTCCAGTAGAGTAGGGAAGCACTAGCTTGTATAGAAAGGTAGTGGATACAGTACCTCCATATAAGAAAAAAATATCAAACTCATGGTTGAACAATAAGTGAAAGAAGCACCGGCGCAAGCTTGAGGTGGTTCATCAGTTCCAAAGGATAGACCCTACCTAGAGGAATTTGATGTTATCCAATATCCTAAGGGTTGTGTGCCTCCTTCTTTCAAGAGTTTTGATGGTAGCAGGAACCCTCGCCAACATATAGTGCACTTCAGAGCCGGCTGTTGCAACACTAGTAGAAGCGATGCATTATTATTCCGTCTCTTTGTCAGCAGCCTAGCTGGCATAGCTTTTGATTGGTATACTGAAATCCCCAATGATTCAGTGAAGACTTTTATTGAGTTGGAGCAACTCTTTGTTAAGACATTTGCTATAGATCAACAAAGGGTAACTGTGGGAAATACATCTTCCATCCATTCATTTAATCTAGCGCTCGAGTGGGTGCATAAAGTCAGACTCAACATGCCCAAATATGGTGACTAACAGGTCTGCTTACTCAACATGTCACAAAGGCCATAGTAAGAGATCCTTCTACTTCTTTAGTTCAAAGACAAGAGCATCTAAATCTCCAAATCCTTCCAACTTGGTGAGTTCAAGTGGCCCAGACCGGGAGATCATCCATAATGGCATAAGGTCATTTTTCAAAAGCCAACAAAAAGATCCTCACTCGAGAAGGCACTAAGCCAAATTTAGTATTAATATCAAATGAGAAATGTCAACTCCTTCAAAAAGTCAGTTAAAGTAGAAAGCAAAGATCGAAGGAAGTTCTTCAATAAGTTCACTAAAGCATAAAGTAAAGGACTGAAGAAGTTATCCCAATGTTCATACAAAGCTAAAGGATAAATTAAGGGAGTTATGTTATCAACATGTATGTTACGTGCAAAGCATAAGACTGATGACTCTTCACCATTGACCCAACACAAGCTCTGAGGGCTAGGTCATCAGCATACATCCTTCTATAATCCTACAAAAGCAAAAAGTTGGGGTAGAAGGTAATTTTATATCACCTGACAAGTCTTCAAGACAATTCAAGACTTTCCTCCATCAAATCCGTCAAGGCACTAGGATAGAAGGAAATACAAGATATGAATCTCTGAGATAAAGTCTTTAACAAGTCTGTCAAAACATAAAGCATAGGACCGAAGATGTTCTCATCTCACCAACAAGTCATCAACTCTACCAAGTCCACAAAGGCACGAAGCCAGGATAGGAGGAAAATGCAAATTTCAAATTTCCAGATTGAATATTCAATAAGTCCAGCACCAAACATAGGACCGAAGATGTTCTCATCTCACCAACAAATCATCAACTCCATTAAGTCCACCAAGGCACAAAGCCAGGACAGGAGGAAAATACAAATTTTAAACTCTTAAGAGGATGTCTTCAACAAGTTTGAAAACACAAAGCATATGACCAAAGACATTCCAAATTCTCTCAACAATTACTATGAAAGCCCCCCTATTAGACAGGGGAATTTTTATATATTTATCTAAGTCTACATTATGATTTAAGTTGAGATTCTTAGATAGATACATATTATGATTGAAAAATATATCATATCTATTTTGCAGTAAAGGAAATCAAATCTTGTAATATATTTCTGAACTAATATGCAATTCCCCTATTAGACAAGATCCTTTTGCTTAATGATCAAGGTTGTTCAACCCTCTCCTACGAAATAGGAGGTCTACTTGCATATATCCAGGTTGACATCGAGCTTTATGTCGAGATCCCTGAATATATCTATAATTGTTATGGTCAAAGTTACAAGCTCTTGCAAGAATATAAAGAATCAACATCAAGCATAAAAATATAGCCCTAAATCTCAAAAGTTTCTCTCCAAGATTCATCACATTTTGAAGATCAAGCTAGAAGAACTCTCAATTTTGGAATTTTCAATCAACTAAGTTGAAAAAATATCAACATCTACATCTTCAAGTCTAGGACACTGTTGACCTCATTTTTAGAATGAGCTTTCAACACCTCCATCTTAGGCATAGGATTCTCTTAGACTTTAAGAGTTTCCTTAGTCTTATGACACATCTAGTGATTAGGTGGACACTCTCCCCTAGCCCTAGAATACTTAGATGAGTTAGTCATAAGAATCGGTCATGCCCTAGGGGTGTTAGGAAACTTTTCTACCCTTTTAGCTTAAACCTTTCCTCACTTTCCTTCCTTCAAGTCAAACTCCAAATCAATTCTATTTGATTTTCTCAAACTCCAAATCAATTCCATGATTGAAATCAATGATTTAAATCTATGATTGTAATCCATGATTGAAAGCTATGATCAAAATCCATCAAAAATTCTAAGTCAAATTTTCCTAAGTCTTTAACCCTTTCTTAAGGACTAGCCAAAATTATGATCAAAACCTACTCAAACCCTTGAGATTTTCTCATAATCCATTTATATTCTCATTTATATTCACATTTATAAATTAAATATAAATTCAAACCCATTAAATCAAATTCAAAATTCCAAAACAATTCATGAAATTTTCTTAAGTCCCTTTAATTTTCCATTAAAGGACTTAGCCAAAATCAACTCTAAACTTTGATCAAATCACTTCAAACCCTTTGGATTTTCTCATTTTTATTTATATCCTCATTAATATTCACATATATAAATGAAATATAAATATAATTCAATTAAATCCAAAGCAAAAAAATTAAATTTCAAATTAAAAATGCTTGAAATTCCCTTAAATTCCTTAATTTTCCATTAATGGATTTAACCTAAACTTTAATCAAACTCCTTTAAACTCATGGGATTTTCTCAAAATATATTTGTATTCTCATTTATGTTCTCATATATAAATGAAATATAAATATACATCAATCAAATCCAATTCAAAAATTAAATTTCTAATTAAAAATTCCATTAAATCCTTTAAATTCCCTTTAATGGATTTAACCCTAAATCATGATTAAATTCTTTCAAATCCTTGAACTTTTCTCTTGATCAATTTATATTCTCATTTATATTCACATATATAAATAAAATATAAATTCAAACAATCAAAACCAACTCCAAATATCAAACTCAAATCAAATCAAAATCAAATCTATGCCTTTCAAGTCAAAATCTTGAACTTAGTCAAATATCTTTCAAATCAAGCCAACTCTTGATTTTCTCTCATGGTTCAATCAATCCTACAATTGTGAGCTATATATAACTCCAAACCTCAATCCTTCAATCAAAACCCAAATCAAAAATCAAACCCAAGACCCATTCATATTCTTCCTTTGAATATGAAATTTTCAAATTGATCAAAATCCATTTGACTTCAAACCACTTGTAAATGGATTTATATTTCAATCATGAGTCCATAAACAAGATTAATCAATTTCAAATCAAGCTTTGACCAAGCCATTTAACCCACTTAGGCTCACTTGACCCAAAGTGACCTAAAGTACCCTTATGAGCCAACTTTTGATCCTAACCAAATCGGATTAAACCAAACTCATATTTACCTCTCATCATAATCAACAATCATCATGGGATGATCAATTAATCAAATTGGGTCAAACCAAGTCAAACCTAAGGGTTGACCAAGTCAACACTTAACCTAAAATGAAACCTAACTTAGCCAAATTCCACCATAGGCCAAATTAATTGAAACCATTTATCTAAGTTCACTCATAATCTATGTTTGAACTTGACCAAACCAACATTTGAGCCTAACCTAGCCCATTTGGCCCACTTGACCCAAGTTGACCCATTTTGAACTAAAGGGCCAAAATGTGTCAAAACTTGATCTAAGCCAAATTGATTGAAACCATGGGTCAAGTCCATCCTAAATCACTTGTGGAACTTGACCAAAGCCTCAATTAGCCAACTAGACCCAACCAAGCCCAATTGACCTTGGACCCAACATGACCTAAAGGGGTCACGTTGAGCCAAAATTAAACCAAACTCAAATTGATTAGAAACAAAGATACCAATCCACTCCATAAGACTAACCAAACCTAAACCTACCCTTGACCTAACCCAAATAGGTCAAATGGGTCAAATGGGTCAACTTGACCCATTTGACCTAAAAGAGTCATATGAGCCAAAACCAAATCTAATTCAAATTGAACCAAACCAAAGACACCAAAACATTTCAAATGATCATATGAACTTGACCCAACCCTTGGTTTGACCCAATTTGACCTATTGGTCAACTTGACTCAAGTTGACTCATTTTGACCTAAATGGGTCAACATAAGCCAAACCCTATCAAATGGATTCTAAATCTATTGAAACTTGCCCAACCTATTTTCTCAACATATCCAAGCATACCCAAATTAAAAAATAGCAAAATGACCATTATACCCCCAGGCCATAGAACAAACTTTGGCCTAGTCCATGGGTATTTTGGTCATGCACTCATCACAATCACTTGAGGCTCTCCTAAAACCTCAAGGGGATCTAGTGATGAGTGGTGCACCCAACCCAATGGGTTTGGGTCAACCCATTTGGCCCATGGACCAAACCCAACCACCCATGGCTAAATTGACTTTCCAAACTCCCCCCAAACCTCAATTGGATGCACATGGGAGTTAGGCTTCCACTCCTCTAGTCAAACCAACCATGTGCACACCTCTAACATCCCAAACAACTCATTCTATATGGACAATTGGATCAAAATAGCAAGCTTAGGCTCAACCATCCAATTGCCATAGGGGGAGATATACTCCCCCTAATTCACTAAAAATTTCACTCACTCACACTAGATTGGAACCTAAGAAGCTTTAGCAAATGTTAGAGAACCTTCCCAAGGTGCCTAGAGAGGATTGAGAATTCCCATTCTTCAGTTTTGCACAGTGCAAAATAGAGGAGCTCACTTTGATTTCCAAGTTCCTCTACACTTGATCCCACTTCAATTCCTTCTACACTCATCATCCAAGGACCAATTCGAGCTTGCCTAATCATCCAATTGAGTTCTAGAGGCAAGGGGAAGATAAATTCGATCAAAGCCACAATAGGAGTGAAGAGGAGTTGGTCCCCTCGTCCATCTACTCAACCTCAAGAGATAAGAACTTCAACAGGGCTTCGTCTCCACTAGATGAAGCTATCTCGTCAATCCCAAGCACAGGTGATCACCTCCGATGAGGTTAGTGAATTTTTGACCACTTAGGTTAAGAGGTGTTGGTCTTTCGTAAACTGGATTTTAATCTCATAGGATCTTACCCATTGGATTGGCTGCTCTGGTCCTTTAGATGGTGTGGGTTGAGTCTTGATTAAATCCATGAAGGATCGGGCTCTAATCTCCCCTTAGATTGTGAACAGCTCACATTCCTACTTAGGGAAGAACTCAGCCCATCTCAGCTATCCATCCACGCATTTTTAGATAGACGGCTGAGATTATTTCTCACATTTTTATATCCCTTATCTGATTTAGAACCACGGGTGTATCTGGTCGTCATCTTTGATGGACGACGGGATAAAAGCGCGTGCCACCATTGCGACTTGAGGTTAAGTAAGGCTCACGCATGCAACATGTGTAAAGCACATTGACCACCGCCGCCACGCGTCACGCCATAAATGGGTATTAACCTAGGATTAGTTAGGGATTAATTATAATTTCAAATTAATTTAGAAACCTTTAAAAAATCATAACCATTTCAAGAAAAATCAAAAAAATATGAGAAAAAAATTCTATGGATAGATAAGTCCATCTATGATATTTTTAAAATGCTTTCAATGTATTTTGATTTCTTTTTTTCTCTGAATTTGGGTTTCTTTGGTAATGTTAATTAGCTAATTACTTTTTAATTAAGTCACCAATTAATCTTAAACTTCTAGGGTTCATTTTAGGGGATGACCTCTACCTCCCTAATTTTCTTGAGATTTATTAAGGCCTTGATTAGGGAAATTTCTAGCTCATTCCCTAATTACCCCTTCATGTAATTAAGAGTAATTAAGGTATAATTAGTGGGTTTTTCCCATGATTAAGTTGGATTAAGGTTAGATCCAGTGAGTAGAGGTTTTTTTATTTAATCCCCTTCTTAATTAAGGGTTAATTCATTAATTAACCCTTTAAATAATTTTTTTTAATTTCAAAAATCTCCAGAACTTAATTAATCTACCTTGGGTAGATACTTATGTGTTCAATAGCCTAAGTCTAACTAAGGAAATTAAAACCCCTTTCATAAGTATGAAGGGCTGTTTTAAAAGTACTTAAGTTAAAATCCTTTAGCTTAATTAACTTCTAATTGTGAGCCAAATTGCATTAGACCTTTTCATTACTAGGTGCATTGCAAATCTACATATCTAGTGGGTTTTATGTCATCTCATTGGCTCATAATTACTTAGTTAATTTTTCTAAGGTGGTGTACGTAAGGGTTAGTTAAGTCACTTAATGCATACCCTAAACTAATCAACACTTAAAAATGGATTTAATTATCTAAAATTAAAAAAAAATATATATATGAAACACATGTGGGAATGGGTTAGGAACAGTAAACTCATCTCACTTTTTTCAAAATTGAATCAAACTTCAAATAAACAAAATCATTTTGAAATTCACTTTGATTTATTCTAAGTTTTCTTATTCTTTAAGAATGTCTTTAGGAATTAAGTAAAGTGAGTTTGTTTACATGATTACATTGCTTTAGATCTTTCCCAACATGTTAAATTGTATGCCATGTGACTTATGCATCCATGATTTCATGTTTTCAAAGTTTTAAAATGAAATTGTTTACCTTATGTCAAAATATGCATGTGTTGGCAAAAGTAAAATATGAGTGGCTATTATCACTACTAAATCCAAAGTATTTTTAAAACCTATAAATAAAACATCAAATCTGAAAGTGTGTTATTCTTATAATTTAATTATAAGCATCCATGTGATAAATTATAAAATCATGTTTAGTGCAGCCTTTCCTTCCTTTCTTATATTAGCATAGTTTTGAATATGGGTTGGTAAGATGTAGGGTTCATTTGAAAAGAACCCAACACTTACTTAATTCTAAACCTTATTCATCCATATGCCACCATATAAGAAGGATTGCCTATACTGACATGAATAAATTACATAATCAAAAATGAAACCATTAAACAACTTTTGCATATTCCTTCTTCACTTCATTTCTTTTATATGTATGTTAGTACTTAAGGAAAGTGGTATATTAGTCTAGACAACCCTGAGGTTGTGAAGCTTTAAGTAGCCCTAAGTAGGTCTTGTACCTTACACCTATGGTTAACAATGGCGTTGTACTCACTTATGCCTTTCTTACTTTCATACATGTATGTGAAATTTTGGATAAGGAAAATCTTTTCTACTTAACATAATTCATGCATCTAAAACTTCTAATTTTTTTTAAATGGATTACTTAGCATACATCATAAAGTGTGTTAGCTATTCTCATTTGCATGTATAAATATGCTTAGGGTCCATCCATATGCATGTTATATATATTGGGAAAGAATTGAAGTAATGTGTGTTATGTGAATTTTGATTCATTTTTCTTAATCTTACAATGCCTTTTTTTTTAATAGATTTGGTTTAGAGTTGATCTAAACTTAGGATTAATTAAAATATTTAATCAAAGCATTCACTTAAATGAAATTAAAATGTGAACTTACTTTAGAAAATACTTAAGGATTAGGGAAGGAAATAGAAGTTAACTTCTCTTTTCCTATCTTTATAACTTAGTAATTAATTGTAGGTTTAACTCAAACTAAACTAAAGCATGAAATAAAAATAAACTAAAACACTTAAACAACTTAAATGAAACCCTCTTCTAAGTTGAACATGTCCTTCACACTTAAAAAATTCAAACCTAAAATCCTAAGCTAAGCATACCACACAAACCTTCAAAGAACACACATTAGCCTAAATCACCACTTATATCTTTAGGTTAGGTCGATGCATGGTTTAATGTTATGTTATATTTTGTTGAATGTTTTAGACTAGATGTTAGGGTGTATGCTCATAGAATGAATGGTAGGGCGTGCTTAATCAAAGAATTCTTTTCTGCATGGGATTGTGCAAAAGGGGTGCTATCATAAATAAAAATATAAATACTTCTTGCTTATAGGTGCTTTTACCCCTTTGCATAATCCATAGGCCAAGAGGACTTAGTCACCCATGTGTGGGGTGATAAGTCCAATATACATGCTTGGGATTTGTGTGGTGTGATTTGACTAACCTTTATTTTGCAGGTGTTATTTAGATTTATACATTTCCTTTTCATGTAAAAATTTGTATATTTAGGATTTGGAATGATTTGTTATGGGGATTAGAATGAACATTGGTCATAAGATCCCATCTTATGCACCATGTGAAGCCTTGGAGTATCTACCATCCAACCGTCCAAAGGAATTTCTAAAGAAGAAAGAAAGAAAGAAGAAAAAAGAAAGAAGCAAAGCTTGAAGGCCCCCATAACAATGAATTCCTTTACTTAAATTATAATTCAATTTATTTGTAATCCGGGTTGTATAAGGGTAGGGCTCGGCTACCCACATTTGATATTTTTGAATTTGTGTGGTGGTGCCTGACCATGAACAACCATTTATTCTTTTTGCGCTAGTTTCATATATTGATTGATGTTTGTTTAACTTGTGCATTAAGTGGCATGTTTTCCTAGTTTCTTCCTTTCTTTATGTATGGATGTGGATTAGGCTCTTTAGGAAAAAATAAATCTTTTACCCAACTTAACAACTCAAAATTAAATCTAAACAACTCATAACCTCACCTAAAGCTTAGGATTAAAATCAAGATAAAAGAATTAGGAACCCCTTAGCTGGATGAGTTCTTTTCTTTATAATATCATGCACAACATCATCTTATTTCACTCTTGATTGAAGGGCTTCCATCTTTGCCAGAGAACCCAGCTTAAACTTTTAGGGCCATGGTGGAAACTCACCTCCTAAACTTCTAGCTGATTTTGGCCAATAATCTACTTTCTCATGCATTAGTCATAAAAAAAATCCTATTAGCCTGAGTCAAATTGATTATAGAAAAATGAAAAAAAATTAAATTAAAATTCATTAGATTTAGGTTATTTGAAGCATGTCCCTTTACATAATATAGTCTCTTTAGGGAGTGAGTTTAAGGACTTAGTCTCTTTCTAAATAATAACAGCCTAGCTATTTTACATAAGCATAAAGACTTGTGTACATGCATTTAAAATCATAGGAGGAGTTAGTTGGCAGCCACCCCCAAGAGGTTGTAAGTCTAAGCTGTTGAGTGGTTTGTCCTCTCTTGTGGATGCAAACCAATTTCCCATTTTTTCCTTAGATTTAGGTTGTGCTTCCGGCCTTTGCTGAAGCTCCCTAGATTTAGGTTCTGAGGTTGCTTCTCCTTTGTTGGCCATAAGCATAATTCCTCACCTCTTAGGCATTTCCTTAATCTTGTGTTAAGGAATCTTAAGTCCTAAATTTCTAATGAAAAATATAACTCGAACAAGCTAAATCAATTTCTAAAATGTAAAGCCCAATTTCAAGATAGTTTGAGATGCTCCCTAGGTTTCCTAGCATCGTGTGCATCTCCTACTTATTCCCATTTTG
Organism: Cymbidium sinense; assembly: GCA_021442155.1. Lineage (NCBI taxonomy): Eukaryota > Viridiplantae > Streptophyta > Magnoliopsida > Asparagales > Orchidaceae > Cymbidium > Cymbidium sinense. Next base: position 78,437,121 of record CM038231.1, on the reverse strand, counting down.
GCTTCGATAATAACTCCCTCCTTTGATCAATCCCATTTGATCTCCAAACATAAATCAATCGATTGATAGTCCTTCCTATTGAAATCTTCAAAGACAACAATCATTTATCTTAATCAAGTGTTTTCCTAATTGATCTTATCATTTAGGATGTAATTAACTATGGGGGCTTGCCCCTATAGGGAACTTAACAAACTCGATTTAAAATAAACCCTGCTTTACTTTTTCATGTAAAGTAGGAGAAGAATCTTTGTACATGTGGACTCATCTTAGGAGTATTGGGTGATCGGTTCCATTAAATGGTAGTGACTTCTGTCTTTCGAGATAGTACACTATACCTTGATGACGTACTCAATCACCTGAATAAGTACATCAACAGATCTGTGTGGCATCTTACTAAGATGAATTTCTATAAAGTCTCTTCTTTCTTTTCTCCACAGATTTCAAAGGTGACTCCCTATAAGAGATTTATTAAACCCACAGATTTTTCTGGCGACTCCGCTGGGGATGGTTCCTCTCTCCATCTTTGGTAAATGATCATTGTCTTTGAGTATCGATAGTGGATTTGTACTTTGGTATGAATCCAAGACTATCCTTCTTTTTGTTGGCACTTAGCTCATTTCATCCTTGAGTTGAGTTAGCCAACATCTTTAGGTTTTAGGACTGCATTCCTTGTTGGTCTTAAAACCCCCGTTGGGTTTCTCCAATGGGTAAAATGAAAAAATTTTAAATAAAAAAAGAAACTATCCTAAAGACTTCCTTCATATCATATTCATGATAAGGAAATGTTCATCCTAAAATAATAAATCTTTCATAAAGAACTGTGCTTTAAAAAGCACCTTTTTTTAAAAAATGCACTTAATAAATATTTTCCACAAAACATTCTTCACCCTAACTTAACAATTCATAATTGTTACATGTAGGATTTTCCAAAATAAAACTAATAACATTTTCCAAAAGCACAAATGAATATCTTCTTTCAATTCACTTTGATGAAGATTTTATTTTCAAAATAAAATGAACAATCATGTTTTCCAAAAATCACAATCATAATCATAAAACTTTTTCAAAATCACATATGGATCTTTCTATTTCAATATGTTCACACTTATTGAATGGAAAGTTCATTTGTAAATAAAATTAAAATTTTCAAAAAAGCACATGTGAACATCTCCATTTAATATACTTTGGTTTATTAAATGAAGATTTCATTCCCAACTAAAAATAAAATATCATTTAGGAAATTCTACTTAAGCATATCCCACATATGTTTTAAGTTGAGATTCCTCTATTTCAAAAAGCAACAATCACACACAAAATAAAAATATCATATTTCAAAAATAAAATGGATCTCCATTCTACATACTCAAATTTGTTGAATGGAGGTCCTCTTTTCAAAACATCAAAATCAACAATCACATTTGGAACCTCCCTTAACATACCCAAATGTGTTAAGTGAAGTCTCCAAATTCAAAATCCAACAAAATTTTTCAAAACACATTTGGAATTTCATTTAGCATAATCAAATTTGTTAAGTGAAGTTTCCAAATCAAAACATTAAAATCAAAATCCAAAAATTTTCAACACAATTTGGAACTTCATTTAACATACACAAATTTGTTAAGTAAAGTTTCCAAAATCAAAATCCAAAAATTTTCAAAATTCTAAACAAATTTTGGAACTTCATTTAACATACTCAAATTTGTTAAGTAAGGTTTCCAAAATCAAAATCCAAAAATTTCAAAAATTTCCAGACACATTTGGAACTTCATTTAACATACCTAAATTTGTTAAGTAAAATTTCCAAATCCAAAATCAGAATCAACAATCACATTTCAAAACTTTTCTAATCACATTTGGAACCTCCCTTAACATACCCAAATTTGTTAAGTAAAATTTCAAAATTCAAAAATTTTCAAAATTCTAAACACATTTTTGGAACTTCATTTAACATACACAAAAATTGTTAAGGTTTCCAAAATCTAAATCTAAAAATTTTCAAAATTTCAAACACACTTGGAACATCTAACATACCTAAATTTGTTAAGTAAAGTTTCCAAATACAAAATCAAAATTTCAAAAAAAATTAAAACACATTTTGGAACCTTACTTAGCATACCCAAAGTTGTTAAGTAAAGTCTCCAAATCCAAAAAATTCAAAAATTTCAAACAATATTTAGAACTTCATTTAACATGCCTAAATTTATTAACTAAAGTTTCCAAATCAAAATATTCAAAACTTTCCAAAACATATTTTGGAATTTCACCTGGCATACTCAAATTTGCTAAGTAAAGTTTCCAAAATCAAAAACAAAATTTCTCACACACCTTTGGAACTTCCTCCCTTAGCAAACCAAATTTTTTGAGGAGAAGTTTCCCTTTTTTTATAAAAAAAACCAAAAATGAAATCAAAACTTTAAACACACTATTTGGAATTTCATTTAGCATACTTAAATTTGCTAAGTGAAATTTCCATTTCACAAAACCAAATGGGATTTCATCTTTAGCATACCAAATTTGCTAAAGTTGAATCTCCAAAAATTCCAAACAAGATGAAGCACCTTAGGATCCCCTTAGCATACCAAATTTGTTAAAGGATCCTACCCTTTTCAAAATCAAAATTTTCCAAACAAATGAAACACTTAGGATTCTCTTAGCATACCTAAATTTTCTAAGAATCCTATTTTCAAAATCAAACAAAATACACTTGGATTCTTCACTTCGCATACCTAAATTTGTTAAGTAAGAATTTCAAAATTTTCAAAATCAAAACAAAACAAAATCTTCAATAAAGAAACAATCACTTTCACTTTACTTAGCATACCTAAATTTGCTAAGTGAAAATTCCAAAATATTCAAACAACGCAAAATCATTTGACCCTTACTTTAACATACCCAAATTTGTTAAAGGAAAGAGTCCTCCAAATCACAAAAATTCAAAATCAAAACAAAATGAACCTATGGAAGCATCTTATCAAAATCTTGAATCCATAATTTCAACATACTCAAATTTGTTGAAGTTTGGACTCATACTCAAATTATTCTTTCAATCAATCTTTTCAAATTCATTTGAACCCCACTTAACACTTCCAAGTTGTTGGATGTGGGTTCAAATTTTTAAAATTCTAAAAAATTCAAAATCTATGGATACAAAAAAACTAATGCAAGTTCATTTCTCATTGTAGATTTCCTTCAGTCAGTACAGTTTTTAGTTTCAGTTTCAGTCAGTGCAATGGCAGGATCATAGAAATTTGTCTTTACCTTCCCTCATAGCATGGACCTAGCCTTGGATTAGGCCCTCATTTGGATCATACCATTTGATCCTTTTTGGCCATGGCTTGAGGGAGTTAAGATCACTTATGAGGGCATTCCCCTCATAACAGTCAGCAGCAAGAGGGTGGTCGGATAGAAGTCAGTCATCAGGGTAGACTTTCCCTCAAATTCAGAGATTTCCTCAATGAAGAGGAAAGTTGTGGAGTACCACAACCTTTAGTGATTTTAGTACTTACAGTACTGGCAGTTATAGTTCCAGTGGTAGTTCATCCTAGAGTTGCCCACATTGCCTCGATGCAAGCTAGCACCCTGTCATCTGTACCCTACAAGGGTAAGGCTCCCCTGGTTTCAAGGATTACCTCGCCTACATTTGAGTATGGTTCTAGCTCGTACTCCTCTCATCCTACCTGCACTCAGCATAGAAATAAGAATCGTATGGTCAAACAGTTCAATACCAGATAGCGAGAGAGTTAGAGGCAATTGCTAGGTCAACCACAGATGAGTCTAGGATCACATCACCACTGGTTATGGAGAACCTATTTCATCCTCTCTTAGGATCAGATAGAGAGGATGTCAGGAGGATTGTTCATCACTTCCTCGGTGGTGTAATTCTGATACGTTCTCATAGTAAGAGGTACTCGGTGCTATTCTTCACGGTAGGTAGGCATATGGACACTCAAGTCGTACTCGGTTTGATTTATGATCATTATCCCCCATGTAAGGAGCGGTCGGCGGGAGGCCCGTGAGGCATCATACATCACCGGTGATGGAGGTTCATCGGGCTTACGCTTTAGTACTTTCGCTTTTACTGCCACCCGATCATCGATAGTATCCTTCTCGGACTAGTCATCATGGGAGAAGCTCACGTACAGAGAGTTGGTGGTGTCTCCACCCCACCGCTCTACCCCACGTCCGCCATCGTCAGTGTAGGTTCCAATATCACCTATTCCATCCAAGGCCATGAAGTGGCATCCAAGGAGAAACATACCCTGTTGGTGATCGGCTATGACCAGGGATCCTACTCCTCTACACCATTGTGGTAGGTGAGCTCTCGCTCGACCTTCTTCCTAGTGGTTGTGTGAAAGGAGCAGACTCGTGTGGTTCCTTCACCAACTCCACCCATTCAGCCAAATGCGGAGATGGTGACTACTATCAAAGATATCCCAGATGACAGTACAGTGGTAGTAGTGGTAAAAGATCATTCCAGGATTATTACCCCCATTACAGCCAGTGTCAGTTAGGATTACCATTCTTCTAGCAAGTATAATCTGCACAAGATTGACTCCCTAGCTTCAGGTGAGGTTCGGTGCCTCTCAGTTCATGATAGTGATCACACCGATCAGCCCAAGCTTTTTTGTACCTGTAGAGTTCGATCCTTAGATGAGATAGTTGCACATTATTTTATGGAAAGAAAGGAGATCTTATTGATGAAGAAAGAGTTAGCTTCGATCCCAATGAAGATGATTTAATGGGGATTGGCGTAAGCATGATCGATACTCGAGGTTCTCTTCTTAGGGAGCAGCAGGCCATGGAAGGTGATGAGGTTGATCAAGGAAACACTATAGAATTAGCCCATCACCTCCAACTTTAGTTAAGATAGAAAGATGAGTAGATTGATAGGAAACGATTTGGAGGACTTGTTAGCGGCGATGTAGTGCTTGAAAGCCCTTCCAGTTCATCCTAGTACGATGTCAATCGGCTGACCAACTGCATGTCCTAGATCTAGTTAAGACTCTACCTCCCATTGAGCAAGGCAGCACTAGTCTATATAGAAGGTAGTGGAAAGTACCTCCATACATGAAAAATATTTAAAGACCATGGTTGAGAAGCAGGTGAAGGAATCTTTGGCTCAAGCCCGGGGATAATCGTCAGTTCCAAAGGGTAGACCCTACCCAGAGGAATTTGATGTTATCCAATATCCCAAGGGTTTCGTGCCTCCTTCCTTCAAGAGCTTCGATGGCAGTGGAATCCGAGGCAACATATAGTTCACTTCAGGGCTAGTTGTTTCAACACAGGTGGCAGCGACACTTTACTCTTTAGAATCTTTGTCAGTAGCCTAGCGGGTATCACTTTTGATTGGTATGTTGAACTATCCAACATTAGTTAAGACATTTATTGAGTTGGGGCAACTCTTCATCAATTGAATTGCTAGAGCTCGGCAAAGAGTTACTGTAGGTGATCTCATTGTAGCCCAACAGCACTCCGGTGAGTCACTTATTGATTATATTCTCCGATGGAATAACCTGAGTATAAAGTGTGAACCACAGCTGTCTTAATAACATGCCATTAAGATTCTCTTGAAGAATATCCATGGCTCGATCACCTTCATGCTTAAGGGCTTCACCATAAAGACATTTGAGTAGCTAATCAACAAGGCAGCTAGTCTACAAGGAGAATCCAAATAGTTTCCTTTTCGATCACCAAATCCCAAAGGTCTATGAAAAGAAACTGAGCGTAGAATGCGATAAGGGAAGCAACCTAGAGATCAGAGACCATGACCTCAGCAGCCTCCACCTCCTTTGGCACCACCGAGGAAGCCATGCTAGCCTCCACCTCAACCTCCACGCCAGACAACCACCACACCTTACCACCACCATGCATGCATATCCGCCGCTTGGTAGCTACAGTCCATATATTCTATTAGATATGTTAAACAAACCTTATTCTTTTAAGAGGGAGGTAATCAAGAAAATATTTAAGAATCTCTTAAATAAACTTGATTTTTAGCTACCCAAGCCTAAGAGATAGAGGAAGTTGGCAAAAGTCATGATCCAAACTTTTGCCCTAAGCATCATATGCTAGGCCATGTTTTGGAGGATTGCATTATATTTAAGGATTGGCTTGAACATAGTTTTAAGACGGTGCTATCATTATCCCAAAGGAATACCTTGTGGAACAACCTTCTAGTTCCATTAGGGCAATCCTTGGGAATACTAGCGATCCTACCAAAACTAAAGAAGGTTGGGAAATTTCCATGTTCAAAACCTTTAAGAAAATAATCCAAAAGATCAAGAAGCTTTCCTTGTAGGTGCCTGAGTCAGCTCAAACCTCCAACACCAAGGAAGATTTTCAAGTTCCCAGTGCCAACTCTATGAAATTGGGAGCTCAGTAGCAGTAGCAGCATGTGTCAGCCCGGGATAGCCCCTTAGCACAGCCACCAACCATGTCCAGACTCCAACCTTCAATTGCATCTTCCACAGCAGTGGCTTCTTCCATTTCAGCTAGTTCTTCTATTTCTTCTACTAGTAGAACTCTTGTATCAGCGGATAAGGGCATCAAATACCATACTCCACTCACTCTACTTGACTTCTACTTTGTACCTCCATATACTTCCAAGAAATTGAAGAATAAAGCTGATTTGAATTGCATCTATCTCTTCTGATGTGTTGACTTCTTCTATTCCTAGTAATAACTCTTCAAGTCTAATAAACTATAATAATTTCAATCTTCCTCCTTCTGATTTAGAGTTAGATTTTCCAACTCTGAATACTATGGGATCACCTCTTGAGATAGACTTGGAATCATCTGATTCTGAGATTCTCATAGGAGAAGCTATAGGTGAGACTGAAGTGCAGGTAGAACTTGCCACCACTTTTCCTCTAGAGATTACCGAAGTCAACCTCCTTAGTGGCAAGGTTCTACCTCCTAGGGCAGCACCTCTAGATAGAGGGAAACAAGTCATTGGTACTAAAGATCGAGAAGCCCTTCCACAGGATGCTCCACCATTGGACATGCTTGTGGAAGATCAGCCGAAGGTGGACTACAATGTCCTTTCTCATCTAAGAAAGTTGACATCTAAGCTATGCATATATGATGCCTTGTCTTATGCAAAGAGATGAGGGAATCACTAATCAAGGCCTTCCTTGATCCTAAAATATACTTAGCTTAGCTGACCGCTATAAGTGAGGAAGCACACTATGCAAAAGAATCCCAAGGGAACACCTTTACAGATGAAGCCCTTCTACTAGGGGACCTAGAGCACAACCATCCTTTATACATTACAAACATGTAGATAGGTTTACTGCCGTGGTTCTCCGATTGGAGCATAAACATTATGAGTCTAAAGACCCTTGCTTATTTGAAGATCGACATCTCTACTCTTCGAGGAAATAGGATGATGTTGAGAGGATTCAATGATCAAGGTGAGCGGGCTTTAGGTTCTATAGTGTTTCCATTGGAGATTAGTGACTGGAATACTGATGTCAAGTTCTACATCATTGATTCAAATACTTCATTCACTGCTTTTCTTGGTAGGCCTTGGATACATCAAACAAGATCGTTTCATCCTCCCTTCATTAGTGCATCAAGTTCAGAAAAGATGAAATTGAGTACCGTGTCAACAGGGATGAAAAGCCATTCTCAGTAAGAGAGGTTGAGATCTATGAGGATGCGACCTATTAACTTCCTCAAAACACCCTTTCTCATGAACTTTGGCAAAATTCAAATACAAATGCAAAAGCAAAATAAAATGAAACAAAAGAAAAGATAAAAGAAAATGAAAAGAAAAAGAAAAGTCCAAGTGAGCAAGAAAGGGGAATTGAAGAAGAAGTGGATCCACATATCACATTCCACCCATAGTTTATTCCATCATATGGACATGTGAGTAGGATGGCTCAACCTCCACCAGGTAGAGGCAAAGGCAGAAATAGAGGTCATGTTCCAGTTCATAAAAGTACCCCAACTATTCACATAGACTTGAAATCTAGCTCAAAGGATGAGTCTAATGTAATTAGTATACCAGCCAACCCCTCTCAGTAGGTTCCATTGGAGGTGACTTTGATCCAGCCAGAGACAAAGACCAAGCCTCCAAGCAAAGTTAAGTATTCAAATCTGGTTTATGTGAAACTATCAGGAAGCAGTTGGGAACCTTAGCTCTTACCACACTTACACCTCAGAAAGTTGAAGGTTTGATAGTTAAGGAAGTCCCTAAGTATTCCAGTGACACAAAGCAAAAGAGGTTCTTTTTGGGTTCATCATCCTTAAGTCCAGAGCTTGATGTATTTAAAGAATTAATGGAATTACCTTTTGACTTTTACTCGGCTTGTGTTCAAAATCTTGTGCAAAAAGATTTGGTTCCTCACACTTGGTCCAAGTACAGGTCAAAATATTTCAAAACATTATGGAACAATATAGGCAGAGAAGCACAATCAAGAGCAAGACTAGGATTTGGCACAGTGGATCTAGTCGATGACGAAGATTATTGCTTAGTTGTTACCAACTATTTGGAATCTGATAGGTTCTTCTCACGCATCCCCAACTCTTATAATAATGTGTGTTTAGAAACTTCAGATGATCCAGATGATCTCCAAGTCAAAGAGGCACCAATAGAATTTGAAGAGGAGATTCATTCAACAATCGACTAGCTAAAAGAAATCAACCTGATAAGAAAATCCAAACATACATCGTTCATTGCTAAATGAAGAAGAAACCAATGACTTAGTTAGTTATTGAGTTTAAAGACGGTTGCATGGAGTTATGAAGAATTGCCCGATTATCTCCGACGTTGTAGTCCACAAGCTAATAGACCCTAACTAACTATTAAGTAGACACATGCGATTAAAAATTGAACAACAGGTCATTTCTGAAGTCAAGAAACTGATTAATGATGGTTTCACCAGGGAAGAAAAATATCTTACCTGGTTAGCTAGTGTCATCCTAGTTAAGAAGAAGAATGGCCAATTCGCATTTGTGTTGATTTTAGGGACTTAAACAAGGCATGTCCTAAGGATGAGTTTCTTCTTCCTATATCAGAGTTAATGGTGGACATTACCTCATCTCATGCAGTCTTCTCTTTCATAGATGGGTCATCTGGCTATAACCAAATCAAGATGTCTCCTGAAGATGAAAGAAACACGCTTTTCAAACCCCGATCAATCTTCTATAGGGTCATGCCTTTGCCTTAAAATTGTGCTACATACCACCCATGACTTAGATCTTCAATGAACTCATCCATCATCAGGTTGAGTGCTACATTGATGATCTAGTAATCAAAAGCTTAGATAAGGAATACCATCTCTTTGACTTGAGAGTAGTGTTCGAAAGGTTAAGACAATATAACCTCAAGATGAATCCCCTATAGTGTGAATTCGGAGTCACTTCAGGAAAACTCCTTGGGTTTGTTGTCTGACATCGGGGAATAGAAATAGATCTTGAAAGATCAAAGCCATCTTAGAAATGCCACCTCCTAAGAGTTTAACTCAACTCAGATCCTTTCAAGTACGGTTGGCATATCTTAGATGATTTATCTCAAGCTTATCAAGGAGATGCAAACCTTTCTCAGCACTTGTCAAAAAGGACACCAAGTTCAAGTGGGATGACAAGTGTCAGTACGCATTCGAAGTCATTAAAGAATACTTGGTGAAGCTGCCAGTTCTAGCAGCCCCTATCTCAGGCAAATCTTTGATCATTTACACTACTGCATTGGACGACTCTCTCGATGCTCTATTGTCCCAAGCCAGTGATGAGGGGAAGGAAAGTGCTCTCTACTACCTCAGCCATCGTCTGATCCCTATTGAAGCAAACTATCCACATATTGAGAAACATTGCCTAGCTTTGATCTTTGCATCTCAGAAGCTACGACACTATATGCTTTCTCATAAGGTGAACTTTATCTCAAGAACCAATCCACTGTAGTACCTCATGACATGATCAATGCTTTTCAATGTTTGGTTTGTTGGTCCATGATTCTCTCGCAGTTTGATATCACATTTGTACCCCTCCATGTGGTAAAAGGATAGGGATTTCTTAACAGCACACCCACTTCTTGTTGATTCTTCGCTTAGTGACGATCTCCCCGATGAACAAATCATGAACTTAGGGGAGGTCAACAACCCGATAGGAGATGTATTTTGATGGTGGAGCTTCTTTTCTTAAAGGGGAAGCACCATGATCTATTCTCCCAGGAAAGGCTAGGTAAGAATAGTTCTTCTAACTCCAAACTATGATGTAATGAGATTCTCATATAATCTTTCCAACCCCTGCACCAACAATGAAGCTGAGTATGAGGCTTTGATTGCCAAATTTGGAGTTAGCCATCATTATCAATGTCAAGAGCATCAACATCTTTGGTATTCTCAATTGGTGATCAACCGGATTGTCGGGTCCTACCAGGTCCTCAAACCCAAGCTTTGTCATTACTACGAGTATACCATGAAGTTGTTGGTCTAGATTCCTGAAGTCACCATCTATAAGGTTCCCCAACAGAGAATGCAATAGCAGATGCCTTGGAAAAACTTACCAAAGAGTTGGCATGCCCGGAAGATGAGTCCATTTCAATAAGGGTCAAAAATAGACAAGTCCTATCCCTTATTGATTTGGAACCCATCGAGAGACTTTCTCTTGAAGGGGAGGTTGTCATTGCCAAAATGGACAAGGAGCTAGATTGGAAGCAACCATTCATAGATTACTTGAACACCGACAAATTACCTCAAGAGAAATCTCAAGCCCATCAGGTGAAATAGAGAGCTCTTTCTTATGATCTTGTTGATGGCACCATGTACCGATGGTCCTTTGACCAGATGTGGTTACATTTTTTTATACAAATATGAAATCTATGGCATTGTAACCGAGGTACATTCAGGTCTATGTGGAGCTCATTAGTCCAGTCTGAAGATAAAGTCAGCGATTAAAAGACTTGGATACTACTGGCCTTCTATGATCATAGATTGCATGGACGTAACTAGGAGGTGTCATCTATGTTAGGTGCACGGAGTGGTCCTCCACCAACCACCCAACATTATACACCCTACATTGGCTTCATGGCCATTTGAGTGTTGCGGTACTGACATTGCAGGTCCGATCAATCCTCCTTCTTCCAAGGGGTATCGATTCATCTTAGCTGCTACCGACTACTTTTCTAAGTGGGCGGAAGTCATACCACTCAGAGAGGTCACAGCTCACCATGTGCTTCAATTTTTCAGGAACCATATCGTATATAAGTTCGGGTGCCTCGATGAATTATATCCGATAATGGTACTACATTCAAAAGCATGAAGATCAACAACTTTGCCAGAAGACATGGTATAGATTAGAGATACTCCACTATCTACTTTCCCAAAGCTAATGGCTTAGTAGAAGCATTCAATAAAACTCTCATCCAGATACTGAAGAAGGCTCTTGATGATAATAAATGATAGTGGAACGAGCAGTTGGTTGAAGCCTTATTTACCACCACATACCAACTCTAACGCCTCCCATTTTCTTTAGTGTATGGGTCTGAAGTCATTCTTCCTTTAGAAGTTTAACTTTCATCACTAAGGATAGCATTAGGTAACAAGATCACTATAGAGCAAAATATAAAGTTTCAGTTAGAAGAGCTTGAAGGTTTGGAGGAAAGTCACCTACTATAGTGCTCGAACTTTGAGTTGTACAAGACCAAAATGATTCAAGCTCATAACAAGCTGGTCTGCCATAGGTCTTTTTGAGTAGGAGAACTTGTGTTAGTCCTAAGGGGACCAATTATTTCTTGTCAAAAGATGGGAGACAAGTTTGAACCCACTTGGGAAGGCCCTTATGTCATAGAGAAGGCCTACCAAGGAGGATCTTATTAGCTTATTGATTGTAAAGGGGAACACCCGATGCTTCCAATTAATGGGCTCTATCTAAAGAAATATTACCCATGAAATAAAATTTTTGAAAATAATTCATTTATTAAAAGAACAAAATATGATTCCATTCATCAAATCTTCTCTTCTTTCAAGTGTTGTTCACTTGTCTTGCGAATCCACTGTGACATGCTTAGGGTGGATGTAAGAGTCCCCTAGTGGCATTCTATCCCTCTTTCACAACACAAACATAATCTCCAAATTCTTTTAGAATAGGTGTAAGAGAACCCCAGTGGCATCTTATTTCGATTAAAATAACTAAATTAGTTGTGAGAGAACCCAAGCAACATCCTTTCTTAGTGAGAATTCTTGTTTCCATCCATGTCATCATTTCATAATTCCCCAGCGATGTTTTAAGGTAGGTGTAAGAGTCCCCCGGAGGCATACTATTCCTTTTAACACATACAAAATACAAACACAAATCTTTTGTCTCGAGCTTTTTTGATGTGGGAGAAAGCTCCTGTGGCACCTACTCATTGCTGCTCTAAGTCGGGTCTACATGCTACCTTGCTAGTATGTCACCCCAGTGCTCATTTGTTGAAGGATGTGAGTTCCCACACTTTCTTTCTAACTTGACCATTGCAAACTAAAGAGCACCTTGTAAGTATGATAGTCTTCACTACCTAGTTAGTAAGCCACCTCATGTTGACTTCATTTAAGAAGATGTGAGTCCCCATGCTTTCTTCTTGAACTAACCATCATGTTCTAATTAGGTTGAGCATATTTGAGGTTTAGGATAAGTCTCCTAGAGGCCCCCTTCATGACTACTTTTGAGTTGATATAAATCCCCTAGTGAATTTCACTCTGTAGTCGCCTAGGTCGGATAGCATATGTCGAGCCGAAGACAGACTATCCCAACAGTCAATTCTGCTATAGGAGGATGTGAGTCCCTGAGGTTTTTTCCTTGGCTAATTGTTGCAAACCGACGGGCACCTTAGCTTGGTTGATGTTCACTATACTGATAGTGACTCACCGAGTGAGTACACCACTCTTGGCAGATATGAGTCCCCGTGCTTTCTCCTTGAGTTGGACACTGAATACCTATTGAATTTATGACTAGCCATATCATCTTCTCCAGGGTGTTGGATTAAGCCCTTACCGGACCCATCCTTTATGGGCACTCTATTTGGATCAAATCCTTTGCGACCCCATTTAGACACTACCCGAGTTACTTTCAGATTGGACAATCCCCCTTTCTTAGTAGTGATCCCTGTGGTTGGAAAATTTGTTCAGCGGATGCACAGATTTTCCCTTAGTTCAAGAAATCGAGATGGGCTAGTCGATATAAGCTCCTTGTCTCTTGATCCCTCAGTAAACTAGGGTCCACAATAAACAAACTAAAATAAACAAATAAAAATTAATTCATTTGTGGATTAGGATTCAAGCCCCTAAAAGGTTCCTTTTTCTAAGCAGGCATCCTAACTTTAAGGCAGCATCAGCAGAACTCCCTATAGGAATCTTGACTACTTGAGTTGAGATAAATCCCCGGGTCAGTACTCACTCTGCAGTCACCCTTAGGTCAGGTCCAATCTATTTTTCCACAAGCAGGTTGCCCCGGTAATCATTCTGCTTTGAAAGATATAAGACTATGAAGCATTCTTTCTAGCATGATTATCGCAAACTGACAGGCAGCCCTAGATCCGGTTCAATTTGTTGGCCAAAGCAATCGATCACCCCAGTTATCTTTTCTAGTCAAAGATATGACTCCCCTAGCATTCTTCCCTATAATTGATCATTGCAAACCGAAAGGCACTCTTTTGGTTGGATAGTTCTCCCATCGACCGGGAAGCTACTCCCTTCGGTTCAGTAAATTTGAGATAGGTCTAGGCTTCTGTAAGCTCATTCTCAGTGTGATCCATTGCAAACCGATGGAATCCACCAAAATAAAATTTAAAAAATAAAATTAACCTAGGCTATTCTTGAGTGATCTAAGTCCTTCAGTGGCGTTCACTCAATAGTCGGCCCTAGGCCGAGTTTGATCTGTTACCCAAAGTAATTGATCACCCTAGTGGTTTCTTGTCTCTAGAAGATGTGAGTCCCAAAGCTTTATTCTTAATACTTGACCATTATATACCAAAAGGCATTTCTCCTTAGTTGGATAGTCCTACCTTGTGGTTGGTAGACTACTCCCTTCGAATCAATAAACTTGAGTTAGGTCTAGGCTTACTTGGCCCCTACTCAGTGCTGTTCATCGCAAACCTATTGGATCAATCCAAACAAACCTAAACTAAAATGAAATCAATCTTGACTATCTTTGAGCTGATCTAACTCTCCCAGTGACATTCACTCAATAGTCAGCCCTAGGTTGGTTTTCAATCTATTATCTTGCCGACAGATTACCCCAGCAACTAGTCTCTACTTTGGAGGATGTAAGTCTACTACACTTTCTTCCTAGTATAGTTACTACATACCGAAAGGCATCCCTTTGGTTGGTTAGTGCTACTTTGTCTAGTAGACCACCACTTTGGATTGGTAAATTTGAGTTAGGTCTTGGCCTTCATGGCTCCTATTCAGTAAAACTCATTGCAAACCAATAGGGTTTATCTCTAAAATTAAAACCTAACAAATTTGAAACAATTCAATCCTCTCCCCCAGTGGAGATCTCTCCTTAGTGAGACTCAAATCAAATCCAACCTTTCATCTCCTTGTAGATGACTTGAATCTGCTTCCCTAGTGGAAGGTTCACACTCTATCCTTTAGTGGATTTCTTCCATCTCTCTTATGTCTTGGGCATAAGTAGAGCCACAATGCACTATGTTTTGGATTCCTTCTTTTCCTTGGGTCAGGAATAGATAGTTTTTCTTAGTGCTTGTGACCTTTTAGTGTTGTTGATCATTTCGGTCAACACTAATACATGTGGTGTTCCTGGTCAGTCACACCACACCTATTAGGCACCCTTTGTTGATCTCATTTTTAGACTGAGCTCTCAACACCTCCATCTTAAGCATTGGATTTCTCTTAGAGTTTAAGAGTTTTCTTAGTCTTAGGACACATCTAATGATTAGGTGGACACTCTCTCCTTGCCCTAGAAGACATAGAAGAGTTAGCCATAGTAATAGGTCATACCCTAGGGGTGTTAGGAAAATTTTCTACCCTTTTAGCTTAAACCCTTCCTCACTTTCCTTCCTTCAAGTCAAACTCCAAATCAATTCTATTTGATTTTCTCAAACTCCAAATCAATTCCATGATTGAAATATATGATTGAAATCCATGATTCAAAGCCATGATCAAAATCCATCAAAAATTTATAAGTCAAAATTTCCTAAATCTTTAACCCTTTCTTAAGGACTTAGCCAAAATTATAATCAAAACCTACTCAAACCCTTGAGATTTTCTCATAATTCATTTATATTCTCATTTATATTCACATTTGTAAATTAAATATAAATTAAAACCCATCAAATCAAATTCCAAATTCCAAAATAATTCATGAAATTTTCTTAAGTCCCTTTAATTTTTCATTAAAGGACTTAGCCAAAATCAACTCTAAACTTTGATCAACAACTTCAAAACCTTGAATTTTCTCATTTCTTATTTATATCCTCATTTATATTCACATATATAAATGAAATATAAATATAACTCAATTAAATCCAAATCAAAAATTAAATTCCAAATTAAAAATGCTTGAAATTCCCTTAAATCCTTTAATTTTCCATTAATTGATTTAACCTAAACTTCGATCAAACTCCTTCAAACTCATGGGATTTTCTCAAAATATATTTTTATTCTCATTTATGTTCTCATATATAAATGAAATATAAATATACATCAATCAAATCTAACTCAAAAAATTAAATTTCTAATTAAAAATTCCATTAAATCCTTTAAATTCCCTTTAATGGATTTAACCCTAAATCATGATTAAACTCTTTCAAATCCTTAAACTTTCTCATGATAAATTTATATTCTCATTTATATTCACATATATAAATGAAATATAAATTCAAACAATCAAAACCAACTCTAAATATCAAAATCAAATCAAATCAAAATCAAATCTAAGCCTTTCAAGTCAAAATCTTGAACTTAGCCAAATCACTTTCAAATCAAGCCAAACTCTTTATTTTCTCTCATGGTTCAATCAATCCTACAATCATGAGCCATATATAAATCCAAACCTCAATCCTTCAATCAAAACTCAAATCAAAAATCAAACCCAAGACCCCTTCATATTCTTCCTTTGAATATGAAATTTTCAAATGGATCAAAATCCATTTGACTTCAAACCACTTGTAAATGGATTTATATTAATCATGAGTCCATATATATGATCAATCAATTTCAAATCAAGCTTTGACCAAGCCATTTGACCCACTTAGGCTCACTTGACCCAAAGTGACCTAAAGTACCCTTATGAGCCCAATTTCAGGATAGTTTGAGATGCTCGCTAGATTTTCTAGCATCGTGAGCATCTCCTACTTATTCCCATTTTGGCTTTAGTAATAACTCCCTCCTTTGATCAATCCCATTTGATCTTCAAACATAAAAAAATTTATTAATAGTCCTTCCTATTGAAATTTTCATAGACAACGATCATTTATCTTAATTGAGAGTTTTCCTAAAGGATCTTATCCTTTAGGATGTAATTAACTATGGGGGCTTGCCCCTATAGGGAACTTAATGAACCCAGTTTAAAATAAACCCTGCTTTACTTTTTCATGTAAAGTAGGGGAAGAATCTTTTGTACATGTGCAGACCCATCGTTCTTAGTAATCATTATTAAGGTGATTGGTTCCATTAAAGGATAGTGACTTCTGTCTTTCAAGATAGTACATTATACCTTGATGACGTACCCGATCACTTGAATAAGTACATTTATGGATCTGTGGCATCTTATTAAGATGAATTTCTATAAGGTCTCTTCTTTCTTTTCTTCATAGATTTGAAAGGCGACTCCCTATAAGAGATTTATTAAACCCACAAACACATATGGGTTCTAATGGTCAAACTCAACAAGCCTATAAATGGCTGAGTTGCTGACGCTCTTCTGACTCAAACAAGCTACAAGAAAAGACCACAGTGAAAGAGCACTCGTTCATTAGTCTAAGTCATCATAGCTTAAGTCAAATACTCGAGTAGGTTCTAAAGGCCGGACTCAACAAACCCATAAATGGCTGAGTTGCTGACACTCTCCTCACTGAACAAACAGCAAGAAAAGGCCACAGTGAAAGAGCCCCTACTCGTCAGTCCAATGATGATAGTTTTTTAATCTCAAATCAGATTCAGCTTAGTGACTACAAGCAACCAGAATCCAAGAGATATTTCCACTCGATCGATGGACCAAGACAATCTGAGGAAACTCTCAATTTAGAACTGCCTCAAATTAATCTCTATGTTGCCTGCAGGGTGATATTTCAATCAATTTTCAAATAGCCTGATCAAGCACAAAGCACAAATTAAAGCCCATTTCCTAATCAAGTATGTCAAAATAGAAAGCACAGGACCAAAGAAGTGATTCTATAGTTCACATAAAGGAAATGGCCAAACTAAAGAGATTTTGTGGTTATTCAGTCTATTAAGGCACACATTACTAGACTGATAACTCAACATTATAGACTTAATATAAGCCAGAAAGCTAGGTCATCCGTATGCACCCTTCAATGAATTTGTCAAAATAAAAGCACCAGATTCAGGGCATACATACACTCCTTGATAAGTTGATATAGATAAATCAGGTCAATCATTCATCAAGTTCGTCAAGCTTAAAGCTAGAAAAGAAATTTTAAATCCCAAAGCAAACAAATCAATTCCTCCATAAAACCCAAACAAGCATAAAGCCAGGGTCAAAGAAAATTTAAATCTATAAAGATAAAAGCAAAAGATTTTTAGTAAACCCATCAAAGTAGAGAGCATGGTAGAAGAAGATCTTCATTGAGCTCATTGAAGCTGAAGTAATTCATAGTGGACACGAAGGGTCAACTAAGTTTTAACAAACATGACTTACTCCATGCATGAATCACATTTGTTGGAGGACATTTGTTGACCTCAATGTCAACAACATAAGTTGAGTCGAGCTCACGAGCCGAATTCGACGGGCTTCGAATGCAATGATGCTCAAATCAAAGCTAAAATACACTTTACATTGCTAAAATCAGTCAAAATGACCTCTGATCGATAAACAAACTTCATCATCACTTTTAGAATGTTGAAATTGAACAAAATATACATACTGCACAATTCGACGGTCAACCAATCAAGAAGAGGGCCGACGATGCACTGACACACATATCAAGGTTGAGAAGCCGTGATATTACCCAAATAATTTTTGTTCACAAAATTGATTACTCCGTTAGCCTCAAAATATTGAAATCTATCAAATGAGACTATTCACACATAATTCGATGAGTCTGCATGAATATCGCGATCGGAAGCGATGATGTGCAAATTTGAACTAAATTGACCTTGATTCGATGTCGACTTGAACCAAATGGCCTCCGATCGCAAATGGACTGTGCCATTGCATCCAAAATATCATAATAACCTAAAATCAACATATATATTAATCACATAATGATGTTTCCATAAAAAGTTCAATTAAGGTTGATTTAATCACTTAAATAAAAAAATGGAGCCCTATATAAGTGTATACTTATACCCCTAGGTATTCGGTTGGCAGTCAACCCTAGCTCTCTCATTTGGATGTCCTCTTGACTGATTAGCAAGCCACAACCTCTTGCTTGTGATCTTTCCCTCGTCCTTCCTTCCAAATGAGGGCAACTGTGACATAATTCGTATATTAATGTGGTTCCTTATCTGATGTGCAGTAACATTATATCCTCAAGTTTTATAATTGAAATCTTTGAGACATTTCTATCATCTGCTACAACCATAGTAGATGAAGAATCAAGGAATCCTAGTTAACAGGCACGTGCTGATTTCTACATTTTATGCATCTTGTCTTGTCTTCCATGGGGTGGTGCAGAACTTAATGAGCAACTTCCAGAGGAACTTGAGCGAGTCATGGTTGGCACACAATCTTATCTGAGCATCCAAAGGTGTTCACATGATATCCCTTTTTCAATTTTTGATACAGATGGTGACAATGCTTTTGATAGAAAGGATTTTCTAGAGGATTTGGGGGATCGCATACAAGTTCTTGCCCATAATAGCCAAAAAGCTGATAGTGTACCAAGACCTTACCTGCTATTTGAAGCACAACTTATAGCTAGGAAGGCTTTTACTCTTTCACCTATCAACTGTCCTCTCCAATCTTCTATTTCATCAATGCGGTCTACTATTTCTATTAAAAGGAAGAAACATGAAGCTAGGCTTAAGTATCCCAGAAGGCTGTAGAGGTTAAATACATTTCCATCCAATAAAGTTGAGGATATGCAACCTGTTGATCTCTTTGTTGTTGAAGATTACTTGCTTGATGTGCTTTTTTCTTCAATGAGTGATAGACCTACTTTTGCTTCCACAAGCTCCGTTCAAATCGATGTATTATACTCTGGTGATCATTGACCTTTGCAAGAAGCACCATGTCAAAGAACAGGAATACTATTTGGATCAGAAACATTAAGATCTTGAATATGTATAATTGCCCGGTCTTTATTTCAATGAGTGATTATATATGAGCTACATTGCATTTCATCCCATGAAGTGGAGATCCAATTAAAGGGGGTTCAAAAAGCTTGTTGTTTGAATATTTCAAAAGCAAAATTCAGCTAAAATGGTGATGAAAATCATGTTATAGCAAAGGGGAGCTTGAGTTGTATTTTAATTTCATGCACATGTGAATGTAAGTACCCATTCACATTGTTCCAATATGTGGAAAACTGTAATTATAGATGTATGCCGCTTATCGAGAAATCGGATGATTATCATACAAATTTGAAGACCTATGCGATGCTTTTCATAAGTGCAGTAGGTGGAAGAAAATCACTCGTCTACGGTGTCGCAAGACACCTACCATGCACGCCTCCCATAAGTCGGGAGGTTATCGAATTTTATTTCAAATATCTTTTTTACGCATGTATTGAAGGCTTATGCATGCTTTCTTAAGGATGGTGGGTTTAGAAAATTACTCAGCCACGGTATCGCAAGACACCTACCATGCACACTTTTCATAAGTGTGGAGGGAAGGCCTCAGTACTCCCGATGTATCCCCCTACACGAGGATGATGCCGGGAGGCTGTTGAATTTTATTTCAAATGTCTTTTTTAACGTAAGTATTGAAGGCTTATGCATGCTTTCTTAAGTGTCATGTTGACCTCATTTTCAGAATGAGCTCTCAACATTTCCATCTTAGGTATATGACTTCTCTTAGACTTTAAGGGTTCCTTAGTCTTGAGACACATATAGTGATTAGGTGGACACTCTCACCTAGCCCTAGAAGACTTAGAAGAGTTAGTCATAGGAATAGGTCATGCCTTAAGGGTGTTAGGAAAACCTCCTACCCTAAGCTTAAACCATTCCTCACTTTCCTTCTTGCAAGTCAAACTCCAAATCAATTCTATTTGATTTTCTCCAAACTCAAATCAATCCCATGATTCAATTTCATGATTGAAACCCATTATCCAAATCCATCAAAATTAATAAGTTCAAATTTCCTAAGTCCTTAACCATTTCTTAAGGACTTAGCCAAAATAATGATCTAAATCTATTCAAACCTTTGATATTTTCTCATGGCCAATTTATATTCTTATTTATATTCACATATATAAATGAAATATAAATTCAAACCCATCAAATCAAATTCAAAATTCTAAATCAATTCATGAAAATTTTCTTAAGTCCCTTTAATTTTCCATTAAAGGACTTAGCTAAAATCAACTCTAAATCTTGATCAAACCTATTCAGATCCTTGGGATTTTCTCAAAACTTATTTATATTCTCATTTATATTCTCATATATAAATGAAATATAAATATAAATCATTCAAATCAAAGGCAAAAATTAAATTTCAAATTTAAAATGCTTGAAATACCCTTAAATCCCTTAATTTCTCAGTAATGAATTTAACCTAAACTTTGATCAAACTCATTCAAACTCATGGGATTTTCTCAAAATATATTTTTATTGTTATTTATATTCTCATATATAAATGAAATATAAATATAAGCCAATCAAATTCAATTCAAAAAATTAAATTTAAATTTCTTTAAATTTTCTTTATCATGATTAATCAAATCATGATTATCTTCAATTTATATTCATTTATCACATATATAAATGAAATATAAATTCAAACAATCAAAACAATTCAAAACTCAAATTCAAAATCACCAAGTCTTTCAAGTCAAAATCTTGAACTTAGCCAAATCACTTTCAAATCAAGCCAAACTCTTGATTTTCTCTCATTGTTCAATCAATCCTACAATCATGAGCTCATATATAAATCCAAACCTCAATCAAACAATCAAAACCTAAATCAAAAATCAAACCCAAGACTCCTTCATATTCTTCCTTTGAATATGAAATCTTCAAATGGACCAAAACCCATTTGACTTTAAACCACTTGTAAATGGATTTATATTTCAATCATAAGTCCATGTACAAGATCAATCAACTTCAAATCAAGCTTTGACCAAGCCATTTGACCCACATAGGCTCACTTGACCCAAAGTGACCTAAAGTACCCTTATGAGCCAACTTTTGATCCTAACCAAATTGGATTGAACCAAACTCATATATCCCTCTCATCATGATCAACAATCATCATGGGATGGTCAATCAATCAAATTGGGTCAAACCTAAGGGTTGACCAAGTCAACACTTAACCTAAAATGAAACCTAACATAGCCAAAATCTAGCATAGGCCAAATTGATTGAAACCATTGATCCAAGTTCACTCATGACTATGTTTGAATTTGACTAAGCCAAAATTTGAGCCTAACCTAGCCCAATTGGCCCACTTGACCCAAGTTGACTCATTTTGACCTAAAGGGTCAAAATGTGTCAAAACTTGATCCAAGCCAAATTGATTGAAACCAATGGGTCAAGTCCATCCCAAATCACTTTTGGAACTTGACCAAAGCCTCAATTGGCCAACTAGACCCAACCTAACCCAATTGACCTTAGACCTAACATGACCTAAAGGGTCATGTTGAGCCAAAATTGAACCTAACCCAAATTGATTGGAAACAAAGATACCAATCCACTCCATATGACTAACCAAACCTAAACCTACCCTTGACCTAACCCAAATAGGTCAAATGGGTCAAATGGGTCAACTTGACCCATTTGACCTAAAAGAGTCATATGAGCCAAAATCAAATCTAATCCAAATTGAACCAAACCAAAGGCACCAAAATATTTCAAATGGTCATATGAACTTGACTCAACCTTTATTTTAGCCCAATTTTC
Source organism: Cymbidium sinense (assembly GCA_021442155.1). Classification (NCBI taxonomy): domain Eukaryota; kingdom Viridiplantae; phylum Streptophyta; class Magnoliopsida; order Asparagales; family Orchidaceae; genus Cymbidium; species Cymbidium sinense. The sequence goes on along the minus strand of CM038231.1, from coordinate 78,414,940 downwards.
CCAATTGGTCAACTTGACCCAAGTTGACCCATTTTGACCTAAATGGGTCAACATGAGCCAAACCCTATCAAATGGATTGCAAATCCAATGAAACTTAGCCAAACCTATTTTCTCAACATATCAAACATGCCCAAATTAAAAAATAGCAAAATGGCCATTTTATCCCTAGGCCATAGAACAAATTTTGGCCTAGCCCATGGGTATTTTGGTCATACACTCATCACAATCACTTGAGGGTTTCCTAAAAGCTCAAGGGGATCTAGTGATGAGTGGTGCACCCAACCTAATGGGTTTGGGTCAACCCGTTTGGCCCAAAGACCAAACCCGACCACCTATGGCAAAATTCAATTTTCAAACTCTCTCCTAAGCTCAATTTTAAGCACATGGGGAGTTGGCATTCCACTCCCCTGGCCAAACCGATCATGTGCATTGATCTAATAGCCTAAATAGCCCACTCCAAAGTATCAATTGGATCAAAATGGCAAGCTCATTGTCAATCGTCCGATTTCCATAGGGGAGATATACTCCCCCTAATTCACTGAAATCTCACTTCACTCTTGATCAATTGGAGCCTAGGAATCCTTAGAAACCACCTCAGAGCTTTCCCAAGGTCCCTAGAGAGGATTTGGATAATTCATTCTTCAGTTTTGCATAGTGCAAAATAGGGGAGGTCCATTGAAGAACCAACTTCTTCTATAATTGATCAGCCAACTTCTTCTATAATTGATCCCATCCAAATTCCTTCTACACTCATCATCTAAGGACCAACTCGAGCCTGCCCAAGCATCCATTTGAGTTCCCACAATAAGGAAGAACTCAATTCAAGCAAAGTTGTAAGGATCTTGAAGAAGAGTTGGTCCACCCATTGATCCACTCAACCTCAAGGTCCAGGAACTTCAACAGGGCTTCATCTCCACCAGACAAGCTACCTCATCGGTCTCGAGTGCCAGTGATCACCTCTGGTGAGGTATATGATTTTTTGACCACTTAGATTAGGAGTTGTTGGTCCTTTGTGAAAGGAATTTTCATTGCATGTGAAATCCACCATTGGATTGGCCGCTCTACACCTCTAGATGGTGTGGGTTGAGTCTTGAATGATTTTATGATAGATCGGGCTTGGATCTCCCCTTGGATCATGGATAGCCTCCATTAATCCTTAGGGAAAAACTCAGCTCATTTCAACCATCCATTTGCACATTTTAGATGATGGTGACAGATTATGTTTTATAAACCCTTTATCGATTTAAAGCGGGGTGTATCCTCGCCATCCGTCTTTGATCAACTAAGGCATAGTGTACGCGCCACCACCGGATGTGATTGGGTGTCTCATGGCATGACACGGTAAAGTAAACGCACGCCACCATCGCACCATGAGCCGCGATATGTGGATTAAGGGGTTTTAATTAATTCCTAATTAATTCAAAAATATTTTAAAATCATAACTCTTTATAGAAAAATTAGAAAAATATAAGAAAAAATACTATGGATAGATAATTTAATCTAGAATATTTTAAAAATATTTTCAATAGATTTTGAATTTCCTTTTCTCTGAATTTGGGTTTCTTTCAGAATGTTAATTAGTTAATTATTCTCTAACTAAGTCACCAATTAATCTTAAAATTCTAGTCTTCATTTTAGGAGATGACCTCTACCTCCCATAATTTTCTTGAGATTTATTGAGGCCTTAATTAGGAAATATTTCATTCCCTAATTACCCCTTTCTTGTAATTAAGGGTAATTAAGGAATGATTAGTGGATTTACCCTATGATTCAACTTGATTAAGGTCAGATCCAATGAGTAGGGGTTTATGAAATAATTTTAGGGCATTTCCCCTTAGCTATTCCCTAAACCCCTCTTTCCCTCCTTAATCCTCTCTTAATTAAGGGATAATTCTTAAATTATCCCTTTAAACAATTTTCAAAAATTCTAAAAGTTTCATAACTTAATTAATCTACCTTGGGTAGATGCTTAGGTGTTTAATAGCCTAAGTCTAATTAAGGAAATTAAAACCCCTTTCATAAGTGTTTTTAAAACTACTTAAGCTAAACCTCTTAGCTTAATTAACTTTTAATTTGAGCACCCTTTTGCAAAAAATTTAAATGCCTTGTGGTTTTATGTCATCTCATTGTCTCATAATTATTTAGTTAATTTTTCTAAGGTGGTGGTTAATTAAGCCACTTAATTCATACCCTAACCTAATCAATGCTTAAAATGGATTTAATTATCTAAAAATTAAACAAAAATACAAAACATGTGGGAATGGGTTAGGAATAAAACTTATCTCACCTTTTCAAAATTAAATCAAACTTCAAACTAAACAAAAATCATTTTGAAATTCACTTTCATTTATTCTAAATTTTCTTATTCTTTAAGAATGTCTTTAGGATTTTTAAGTAAAGTAAGATTGTTTACATGCTTTTATTGCTTTAGATCTTTCCCAGCATGTTGAGTTGTATGTCATGTGATTCATGCATTCATAATTTCATGTTTCAAAATTTTAAAATGAAATTGTTTACTTTATGTCAAATGTGCATGTGTTGGCCAAAGTAAAATATGAGTGGCTATTATCACTACTAAATCCAAAGTATTTTCAAAACATATAAATAAAACATCAAATCTGAAAGTGTGTTATTCTTATACTTTAGTTATAAGCTTGCATGTGATAAACTATAAAGTAATGTTTAGTATAGCCTTTCCTTCCTTTCTTATGTTAGCATAGTTTTGAATAGGGGTTGGTAAGATGTAGGGTTCATTTGAAAAGAACCCAACACTTACTAAATTCTATACCCTATTCAACCCTATGCCATCATCTAAGAAGGATTTCCTATACTTGCATGAATAAATTGCATAAACAAAAATGAAACTATTAAACAACTTTTGCATATTTCTTCTCCATTTCTTTTCTTTTATATGCATGTTAGTACTTAAGGAAAGTGGTATATTATTCTGGACAACCCCAAGGTTACGAGGCTTTAAATAACCCTAAGTAGGTCTTGTACCTTACACCACTTATTAACAATGGCGCTGCACTCACTTATGCCTTTCTTACTTTCATGTATGTATGTGAAATTTTGGATAAGGAAAACTTTTCCTACTTAAGAAAAACCATGCATATTCAACTTTTAAATTTTCTTAAATGGATTACTTAGCATGCATCATAAAGTGTTAACTATTCTCATTTGCATGTATAGATATGCTTAGGGTCCATCCATATGCATGTTATATATGTTGGGAAAGAAATGAAGTAATATGTGTTATGTGAATTTTGATTCATTTTGTTTGATCTTAAAATGCCTTTCTTTTTAAATAGGTTTGTTTAGGGTTTATCTAAACTTAAGATTGATTAAAAGATGTAATCAAAACATTCACCTAAATAAAACTAAAATGTGAACTTACCTTAGAAATTACTTAAGGATTAGGGAAGGAAACAGAAGCTCCCTTCTCTTTCTATCTCTTTATAACTTAGTAATTAATTGTAGATTTCGCTTAAACCAAATTAAAACATGAAATAAAAATAACCCAAAATACTTAAATAGTTTAAATGAAACCCTCCTCTAAGTTGAACATGTCCTTCACACTTAGAAAATTTGAACCTAAAGTCCTAAGCAAAGCATACCACACAAAACTTCAAAGCACACACATTAGCCTTAAGTAACCACTTCTATCTTTAGGTTAGGTCGGTGCATGGTTGATGTTATATTTTATTTTGTGATATAAATTTTAGACTGGATGTTAAGGTGTATGCTCGTAGAATGAATGGTAGGGTGTGCTTAGTCTAACTATTCTTTTCTGTAGGGGATTGTGTTAAAAGGGTGTCATCATAAATAAAAATATAAATGCTTCTTGCTTGCAGGTACTTATACCCCTTTGCATAATCCATAGACCAGGTGGACTTAGTCACCCATGTGTGGGGTGATAAATCTAATATACATGCTTGGGATTTGTGTTGTGTGATTTAATTAACCTTTATTTTGCAGCGTTAGTTAGATTTATACTTTTCCTTTTCATGTAAATATTTGTATATTTAGGATTTTTGAATGATTTGTTATGGGGATTAGGTTAAGCATTGGTCATAAGATCCTATCTTATGAACCATGTAAAGCCTTGGAGCTACCACCTACTAACCATCCAAAGGAGGAATCAAAGGAAAAGAAGAAAAGAAGAAAGAAGAAAGAAGAAAGAATAATAAAGCTTGAAGACTCCCATAACAATGAATTCCTTTGCTTAAAATTGTAATTTAATTCATTTGTAATTTGGGTTGTATAAGGGTAGAGCTCGGCTACCCACATTTGATATTTTTGGGTTTGTGCAGTGGTGCCCGACCACAAACGACTATTTATTCTTTTTGTGATCAGCTTTATAAATTGTTTGATGATTTGTTTAGCTTTTGCATTAAGTGGAATGCTTTTCCTAGTTTCTTTCTTACTTTATGTATGGCCTGGATGTGGATTAGGCTCTTTAGGAAAAATAAATCTTTTACCTAAATTAACAACTCAAATAAAAATTAAATAACTCATAACCTCACCTAAATCTTAGGATTAAAATCAAGATAAAAGAATTAGCAACCCCTTAGCTGGATGAGCATTTCTTTATAATGTCATGCACAAATGCATCTTATTTCACTCTTAATTGGAGGGCTTTCACCTTTGTCAGAGAACCTAGCTTGACCCTTGAGGGCCATGGTGGAAACTCACCTCCTACTCGCTAATTTTGGTCAATAATCTGATTTCTCATGCATTAGTCATAAAAATCCTATTATTCTGAGTCAAAAATGATTGACCAAAAATAAAATAAAATGAAATTTGAAATGCATTAGATTTAGGTCATTTGAAGCATACCCTTTTATATGATCTAGTCTCTTTAGGGAGTGAGTTTAAGGACTTAGTCTCTTTCTAAAATAAAAATAGCCTAGCTACCTTGCATAAGCATAAAGACTTGCCTACATGTATTTAAAATTGTAGGAGGAGTTAGTTGGTGGCCACCCCTAGGTGGTTGTAAGTCCAAGCTATCGGGTGGTTTGTCCTCACTTGTGGAGGCAAACTAATTACCCATTTTTTCTTAGATTTAGGTTGTGCTTCCGGCCCTCGCCGAAGCTCCCTAGATTTAGGTTCTGAGATTATTTTTCCTCTTTGTGGGCCATAAACATAATTCCACACCTCTTAAGCATTTCCTAAATCTTGTGTTAAGGAATCTTAAGTCTTAAAATTCTAATGAAAAATGCAACTCAAATAAATTAAATCAATTTCAAAAATGTAAAGCCCAACTATAGGATAGTTTGAGATGCTGGCTAAGTTTCCTAGCATCGTGAGCATCTCTTACTTATTTTTTATTTTGGCTTCGATAATAACTCCCTCTTTTGATCAACCCCATTTGATCTTCAGATACAAACTAATCGACTGATAGTCCTTCCCTATTGAAATCTTCAAAGACAATGATCATTTACCTTAATCGAGAGTTTTCCTAAGGGATCTTGTCCCTTAGGATGTAATTAACTATGGGGGCTTGCCCATATAGGGAACTTAACGAATTCGGTTTAAAATAAACCATGATTTACTTTTTCACGTAAAGTAGGAAGAATCTCTGGTATATATGCAGACCCATCATCCTTAAGAGTCCTTTTTGAGGTGATTGGTTCCAATAAATGATAGTGACTTCTGTCTTTCGAGATAGTACACTATACCTTGATGACGTATCCGATCACCTGAATAAGTACATCTATGGATCTAATGCCTTACCAAGATGAATTTATATATATATAATTTTGCCTCTCCTTTCACCACAGATTTGAAGGTGACTCTATATGTGTGTGGGAATTTTTCTCCATAGGTGGGTTTAGAAAATTACTCAGCCATGGTGTCACAAGACACCTACCATGCATGCTTTTCATAAGCGTGGTGGGAAGGCCTTAGTACTCCCGATGCAGCCCCCTACACGGGAATGACACCGGGAGGCTACCGAATTTCATTTCAAACACAGATATTGAAGTCCTATGCATGCTTTCTTAAGCATGGTGGGTTTAAAAGACTCTCTAAGCCGCAGTGGCACAATACACTGACTATGCATGCTTTCTTAGGCATGGTAGGAAGGCTCTGACACTCTTAAAGCAGCCCCCTATGTAAGAACGATGTTGGGAGGTTGCCAAAATTTCATCAAATAAAAATTGATAATTAATGAAAAAATGAAATAGTTAAAGAATGATATTTAAATCTTAAATGAGTAATAAGATTAATAATTGAACTAAATATAATGACCAAGCTATTAAGACAAGATTGAGCTTACAATCATTTGACTGGCAATAGTTTACAATAAGTTAAGTGTATATCCAACATAAGAAAAATATTTGAATGAATAAGAAATACACTGTGCTATGAAACATTGAAGATTTAAAGTTGGATATGAATGAAACATACCATTTAATGCCACTGGATTTACAACACATTGTACAAGTGAACAAAAGGTGTTAATTAAAGTTTCAATTGAATTCTTGCACATATTATGAAATATGATTAAAACTCAAATTCAATGCCTTAAAATTATGCAAGGATTCTTAAGTCACCCGCATGGGCCCCGATACTATGTTGAATGCATAATTTTAGTTTCTGAGGATGTTGTGCGGGTTGATTCTGCTTTGATCTTATAACCAGGTCTGGGTTAACAAAACATAAAAATCAAATAATAATATTATACATTTTAACTTAATAAAATATCTAAGAAGTTAATTCGATCATATGATAGTAGATCTGATTTTTTATTATTAAATTAATAGAGTCGATAAGATATGGAATAGTAAAATAATATATCCACCCCAATGATGGCTGAGTTTACTGGAGATATCAACTAGAGCGGTCATTATTATCAAAATATCCAAGATATTTATATTTGATAATCTCAAATTAAAAATTCTGAAAGTATAAATTTAGATCTGATCTTCTACTATTAAATTAATAGAGTCAACATGATCTAGAATAATAAATTAAATGATTAAGCTCCTAATTCTCCAATGATGGTTGAGTTGATTGTGGATATCAACCAGGGGTCTTCCTTATCAAAACTGTTCAAGCTATTCAAAATTCTCAAAATATAAATCTAGATCCAATCCTCTTTTATTAAATTAATAGAGTCGACAGGATTTAAAATAATAAAGTAAATGATCAATACCCCGATGATGGTCGTGTTGACTGAATATTTCAACTGGAGGGATTTTCATAATAAAAAAATCTATTCAAATTCTAATATCAAATCATTATATATTCAAATTCAAATCAATTATAAAATGATCAAATATTTAAAATAAAAAATATATAACTTAAATGAAATTAATTATTTAAATTTAAAATAAAATCCATCCACCCATCCACAACCGTTTGTCGAGGGTGACAAATCAAAAACTTTTGCTCATAAAGAGCCAATATCAAATCAAATACATAACTATTTTCACACTAAAATAATGTTAAGCCTATAAGGATGTGGCTCATGTCCTTTGTTTGCATGATTTTACCACAAAATGGCACCACATAAATGACAATTATGATAAGAGCCCTATGACCGGGTGGCTTGTCTTAAAATGACACCACTAAATTATGATCATGACCACAGCCCGTATATTTCCCAACGGCTTTGCTCTTTGAGTTATAAACTATAGAATATATTTGATTGAGCAAAATGCCTCTATTAGCTAAGGTAGACTTAAGCATATCTCCTTAGACAAACACAATCCCAGGTCTACAAGGTACTCTTGGACGATGCAACCCATGGCTGTTGACAAGTATCATTAGACAGTCGAATACCTCCTCCGACTAAGTAGACCGGGACCAATCCGGGATGACAAAACCATGGGATCTTGATCGAGCGCATCATCATTCCCCCAACCATCCGCTTTAAGTTAAAAAAAATGATGAATTTTATAATTTCATAATTTTAAAACTCCACTTACTGCTATACGCTATGCATTTAGTGACCTAATGGCTAGCCTTAATCGAAAGTTCTCTCTCATCATTGCGAGGAGTAATTAACTATAGGTGCTTGTGCCTATAAGAAACTTGGAACCGAATCTAAAGTCCTCATAAAATGAGGGTAAAATCTCTAGGCAGTGTCTTATCTACTATTCCATCTGCTTTCTAAAAATTTCACCAATACTTAAATTTACTCTCTTCAATGTAAGAGATCAGTGATGAATTTTTGGAGCCCACAGACCTTTATTACATTCCTTTTAAATTTGACTTGTTAAAGACTCATGAAAGCAATGTTGAAATTATAGAAAAATTCTTTATCTTAAGATAATACATAGAAGATATAGTATAGGAACATGTTCTTTTCTTCATCATTAAGGTTGTGTAGTAGTTATTTTAATTCAAGAAATTGAATAGACTCAAGCACAATTATTTAATTTGGTTTGGTTTATAAGTTCATAGTTCAATTTTTAGTTTTAGATTAAAGACTTTATTTGATTTATAAAGAAAAAAAATCAATTAAACCTTATATGAGGTGAGGGAAGGGCAGGCAAGTGCTAAAGTGGGAAGCCAAATTGACTAATACTTAAGTTGTCACACGAGCCTCAAAGCATTGCATCCATCTCATAGTAGCATGGCAAAGTTCAAAGCAAAGCCTCATTCTCAAATCTTGCAAATGGAATGCATGTCATGCATTTGTTGCAGATTGAAAGTCCTAAGGTTGTATTCAAATATTCATATTCAAACTTCAGTTAAAATCAAATCAAACCAAATAAGCTGTATTATATTGTGGTCTAGTTTGATTTGCTTTTATATATTATTTAATTATATAATCGGATTTTATTTAATTGGTTTAACAAATCTATCAACCAAACGAACCAATAAACTTAATGCACACCTGTAATTATCATGAACTTTATGAATATCATAAAATTAAAAATTGAGCAACTTAATATTCATGAATCTTTATAAAATAAAAAAAGATATTAGGTTCATCATTCGTTAACAAATCTTTAATTCATAGTGAATATGTTATGCTGATCAATGAAGTGAAGAGGATGAGGATATATGCCACTTTCTTAAGACAACTAAGAAGAAAGAGAGTAAACTCAAAAATGAGATTCTTTGATGAAAAAATCAATTAGAAAAAAGAGGTAATAAATAATTGTCAAATATATTCATGATTAGTAAATATAACCATCTTGTAGAACTTTGAGGAGTATAAGAAAAAAAACTCTAGATTTGAAATCACGGATCATACAAGCGGATATATCAAAAATAAAAGATGAAAGGAATTTTAATATTTTAAGTATTTTAATTTTCTCTCAAGTTTAAATTTCTCACACAAATTAATAAAAATTTAAATTCAAGCTCTACAAAGAATATCATCTAAATTAACTAGTTTGGAGAATTTCTAGGTCATGATTATTTCGACAAGTTTACTTGGTTGTCTCCATTTTTCACATCCGAACTTGGAATGGCAAAGATAGTGTTGGAGGATTTCTAGGTAATTTAAAAAAAAAAAAGGTCAGATAAACTATTGAGTAAGGTTGTGAAAATCGGATGACATAAACCGGAGAGAGGTTCATAGTTCATATTAAACCGGGGGGGAACTGATGACGTAATAAATATTAAAATGATTAAATATATATCTAATTAAAATAAATATATAATAAAAAATAAATAGAAATATATAAATAATATTACTTGTAATTATAATTTTAAAAGTTGATATAATGCTCATTTAGTTATAGTTACTATGTGAATTGTAAATTTAGATAAGTATATTAAATATATCAAAAAAAATTATTATATAAGTTTATGAAAATTAGTATAAAATACAATTTTTAAAAAACTTATAGTTTGTATTAAAATTATATAATTTAGAATATAAAAATTATTTTTAAAACTTTGTAAAATATATCTATCATCTAAATATTATTATAAAAATTATATTTTTGTAATAAAAATATAAAATTTTAAATATAAAAGTTATTTTTAAAAACTTTATAAAATATAGCTATCATAAAAAATATAGTATATAAAATATTATTATAAAAATATATTTTTTAAATATTTTTTATATTATAAAATATAATTTGTAATAAAAATATAAAGTTAAAAATTCAAATGTTATTCTTATGTCTTATATCTTAATTTCCTTTATTATTCTCGAAATTAAAATATAGTTGCACTATTTATTCCTACTCTTTAGTCCCACATCCTAAAGATGAATAAGTTTGTACTCTTTATATACAGAAAAGAGTTCTAAAGGATAATTTTGTAAACTATTTGAGTGGTTGCATGATGGTTATATCATAAAATAATTTAGTTACATTCAAATTATTAAAATAAAATTTTAAAATTTATAAAAGAAATTAAAAATTATTATTAAAATTTCTATAAAAATTTTAATTATTTGATTAAATAATATAAAATAATAATTAAGAGAGAATTTATTGAACCGGTCGGTTCTTTAAAATCGAGACTGGTTTGCAGGTTCAAGGGTCGAACTGCCAGTTGAACCGGTCCAATGTGAATCCGATTTTTCGTTCACGATTGAACCGGTCCAGTCCGATTTTCACAACACTGCTATTGAGCCATTATTTGAAGCACAAAATGACCGTATCAACAAATTTTTGATCAAAGCCAACTTCTATATTGATTAGTTTAGCTAATAAAATTAATCATATTAGAGATAATATTTTTGAAGAAATGTTAATTATTATTATAATATTTTAATGTTTATAAATAGCTCATTAATAAATTTTTAAAATGATGATCCAACAGTTACATATACTCCATTTCCTCCACTAGACATGTGGATGGTCAAGATTGACTAGGACAGGTACCACAATCCCTTAGAAATAAGATTCATTCTTATACATGAAACCCTTACATTCATTAACCTTGCACCACCTTCTACAAACATTTGTCATACCTGATAAACATGTAACATAATTCTCATGGCCATTTTGATGACTACAATAATTTTAATACAAGCTATTTTAGGTATTAAAAAGTTGATGTAACATCAACACAACATTATCTTGTTTATTAAAGTTTCACTTTATGAATCTAGATCATCATCATCACCACTATTAGAAGTCCTAAGAAATGAAAGTAAGTTCAACACTTAATTAACCCCCTCTAATTTAGAATTCAACTTATGAGACTACTCCATCTTTCTTTTATGCATGGTCTAGACTCTCTTTTCTCTAAGCAAAGGCAAAACTAACCTCTTTTATTATATAAATAAACCAACATTAAATAAATAACATTATATAAAGCATAATTCAAAAAAAAAAGTTTGTATATTATTATGATTGATGACTTAAATATTGATTATAAGCTTTCGAAGTAATTTATATTTTTTTAATAATGTCACACAACACTTTCATTAGAACTCAAGTCAATCACTTATTTCAAAATATAAGACCTTAATAGTTATTAAACTAATGATCACTCATTTTGTGTCGCAACTGATACTTGACAATCTTAAATGCAAAAATACTCTCTTTACTGTTATAGCAATAATTGCTAAAGTTAATACCAAACTAATAAACCCATTGATTAGAAGGTACACACCATATCTCTTTTACTTAAAAATTAATTTTATAAGATTGATAATTCCATTTAAAGATATAAACTCATTTTAAGTGTGCAATCAATAATATAGGTGGATAAATGACACTCATGATCTACAAATTCAACTGTATAACAAATCATTTAGATGTTACTCTGAAAAGTAAATCAATTTTACTTACAGAAGCATAAAATAAATATCTTTGGTTTAAGCATACTATATGAAGAGATAATTTAGTATTAGCTTCAAAGAAATGATTATTCAACTTTTAAAGTTGTATAATAATTATGACATAGAATAACTGAACATGATAATGATACAAGTTTGTACTTTCATAAGCTCTTCATATTAACCATGAATATAGTGTTTATATGTGTCATAATAGCTTCAAAGATAGTGCAAAAATATAATACTTAATTCAATAAGGAATTCAATTTATTCTCCTTCATCATTTGTAATCGTTGTTTTGATATTGCACCAATGTTATCGTATTTTAAATATCTTAAAGTTTTTTTTTTTTTGAGGCCTTGGATTATTCATTAATAATATCAAAAATATTAATCATCAAATACATTGTAAATAAAATCTATATATATATATATATATATATATATATATATATATATATATATATATATATATATATATAATTAGAGTATTAAAATGTGAAACATTAACTCATTATAAATTAGTATCTATTGACCTATAAGTAATTTTCATATGCTTAATTAAGCAAATATATTGAAATTAGCAAGAATTAGATGCAGATCGTAAAAATGAGAGTTGAAAGCATACAAATCATGACTGAAATCGATCGAGATGTCCTCTGATCGTGAAATCAACTGCATCAATATGTTCAGAATATCAAAATAAATTTATATTTATATTTCACTTCGATCAATTACCATCCAATGAAGGAAAATAAATAGAATATACAATTTCATTCATATTGAAGTTGAGAGGCATCGACGTTGTCCGAATGAGCTCCTTTCTTGAAATGGACTGTGTCGTTGTCCTTGAAACATCAAAGATTATTGAACAAGACCTTTCGCAGCTATTCTGGTCAAGTGAGCAAAATAAGAAGTTCTGAGGACGACGTTTAAATTAATCACAAATTCTCATCAACCCATACATCATTCAAACGACCTCCGATCATAAAACGATTACGCCGTTGAATCTCGAACGCCGAATTTATCTAAATTATGTGGATTTTATTTCGGCAAGATTCACAGAAATTTTGAAATCGCATTGTGAAAATCACACATTAAATTTAATTAAATACAAGTCAATTTAATTTTAATCATTAACTCATAATATGATCAAATCAAAATTTTTGTCTGAAAAGATATTGATAATCAGATTATACTCTTTTCATAAACGCTCCTTAATCATGTTTAAAACTGCACTTCAATTTCAAAATCCCGCCTAATCTCATATGTAAATACACTAATCGACATTAATTGAAGGATTTTCCCTCTGGATTGGAATCAATTTGAAGCAACCAAAATTCCGTTGCCCTCATTATTCACTCGATTCACGAGAAGCCGAAACTCTAATCATCCCCTCTCATCCGTCTCTTTCTCTCTCTCTCGCCCCGATTACCCTGTTGAGAACAAATCGCAAGTGGTAAGCTCTCCCTCGATCATTTCCTCTCGTTCAGCTCTCTCTCGTTCTCGCTTCGTTGTCTGTTCAGATCAGTAGTTTGAAACCCTCTTTCTCTCCGTTCTCTCTTATTCTCTCGAGTGAACCAATCGCCCTCCTTCTTATTCGTCCAAAAGCAAACCCACGGCAGAAGACTTCTACTCTCTTCCCTCTCTCTCTCTCTCACCTGATTACCTTGTTTGAACAAACGCATAGGTGATTTTACCTCTGCCTCTCGATCTCCCTCTTTTCGTCTATGCAAGCCAAATAGTCGAAAGAAGCTTACACGGGACCTCTCGGTTTCCCTTTACAACTTTCCGGCTAGCCGTCCCTCTGTCCAAATCAAATGACGGTAGGCGAGAGGCAACTCCAACATCAGACTGGTTCCTCTCGGCATACCTTTCGACATCTCCTCCATCCTTTCCCTATCATACGTATTAATTCTATAATTTGTATCTGATACAGTGCGGCTTGAGTGAATAGAATTGATCGAAGCATAGTTGGATCAAGCTTGATTTCCGGTTTAGGTGTCGCTTGGTTTAGGCAAAGGAGTTAACTCACCGAGTGACTCAACCAACCGAGGGAAGAGAAAGGGTTTAAGGGTGCTATCTGATCCGTTGGATCTAGCGTCTTTTAGCTCGCTGGATTGGAGCACTTGGATCGAGTCCCTCTTTGCTTCTTGCTTGAGCCGCCGATGTGTTTGCCGCTTCCGCCTTGGATCTGCTTTCTTGATCATCCGTGAATTCTTACCGATTGAGTGGATAACGTGTGTTGATTTATGCACCGCGTGATTCGAGATTAGATCAACCCTTGCTTGGCTTGGGTCCTTGATCGCTTGGATGAATCATTTGAATTACCCTAACCTTATACTGCCTTGTTCTTCTTTCAGTTGTTTCGACGCTCGGCCGAATTGCTCCGAGAGAAAGGGGGAAGAGAGGAACGAGGGAGTTCGGGTGATTTCGGGAGGAGAGATCTTCCGGAGGATCAACCGTGGAACTACTTTGTGGAAGAAGAAGAAGAAGCTAGACAGAGAGGAAGGAGTTTCTTGAGATAATTTTTCATCATCCTTGTTTGATTTCTTCCTCTCTATTTATAGTATTTGATTTGCTCTTCTAGAATGTTCTTCTGCTCTGTCTCTGTAACTAATTTCTGTTATCTTTGGCTGAGTTGCTTCCTGTCTTTTATCTGGCTCGTTCTCTGGACGGTTGGGTGGTTATTCTGTTAGCTGAGCCATTCCTATTTCTCTTATTTTCTTGATTTTCTTGTTGTCGGCTGTTCTAATAAGTTTGATCTATTCTCTGTTGTATATTGTTTATCAAGCTTAGCTTTTGTTGACTTATCTTTGAATAGTTTTCTTGAGGGGACTTTCGTAATGCTTAGGTCGGGGTTTTCTCTTGAAAGGCTACCATTTGTATGTAATTAATCTTCCTTCTTGTTTTGGGTTTCTTTTCTTCTCTGTTGTGGCATGCCTCGTTACGGGTTTTTCTTCTTTGTTGGCTTGGGGATATGTGTTCATATCATTACTCCCCTCTGACCTTGTCCTCAATCAACTTCAGGGATGCTTTACGTATTTCTTTATTTGGCATATAAGGAACATTTGTGGCTAAAATTTCCTTTCCATTATTTTAAGGTTTACGTAATGTGTTGATCTCTCGTATTCTTGTTACGTGATCCAAAGCCTGAGTCTTGGCTGAATTCCTACCTTAGGAGCATCACTTGATAGGATTTCTCCACGGACTTCTCTGTGATCTAAAACTTTTGACAAGCTTGATTATCGCCCATCTTGAATTGCGATAATTTCAGCGGTTGTAGTGTAAAAGCTTGTCTACGTATTGTAGTAGTCTTGGATTGAAGCTCTCTTCTATGTTATCGGCCATTTGTTTCATGTTGTTTTTGAGCTTCCTGTGATTTATATGGGCTATCCAACCAATCTGAAAATGAATGCTCCTTTGTTATGTGGCTGGATTATGTGACACTGCTCTGTTTGTCCATCTTATTTGAGGCTGTTAAGGATTTTGTGCGTGGAATTTATTACTATGGACTAACTTATTCTATATAATTGGTTATATTTGACATAAAATCTAAGCTAGGTTGAGAACTATTTATCATGTGTATACATACTTCTCTATGTCGCTTTCCGAACGGATTGAATGGTTGGGATACATGAAGCTTGTTGCTAATTCTTCTTTGCACCCATTGTGCTGATTCATGTGGTCGCTGATGTTGCCGGTCATCATTGACGCCACTAATGCCAATAACTTGACTTACATATATGCCTTTATGGTACTTTCATCACAATTGAAGCATAAGCTCTCTTTTTTTCCGTCTCTATTTGAGTTGCTGTTAAATTTTGAATTGAAAGTTGTCATGAGTGTCATTTGTGGGAGGCCGCGAAAGGGCGAGTAATTATATTTAGCGTGAAGTGTGTTGATTTACTATTTCTATGCACACATCATACACTGCCTTCCATTAGTTTGGCCAATTGAAATGCTTGTTGCAAGGAAGAAGGTCAGAGGCTCTTATTTCTCTTCTAATTCTCAAGTTCCCGATTCCAAAGCAGCAAGTACTGTGGGATTCCGAAATTGGTTAGCTAGGTCTTCAAACTCAAGATAAACTCAACCGTGGTTTGTCGTTGAAGTTTAGCTAGTTCTCCTCTTAAATCGTAGAGGGAAGGGCCAAATCTTTGCATAATTTGTTCTTTTGAACTGTACAGCAATTGTTTATTTACACAATTGTTTATTTACCATTCCAACGATACCGCCTCAAAACAGTCCATCCATGTATATCAGGTTATTAAAAAATTTCTCGATCATCTAAGGAGTTATAATATTGAAAATCGCTCGCTTTAAAGAGCCATCCTCTAGGGTCTTCTTCATTAAATCTGCATATCTATTTTAAGAGGCATTGATATGGGGTGTGTGTGTATGTGGTCCGTTGAGAAATAGATTCTCAAGGGGGATGCATCAAGCATACCGGATTTGAGGTTGTTTTTCCAATTGCTTTACTGTCAATCTCTTTGATATTTCATTCAATGCCATGGTCACTGATCATTTGCCTTTCATTTTGTTTAACTGTAACACATTCATCTAGGTTTTGATGTGTACCTTGTGTGCCATATTTTCTCGATTGAGATGTGATCTCAACGAGAAAGCACCAATGATAATTAATATCGTAATTTGTATCTGAGCACAAGGCGCTTGAGTGAATAGAATTGATCCGAAGCATTCATGTCCGGATCAAGCTTGATTTCCTCAATGGGCCTCGCTTGGTTTAGGCTTAAGGCAGTGAGTTAACTCAAACAGTGACTTCAACCCGCTGAGTCGGTAGGAAGCAGGAAAGCCGGCAGCTGGATTCACTCGCTCTTTAGCTCACCGCTGGATTGAGCACTTGGTTTGAGTCTCTTGCTCTTGTTTGAGTCACGATTGCCAGGCCGGCCGCTCGCCTGATCCTGCTTTCTTGATCATGCTACCGTAATTCTACCGAATTGAAAGGGATAACATGATTTATGCCGCTGCGATTCAGATTAGATCTAAAACCCTTGCTTGGCTTGGCGCTTCCTTGATCATTGGATGAATCATTTGAATTACCCTAACCTTATACTTGCCTTGTTCTTTGTTTGTTGTTTCATTCTGCCTCGAGCCGTCGAATTGCTCAGAGAAAGGTGGGGAAGAGAGGAACCAGAGGGAGTTCTTGGTGATTTCACGGAGGAGAGATCTTCCAGGAGGATCAACCGTGGAACTACTTTGTGGAAGAAGAAGAAGCTGGACAGAGAGGAAGGAGTTTCTTGAGATAATTTTTCATCATCCTTGTTTGATTTCTTCCTCTCTATTTATAGTATTTGATTTGCTCTTCTAGAATGTTCTTCTGCTCTGTCTCTGTAACTAATTTCTGTTATCTTTGGCTGAGTTGCTTCTCTTTATCCGCCTGCCCGGATCTGGGTGGTTATTCTAGTTTGCCATTCCTATTTCTCTTATTTTCTTGATTTTCTTGTTGTCGGCTGTTCTAATAAGTTTGATCTATTCTCTGTTGTATATTGTTTATCAAGCTTAGCTTTTGTTGACTTATCTTTGAATAGTTTTCTTGAGGGGACTTTCTGTAATGCTTACCGTGCAGGGTTTCTACTGAAAGGCTACCATTGTTGTAATTAATCTTCCTTACTGTTTTGGGTTTCTTTTCTTCTCTGTTGTAACCTGGCATGCCTCTGTTCTGGGTTTTTCTTCTCTATTGTTGGCTTGGGGATATGTGTTCATATCACTATCTCTTAGCTTCTTCTCCTATTTTCCTCATTCGAATTTTTCTTTTTGTTCTGCCCTTTGCCACAGCCAAGAGGGAACTCCATCATCAGGTAGGTTCCTCGCAGTTTCTGACATTTTCCCATTTTTTCCCTCCTCTCTCTCTCAACTTGTTGTGCATTGTGAACCACTGAATCCAGAGCAGCCCTCATTACACACTACTTTGCTATTGGTTTCCTTCTCCAATACCTATAGTAGATGAAGCCCCAACAAACTCGCAACCACTCAACCACTGAATCCGGAACAGCAACCTAATCATCTCACTATCCTCTCTTTCTCTCTTCCAAAATAAAATAAAAAAAATCAGCCCACCGAACTTGTCAAATCAATCGTTGCTCAAAGTTCATAGCTATTATCCTTTAAGTGCGGAAAGTATAATGTAATAAGGAAGAAATATGCGAAGAAGTGTGTGGAGATTATATATATATATATATATATATATATATATATATATATATATATATATGTATGTATGTATGTATGTTGATTTTATTTTTGGAGTGAGCTTTCAACTTCCTATTCTAGACATAAGGACTCATCTAAACACTAAGAGTTCTTTAGTCTTAAGACACTTCTAGTGATTAGATGAATACTTAATCTAATCCTAGAGATTTAGGAGAGTTAGCCATAGGAATAGGTTGTGCCTTAGAGGTATTAGAAAAACTTGTCTACCCTATAGTTTGAACCCAATCCTTGCTTCCTTCTTTCAAACCTAACTTTTGAACCCAAATTTTAAATCAATTTTAACTCAATTGATTTTCTCAAATCTTAAATCAAATCCAAAATATTTTCTAAGCCCTTTGATCTCATCTTATAGACTTAGCTCAAATCAAATCCAAATCAATCCAAATTCAAAATATTTTCTCATAACTCATTTATATTCTCATTTATATTCACAAATATAAATGAGATAAATTCAAATAACCAAAACTAAATTCAAAACTCAAAATCCAACTAAAATCCAACTTACATCTTTCAAGCCAAATTCTTGAACTTAGCCAAATCATTCTCAGATCAATCCAAACCTTTGATTTTGTCTTCAAACAATCATTCCTTCAATCACATGCTCAAATATAAACATAAACTTCAATCATCAAATCAAAACTAAACTAACTCAAGTTAAACACATGTTCACCTGTTTGACTTGAAATTGTCAAATGAATCAAAACCATTTGACTCCAAATCACTTGCAATTGGATTTATATTTCAATCATAAGTCCATATGTGAGTTCAACCAAACTAAATCAAGCCTTAAACAAGCCAATTGACCAACTTAGGTTCACTTGACCCAAAGTCACCTAAAGGACCTTTTTGAGCCAAATTTTAATCCAACCAAAATTAGATTGAACTAAGCCCATCTAAGCCTCACATTGTGAGTAACAATCATCCTAGGATGATCAAACACTCAAATTGGGTCAAACCAAGTCAAACCTAGCCTTTGACCAAGTCAACACTTAACCCAAATGAAACCTAAACTAGCCAAAATCCACCATAAGCCAAATTGATTGAAACCTTTGATCTAAAATAATTCATAACCAATGATTAAACTTGACCAAGCCATCAATTGAGCCTAACCATGCCCAATTGGCCACTTGACCTAAGTTGACCCAAGTTGACCTAAAAAGTCAAAATAAGTCAAGCTTGATTTAAGCCAAATTGATTGCAACCAATGGGTCAAATTCATTCTAAATCACTTGTTGAACTTGACCAAAGCTTCAATTGGCCAACTAGACCCAACTTAGCCCAATTAATTATGAACCCAATTTGACCTAAAAGCTCAAATCAACTTGAAATCAAATCAAACCAAAATTGATTGAAGTCAAAGCTTACAAAATATTTTAAATGATCAACCAAGCCTAAACCAACCCATGACCTAACCCAATTGGGTCAAATAGTTCAAGTTGGTCAACTTGACCCATTCGACCTAAATGAACTTAAATGAACCAAAACCAAATCTAAACCAAAATTGATTGAAGTCAAAGCTTACAAAATATTTTAAATGATCAACCAAGCCTAAACCAGCCCATGACCTAACCCAATTGGGTCAAATAGTTCAAGTTGGTCAACTTGACCCATTCGACCTAAATGAACTTAAATGAACCAAAACCAAATCTAAACCAAATTGAACCGAACCAATGATACTCATTGCCTCCAAATTATCATTTGAACTTGAAACCCATGACCCAATTTTGACCAATTGGTCAAAACCCAATTTGACCCAACATGACCTAAATGGGTCAAATTGAACCAATTCAAACCAAATGAACTCCAAATCAATTGAAATTTCGCCCAACCCACTTTTGAATCATTTTAAATCTGCCTAAATCCAAATCAAGGTCAAATGGCCATTTACCCTTAGGTCAAAGGGTATCATATGACTAAATTCACTTGGAATTTGTCATATTCTTTCTCAAGGCCACTTGGCATCCTTCTACTCCTCCATGTGGGCACCAAGGAGGGTGGTGAACATGACCCAATCACCTTGGGTCGACCATGACCCAACCCAAGGCCAAACCAACCCCTCCAATGAGAATTAAGCACCTAGAATCACCAATGCACTCACCTAGCACATGGGCACTCACTCTCCTCCACTCCTCTGCCTAAAATGAAGCACATGGAGTGTCTAACATCCCAAATCGATCAATCAATCCAAGCAATTGATCAAAAATAGAAAAGCTAGTCTCGGTCATTGTTGACCCTCTTTGGTATCCCATTTTTTGGCAATAAAGAAAAGCATAAAGAAAAAAAATAGTAGTGTATAAATATATTTATATTATATATACGTAAATATATATATATATATATATATATATATATATATATATATATATATATATATATATATATATATATATATATATATAAATAGATATTACAAAAAAAAGATAAGAATAATTGAAAGCCCCCTTTCCTACCTATAGTTCACTCGCTCAATTGGGTTCATTCCTTTGCTCGTTCGACTTCCTTTAAATAAAAAAAATTGAAAGACCCTCATCCTCTCTTCGTTTGGTTGAGAAATAGCAAAGGAGCAAATGTGCCCTCCACTCTTCCCTTAATAGCAAAAAAAAAAAAAAAAAAAAATTGATCCTGCCTCCCTCGATTTCCCCTTCAAACCAAATGGCAAAGCTCTTCTACAGTTCCCTCTCTTCCCCTTGGTTCCTTTTTTTTTTCAAAAAAATCACAAGCAATGAGCCCAAACTCCTCAACCGTAAGGGTAGGATCTACAGTTCCCTCTCTTCCCCTTCAAGGATTGGTCGCCGTCTTCCCACGTGGATTGTTTTGTATCCATCACAATGATCTCCTTTTATCAACAGTTTCATTTCAAGATCATAGATAAGAGAAGTCAGGGAAATGGAGATAAGTCCACTACTATAATTATAAATTGTTGGTGAAGTATAAGACATGACCTCTCCACAGGAGTTCTTCTCCACTATGAATTCCATCCTTTCTGGTCCCTATCCATCGACACCACACCAACGGATGTAGCTTGTGCACTCCATTCGATCTTCCCTCCCTCTTTTCCAGTCACTCCTATGCTATCCGGGTCCAAATGCATCTGACATATCTCAGGTGCAGTCCAAGGAAGTTAGACTGCCTGACTCGCTGATTATACCACTTGATGACATAGATGTTAATATTGCTTTAAAATTAAGTGATGATTTGAATCTTAATGAAATTGAGTGTATTCATCTACTTGTTTCTACTAATAAATAGTAGATTCTTTTTGGGTGAGAGCCATTAGAGATATATCGTCTTGCAGCAGGCCTTTGGTACATGGAAAGAAGGAATGTTATAACCTCTTACACACCCTTTAATGGGTTGTTGTACTTGATCATGGCCTGGAAGTTGATCTCGTGGCTGATATTCAAAATATCTGGAAGACCTTTTTGATGCTGGGCTTAGGCAGAGACTTGTTGCACACATCAAGGAACTTAATCGGGAAGAACCAGCAGGTTTTGGGGACCTAATTCTAAATGCTTTATGGCTGACTTTAGAGGTGTTGTTGTTGAGAGTAAATCAGTTGTTGCGCAAGAAAAATTACTTAGCCAGTGTCTTGTCCTATCTATACTTGTCTGGAGAATGGGTTCCAAGGAGGTAAAAGATGTGCTTGTCGTGCTAAAGGATTGTGCTGCTGAAGCTGATGATGGTGATAACACTATAAAACTCTAGATCACAATCAGTTTAATGTTCTCTCTTGTGATTTCTTTTGTATCTGATGCTTTGAGTTCAACTTCGGTGAAAACACCTCTACTATCCCATGATGCTACCTTCAGGAAGGAATTTCATAAATTAGTAATGATAGTGGACAACAATCTGAATTTTGAAGAATTCTTAGATGTTGTTAGACTTGCATGGGCAGTGCATCTTATATATACCCAGGATTAGGGTGTTGCTAGGGAGATCTCTCTAGATTCAGATTCAATAGATTTAGCACCTATCTACGCGTGTGTAGATACAATATGCTCGAGCAACATTTTCAGTTTCTACTTGATAAAGTTCTCCAAACTCCATCCTATCAGAATGAATATGAAGATATTGTTTATGTATATGATGGATACATGCACAAACTTATGATGCACTTTATTTCTCATCCTGTTCCAAGAGCCAAGGTGAAAGAAATGAAAAAGAAAGCAATGAGCGCTCTTAATCCATATATTCAGCCAATATTAGAAGAACATGTGGATGGTTCCGACCTGTTATTAAGCAATTTGCATCAATTTTGAAATTGGTCGATAAAATTTATAGAAGGCAACCGGTGTATATATATATATATATATATATATATATATATATATATATATATATATATATATATATATATATATATATATATATATATATATATATATATATATATATATATATATATATATATATATATATGCTTATTTCATGCAAGTTTGAAGGCCTCGTCATGCTCATTAGGCATGATAAGATAAAAAATCGGTAGTGTCAAAGACACGCTACCATCGACATACGAAGTAAAACCGCGTGAGATGTGGCACCCCTTATGCCGAAATGCTGTCAAAATTTGGAATATTTATATATATATTTGCTTTTATGCAGGTGATTAAAGGCCTCATTATGCTCATCAGGGCGTAAAAAGATTGAAGGTCGGTCGAGGTGTTTCAAAACACCAATCGCCATGCTCATCGTGGTGATGATAGGCCAAAATAATTGATGTTCTCGGGGATGATGAAATCGCCAAAATTTAGACTAAAATTCAAGACATAAACAAATTCAACTGAAAATCATCTAAACTTAAGTTAAACAAAAAGATATATTATAAATATGAAGATAAATGTTAAATCAAAGAGAAATAGGGGAGAGCACTTAAAGAAAATTTTGGAAAGAATAGAACACTTATTAAAATGCAAGTAAAATTTGGAGAGGCTAATATTAAACTCACAAGCTCTAATTACGATTCTCTATGACTTAAATTAGATTGGTAAAGTGAGTTTTCTTTTATTCAAATTTCTCAAAATTAAACAATCCTTAATTAAAACTCGGGGAGGCAAATGTCAAACTCATAACAGACTTACAATAAATATTAAGTTTAATTTTCAAATAAATATGAAACTTGATGTGGAGTTAAGGAGAAATCCAGATTAGGTTTAATAGCTTTTATATGAATATGAATGTGACTACGAAGCTAGCCAATAAACATGAATATGGCTAAGATAATAAGCACTAAAGTTATTATAACTTTTTTCTAAATGAATTAAAAGTGATTTAAATTGAACAAAGTCGAGCTTAGAGAATGATGATGAAGCTTGATAATTCATTTACATTTTATAGCAAACTATAAAGGTTAATGGTTAATTAGTTAAGAAGAACTAATTGAATCTTGTGGCTTATGTTCTATCATGTGTGAAAATGATTGAAATAAAAAAAGCTAAATGCAAATATAACTTTAAATTCATGTTATACTTATGAGGAGGTTACATGAAGCTAGAAGGTTAATTTTCAAATGAGATAGAGCTCAATTCAAACCCAAAAGTGAGATTCTTAAAGAACAAGTCTTCTTATGTAATCCATATATTGGAATGTCTAATTTAAAATGGATTTTTAAAGAAGGCTTCCATTGAACATAAAAATGGAGCATATGAAATTTGTTGAGTGCTATCTTCAAGTTGAGGTGAAAATTAAATGAATTTCAAAAGAGATTTTCACTAAAGACGAGCAACATGTTGGAAAGACTATATGCCAAATGATATTTGAGAATTAGAAAATCCAATAAGTAAGCTAATTGTGAGCAATATTTTAGATTATAATCTAAATCAAAATGTTGTCGGATTCACAACACATCGTACAAGAGAACAGTAGACGTTAATTAAGACATTCTTAAATACACCCGCATGGACCCCGACACTATGTTGAATGTTTAAATTCAAGTGTCTGAGGATGATGCGTAGGTTGCTTCCCGGTTTAGTCTTAGGATTGGGTTCGAGTTAACAAAACCTAAAAATCTATTATAAGAGTTTCAACTTAGTAAAATATCTAAGAAGCTAATGCGACAAGAATTTGATCCTATTATGAGCTAAAAAGAGTTCATAGGATCTAACGCTCTAAATATATTCAAATTATTCAATTAACTACTCCGATGATGATTGTGTTGAATGGTGATTTCAACCGGAGGGATATTTCTATCAAAATATGATTCTATTTTTAAATCAAATTAACTCAAATTAAATATCAATCTAAAAATTATTCAAATGAAATTTAATCCTTAAAAGCTTAAAATAAAATTTAATCTATCCACCTTCTGTAATTATTTGTCAGGGTGACAAATTAAGAAAACTCTAGCTCACAAAGGAGCTAATGTCAAATCAAGTGTTCAGCTATGTTCACTCTCAATCAATCTTATACGAGTAAGGACGTGGCCCATGTTCTCTAACTACATGGCTTGGCTGATAGGCTCCACATATGATGTAGTTATGACTAGAGTACTGACAATGGAGTAAAAGGTTCCATTATATTGACACAACCAGCCATATACTCCCCAATAGTTCTGCCCTTTGAGTTGTGAATCATAGGGTATACTTGATAGGGAAAAAAGCCCTCTATTAACTAAAGTAGACTAAAGATTGTCTCCTTAGACAAACATCACTCAAGGTCTTAAGTTGGGTCGACTATCTCCTCTGACTAAGTAGACTAAGGACCGCGACAGGGATGACGGAATCATAGGATCTAGATCTGGCACATCATCATTTCCCCAACCATCTGGTTTAAGCTGAAATGATGAATTTCATAGTCTTAAATTCTAAAAACTCCATATGTTGTTATTATATGCTACGCATTAAGCATCTAACAACTAGCCTTAATCGAAAGTTCTCTCTCACTTATTGTGAGGGGTAATTAACTATAGGGGATTGCACCTATAGGAAACCTGGAACTAGATCTAAAGTCCTCACTAAATGAGGATGAAATCTCAGGTTATGTCTTATCTACTATCTCATCTGCCTTCTGAAAATTACACCGACGCTTAAATCATACTCTCTTCATTCAATATTGTCGAGAGGTCGATGGTGAATTTTTAGAGCCCACGATTTCTGGCGACTCTGATGGGGATAAGTTTCTCTTTCCATCTTTGGCTAGTGGAATTTGAGCTATAGTAGCAGTGGAGCATGATAAAAATTAGAATTTAAAATCAATCATCAATGAAATTAAATCTAAATCAACCATATTTTTATGACTAATATGTTTGTTCTATTATATTTCTATATTTTAAATGTGTGGGGTGATACATCAATTATTGATCACTAATCCCCATCTTTCATTTACAAAGATGGATCTTCAGAGTACACCATTCATCATGCAACTAGGTTGTGGAGTCAACATCTGTCTGGCTAATGTTATAATCAATACTGGAGATGTTGAAGCTACCATTCAATTTGGTAGTGTAGACTTCCCAACTATTATTATCGTAAATAATCCTCTACCAAAAGCAACTGCATATTCTAAGCACCAAACTATGCAATGGAGGAGGACAATTGGAATAGCCACTACTTATACTAAGTTCCTCGAAAGAGAACCTTTATATTTAAAAGATTGGGTCATTCTGAGGTGTCTAAATGAAATGAATTATCACTCACAGAAAGTTTTAATCATGTTTGTGAATGCGACCACCCTGCTAGTTGAACCATTCACATTAGGGAGGCATAATGCTGAAGCCTCCTCTTTTGGAGAAAAATTGAGTAGAAGGCAAAGAAAGAGAAGAAATGTTGAACTACAAGCTCAGCAGCCACTACCTGAATCACCAGCCATGCAACCAGACTTAATGCCAGAAGTGAGTGTTCCTACTCACAACAAGTTTAAAAATCTCAAGTGGGAGAAAAGAAACTCTGCTGGTGATATTAACCAATCATTCAGGGAGCAGCAGCATCAAGCTCCACCCCCATAAATGAGGCATCCCGAGACTCTATCCTTCAGAGTGCATAGGGTGCTAAAAGTTGCAAAGGAGAAGTGTCTTATGAAGAAAAAGTAGCAATACCTGATTATCAGAGAAAATGAGAAAGCTTCAATAAAAAGGCTACTCTCAATGGGTAATGCTCAAAACCATTCTAAGCAATTCCTACACGGTGAACATCGGGGCGTGACACCTGGACCACAAGTTCAAGAATCCGTCGCAAAAAGGTCCCAGCAAAAAGGAAAATAAATATGGAGGCCAAAGCCTTGAGAAAAAGTAACGACGTAGAAGCTTCTTCATCTGGAAGTAAGAACCCAGATACAACGGAGAAAAATAAATGTTAAACTGCGTGCTTAACAGCCATTGTTCAAGTAGAAAATTATACAACCAGTTGTGGAATTAGAAGCGAGTGCTCCAACCCATAATACGGTTGACAGCCTAGGATGGGCAAAGAGAAATAGCTCTATTGGTCAAATCAAATAGTCATTCTGGACCCAATAATGTCAAGTTCTAGCTTCTTCAGTGAGGAAACTTAAAACTATATATGCAAGAGTGCATTGGATCCTCAAAGTTCTTAAGGAGAAAGGACTGATGAAAATAAAATAGCAAAGTCCTGTCATCAGGGAGGATAGAGTTACTCCTCTAAGGAGACCCCTCCTATAACTCCGGCAAAATGTCAACCAATTAAAGTCCCGCACGGTGAACATCAATGCGTGATACTTGGACCATATGTCCAAGAATCCACCATCGGAAGGTCCCGACAAAAAGGTAAGCAAATTTGGAGGCCAGAGCCTCGAAGTAAACTACCTTAAAGAAAGACAATGATGTGACATCTGGAATGTACTCCCACAAAATCCACTCTTTATGTACTAGTATTTGGTGTTGAAGTAGTCTTGCCACTTGAAGTTGAACTACCTTCACTCTGAGTAGTCATTCAACACAATCTCACTCAAGATGAGAATGCCCATCTACTAACGAAAGATCTTGATGCGCTTGACGAAGTTAGGCTCCAAGCTCAGCAAAATCTAGAAGTCTACCGAGCAAGGATGTCCAAAGCTTTCGATCGTATAGTGAATCCAATGAACTTTTCAAGAAGGAGAACTGATCCTGGTGCTGACAAGACTAATTATTCCTCACTGTCATTACATGTGTAAGTTTTTCATGGAAATTCTCTTGCAAAGTAAGAATGAATTTTCGAAATAAAGCAAACATCCCCTTGTCAAATAGGGGCCATTTTTTTAGTATATCTATCTAGGCCAACATCATGCTTCATGCCGATATCCTTAAATAAATATACTTACTCAAGATGAAATTTTTTCGTGAAAATTCCCCTGTTACATAGGGGAATTTTAGATTTCTATACATAAATGAAATCAATGTTTCATGTTAAAACCTTCTTAAGATCAAATGTATCAACCCAAATAGTGATATATTTTCTTAAATTATTTTAGAGCTTTTTCAAAGTGCTTTAGAATTTTTCCTGCAAGATAGGGGGCATTTTAATATATTTAGCTGGGTTGACATCGTGCTATAATATGATATCCTTGAATATTTTTTGATTCAGGTTCTTGCAAGAATAAAAAGAATCTATTTCTATGTATGAAAATACAACCCTAAATATCATAATTTTATCTCCTAAATTTGCCAAATTCTGGAGATCAAGTCAAAAGAACTCCCAATTTTGGAAGCTTCAGTCAACTGAGTTAAAAGAAATATCAACCTCTACATCCTGAAGTCTAGGACACGGATGGGTTCTAAAGGTCAAACTCAACAAGCCCATAAATGGTCGAGTTAATGATGCTCTCCTCACTCAACAAGCCACTAGAAAAGGCCATAGTGAAATAGATGTCGTTCATCAGTTTGATGACAAAACCACCAACCCACAATAGCTGAAGTCAAAGACTCGAGTAAGTTCTGAAGGTCGAACTCAATAAGCCCAAATGTGGCGAAGTTGTTGACGCTCTCCTCACTCAACAAGCCATAAGAAAAGGTCACAGTGAAAGAGCCCTTGCTCATCAGTCCAATGATGATAGTTGTTCAATCTCAAACTGGATCTAGCTTAGTGATTACAAGCAACCAGAATCCAAGAGATCTTTCTGTTTGATCGATATACCAAGACCATTTGAGAAAACCCTTAATTCAGCTCAAATCAATCTATATATCACTTGCAGGGTGATATTTCAATATATTTTCAAATGATCCAATCAAGCAAAAAGTACAAAAGTAACAAAGGAAATGTTGATGTCCACTAATACAACCAAATGATACATGATGGGAAGGAGAAATAAATAAGTACATCATGAGAGCCTAAACTGTAGCTCCTGAAGCTGTGCTAAATGAACTGCTAAAGACTGATGCTCACTCTTAGCTAATTGTAAAGCATCAAGCTCTAGTCAAAGTAGCCTCAGTAGCTACCATAACCCGATGATGCATCTGGCAATGATGTTGCTCCTGTTCTATAGTTTGAGCTCTCTTGTCCTGCTCAACTTGCAGCTCACTGATCTTGGCAGTCTGTCTGTCTAACTTAGAAGAAGCATCTATCAAACTCTAATGGTCGTGTTGTAGAGCCTCAACACTCTCCTCAAACTCATCATATGCTAGGTCAGCCGCCTCCTTACGAAGACTGACCTGCTTGTGAAGTTCTGCCAGTAAAGTGCTAGATCGGACAATACTGAGTGATCTCATCTGGTGAATCAAAAACTCTACATCTCTACAGAGTCTCCAAATACCTAAGAACCTACTCCTCCAAGCTAGTATGAGCTAGAAGATCCAAAATGGTGTTCACATATGATGTGAAGCTGTCTAGTGACTCTGGTGAATCCAAAGTAAGCTGAGAAATCACATCCCTCAAAAACACCAAGCTGCAATCCTGCATACCCCTATCACATGGATCTGGTGTACAGGGATATGGATGGTAGATCTCAAACTTATGACCTACATCAAGCACTGCAAGGAACAAATAAAAATAATCAACAAAAAGTAGAGCAGTAAATGTAAAGAAGTATAACTAAAGAACAAAGAAAAGAAGAAAGTACCTGAACATGATGAATCTGACTAAACTGGTGTGTCATAATTGACATAGTCCTTGCTAACCTTCACTATATGATAAGCTCCAAAACTATATGTTGGCTCAGCAGAAGCCCCACTAGGTATAGGATCTCTCACCTCAGAAGTCTCCCTAGGATAATGGACAAAGTAAGGCTCAGTAGGGAAGAGTGGCTCCACAAAATGAGTAACAAAATTTGAGGCAGTAATATCAAAGGTAGACACACTATATGGCTTAACTACAATGTCCTCAGTAGCATATCAAGTACTAGTTGACACTTGTGGTACCTCATTAGAGTTAAAAAGTCATTGTGGAAGTGAACTCATGGCACAATCAGTTGAAGCTCGAACAAGCTCTGTAGGCTGACTACACCTATGTTTGTGAGCTGGTGAAGAAATCTAAGTGTAGCTAGGAGTATAATCCCTAGCTCTAACATTGTTATGAGGAGTGGTGTCCTTAGACCTAACCTGATCGTCAACTGGTGCATCTATCATGAATCAAATTAGAGTATCAGATACACTGAATATATTTTAATAATATGACAAAAAAGATTATAGAAGTATTAAAAGAGAGTAAGATATTGATTATACCTATAGCGTTGCTATCTCCTGTTGGTGGTGATTGACGATGGGTCCCCTAACCTCGAGAAACTCTAAAAGACCTCACTCTGTGCTCATATCTCTTCACGCCATGCTCCAAGAAAGGACCATAAGACAGTCGTACCCAAGTGAGGTGGGTCTAGCTAGCCCCTGGGCTCTGGAGAGCCATCCGAAAATGAGAGTTGGTACCAAGTCTCAGTAAATGTAGCCAAACTATAGAGGCAGCATAGTAGCGCATCTCTAGAGGCACTACCCTAGTCTTCCTGACATCTACTATCCATGGGATGAATGGTCGACCATCATGAGCTGTACACTAAGAAAAGTTGAACTGTCATGCAACACGATTGGGCTGGTAGCCCTCAATGATAACTGACGGACAAAACCTTTAACACAACCAGCCTGGATGTATACTGAAAAGGTACTCGACCACTCTCAATGTCCGTCGACTAAAGAGTAGTGACACTCTACCACTCTCATCAAAGCCATCGGTAAGATCAGTATCTATCAAGTTAGGTGGCAAACCAACTGTATCCGGCTGGTGAACTAGCAAAAATTGATCTCTGACTAATTGTGGTGAAAAGAAGAACAGGCATATCCGATCTCTCTCAAAAGTAGATGATGATCTGTACAACTAAATAACTGTGGAATATCCTCACTCTGAAAAGTATGCTATATACTCGAAGCAGGCAAAGGCTTACATATAAGTAATGCCAAGGCAAGGTAGCATCACATCTATCTAATGAATCTACCTCAAAAATTACCCCAAGAACTCTGTAAACTCTAGCTAGTACTGCTAGAACTAATGAGATCCACTCACCTCATGAAATCCTGATGGATGCTAATAGAACACCTGGGTGTATAGACCTCTCTCTAATCGGTAGCACAAATATGCAGAGCAAGGTAGCTATGAACTCTACTAATAGTATCACCTCACTCAAATCCTATATAGCTGGAGAAGAGTACCCAACTGGTAAAGAAGGCTTAACAGTATCCTCAAACAAACTACTAACATCTGATACTGCCCATCTAAAAGGATCATGTAGCAATACAAACTCCTCAAACACAGCGTGCTACTATAAAAAACTCTGAATCCATGTACTCATAGGAAGTGTAGCACGTGAGCGCCTAGAATACCCCGAAGCTCTGAAGGTCTGGTGTTAATGGCTCAAAAGATCATCGTCAACTAGAGGCTATATACGAAATAACTCTTCGTTAGGTGGAATACACTCCTCATAGCGGTAGCCAAACATTGGAGTCAGCATAGTGTAAGTCCAAGAGTGTGATGCAACTCTAAGCTTCAACATGTGTGCAGTATCCAAACTCGCAATTCCATAAGCCCAAGCAGGGGGAATGCCACTAAGATCAAATATGGACACATACACTGTGTCATAAATACTATCTATAAGGTGTCTCTATGAGCCTGTAAGATGTACCTAGCCCATGTGATGTATCCATGAGGGAGACTAGGGATCCTACCAATGGATGAATCTCAAAGCAACTCTGATAAGCTCGACTATAGCTGACAGTGGCTTAGAAGTCTATACTATCTCGTCTGCTCAATGTTGTTATAATTAGGTTATAAAATATCACAATATCTGAAATTGACCTGAGCTACTATGCCATCCAAAGGATTGTAGTCCCTGCATTTCAGTTTAATGGTAGCCACCCAATATGCGGGATCCTCAAAAGAAAAAGAGTTTGAAGTACAGTCAGGAAGTAGGTAGGATCATGCAAAGAAACCCCTATAAAAATCATATCCTCTTAACATATCGGTGTGTTGCTCGATTCTATCTCTGATATCGGCATCTTCACGAGGATCATGTCTCTCAATCTCCAGCCAAATAGCTTCCTCGTTAGGCTCACTATGAGATAAGTCATCTGATCTCCTCCAGCCAAACAACCTCCTGTCAAATGATCAGAGAAACACATTTAAGAATTCGGGTGACAACATGACAAAACATAAACAAGAAAAAATTAATGAGCTACACTAAGTAGTCGTAAATTAGATCGCAATAAATATGATTTGCGTCATGCATTTATCATTTTTGTTAGGGGGCACTTGTTGACTCTCTTTGGTAACCCATTTTTTGGGAATAAAGAAAAGCAGAAAGAAAAAAAATAGTAGAATATATATATATATATATTATATATATATATATATATATATAAATTATTAGTATAAATAGATATTACATATTAAAAAAGAGAAGAAAAATTGAAAGCCCCCTTTCTTACCTACACCTCACTCGCTTGATTGGGTTCATTCGTTCGCTCGTTCAGCGTCCTTTAAATAAAAAAAATATGAAAACCTCTCATCCCCTCTTCGTTCGATTGAGGAATCGTGATTCGGTTGAGGAACCACATAGGAGCAACCATTCCCTCCACTCTTCCCTTAACCGCAAATATATATATATATATATATATATATACTGATCCCACCTCTCTCAATTTCCCTTTTCAAACTGAATGGAAAAGCTCTTCTACAGCTCCCTCTTCCCTTGGTTCCATTTTTTTTCAAATAAATCGCAAGCAAGGAGCCCAAACTCCTCAACCACAAGGGCAAGATCTTCTATAGTTCCCTCTCTTCCCCTTCAAGGATTGGCTGCCCTCTTCCCATCTGGATTCTTTTGTATCCATCACATTGATCTCCTTTTATCAATAGTTTGATTTCAGGATCATAGAGAAGAGAAGGCGGGGAAGTGGAGATATGTCCACTGCTACAAGTATAAATCATTGGTGAAGAAGAAGAAGTGACCTCTCCAAAGGAGTTCTTCTCTGCTATCAATTTCATCATTTTTGATCCCTATCCCCCGATACCACATCAATGGATGCAGCTTGTGCACTCCATTCAATCTTCCCTCCCTCTTTTCCAGTCACTCCTATGCTATCCGGGTCCAAAAGCATCTGACATATCTCAAGTGCAATCCAAGGAAGTCAGACTGCCTAACTCGCTGATTATACCGCTCAATGACATAGATGTTAATATTGCTTTAAAATTAAGTGATGATTTGAATCTTAATGAAATTGAGTGTATTCATCTACTAGTTTCTACTAATAAAGAGTGGATTCTTTTTGGGTGATAGCTATTAGAGATATATCATCTAGCAGCAGGCCTTTGGTACATGGAAAGAAGGAATGTTATAACCTCTTTACACACCCTTTTATGGGCTGTTGCACTTGATCATGGCCTTGAAGCTGATCTCGTGGATGATATTCAGAAATATTTGGAAGACCTGGGCTTAGGCAAAGACTTATTGCACTCATCAAGGAACTTAATCGGAAAGAACCAAGTTTTGGGGGACCTAATTCTGAACGCTTTGACTAACTTCAAAGGTGCTATTGTTGAGTGTAAATCAGTTGTTGTGTAAGAAAGATTGCTTCTTAGCCACTATATTTTCCTATCTATACTTGTATGGAGAATGGGTTCCAAGGAGGTAAAAGATGTGTCGTGCTAAAGGACTGTGCTGCTGAAGCTGATGTTGGTGATAACACTATAAAACTCCAGATCACAATTAGTTTAATGTTCTCTCTTGTGATTCCTTTTGTATCTGATGCTTTGAGTTCAACTTCAATGAAAACTCCTCTACTATCCCATGATGCTACCTTTAGGAAGGAATTTCATAAATTAATAATGATAGTGGGCAACAATCTGAATTTTGAAGAATTCTTAGTTGTTAGTTAGAAGGGTGCATCTTATATATACCCGGAACAGGTGCTACTAGGGAGATCTCTCTAGATTTAGATTCAATAGATTTAGCACCTATCTACACATGTGCAGACATAATATGCTCGAGCAACATTTTCCAATTTCTACTTGATAAACTTCTCCAAATGCCATCCT
Source organism: Cymbidium sinense (assembly GCA_021442155.1). Classification (NCBI taxonomy): domain Eukaryota; kingdom Viridiplantae; phylum Streptophyta; class Magnoliopsida; order Asparagales; family Orchidaceae; genus Cymbidium; species Cymbidium sinense. The sequence continues at coordinate 78,381,575 of CM038231.1, read as the reverse complement.
ATCAGAATGAATATGAAGATATTGTTTATGTATATGATGGATACATGCACAAACTGATGATGTGCTTTCTTTCTCATCTTGTTCCAAGAGCGAAGGTGAAAGAAATGAAAGAGAGAACAATGAGCACTCTTGATCCAAATATTCAACCAATATTAGAAGAACATGTGGATGGTTCCGACCTGCTAGCTCTTGTATTAAGCATTTGCATCAATTTTAAAATTAGAAATTTACAAGGCAACCTAGGTGTGTGTGGATTATATATATATATATATATATATATATATATATATATATATATATATATATATATATATATATATATATATATATATATATATATATATGCTTCTTTCATGCAAGTTTGAAAGCCTCGTCATGCTCATCAGGTCATGACAAGATGAAAATCAGTTGTTGTGTCACAAGACACTACTCATTATGCTCATCAGAGCTTACCGAGTAAGCCAAAACTGTCAGATATGGCACCCCTTATGCCAAAATTCTACCGAAATTTAGAATATTTTCATATATATTTGCTTTTATACAAGTGATTGAAGGCCTCGTTATGCTCATCGGGTGTAACGGGACTGAAGTTCAGTTGAGGTGTTTCAAAACACCAACTGTCACGCTTATTAGGGCAGGACGGGTAGGCCAAAATAATTCTGATGTAGCCCCTTATGCAAGATGACATTGGAATACTGTCGAAATGTTGTCAAAATTTAGACTAAAATTCAAGACTTAAACAAATTCAATATGATAAATATGAAGATAAATGTTAAATCAAAGAGAAATTAGGGGAGAGCACTTAAAGAAAATTTTGAAAAGAATAGAACACTTATTTAAAATGCAAGTAAAATTTGGTGAGGCTAATATTAAACTCACAAGCTCTAATTGCGATTCTCTATGGCTTAAATTAAAGTGGTAAAGTGAGTTCTCTTTTATTCAAATTCCTCAAAATTAAACAAGCCTTAATTGAAACTTGGGAGGAAAATGCCAAACTCATAAGAGACTTACAATAAATTTGAAGTCTAGTTTTCAAATAAATATGAAACTTAATATGGAGTTAAGGAGGAATCCATATTATATTTATTAACTCTTATATGAATATGAATGTGACTACAAAACTAGCCAATAAGCATGAGTATGGGTAAGGTAATAAGCACTAAAGTTATTATAACTTATTCCAAGTGAATTAAAAGTGATTTAAATTGAACACAGTCGAGCTTGGAGAATGAAGATGAAGCTTGATAATTCATTTACATTCTATAACAAACTATAAGGGTTAATGGTTAAGTAGTTAAGAAGAACTAATTGAATCTTGTGGGTTTATGTTCTATCATGTGTGAAAATGATTGAAATAGAATAAGCCAAATGCAAATATAACTTTAAATTAATGTTATACTTATAAGGAGGTTACATGAAGCTAGAAGGTTAATTTTCAAATGAGATAGAGCTCAATTCAAACCCTAAAGTGAGATTCATAAAGAACAAGTCTTCTTATGTAATCCATATATTGGAATGTCTAATTTAAAATGGATTTCTAAAGAAGGCTTCCATTGAACATAAAAATGGCACATATGAAATTTGTTGAGTGTTATCTTCAAGTTGAGGTAAAAATCAAATGAATTTCAAAAGAGTTTTTCACTAAAGAAGAGCAACATGTTGGAAAGACTATAAGCCAAATCATATTTGAGAATTAAAATCCAATAAGTAAGCTAATTGCAAGCAATATTTTAAATTACAATCTAAATCAAAATGCCACCGGATTCGCAACACATCGTACAAGCGAACAGAAAATGTTAATTAAGGTATTCTTAAATACACCCGCATGGGCCCCGACACTATGTTGAATGTTTAAATTCAAGTGTCTGAGGATGTTGTGTTGGTTGCTTCCTGATTTAGTCTTAGGATTGGGTCCGAGTTAACAAAATCAAAAAATCTATTAAAAGAGTTTCAACTTAGTAAAATATCTTAGAAGCTAATTCTGTCATGTGACAGTAGATCTGATCCTCTGTTATGAGCTAAAAACTCCATATGATGTTATTATACGCTACACATTAAGCGATCTAACGACCTTTGAAAGTTCTCTCTCATTATGGGAGGGTAATTTTATAAACTTGCATCTATAAGAAACCTGGAATTAGATCTTAAGTTATCACTAAATGAGGATGAAACCTCTGGGTAGTATCTTAGCTACTATCTCATCTGCCTTCTGAAAAGTACACTGACACTTAAATCATACTCTCTTCATTCAATATTGTCGAGAGGTCGGTGGAGAATTTTTGGAGCCCACAGCCATCCGATCTAAGGAGGGGGAGATATACTCCCCCTCATTCCCACTCAAACCATAAAGACTGACTCTGATTGAGCTCTAGGAATCGAAAGCAAGCTTCTCCAAGCCTTGGCAAGCATTCCAAGCTCCCCCCATTTTCTCCTTCTCGGTTTTCCTCAAAGCCAAAATAGGGGAGATCTAAATCAATTCCAACTCATCTAATTCTCCACCAAACCCAAATTAAACTTGCAAGCACCATTAAGGCCTCATCAGCTCAATCAAGTTGTTTCCCAAGTCACCATGCCATAGGAAGGAGGACTTCGATCAAAGCTAATTCCATTGAAGGGGAGCTTGGTCAACCAAGCCATCCACTTCAAATCAAAGTTTGATACCTTCTACAAGACTTCATCTCTACTTTATGAAGCTACATCCTCATTGGAAGCATCGGTGATAGCCTCCGGAGGTATTGCTCAAAACTGATTCTAAGATAAAAATTGCTTGGTCCTTTGTGAAGGGAATTATAATCCCATTAGATCTTAGCCATTGGATCCCTTTCTTGCACTCCTCCGAAGGTATGGGGTGAGTTTGAACTCCATCAGAGCTCGGGTGAGCTTAGATCGAGTGATGATCGATGGACGGCATCCGTCTCTCACCACTCAGAAAGAGAGACATCACACACCGTCCATTCTGGATGATTAGAATGGACGATTATGATTTAATCATGATAGATCTCCCTTTAATTTTAGCCTAAACTGCGGGATTAATCCCGGCCATCTGATCTTAGATTAGGTGGCCCATGGAGAAAGTGTGTCTGCCGCCAGCTAACGGCAGTAGATGTGATAACTTAAACAATATATCTCATCGCACCACATGGAAAATGCGTCACATCAGCGTGCCGCATCAGCCGCCATGTGGCACGCCGGGATTAGGGGGTTAATTAGCTATAATTAATCCAATTTTAATCATGGAACTTCCAAATTTCATAACTAATTATAGAAAAATCTAAAAAATACAAACTCAAGTTCATTTTAAAAATAATTCAATGAGAAATAATATAAAATTAAGTTTAATTGATTTTGAATAGCAGGTTTCACTCAATTTGAGTTTTATTGGGGATGTAATTCAGCTAACTACTCTTTAATTACTTTAGCAATTAATTCCAAACTTCCTAGGGTTAATTAGTGGGATGACCTCTGCCTCCCATGATTTTCTTGGAATTTATTGTTGGATTAATTAGGAGAATTACTTGTTTCATCCCAAATCACTTTCTTAATTAATTAAATGATTAATTAACCTAAATAGTGATAAATTCATTAATTAAGTTTGTTAATCATCATGAAATAGTGAATGGATTTAGGGAATGAGATTAGGATTTCTTTTCCCAATCTTTTCCCCTAAGTTTATTTCATTTGGATAAATACTTAATTAATTTATAAATTGATTAATGATTTAATCACTTCAATAAATGGCTTAATTAAATAAACTCAAAACCAAATTATTTCAAAACTTAATCACTTAATCTTGGATAGATTCTTAAGTGTTCAATAACCTAGAGGCTTCAAAGAAAATTATAATCAAACTATATGTGTAGGATGATTATGAAAGTACTTAATTAAACCCTTTAGCTTAATTAATCAGTAATTATGAGCCAATTGCATTAGTCCTCTTTATTTTTTAGGTGCATTACTGATTTAAATTTCATGTGGTTGCATATCATATGTTGGTTCATAATTATTTATTTAATTATGTTAAAGTGGTATACGTAAGGGGTAATTAATGGATTTGCACATGTAAAGTTCTCTTCAAGAAGGATCCTCACATTTGCACATGTAAATCATACAACCAAATCAAACAAAAATCTTTTGCATGATTCTTCATCTATTTGTTTCTTTTTTTACATTTATATGTATTTAAGAAAAGTATTTTAGTCTGGACATCCTGGGGCTACGAGGCTTTAAGTAGCACCAAGTAGATCTCTACATCTGTAGAAAATAATGGCATCATACTCACTTATGCCTTTTATACATGTGGATGTGCATTATGTTAATGGATAAATAATCCCTCCTTTCTACATAATAAAGACATGCATTCATGGAATATCCTAATTTCCAAATTATATCTCTTAGCATTCATCAACAAGGTGTGCTAAAATTTGCATGGCTTGTATAGGTATGCTTAGGATTATTCATATGCATGGTATACCTGATGGAAAGAAATAAATGGTTGTGTGCTATGTGATAGTAATTCACCTTAACTAATCCTAAGATGCCTTTCTTATTGAATAGGTTTATTTAGAGTAAATCTAAACTTAGGGTTAATTAAAATACATAATAAAATATTCATTAAAGAAAAATCATTAATGAATCTACCTTAAAAATTACTTAAGGTAGGGATGAAAAAGAAGTTCTCTTCTCTTTTCTTCTCTTCTCTCTAGATATTTAGTAACTAAATGTAGGTTCATTCAAACCAAATCAAATCATCAAATAAAAATTGACAAATCAACTAAATCACTTAAAATGAACCACCCTCTAAGTTGAATCCTTCACATTTAGAAAATTCCAACCTTTAAAGCCTAGCTAAGACATGCCACACAAGTCTTAAATGGCACACACACATTAAGCTAAGTCACCATTTTTAGCTCTACGTTAGGGTGGTGCATGGTTTGATGCCTGATTTTATTTTGTGATGTAATATTTTTAGACTGGATGTTAGGGTGCATATGCATAGACTAGAAGATAGTACAATCTTAGTCTAATCATGTCTTCTATAGGGGATTGTACTTAAGGGGTGTTGTAACAAAAATATAAATACTTTTACTGTGCAGGTTGCTTATACCCCTAAGCATAATCCAAACTAGGATAGGTGGACTTAGTTACCCATGTGTGGGGTGCTAAGTCTAAATTATTCATACAACTGCTTAGGTTGTGTGGTATGTTTAGCTAATTTATGTTTCACAAGTTTAGGTAGATTTATCTTTCCCATTTTGATGTAAATTTTGTAATTGAAATTTGGAATGAATGTTATGGGGGAATTATGATGAACATTGGTTATAAGACCATGTCTTATATACCATGTGAAGCCTTAGAGCAAACTACATCCCAAGTCAAATCAAAAAGAAGAAAGAAATGAAGAAAGAAAGAAAGAAAAGAAGAAATGAAGAATGAAGAATGAAGAATGAAGACCCCCATAACATGAATTCCTTTTAATTATAATTATTCATTTGTAATCTGGGTTGTATAAGGGTAGAGCTTGGCAACCTTTTTTTTTCGGGTTTGTGCGGTGGAGCCCGACCATATCGACCTCTTATTCTTTTGTGTAATCTTATAAATTGATTGATATTTTGTTTATGATTGTACAATTAGGATGACATGATTTTTGTTAGTTTCTTCATTGTTTGATGAATGGCTTGGATGTGATTAGACTCTTAGGAAAAATAAATTTATATCCAATTAATCAACTCAAAATTAAATTTAACAACTTATATCCTCACCTAAAGCCTAGGATATAAATCAAGATAATAAAAGATTTAGAAATCACTTAGCTGGATGTTGTATGTCTCGCGTCATGCATAAAAATATATTACTTCACTCTTGCTAATGGAGGGCTTCCACCTTTGCTAGAGAAAATGGCTTAACTTTTGAGATCCATAGTGGAAACCCACCTCCTTCTTTCTAATTTTGGCCCATAATCAATCTTCTCATGCATTAGGCATATGAAATCTCATAGCTTGTGTCAAATCAAAATGTCCAAAATTAAAACTTAATAAATTTTGCATTAGATTAAGTCATTTATTCATTCCGTTTATGATCTAGTCTCTTAGGGAGTGTGTTTAAGGACTTTGTTTCCTTTCTAAATAAACTACAACCTAGCTATCTTCTAAAGCATAAGACTTGCCTACATGTATTTAACTTTGTAGGAAGAGTTAGTTGGCACCTCCAGGCGGTTGTAAGTCCAACAGTCGGGTGGTTTATTGTCTCTTGTGGAGATAAACCATATACCCATTTTTGCCTTAAATTTAGGTTGTGATTTGGCCCTCGCTAAAGCTCCCTAGATTTAGGATTTGAGGTTGTTGTTTCTCTTTATAAGCTATAGCATAAATCCTTACCTCTTAGGCATTTACGTGATCTTGTGTTGTGGAATTGTAAGCCCTAAATTTCTAATAAAAATTCAACTCAAACATATAATCCTTCTCAAATTTTAAAAATATAAAGCCCAACCATAGGATAGTTTGTGATGCTCACTAGATTTCCTTGAATCATGAGCATCCCCTACTCATCTCCTTTTGACTTCAATAATAACTCCCTCCTATTGATCAATCCCACTTGATCTTCTAAAAATAACCAATTTGTTGATAGTCTTATCTTTGAAATCTTTGGAGACAATGATCATTTATCTTAATCAAAAGTATTCTTAAGAAATCTCATTCCTTAAGATGTAATTAACTATGGAGGCATATGGAACTTAATAAACCCGATTTAAAATAAACCTTACTTTACCCATGTAAAGTAGATGGAAAGATCTCTGGTACATTCGAAGACCCATTGTCCTTAGGAGTCCTTATTAGGTGATTAGGTCCATTATAGGATGGTGACTTCTATCTCTCAAGATAGTACATCATTCCTCAATGTCGCATTTAATCACTCTAATGAGTACATCTGTGGATCTACATGGTGGCCCAACAATATACAACAATTTTATTTTTCAAATTCCCCAAAGTTTGAGAAATAGACACCACAATGCCTATGTTTGATTTTTATGCAGGTTTAAAGATCTCATCATACTCATCAGGGCATGGCAAGATGAAAATCGACTGAGTTGTTTTAAAACACCAACCATTATGCTCATCGTGGTGGCGTAGGCCAAAATTGTTGATGCCCCAAATGCGAAATGCTAAATTTGACTGAATTTTGGACTTAAACAAAAAAGGGAGGTAATCAAAATTCATTTAAGAAAAAAAACACACACACAATGAAATAATATGAAACTAAATTTAAACCTACTTTTGAATAAAATAAGGCTTGAAGTGGAATTAAGAAATCAACTCAAATTGAGTTTGATGTCTTTTATGTGAGCAAGAATGTGACTAGAATGTTGGCCAATAAGCATACATATGGCTCACACAGTAAACATTGAGGTTATTACAACTTATTCCAAGAGAATTAAAAATGATTTCAATTGAACACAATTAAATATGGAGAACTTATATGAAGCTTGATAGGTTACTTCTGTGCAAGTTGAAAAAGTGTTGAGAAAGTTTAAGTAAGATACACAAAGAATTTGATATGTAGTTAATTACAATGAATATAATTCTTATAATGAGTCACTTTAAATGATCTAAAAGAAAATCTAGTTGAATTTACAATTGTATCATAAGAGACTCACAGTAAGCTTGGAAGCTAGCATTCAAATACGAATGTAATTCAAACCAGGCTTATAAAAAATGTGCAGAAAACTAAAAAACTCTTCAAAAAGCATGAACATAAAGTTTCAATAAATAATTGAGGAGCATCACATTGAATATCAAAAGAAATGGCAAGTGTTTGAATTCACACAAGCTTATTCAAAAGAGGTATGCGAACTCACATGGGGAGGAGTACAAGCTGATGATGATTAACAATGACTTAAAAGCTTATTAATGTGCATAAGTTAAGTAATAGATTTACTTTTATTTAACTTGTTATCAGTTTAAATGTAAGAAAAGATGCAATTTGAATTGCATATATAAACCTTAAAATTCACCACTAGATCTGCAATTCTTCATACAAGCAGACATAAGTGGATACTAAATTAAATTCTACACAAATTATTGAGCTTCCTTCAATCCAAAAATTAGAAAATTCTCATCTAATTATGATTTTCAAAAATCAATGATTTCATTAATTAGATGAAATTATCTAAGTTAAAAATACCTACATGTGCTAGGACATAGAGATTTAAAGTATAAATTTTAATGTCTAAAAATGCTATGCATGCTAAGTTGAGATTAAATAAATTTGAACTTAATCTCATAATTTAGAAATAAAATTACATAAATTACTAAACACCCGCATGGGCCCCGAAACTTATACCAAGCACCTAAACTTTGTGTCTAAGGTGTTGCGCAAGTTTTTTTTTTTTTTAAAAAAAGAGGAAGATGAAATCGATTCAATCCTTTATGACTATATGCATGCAAGGTAATGAATGTCACCATATGCTAATTCAAATCAATGAAAGAGATAAATATTCAACTCCATAGAATATGATTACATGCCTAATCCTCTATGCATGAAATAGTGTTGACAGGGTCTACTAACTGATCAACTTCTAAATGAACTCAAATTACATTAGATCATAAGACCTAATCCTCTATATTTGCAATGGAGTTGACAAGGTCTGTTATGATATCAATTTTTTAAAGAATTTAAATTACACATAAGCCATAGACCTGATTCTCTACTAGCAAATAAGTAGAGATGACAAGGTCTACCCCAATGATAGCTGAGTTGATCGAAGATATCAACTAGAGGGGTAACTATTGTCAAAATATTTATGATATTATATTCAATATTCTCAAATTCAAAATACTCAAAATATAAATCTTGATCTATCCTTCATTATTAAGTTAATAGAGTCGACAAGATCTAAATAATAAACTAAATGATTAAGCAGACTTATATACCCCAATGATGGCCACGTTGATTGAAAATCTCAACCAGAGGGGATATTATCATCAAAAGATACTTGAGCTCTAAACTATTTATCATAAAACTAAATTTCAACTAAGTAAATATCTAAACTAAATGAAATTTTTTATTTAAATATTTAAAGCAAACAAGTCATCCACTCATCCACCATCATTTGTTGGGATGATAGATTAAGAAAACTCTAGCTCACAAAGAAGCTAATGTCAAGTCAAATAAATAAATATCTCATGCTAGTAAGAACGTGACCCGTGTCCTCTGTCCTCTTGGTTTGGCCAGTAGGCTCCACATATGATGCGGTTACGATCAGAGTCCTCTGATCGGGTGGTTGCCGCCAAATGGCACCATTATATTACGGTCACGACTGTAGCCTGTATGTTTCCCAATGGCTCAACCCTTTGTGTTATGAATCATATGATATATTTGATAGGCACAAAGCCCTTTTGTCAGCTAAGGTAGACTTAAGATTGTCTCCTTGGGCAAACCCCACCCCAAGTCTACAAGGTTCTCTTGGACGACGCAACTCCTAGCAGCTGACAAAGATCTTTCAGTCAGGTTGGGTCGACTACCTCCTTTGATTAAGTAGACTAGGGACCACGACAGCCCAGGATGGCAGAACCATAGGATCTTGATTTGCCACATCATCATTCCCCAACCATATGCTTTAAGTCAAATAATGGTGAATTTCATAAATTCTAAACCCAAAATTTAAACTCTACATACTGCTACTATATGTTATGCATTTATCAATCTAATGACTAGCCTTAATCGAAAGTTCTCTCTCAGCATTGGGAGGGGTAATTAACTATAGGTGCTTGTGCCTATAGAAACCTAGAACTAGATCTAAAGTCCTCACAAAATGAGACGAAATCTCTGGGTAGTGTCTTATCTACTATTTCATCTGCCTTCTAAAAATTTGATCGACATTTAAATCAAACACTCTTAATCGAGAAGTCGGTGGCAAATTTTGAGCCCACGATATCTTGATTTAAGCCACTTCCACTAATAATCTCTCAATTTTTAAGATACAATAGAATTTTGTCATGTTGAATGGATTTTAGAGTATCACTTATACTTTAAGATGTTTCAATAGTATTCATAATTCTTGAAGTAATCACAAAAAGGATGCTTCACTTGCTCGAAGTTCTTTGTTATAACTATTAAATAAAGTTGAAGTTAATAAGGAAAATAATGAATATAGAATACTTGAGGATTATTATTACTAGGAATGAGTATCTTCAATATATGAAACCCTCTTTGCATATTAGGTGACATAACATAGCATTGATCATGCATCCTATATAAGGTTAATACATGTTTGACAAGTATAGTTTCATGTCGCCATTAGCGAAACTATACTAATCAAGGAGACATATCAAATACCAATAAATCTCTTATAACTTACTTATTTTTGTTAACAATTCTCATTGCAACTGTGAATTATTATTGATTGATTATCATGAGATTCTATGTGAATAGATAACTAATAACACCAATATTAATCATGATGAAAAGTAAGTCTTAGTAGCTACAACAAAACAAATTTTCTTTTGAACCGTTAGTGATTTTAACTTTAATTTCATCTTGCATTTATAAGTGTGACTTTTTTGATTTCTTTATTATGATCAGCAAGAAATTAGAATAATTCTTAAGTAATTTCATAGTTTCAATTAATTAGAAGCAAGTCTGTTATTAAAATTTCACCTTGAAACTTGCTCAAGTTGCTTGTGGAAATAATGCACCACCTAAAGTATTATTTTTATATACCCAATGAACATTTAACAATAAGATTAGGCTACGTGATTAATATAAATGTTTCATAATATACAATTTTTCTGAAATCACAAGTAACATATCCATCAAAGTAATTCTTAAAATAAGTAATATGAACCCAACAAATAAAAGAATTAGTGCATCATCATGGCTCTGAACTCAACAAAACAAAGCACGCCATCTCCATTCAAATCAAAGCTAGAAATCATGGAGACACTTCGATTGGGCCTGAAGAACCCAAGCGACTAAGCATTCTCTTCAAGCTCTATAATATAGCCCTTCCCATCCATCTCATACAACTTGAAGACTCCTTCACTAAATTTTATTCCTTATAACTCTTTTCTTCGCCAAGATCCATTTTATGCCAATCTCATGAAGTCTTCCATGTCAAGGACCATCCTCATGAGTTGGCATATCGTGCAAGGCCTGCTTCTCAGGGCGAGCTCTTCCAATGGTGCTCATAAGAAGTTTGAAGCTCCAATAGAAAAATTTTGCCATCGCTATTGATATCAAAGTAGGCGAGAGGCTCCATTTCCTTCAACCCGTTTGCGAAATGGAAGTCATATTCATGCCATTATGTCTTTGTAGAACTCAAGTGATGCAAAAAAAGAAGAAGATGAAAGTTGAGAATGTTAATTTACTCTCAAGTATGTATGAATCGCTTTGGTTAATTTGTATGCATAATGTATATATAGTTGTAAGTAGTAAAACTTTTTAATGTTTGAATTCTTGTAATTGATTATATATTATAAAAATGCTACTTTTATTGAACTTTGGTAACTCGAAGTTGATGGTCGTTTTGTGTCTTGGTAGTTGAAACTTTCAGTAGAGAAATGCTTTTATTTATCTCTCTCTCAGGTTTTGTATAGTAATATCACTTCTTACAAGTAAAATATTTTTTTTTGAATTAATTGGGCTTCAATATAATTCATAGGAGGAATTGGTCACTAATCAAAATAAAGTAGATAATATGATAATGTTGTTTAAGTTAAATCTGTTTGAAAATGTATTTTATTAGGGTGAGCTATTGAATAAATGCTATTTAAAAGAAGACCCAAATCCAAATTATATCAGTCGCTAGTGATTGAAGAGTCTTTCCTCGGTGTGAAGACTGAAGACCCAAATGTGACTTTTTCCTTCCTCCTGCCAAACGACATGATAAGAGTGAACATGCGTTACTTAAAAGCTCATCAAACCATTAAAATAATGTATTGAAGAGTCTCTGTTGATGATTTTGTATAATATTTATGAAAAAATATATCAGATTATTAATTTACTCTACAAATCATTACAAAAGTAGTAATTATTACGATCCAAACTGGGGGCTTGAAATTGTCTGGGCAGGAATAAATGGTCGGAAGGTGTAATGGTATTTTAAATTTAAATTTCTTTCACAAATCAATACTTATCAGATAAATCAAAAGAGCTACTCATCAGTGTAATATAAATTAACTTAAAATAATTAAAATAAGTTTATCATTTTTTTGTATTGATCACATCTTTGATATACATTTTCTCTTATATCACTGATTCCAATACAAAGTTTAAACATGAAAATGTTGACTTTAAACAATAATAAGTCATCAACCTGACAATGAGTACTAATACTTCTAAACAATAGTAATACAACAACAACAAGCCTTTATCCCACTAAGTGGGGTCGGCTACATGAATCCTTCATCTCCATTGTGTCCTATTATGTGTTAAATTCTCATTTAATTCAAGTATACTAAAATCATTTTTAAACATCTTAACCATGTCTTCTTAGGCCTACCTCTACCTTTCTTAACAAGGCAAATCTAATGCATCTACTCTCCTAAACGGGGTCATTGGACAACCGACGCTTTATGTGGCCAAACCATCTAAGGTGACTCTCTCTAATCTTATATGCTACTGGAGCTACTCCAACTTTTTCCTGAACAGACTCATTTCGCATTTTATCTCTAAGAGTAAAGCCACTCATCCACCTGAGTATCCTCATCTCTGCAACACTTAACTTTGTCTCATGCTTCTCTTTTAGTGGGCAACATTCTACACAATAAATCATTGCAGGTCTTACCACAATCTTATAAAAATTTTCCTTAAGTTTAAGTGGTACTTTTCTATCACACAACAAGTCAGATGCATTCCTCCACTTCAACCATCCAACTTGAATTCTACTAATAACATCTCCATCTATTTCACCATCATTTTGAACAATGTAGCCTAATATATGAATCACTCATTCTTTTTAATGACTTGTTCACCTAATATCACAACACTACCACTATAACTTCTATAACTAAAATTACACTCCATATATTCAGTTTTAGATCTACTTAAATGAAAACCTTTAGACTCTAAGGTTGACCTCCATAATTCAAGTTTCTCTTGGACTCCCTCTCTAATCTTATCAACAAGAAGAATGTCATCAGCAAAAAGCATACACCAAGGTACATCTTCCTATAAATGCCTAGTAAGAACATCCATAACTAAAGCAAAAAGATAAGGGCTTAAAGCTGATCCTTGATGTAATCCAACTGAAATAGGAAAATATTTTGTCAATCCTCCTTGTGTTTGGACACAAATAACATCTCTAGTATACATATCCTTAATGACTTGAATATAACCAATATTCACTCCTTTCTTTTCTAGAACTCTCCAAAGAACATCTCTTGAAACTTTATCATAAGCTTTCTCTAAATCAATAAATATCATATGTAGATCCTCCTTGCTTTCTTTATACTTCTTCATCAAACCTCTTAACAAATGTATAGCATCCATAATAGATTTACCTGGCATGAAACCAAACTGATTGTGAGAAATTATTGTATCACATCGTAACCTATGCTCAATTACTCTCTCCCATAATTTTAATGTATGACACATTAACTTATAATTTGTACACTCTTGTGCATCACCTTTATTCTTAAATATAGGAACCAACAAACTCTTTCTCCACTCATCCGCATCTTTTAGTCTATAAAATAACATTAAAAGATTTGTAAGTTAAGAAATTCCTTGATCTCCTAAGCATTTCCACACTTCTATTGGAATATCATCGTCCTACTATTTTTCCACATTTCATTTTCTTTAAAGCTTCTCTAACTGAATTTAATGATAAAAAATAAAATTCTCTATTTTATTTAGGTATTAGGTTGCTAAAATCAATCATATTTTCAGATCCTTCATTGAAAAGTTTATCAAAATATCTCATCCACCTATTTTCAATAACCTTTTCTAAGAAAAGCACTTTATGATTTTCATCCTTAATACATCTCTACATGCCAATTTATTTTTTTTCCCAATTCTCCTAGTTTTTACATCTAAACCAAGTTTTATAATAACATTTCTTATTTTTTTTTTTTTTTTGCACATTCTCACTCCACCACCAACTATTTTTATTAAAAGAAGCTTTTTTTTTATTCTCCAAGCACATTTTTAGCAACTTGCTTAATTTCACTTGCTACTTTTTCTCACATAACATTAGCTTTCTTATGAACATCTCAAATTCTAAGCTCTTGTAGCTTGCTCTTAAAAATATTTTAATAGTTCTTTAAGTGCCCCCATCTAATCCTATGATAATAATTTAATTTATTTTTCATCTTCCAATCTTTCATCTTAAAATCTAAGACTAATAATCAATGTTGGGTATTTAAACTTTCACTTGGAATGACATTACAATATTTACAATCTAAATGATCTATTTTTCTTATCAAAAAATAATCAATATGTGTTTTACTTGATTCATTTTTATAAGTAATAATATGCTCATCTCTTTCTTAAATAAAGTATTAGCAACACAAAATCATAGGCTAAAGCAAAATCTAATATAGTCCTACCTTCTTCATTAGTCACTCCAAATCCATAACCACCATGAATAATTTTAAAATCTTCTTCCACTCTACCAATATGTCCATTTAAATCTCCTCCAATAAATACTTTTTCTTCAAGAGGTATCTTTTGTATCAATCCCTCTAATTCATTTTAAATTTTTCTTTTGAGCTTACATCCAAACTTACTTGAGGAGCATAAACACTTATAACATTAATAATCTTTATTTCTATCTTCGCATCTATTAATATTTATAATATTATCCTTCAAACCTACGCCATTTCTAATTTGACTTCTACATGAATACAAAGTTTAAAACCTAAACTATCAATCTCCATGGCTTTCTTCCCAACCCATTTAGTTTCTTGAACACATAAAATATTTATCTTCCTATGAACCATAATATATATTAATTCAATTAGTTTACTTGTAAGAGTACCTATATTTCAAGTCCCTAACCTAATTTTAGTTTCATGGACTAACTTCTTTTCCCGCATCCATCCATAATGTGGGAACCCTTGCTTATTTAACACTGCACCTGGGCATCAATGCAGCAGCCCTTACACACTTTTCACTTTATTCAGGTCATACAACACGTCACTTTGGGGGGATGCCCTAGCATTAACACAATGTTTTAAAGGATTCATGTCATGTTTATTTTGACAAATTTTACGCTAGCTGTCGACTTCTATCGCAACCCTCCAATAGGCTCCATATATGATGTGGTTACAATCAAAGTCCTCTGATCGGGTGGTTACCACCAAATGACACCATTATATTACGGTCACGACTGTAGCCCGTATGTTCCCTAATGGCTCAGCCCTTTGCGTTATGAATCATAGGATTATTTGATAGGCACAAATCCCTTTTGTCAGCTAAAGTAGACTTAAGATTATCTCCTTGGGCAAACACTATCCAATGTCTACAAGGTTCTCTTAGATGACGCAACCCATGGCTGTTGACAAGGATCATTTAATTACCTCCTCCTCGACAAAGTGAGGGACCATGACATGGATGATGGAACCATGGGATCTTGATTCGGCACATCATCATTCCCCCAATCATATGCTTTAAGTCAAATAATGGAGAATTTCATAAATTATAAACCCCAAATTTTAAACTCTACATTATGCTACTATACGCTACGCATTTATCAATCTAATGACTAGCCTTAATCAAAAGTTCTCTCTCAGCATTGAGAGGGGTAATTAATTATAGGTGCTTGCACCTATAGGAAACTTGGAATCAGATCTAAAGTCCTCACAAAATGAGGACGAAATCTCTAGGTAGTGTCTCATCTACTATTTCATCTACCTTAAAACATTTAAATCAAACTCTCTTAATCGAGAGGTCGGTGGCAAATTTTTGGGTATCTTGATTTAAGCCACTTCCACTAATTAACTCTCTATTTTTAAGATACAATAGAATTTTATCATGTTGAATGGATTTTAGAGCATCACTTATACTTTAAGATGTTTCAATAGTATTCATAATTCTTGAAGTAATCACAAAAAAGATGCTTCACTTGCTCAAAGTTCTTTGCTATAACTATCAACTAAAGTTGAAGTTATTAAGGAAAATAATGAATATAGAATACTTGAGGATTATTATTACTAGGAATGAGTAAGTTCAATATATGAAACCCTCTTTGCATATTAGGTGACATAACATAGCATTGATCATGCATCCTATATAAGGTTGATACATGTTTGACAAGTATAGTTTCATGTCGCCATTAGCGAAACTATACTAATCAAGGAGACATATCTAATACCAATAAATCTCTTATAACTTGCCTATTTTTATTAACATTTCTCATTGCAACTGTGAATTATTATTGATTGATTATCATGAGATTCATCTATGTGAATAGATAACTAATAACACCAATATTAATCATGATGAAAAGTAAGTCTTAGTAGCTACAACAAAACAAATTTTCTTTTGAACTGTTAGTGATTTTAACTTTAATTTCATACTTGCATTTATAAGTGTGACTTTTTTTATTTCTTTATTATGATCAACAAGAAATTAGAATAATTCTTAAGTAATTTCTTAGTTTCAATGAATTAGAAGCAAGTATGTTATTAAAATTTCACCCTGAACTTCCAGTTGTTTGGAAAAATATGCACCACCTATAGTATTATTTTTATATACCCAATGGACATTTAACAATAGGATTAGGCTATGTGATTAATATAAATGTTCCATAATATACAAATTTTTGAAAGCACAAGTAACATATCCATCAAACTAATTCTTAAAATAAGTAATATGAACCCAACAAATAGAAGAATTAGAGCATCATCATGGCTCTGAACTCATCAAAACAAAGCATGCCATCTCCATTCAAATCGATACTGAAAATCATAAAGCGACACTGTTCCATTGGCCTCGAAGAACCCAAGCGGCTAAGCATTCTCTTCAAGCTCCTCTCTGGAATATAGCCCTTCCCATCCATCTCATACAACTTGAAGGCCTCCTTCACTAAACGTTCTTCCCTATAACTCTTTTCATCCTTGTCGGTATCCATTTCTGCCAATCTCATGAAGTCTTCCATGTCAAGCAGACCATCCTCATCTAAGTCGACATCGTAGCAAGGCCTTCCTGGACCGAGCTCTTCTCCAATGGTGCTCATAAGAAGCTGAAGCTCATACAAAGAAATTTTCCCATCGACATTGATATCAAAGTGGTTGAAAAGGTGCTCCATTTCCTTCTGCCCATTTGTAGAGGCAATGGAAGTCATATTCATGCCTGTCATTTTGTTTTTGTAGAATTCGAACTGATGGAGGAAGAAGAAAATGATGAAAGCTGAGAATGTTAATTTACTCTAAAGTATGTATGAATTTATTTTGGTTAATTTGTATATGTATATTGTATATATATATAATGGTAAGTAGTAGAACTTTTTAATGTTTCAGGAATTCCTATAATTGATTATATAATATAAGAATGCTACTTTTTATTGAACTATGACAAATCAGCAGAAGTTCTGGCAGTCAGGTTTTGTGTACTGATAGATGAAAGGGTCAATGGAGAAATGCTTTGATTTGTCTCTCATGTTTTGCGTACTAATATTACTTCTGACAGGTAAAATATTCTTTGAACTAAATGTACTTCAATAGAATCGTAAGAGGAATGGGTCACCAAACGTATCACACTAAAATGGAAAATAGAATAAATGCTATTAATTTAAATTTGTTTGAATATATATTTTATCTGGAAGAGCTGCAAAACAAATGCAATTTAAATCAAGAGTTTCTTCAATGATATTTAAATTAAGGTGAGCTGATAAATATGTTTGAATTTATCTTCAATAACATTATTATATCATCTTACTATTTGTAATCTTGAAAAAAAAATTGTAATGAAAGGATTATTTTAAGAAAATTTGAGATATAACTTGGTTAGATTACAAACATAACATGTGCAAGTGAAACCAATTGTTGAAATATAATTTTGAGAGATAAACAAAAGTAGAATCAATCATCATAATTCTCATATGTGTTGACTGGGTTTGGGTTCACATGAATAAGTTGTTAAAGTTTATCACCCAAATTCTATTGGGCATGATGCAAAAATTTGTGGTGACATGTATGGTGCAACTTGAATTATGAAAAAACTTTTGAGAGATTAATATTGGTAATCTAGGAATTGGGCTATACATTTATTGTTTTGGCCCACACACATGCGTAACATGCACTTATAATTAGAGTAATGTGGTTAAGTTATTGTTGGGATTTAGTCCCACATCGATAGTGGAAGGAAAAAAATTATTATGTTTATAAGGCAAGGAGAAGCCTCCACTCAACGAGGTTTTTGGGGTTAGAGAGACCCAAGTCTTAACAATTAGTATTTGAGCTTGCTGCAACAGTTCCCATTCGGCGAGCATGAGGTTTGATTTAGACCATGGGTTTGGATATGGGACCCATGGATCAAGATAGTGTGGATGTCATTCAAGTCACGATCAAGTTTAAGGAGGAGTTTGTCTAGTTTTCCACACCAATTTGGTTGACACTTGGGTACGGCCTGCCCAAGTTGATATCCTCGGTTCCTAGTTGGATGAATGGGTTCCATGGCCAGACATGTGAAGTGGGAAATTGTTGTGATTTAGTCCCATGTTGATGGCGGAAGGAGCAATTATTATGTTCATATGGTAAGGGAAAGCCTTACCTCAACAAACTAGTTTTTGGGGTTGAGAGAGGTCCAAGCCTTAACAGTTATATGAGCCACCACTCTGCCCAGGTTGAACTCCTCGGTTCTGAGTTGTGAATGGGTTCCATGGCTAAACATGTGAAGTGGGAGATTATTGTGATTCTCATATTGATAGCGAAAGGAGCAATTATTATGTTCATAAGGTAAGGGAAAGCCTTACCTCAACGAGCTAGTTTTTGGGATGAGAGAGGTCCAAGCCTTAACAGTTATTTGAGCCACCACTCTCCACTTATAACAACAACATTTTGAACATAGTGAATTTTTCTTCTCTATTTATTGTTTTTAACTATCTCAAATTTTCACATAAATCAATGTATTTGTTGAATTGTGCTTTATAGCTTATCTGTTCATCATTATTTTTACACAAACTTTTCAAATAATTCTTTTATATGTTTCACTGATGAGAATTCCATCATTATTCATGATAGTTGATATCTTGAAAATAATTGACTCACCAATAATTTTCTTGTTAAATTTCTTATACATTATCATATAATATTTATCACACAAAGGCTCCTTAATTGCACCAAAAGTTTTATCATCAATACATATTTATACTAACATTTTAGTGAAAAGGTTGAGTCAATATTTCTCTTGATTAAATACAAAACTTTCTGTAGCTTAAAGATGTGATTCAAATGATGTGCATCGACCAGCCTTATGGTTAATCAATATGTACTTCTTCAAAATCATACTATTATGAACATCAATTTCGCATCCATTTGAATAAGTAAAAGCCTTTATTGCCAATGAGCAAAACAAAGATAGTAGTAAATTACGGCAACACATGTTTCTTCAAAATTAAAGCCATTGATTTGATTATACCCTTGAGCTATAAGAGGTCTTCTTCAAACTCATGTTGATAATTGAACTATTATTAAGTTTAGAAATCAGTATCTAAAGACAATTATGATTTGTTAAGTTTACCCTACATTAAAAGTATTCATAAATAGTCATTCTTTGTAAATATTTTGAGGTTCGAATGAAATGAATGAAGAAAGATTTATCTCTTTTTGAATGATGATCTAGTTCTTACTTTCAATATAAGATCGCTTGAGTTATGCGACTCTTGTCCTTTATTTTTTTATTTTGAAGATTGATCATACATAACTTAATCAATGAAATATGGTTAACATTGGAGTACTCCACTTTCAACAAGATTTTCATTTAAGATGGGCACATTTTTAAACCTAGCCTTAATTTCTCATTATGTTAAACTTGAAGAGAATAATGCTTAAACACATTAAGTGAACATGAGCTAGTTCTTCAATAACTATTACACATTTTTGCAAAAGATAAGAAAGGACTAACTAGTTTAAGAATTCCAAATGAACATAATTTCATCAAACTTTGCACAAAAAATTAACTAAATTATTTTTACAATTATTAAAAATAAGTGGCATAAAACTAAAAAGTCTTATGTGTTCAATATGTGTCTATAATTTAAAAGGAGTCCTATTAGAACTTTAAATCATAACATTGTTCAAGATAAAGCAAGTTATAGTGATCAGCATAGCCCATACAATATCCAAAATATCTATTATGTTTTGTTTCTTGATATCAATACCTAAACTTTTACAGGCCAAAAAAATGTTGCTTGTTTAACCATGAAAGGGGTGAATATTTTTACAAGGTAGATTAAACTAATGAAAGAGCACTTTTTCCCTCTTGTGAAGCCTTCATTTTTATAGTTTGAATTTTTTATTATGGTGCAAGCACCTTTTGCTAATTATATTTTTTTTTTTTGAGAAAGAGAGCACTTTCAATTAATGTTAACAATGTTAGTTCTTTCATGAATGTATCACGTAATTCCTCTCTTGGTATATGAGAAGAGATTGTAAAATTTTGGGAGGTTTACATACATACCATACAATGCGTATGTATTTAAGTATTTAAAACATTTGTTATTTATATGATGTCATATCACATCAAAATATATGCATGAAAACTTGTATTTAATTTTAAAAACTAATACTAGTAATATTTTGATGTGATGTTAAAGATTTAAGTGTTACAAAAATAACATTAAAGTTTAGATATAAGATATGTAAATAAAAAAGAATTGAGCAGTATATATGTACATTCCCCTACAACTTATACTCAAAGGGGTTTAATTGGGGAGTAATAACTCAATTGATCAAGATATCATGGTTCTATCATTATAGGCAAGTTATGAACTCTAATTTATTTAGTCGGCGAGGTTGTTAGTCTAACTGACTCAAACATTCTTGCTATAATCATAGATTACTTCATCCAAAAGGATTTCATATATTGTAATATGATGGAGCCTGATTTTATCACTTGGAGACAGCGCCTTAGCACTAGAGAGGCAATGCCTTAATGCTGGAACAGGAGATTTTGGCTTCAAGATTAAAGGAGGTAGCGCCTTGGTTCCAAGAGGACAGCGCCACAGCACTGGGTGATGGCACCTTGGCATTTTAGGGCATTGCTAAGATCAGGGCATCATAAAATAAAAATGACAATGAGGCTAGGCCTCAGCGCTTGAACCCATGAAAAAAGCCTGGAGGATAGTAGCTCCAATTCCTTGGCATCAGGGTTGCAGCGCTATAGTGCTATGAGTCAGGAGATTTAATATTTAGACAGTCTTTTTCTGTAGTTTTAAGAACTTATGCCACTTTTTCTTGAGTGTGAGGTTGAAGTGCTTGTCCTAGAGTGACTGAAGTGTGGTGAAGCTCCAAAAAAGTGTAATATGTACTATTCTCCTAACTTTTTCTGTCATAGTGAATTTTTTGGTGGTGTGGCTCAATGAATTTTTTTTCTCATTTTTGGGTATTTTCACATTAAATCTGGTGCCTTTTATGTGATCACTTTTATTTAGACTTTAATTTATTTTGTGTATGCTCTAAAACACTCGAATAAGTTTTTCGCACATACTTTGTGATACAATTTTCTTCCCCAACAGCTAGTGTCAGAGCTTAAGTTCTAAAGGTTTAGTTCGAGTGGGAGCAATGACCGATGATTCAAAGTTTAAGATTGAGAAATTCAATGAGATGAACTTCACTTACTGGAAGATGCAAGTGGAGGGTTTATTATACCAAAAGAAACTAAATTTGCCATTATATAGGGTTGTCAAAAAATCAAAGTCAATATTTATGAAAAAAATAGTAAGTCCTCGATCAAATGACACTACGTTTGATTTGACTCTCACTATCCTCATCTGTTGCTTTCAACATTATGAATGAAAAGATTGTTGTGAACCTTATGACTGAATTAACAGGGATGTATGTGTTGACCTCCATGCATGCTCCGTAAATCAAGTTGAGCTCACAAAATGAGGTCGATCGACTCTGGATACAACAACACACAAATCGTAGCTAAAATGCACTAGGCATCCCCGAAATCAATCGAAATGACCTCTGATCGATGAACGGACATTGCAATCGCATTTAGAATATCAAAATTGATTAAAATATAAATATTGCTCAATTCAACTATGGACCGATCAAAAAGAAAATTCATCGATGCACTTACCGAGGTCGGGAGGTTGTGACGATGCCTAAATAACCTCTGTTCACAAAAGTGATCACGTTGTTAGCATCAGAACGTCAAAACCTATCAAATGAGACTGTTCATGCTCGATTCAGATGAGTTTACATGAATGTCAAACAGTCGTAAGCGATAATGATCATTTTTAACTAAAATGACCCGATTCGGTGCCGACTTAAACCAAATGACCTCCTATCGTGAAACGAACTATGCTATTGCATCCATAACGTCAAAATTATTTAGAATAGATATACAATTTAATTAAAATTGCCACTTAAAATATAGTCAAAATTAGCATGTATTTTGAGATAAATTCACTGAATTATCTCTTAATTACACTCAGCCAATGCTTCAGAACTCACATTCCTGATTCCACTATGCTAACACATCATCTTCATGATACAATTTTTACCCACTTTGCTCATTTATAAATCACAACATAATGAAGAAATTATAATTAATAGTTAACAAATACTCTGTACAATGAGGTATCAGTTATAATAATAATTTATTTATTTCATTTAAAATATTTTTATATTCTTCTTCATGCATATCATATATCCTTTCTCATGTCTTGCCATTTTTCCTTTGCTACAGCTGCCCAAATGAACCTTAAAGTCTCACAGCTTACTTTCCAAACCCATACCTTCCCCAATCCATTAAATGAAGTGGGTGGCTTCTATTAGATGAAATTGGTGGCTCCCAACTTCTATTATTCAGCCAAAATTTTTTTTTTAAAAAAGGGTTGAAGTAAAAACTAAGAAAGGATTCAAGACACATATGCCAACCATCCTAATTTTTCTCTTACTTACTCTCACACCTCTCGTAGCCATTGGATCGATTTCCAACCTCATCTCTCAAGCAACATCACTCACTAGCCATCTAAAGAACCAGACTAGTAAACTCCTCCCATTGAATGTCGCTCCTCCACAAGAGAACCCAACCATTCCTTATAGGCCATTGGTTCTCCCAGGATTCCTCCTTGCATGCAATAAGTTGCAGTTCAACTTCTTCTATCTCTTATACCCATCAAACCTACATTTTGCCAGATTCCACTACCTCCTGCCATACCAAGATGTCTTGCAACAAAGTTGACAAGGCCATCTTCTCTCCTTGATCTCACAATGGCTCTTCCTTGCCAACAACCAAAGACAACTAGTACTCCCCCACTGGTTTCTTTTGCAGCTACTTATTGACCTCATTTTTAGAATTATCCCTCAACCTCTCCATCTTAGACATAGGACTCCTCTTAGACACTAAGAGTTTCTTAGTCTTAAGACACTTCTAGTGATTAGGTGAACAATCAACCTAATCTTAGAGACTTAGAAGAGTTAGTCATAGGAATTGGTCATGTCTTAGGGGTGTTAGGAAAATTTGCCTACCCTATAGCTTGAACCAAATCCCTACTTCCTTCTTTCAAGTCAAACTCCAAATCCAAACCAACTTCAAATCCAAACCAACTTCAAATTCAAATCAACTTCAATCCCAAATCAAATCTCAAATCAATTCTAATTTAATTGATTTTCAAACCTTAAATCAATTCCAATGGATTTTCTCAAATCATGAATCAATTCCAAATGATTGAAACCCATGATTGAATTCCAAATTCAAAAATCCTTCCTAAGTCACTTTGATTCCATCTTATGGACTTAGCTTAAATCAAATTCAAATCACTTTAAACTCGATCGATTTTCTCATAACCCATTTATATTCTTATTTATATTCACAAATATAAATAAAATATAAATTCAAATAACCAAAACCAAATTCAAAACTCAAACCCAAATCTAACCAAAATCCAACCTATACCCTTTCAAGTCAAATTCTTGAACTTAGCCAAATCAACCTCAAATCATTTCAAACCTTTGGATTTTCTCTCTAAACAATCAATCCTTCAACTTCAAATCAAATTCAATCATAAACTTCAATCATCAAACCAAAAGTAAATTCAAAACTCTAACTCAAATCAAACTCATGTTCATCCTTTGAACTTGAATTTGTCAAATGAATTAAAACCCATTTGACTCCAAACCACTTGCAAATGGATTTATATTTCAATCATAAGTCCATATGTGAGTTCAACCAAACTTGAATCAAGCCTTGATCAAGTTAATTGACCCACTTAGGCTCACTTGACCCAAAGTGACCTAAAGCGCCTTTTTGAGCCAAATTCTAATCCTACCCAAATTGGATTGAACTAAGACCATCTAAGCCTCACATTGTGAGCAACAATCATCATAAGATCGATCACTCAAATTGGGTCAAACTAAGTCAAACCTAGCCTTTGACCAAGTCAACATTTACCCAAATGAAATCTAAACTAGCCAAAATCCATCATAGGCTAAATTGATTGAAACCATTGATCAAAACCAACCCATGATCAATGTTTGAACTTGACCAGGTCAACATTTGAGCTTTGCCTAGCCCAATTGGCCACTTGACCCAAGTTGACCAACTTGACCTTAAAAGTCAAAATGTCTCAAATCTTGATCTAAGCAAAATCAATTGAAACCAATGGGTCAAGTTCATTCTAAATCACTTGTTGAACTTGACCATAGCCTCAATTGGCCAACTAGACCCAACCTAGCCCAATTTACCATGAACCCAACTTGACCTAAATGGTTGAATCAAGCCAAAATCAAATCAAACCAAAATTGATTGAAACCAAAGCTTACAAAATATTTCAAATGACCAACCAAACCTAAACCAACCCATGATCTAACCCAATTGGGTCAAATGGGTCAAATTGGTCAACTTGACTCATTTGACCTAAGTGAACTCAATTGAACCAAAACCAAATACAAATCAAATTGAACCAAACCAATGATACCAAAATATTTCAAATGGTCGTATGAACTTGACCCAACCCTTGATTTACCGAATTTGACCAATTGGTTAACTTGACCCAAGTTGACCCATTTTGACTTAAGTGGGTCAACATGAGCCAAATGATATTAAATAAACTCTAATTTCAATGAAAGTTGACACAACCCAATTTCAAACTATTCCAAATCTGCCCAAACTGAAATCAAAGCTAAATGACTATTTTACCCCTAGGTACAGGGGTACCCTATGGTCAATTCCACTTAAAATTTGGTCAAATCCTTTTCATGGCCACTTGGCACCTCTTAGTGGACCAAATGGACACTAATGAGTGTGGTGCACATGACCCAATGGGTTTGGGTCAGCCTTGACCCAACCCATGGCCAAATCGACCACCCAATAGAAAATTCTCCACATGGAATCACTCCCGCACTCATTTGACACATAGGAAGCTCCTCCACTACATCCCTTTGCCAAAACCAAATAACATGGCACCCCTAACAGCCTAACAAACCCTTCCATGTGATCAATTTGATCAAAACAGAAGGATAGGTCACGACCATCTGATCCTTGTAGGGGGAGATATACTTCACCTAATTCCACTTCATTTGAGATCACTTGCACTCGATTGAGCTGAGAGACCTAGGAAAGCTCCCAAGCTCTCTCAAGAAATCCCCAAGCTCTTCCCAAGCCTTCCCCTTCCATTTCTCCAAAAATATAGGAGGTCAGAAGAAATTCCACTTTGCTCAATTCACCACCAAACTCTAATTTCTCTTGCAAGCACCATCAGAGGACCCAATCAAGCTCACCCAAATTAAATCCCAAGCAATCAAGCCACATGAAGGAGGAGTTAGACCAAAGTCGCAAGCCATTGAAGGGAGCTTTTGCTAATAGGATGATCCACTCTACCTCAAGCCTTCAAACCTTTAATAGGGTGTCGTCTCCACTTGATGAAGCTACCTCAATATTTGGGAGCACCGGTGATAGCCTCCAGCGAGGTAGGCCTCAAAACTGAGCTTAGGCTAGATTTTCTTTGGTCCTTTGTGAAGGAAACTTTCATCCAAGTGAATTTGGTTGTTAGATGTCTTCCTTATTGCCTCTTGATGGTGTGGGATGAATCACTACTCAATCCGAGCTCAAGTGAGCTCAGAGCAAGCCTTGGAGGATGGACGACCTCCATCTCCCATAGGCGAGGGTAGGGATGAATCATGGACTGTCCATCCCACCTATTTTGGATGGACTGTCTTGATTAATCCGATTAGATCCTGCATTTTAATCCTTTAGATCCACCGTTTGATCACGCCGATCAACAGAAGGAGAGTAAAATGTGACTGCACCAACTCACAACTTAAATAACCAATCCACATGGAAAGTGCACACCACGCCACATGGCACCGACGAGATTAGTTATATAATTAGGCTATTTAATTAAGCAATAATCACAAAAACTTCAAAAATACAAAACTAAATATAGAAAAATCTAAAAAAATGCAAACTCAACTTCATTTTAAAGATAATTCAAAGGGGAATAATATAAAATTAATTTTAACTGATTTTGAACAGTGATATTTTCTTAATTTGAGTTTTATTGGGATGTAATTATGTTAATTACTCTTTAATTATTTCAATAATTAATTCCAAACTTCTTAGGGTTAATTTGTGGGATGACCTCTGCCTCTCATGATTTTCTTGGAATTTATTATTGGATTAATTTAGGTAATTTCTTATTTCATCTCTAATTACTCTCTTAATCAATTAAATGATTAAATAACCTATTAAATGATGACAAATTCATTAATTAATCTTGGTAATCATCTTAGAATAGTGGATAGACTTAGGAAATGAGATTATGATGTCTTTTTCAAATCTTTTCCCCTAAGTTTATTTCATTTGAATGAAAACTTAATTAATCTACAAATTGATTAATGATTTGATCATTTCATTAAATAGCTTAAATAACCAAACTCAAAAATCAAAAATTAATAGAGAAACTTAATCATTTAATCAATCTTTTCTTGGGTAGATACTTAGGTGTCCAATAACCTAAGTAAGCTTAAGGAAATCAAATCCAACCTACAAGTGTGGGAAGGGTTATGAAAGTACTTAATTAAACCCTTTAGCTTAATTAATCAATAATTGTGAGCCAATTGAATTAGACCATTTCTTACTTAGGGTGCATTGTTGATTTAAATTCAATGTGGTTGCATATCATTTATTGGCTCACAATTGTTTGAATAATTATGTTAAGAAGGTGTAGGTAAGGGGTAATTAATAAACTTAATGTACACCTTAACCTAAATAAAATATAAAATCAATTTAATGGTTCTAAAAATTAAACTAAATTGATTCACACATGTGGGAGATGGATTTTGGACCAGCAAACCTTTTTTATATTTCCTAAATTCAAATTAAATTAAAAAAAAACAAAAAATTTCTTTAAACAACTTTGATTCACTTTTAATGGTCTTATTCCATAGGATTATCTTTAGTAATTAATTAGGGTGAATGAACTTAGATGCTTGCATCACTTTATTTCTTTCCTAGCATGCTAAATATTGTTTATCATATGAAATCATGCATTCATGTCTTTTAAAAAATCAAATTAAAATGAAATATTTCCTATATGTCAAATTGCATGTTTTGGCTAAAGTAAGAATATGAATGGCTATTATCACTACTAAATCCAAAATTATTTTCAAAACTTATAAATCAAACTTTAAAATGAAAGGTATGCTACTTATAATTACTTTTGCATGTAGTATATAACATAAGATGTGACTTTTCCTTCTCTTCTCTTTTAACATAGTTTTGAATAGATTTGCAAAGTGTATAGTTCATTTGAAAAGAACAATACTTACTTGAATCTATTCCTATTCATTCCTATGTTATCATTTAAAGATCATTTACACATGTAAATTGCAAACCAAATCAAACATAAAATCTTTTGATGACTCTTTTTCCATTCATTTCTTTTATGCATGCACATGTATTTAAGAAAAGTGGTATATTAGTAGACATCCCGGTTACGAGGCTTTAAGTAGCCTAAGAAGGTCTTGACCCCTGGTGTAGAAAATAATGGTGCCATACTCACTTATGTCTTTCATACATGTAAATGTGCATTTGATTAATGGATAAAAGAATCCCTCTCTTTTGCTACTTAACAAAATCATGCATCATAAAAACATCCAAATTTCCTTAAGCAACATCTCCTAGCATTTATCATTAATGTGTGTTAAATACATGCATTTCATATATAGATATGCTTAGGATTCATCCATATGCATGTTACACATGATGGAAAGAAATAAAATGTTGTGTATTTTGTGATAGTAATTCACTTTAGTTAATCCTAAAATGCCTTTCTTTTTTGAATAGGTTAATTTAGAATAAATCTAAATATAGGACTAATTAAAACACATAATAAAATATTCTCTAAATAAAAATCATTAATGAATCTACCTTAGAAATTACATAAGGTTGGGAGGAAAGAGAAGTTCTCTTCTCTTTTTCTCTCTTTACAATACTTAGTAATTAAGTGTAGGTTCATTCAAATCAAATCAAATCACCAAATAAAATCAACCAAATCAACTAAATCACTTAAATGAAACCACCCTATAAGTTAAAACCTTCACGCTTAGAAAATTTTAACCTTAAGGCCTAGCTAAGATATGTCACACAAGTCTTAAATGGCGCACACATTAGGCTAAGTCACAATTTCTAGTCCTATGTTAGGGCAGTGCATGGTTTGATAATTGATTTTGTTTTGTGATGTAATATTTTAGTATATATGTTAGTATGTGCATGAGATCAATGGTTTGATGATCTTAGTCTAATCATTATCTTTATAGGGATTATGCTTAAGGGTCGTAATAAACATATAAATGCTTTTTCTATGCAAGTTTATACCCCTAAGCATAATCCAAAATAGCTTGGACTATGTGTGTGTGTGTTAAGTCCAATTTATTCATATACATGCTTGGTATTGTTTTGTGTTTGTTTTAATCTCTATTTTGTAGGTTTTACTTAGATTTACTTTTTCTCATTTTCATGTAATTTTACAAATTAAGATTTGGAATGAATGTTCTGGGGGATTTGTATGAACATTGGTCATAAGATTATGTCTTAAGCACCTTGTGAAGCCTTTGAAGCAACCACAATCCAACCAACCAAAAGAAGAAAGAAGAATGAAAAGAAGAAAAGAAGAAAAGAAAAATGAAGAATGAAGACCACCATAACATGAATTCCTTTTTTATTGTAATTAATTCATTTGTATAATTATATAAGTAGATCTCTACCGCCTAATTTATTTTTTTGGTTTGTGCAAGGAGCTCGACTGGCCTTTATTCTTCTTATACTTTATAAATAAATTGTTTGATTTTGTTTAGCTGGCATGTTTTCTTAGTTTTCTTTCTTTGCTTTGATGAATGGCCAGAATGCGATTAGGCTCTTAGAAAAAAATAAATTTTCTATCCAACTTATCAACTCAAAACTAAAAATAAATAACTCATAACCTCACGTAAAGCCTAGGTTGTAAATCAAGATAAAAGATTTAGCAAACCTTTAGATGAATGTTGTATATTTTCACATCATGCATAAAAAGCATCTTGTTTCACTCTTATTATGGAGGGTTTCCACCTTTTCTAGGGAACATGGCTCGACCTTTGAGAGTCATGGTGGAAATACACCTCCTTTCTTGTTGATTTTGGCCCATAATTTAATTTCTCATACATTAAGCATATGAATCCTAAAGCCTGTGTCCAATCAATTATCCAAAAATTAAAATAAAATATAACAAAAAAGTTTGCATTATATTTAAGTCATTAATCATACCCTACATGATCTAGCCTCTTAGGGAGTGTGTTTAAGGATTTAGTCTCTAAATAAACAACCTAGCTATCTTGCAAAAGCATATGACTTGCCTACATGCATTTAAAATCATAAGAGGAGTTAGTTGGTCCACCCCGGTTGTAAGTCCAATGGGGTAGTTTATCCTTTTATGGAGGTAAATGCCCATTTTTTGCTTTAGATTTAGGTCGCTTTGACCCTCAAAGCTCCCTAGATTTAGGTTCAGGGTTACTTTTCTTTGTGCTACATAAATCCTCACCTCTTAGGCATTTTCACGATCTTGAATTATGAAATTATAAGCACTAGATTTCTAATAAAAATTCAACTCAAATAATTAAATCACTTCAATTTCAAAAAATAAAGCCCAACCATAGGATAGTTTGGGATGCTTACTATGCTTCCTAGTATCATAAGTATCTCTTACTTATCTTTCTTTGATTTTGATAATAACTCCCACCTCTTGATCAATCTCACTTGATCTTCTAAAAATAAACTAATTGATTAATAGTCCTATCTTTGAAATCTTTGGAGATAGTGATCATTTACCTTAATTAAGAATATTCCTAAGGAATCTCATTCCTTAGGATGTAATTAACTATGGGCTTGCCTCCTTAAGGAACTTAATGAACCCGATTTAAAATAAACCCTACTTTATTTTTTTATGTAAAGTAGGGGAAGAATCTATGGTACATCCGAAGACCCATAGTCCTTAGAAGTCCTTATTAAGGTGATTAGGTCCATTGTAGGATGGTGACTTCTGTCTTTTGAGATAATACATCATTTCTCAATGTCATACCTGATCATCCTAATAAGAACATCTGCGGATCTACGTGGTGTCCAACGCAAGAAAGTTGTTATTTTCATTATTCATTTATTTTCCTCAAAAAGAAGATAGATGAAGGATAAAAATAATTTCACCATGATTTTTCCCACTCACTGGGATGATTCCTCTCCATCTTTGGTAAATGATCATTATCTCCAAGTATCAATAGGTTTGTATTTTATATATGAGACTATCTTTCTTCAGGCACTTAGTTTATTTCATCCTTAAGCTGCTAGCCAACATCCTTTAAATTTTAGTACTTCACTCCGTGATGGTATTATACCCCCTGTTAGGTTTCCTAATAGTTGAAAATAAAAAATTAAAAGAATAAATAACAAAGACTACTTCTTACCATTTTCATGGTGGTAAGGTTCATTCCAAAATAAAGAAAATTAATCCTTTATAAAAAATAATAATTTTCAAAAGCACTTTTTCAAAATGCACATAATAAAATGTTTTGCATAAAAATCAACCTCATCTAACAATCTTCATGATTATTATATGTATGATCTTTTCAAAAAAAATAAAACAAAATCCAAAATCATATTTTTAAAAGCACAAATGAACATTTTCACTCAATTCATTTTGATGAAGATTTCATTTTCAGAAATAAAATTCAAAATCATATTTCCAAAAGCACAAATGAACATCTTCAAAATTAAATTGATGAAGATTTCATTTTCAAAATAAAATCAAAATCATATTTTCCAAAAGCACAAATGAACATCTTAATTCAATTTATTCAATGAAGATTTCATTTTCAAAAATAAAATCAACAATCACCTTTTCAAAAATAAAATCCAAAATCATATTTTCCAAAAGCACAAATGAACATCTTTATCTAATTTACTGAATGAAGATTTTATTTTCGAAACAAAATCAACAATCACCTTTTCAAAAATAAAATCAACAATCACCTTTTTAAAATTTAAATGAACATGGATTCTGTATTTACCTAAATTTGCTAAGTAGAGAATCCTCTTATCAAAAAAATCAAAATCAAAAATCAAACAAAATCAAACAACACACAAATCCTTTATTTAGCATACTTAAATTTGCTAAGTAAAGAATTCTCTTTTCAAAATCAAAATTGAAACAACATTTGGATCTTTCATTTAGCATACCCAAATTTGCTAAGTAGAGATCCTCTTTTCAAAAAAAAAAAAAAAAAAATCAAAATAAAATAAAATATTTGGATCTTTCATTTAGCATACCCAAATTTGCTAAATGAAGATCCTCTTTTTCAAAAATCAAAATCAAAATCAAAAATTAAAAACAACATTTGGATCTTTTATTTAGCATACCCAAATTTTTTAAATGACAATCCTCTTTTTCCAAAAAAAAAAAAAAATCAAAATCAAAATCAAAAAACAAAAAAAATATAACATTTGGATATTTCATTTAGCATATCCAAATTTGCTAAGTGAAGATCCTATTTTCAAAAATCAAAAGCACACATGGATTCTTTATTTAGCATATCTAAATTTGCTAAGTAAAGAATCCTATTTTCAAAAAAAAAAAAAATCAAAACACATAGGATTCCTTTTATTTAGCATACCTAAATTTTCTAAGTAAAGAATCCTCTTTTCAAAAATCAAAACAAAATACATTTGCATCTCTTTAGCATACCTAAATTTGCTAAGAATCCTCTTTTAAAAAAATCATCAAAAACAAAATATATTTGGATTTCTTTAGCATACCTAAATTTGCTAAGAATCTTCTTTCAAAATCATCAACACAAAACACATTTGGATTTCTTTAGCATACCTAAATTTGATAAGAATCCTCTTTTTCAAATCCATCAAAAACAAAACACATTTGGATCCTTTATTTAGCATAGCCAAATTTGCTAAGTAAAGAACTTCTTTTCGAAAACAACAAAACACTTGGATTCTTCATTTAGCATACTCAAATTTGCTAAGTGAATATTCCATTCTCAAATTCACTCATGACTCACAAATAAGCAAACATAAAAGAAGAAAATTGTTTTCAAACACCTCACCTAGCATACTCAAATTTGCTAAGTGAGTAGATTCCAAAATCACAAATCAAAATAAAATCAATTGACCCTTTACTTTATCATACTCAAATTTGTTAAATAAAGGGTCCTCAAACTCAAAATTTAAATTCAAATATAAACCTATGGAAGCATCAATCTCTCCAAAAATATTTGAACCCATCAACATACATAAATTTGTTGAAAATGGATTCTTCATTCAAAAAAAATTTCCTTTCCAATCAATCTCAAAATCTCTCCAAATTCAAAGAGCCCCACTTAACATATCCAAATTGTTGAGTGTGGATTCAAAATTCTAAAACAAATTAAAGCAAATTTGATTTGGGTTTTCCAACATGAACTTCGCTTAGTTTTAGCTCAGTTTCAATGGCATAGAAGTACGTGTTCACATTTCCTTTCGGGATGGACTTGGTCTTGGATTGTCCCAGCCTCTCGCAGTCTGAATTCACCCACCTCATTTATTTTGGCCAAGGTTTTGAAGGGGCTAAGATCACATGTGAGGGGACCACCCTCACAACAGTCAGCAGAAGCCGGTCTCCAAGTCGAGATGCCATATGACTCAGAGTTTCCCTAACTGAAGAGGAAGGTTGTTCCTACAGTAGTAGCAATGCCGTGCACCCAATTTCCTGTACCCCATGGGCTAGCACCCACTCGTTAGCTCCCTCCAAGGAAAAGGCTCCCCTGATTCTAGGGATTGTCTCCTCTGCTTTCGAGGTAGGGTCTAGTTTTCATACTGCTAATCCCACCAATTCTTAGTGCTGAAATAAGAACCGCATGATCAAGCGATCATACCCAAGATACAAGGAGCTAGAGGCCACTGTCAGGCAGGGAGTTACCTAGGATAGTGTCTCCTCTCATAGAGAATAAATCTCCTCTCTAGATCTAATGGAGAATACACTAGAGGATTTTAGTTTCACCTACCAGACTTTTTTAGGCTCTTATCTGATGGAGGAGGTCATGCTTTAGATCACAGTAGAGGAGCTTACTGGACGATCGATGGGCTCAATTTGATTTACGTTAGTCATCCCCATAGTGTGGCATCAATAGTGAGAGGGCTAGGGAGGCCCATACATATATTACTAGCGGGCGAGGTACAGAGGCAGTACCCTGCCTTGTCAACTTTCCATATCGACGCTCTACCCATGACGGTCATACTGATCATATTTT
Organism: Cymbidium sinense; assembly: GCA_021442155.1. NCBI lineage: Eukaryota > Viridiplantae > Streptophyta > Magnoliopsida > Asparagales > Orchidaceae > Cymbidium > Cymbidium sinense. The sequence continues at coordinate 78,347,643 of CM038231.1, read as the reverse complement.
ACTGTCAGATACTACCCACCAAAGGAGAGGAGCTCCGACTTAGAGAGAGTTGATGGTGCCTCCTCCATACCATTCTACTCCATGCCCACCATCTCTACTAGTTCCATCATCCTCTGTTCCAGCAAAATCCATGAAGGTTGCATTCGGGGAAAAGAGAGCCCCACTAGTGATCGGGCTACGACCAAGAGATCTCATTCAATCTACACCGAGGCTGAGCTCTCCTGCTCGACCTTCTGCCCCAATTGTGGTGAAGAAGGAATGGCAACCTCGAAGTATAGTGGTCGTTCCATCACCACCACCACCATAGCATGCTATGGAGATATAAAAGAGGGAGGAGAGGAGACAGTCTGGCCACCATAGATCCTCCTAGAGTACCACCCACCCATCTAGTGATAGAGCATCTATCTTCTAGTGAGCATAGTCATCACAGGATTAGCTCTCCAACAATAGCATAGTTTAGGTGTCTTTCTGTTCATGATAGTGATCCTACTACCAGTCAGCCTCAATATTTTATACCTGTTCAGTTGGATCAATCCCTAGATGACATTGTAGCTCAGTATCTAGTGGAGAAGAAGAAGATCTTAGGATATGACAAGTCAATTTAGAAGATGAGAAGGTCAGTATTGATCATAATGAAGATAATCTTTTAGAGGATTCAGCGAGGGTACACATGGTAGACACCATGGGTTCCCTCCTTTGTGATCAACAGACTTTGGAAGGTGTTGCAACTGAGTAGGAAGACACAGCCTACTCGACCCAACACCTCCTTCAATAAATAAAATAAAAGGTTGAACAAATAGATAAGATGGGGAAGAGGCTTGAAGACTTGCTAGCAATAGTTTTGGCACTTCAGAACTAAGCCCCGGCAGTGCATCTTACTATTGTAGAGACTAGTCAGCCAGAGTTATTGCATGTCTTGGATCCAGCCAAGACTTTGCCTCCACTAGAGCAAGGCAGTACCAGCTTGTATAGGAAGGTAGTGCATTATACCTTCAGAAAAATGACATTAAAACCATGATTGAGCAGTAGGTGAGAGAAGCATTGGTGCAAGCCCGAGAAGGATCATTGGTTCCAAAGGGCAAACCTTACCCAGAGGAATTTGATGCCATCCAGTATCCTAAGGGTTTTGTGCCACCTTCTTTCAAGAGCTTCGATGGCAGTGAGAACCTACGATAGCACATAGCACACTTCAGAGCCAGCTTTTGCAATGCTGATGGTAGTGACGCGTTACTCTTCCATTTTTTTGTCGGCAGCTTAGCAGGCATAGCCTTTGATTAGAATGCTAAACTCCCTAATAGTTCAGTGAAGACTTTTGCTGAGTTGGAGCAACTCTACATTAAGAGGTTTGTTGGAGCTCAAAGGGTGACCAGGAGATCTCATTATGGCTCAACAATACTGTGAGTCCCTCATGATTATATTCTTAGATGATTAATTTGAGTATGAAATATGAACCACAGTCGAACAAAGATGCCATTAAAATTATGTTGAAGAATATTCATGGCCCGGTCGCCTTCATGCTCAAAGGTTTTACCATCAAGATATTTGAGAAACTAATCAACAAGGCAGCTAGATTACAAGGAGAAGCCAAATAGTTACCTTTTTTGGATCAATTAACAAAGCCAAAGCCATAAAAAGCTTATGAGAAAAAGCCAGGGGTAGTGATAGCAGTAGATAAAGGGAAGCAACTAGCCAAAGAGCAGTGTGAGAGACCTCAAGCTCCACAGCTGTCACTTCCACCTCCTCTACCACCATCGAGGCCATCCTATCGACCGCCACAGTAGCCTCCACGGCCTTCACCGCCTCCTCCTTAGCCATATCCACGTAGCAGCGGTACACATACCCACCAGGTAGCTACCATCCACCTACTCTTTTGGATAAACTAAATAAACCATATTCATTTAAGAGGGAGGTAATCAAGAAAATCTTTAAGAATCTATTAAAGAATCTGATTTTTAGCTACCCGAGCCTAGAAGGCCGGAGGAAGTGGGAAAAAGCAATGATCCTAACTTTTGCCCCTACCACCACATGTTAGGTCACATTTTGGAGGATTGCTTTATATTCAATGACTGGCTTGAGCATAGCTTCAAGACAGGCTCCATAGTTATCCCAAAGAAATACCTTATGGAACAATCATCCTGTTCCATTAGGGTAATCATTAGGGATATCTACGATCCTCTCAAAACTAAAGAAGGTTGGGATATCTCCTTATCTCGAACCTCTAAAAAAATTGTATCCAAAATCAAGAAACTTCCTTGTGTGATTGAGGCGCTTGAACCTCCAACATCAAGAAGGTTTGCAAGTTACCATATAACTGGGAAAGTGAGCTCAAGAAGAAGAGCACACCAACTGGATAGCCAAGTAGTGCAACCACCAACCGAACCCAATCTCCAGTCCACAGTTGTAGCTACTACTTTAGCGAGCACCTATACTTCATCTAGCTCTTCCTCTAGTAGACATCTTGTATCAGTAGATGAGGTCATCAAATCCCTCACCCCTATTACTTTACTTGATTTGTATTATGTACCTCCTTCAAAATCCAAGAAATTAAGGAATAAAACTAGTTTGAATTACATCTATGACACTTCTGATGGGTTATCTAATTCTACTTTTACTAAAAACTCTCTAACTATAAATAATAATTATAACAACTTCGATCTTCCTCCTTCTGATTTAGAGTTGGACTTTCCTTCTTTGAATATTACTTGAGATAGACTTGAAATCATCTAATTCTGAGGGCCCCAAATGAGAAGCTATAGGTGAGCCTAACAAGGAGGTAGAATTTTCCACTAAACTGCCACAAGATATCATCGAAGTCAACCTCCGTAGTGGCAAGGTTCTACCTCTTAGGGCAGCACCTCAAGATAAGGGAAAATAAGTCATTGGTTTAGATGATTGAGAAGCCCCTCCACATGATGCTGCACCCATGGATATTCTTATGGAGGATCAGCCTAAGGTGGACTACAATGTCCTTTCTCACCTAAGAAAGTTGTCATCTAAGTTAAGCATATATGATGCCCTTATCTGATCCAGAGATATGCTTAGCTCAATTGATCGCTATTGGAGAGAAGGCACATTATTCTAGAGAAGCCCAAAGAGTCACTTTCACATATGAAGACCTTCTTCTAGGGGACATGGAGCACAACCTTCCCCTCTACATTACAGTGGACATAGGCAAATTGACTTTCTAGTTCTTGATCCATGCATCAAAACATTATGAGTCTAAAAACCCTTGCCTATTTGAGGATCGATATCTCCATACTTCGGGGAGATCGGATGATGTTGAGAGGATTCAATAACAAGGTGAGAGGGCTTTAGGTTCCATAGTGTTACCTTTGGAGAGAGGTGACTTGAAGATTGAAATCGAGTTTTATATCATTGATTTGAATACTTCATTCACTGCTTTTCTTGGTAGGCCTTGGATACATTAGAATAAGATGATTCCATCCTCCCTCCATCAGTGCATCAAGTTCAGGAAGGATGGGATTGAATATTATGTCAAAGGAGATGAAAAGCCATTTTTAGTCAAAGAGGTTGAGATATATGAGAATGCAACCTACTATCTGCCTCAAAATATCTTTTCTCATGAACTTGGTCAAAATTTAAATTCAAAGGAAAAGGAGAAAGAAGAAAAACAAAAAGAAAAAGAAAAAGAAAAGAGAAATGAAAATACAAGTGAATGAGAAAAGGACATCGAGGAAGAAGTAGAGCTGCATATCACATTCCACCCATAGTTCATTCCATCATATGGACATATGGGTAGATGACTCCCTCACCACCGTGTGAGGAAGGACATAGAGGCACCCAGGTGGAAGACCCTGTTGGCGCCACCAACAGGTTATGTTCCAGTGTGAGTACCCTACTATTCACATAGACTTGGAATCTAACTCGGAGGATGAGTCTAATATGAACATACCAACCCCTCTCAATAGGTTTCATTGGAGGTGACACTCAAGCCAGACAGTGATGAAGACCAGGCCAACAAGCAAAGCATGAATGTATTTGAATCAAGTTTATGTGAAACTATTACGCAACAGTTAGGAACCTTAGCTCTAACCTCACTTTCCTCTCAAAAAGTTGAAGGTTTAGTAGTTAAGGAAGCCCGCCTTCCGTGGATGTCTAAGAGATTCTATTGGGATCATCATCCTCAAGTCCAGAAATTGATGTAGACTTGAGGATAATTTATATAAAGAATTAATGGAATTGCCTTTTGATTGGTACTCGCCTTGTGTTCTTAATCTTACAAAGAAGGGTTTGATTCTTTATACATGGTCTAAGCACAAGTTAGAGTACTTTGAGAAGCTATAAAACCACAAAGGTAGGGATGCACAATCAAGATCAGGACTAGGATTCAAGACAAGGTCCACCGATGATGACAATTCCGCTAGTTGTCACCAATCATTTGGAGTCTGATAGGTTCTTCAGCCACACTAGATCTTATGAGGATGTGTGTTTAGAAACTTCAAATGATGTAGATGATTTCCAAATCAAAGATGCACCTCCAAAATTTGAAGAGGAAATACATTCAACAATTGACAAGCTTAAAGAAATCAACCTCGGGATAGAAGAAAATTCATGCCCGATATACATCAGTTCATTGTTGAATGAAGAAGACAAAATGACTTAGTTAGCTATTGATTGAATTTAAGGACTGGATGGAAGAGATGCCCGTGATTATCTCCGATGTAGCAATCCACAACTAGCAATAGACCCTGACGTCAACCCTATCAAGCAAGTTCCTAGACGCATGCGATTAGAAATTGAACAACAGGTCATTTCTGAAGTCAGGTAACTGGTCAATGCTAGTTTCATCAAGAAAGAAAAATACCCTACCTAGTTAGCCAGTGTCATCTTAGTTAAAAAGAAGAATGACCAAATTCGCATATGTGTCAATTTCAAGGACTTAAATAAGGCATGTCCTAAGGATGAGTTTCCTCTTTCTATACCAGAATTAATGGTGGACATCGCTCATCTCATGCAAGATTCTCTTCATGGATGGGTCATAGGCTACAACCAAATCAAGATGGCCTGAGGATGAAAGAAATACGCTTTCAACCCGAATCTATTATTATAAGTTCATGCCTTTCGGCCTTAAAAATGATGGTGCTACATACCAATGAGCCATGACTCAGATCTTCAACAAACTCATTCATCATCAGGTTGAGTGTTATGTTGACAATCTAGTAGTCAAGAGCAAAGAAAAGGAAGACCACATCTTTGACTTGAGAGTTTTTTTTGAACGGTTAAGATAATATAACCTCAAAATGAATCCCCCGAAGTGTGCAATCGAAGTAGCTTCAGGGAAATTCCTTGGTTTTGTTGTCTAACACCGGGGAATAGAAATAGATCCAAAAATATCAAAGCTATCTTAGAAATGCCACCTCCTAAAAGTTTAACTCAACTCAGATCTTTCCAAAGGCGATTGCCATATCTAAGACACTTTATCTCCAACCTATCAGGAAGTTACAAGCCATTTTCAGCATTTGTCAATAAGGATGCTAAGTTCAAGTGGGATGATAAGTGATAGCATGCCTTTGAAATTATCAAGCAGTATTTGGTGAAGCCAGCTTCTAGCTCTATCAAAGCCACTCATCCTCTACACTAATGCATTGGATGACTCCTTGCTTTGTTGGCCCAAGCCAATGACGAAGGGAAGAGAGTGCTCTCTACTACCTCAACCATCATCTCCATTCTTGGTGATCTACCCACCTATCAACAGCCTAGCTTTAATCTTTACATCCCAAAAGCTACGACACTATATGCTTTCTCATAAGGTGAACTTGATTTCTAGAACCAATCCACTAGAGTATCTCATGACACGGTCAACGCTAGCCAGACATTTGGCATGTTGGTCCATGATTCTCTTGTAGTTTAATATCACATTCGTACCCCTCCGTGTAATGAAAGGACAAGCACTAGTGGATTTCTTAGTAGCACACCCACTTCCTGTGATTCTCAGTGATGATCTCCACGAAACAAATCATGAACTTAGGGGAGGTTGACAATCACCATTGGGAGATGTATTTTGATGGTGCGCTTCTTTCATAAAGGAGAAGAACATGATCTACTCTTCCAGAAAGGCAAGGGTAGAATAGTTCTCTTAACTCTAGATCTGATGTGATGAGATTCTCATATCTCTCAATCCGCACCAACAATGTATGAGGCTTTGATTACCAGTCTAGAGTTATCCATTATAGTGTGTGTCAAGAGCATCAACATCTATGGGGATTCTCAGTTGGTCATCAACCAGATTGTCGGGTCCTACAATGTCTAAAACCTAAGCTTCGTCAGTACCATGTGTATACTATGAAGTTGGCCCAAATCCAGGTCACCATCTACAAGGTTCCCAGAGAATGCAGTAGATGCTTTGGCCAAACTTGCCAAGAATTGGCATGCAAGATGAGTCCATTCAATAAGGGTCCAAAATAGACAAGTCTATTCTTATTGATGCTAACTTCGAGAGACTTTCTCTTGAAGGGTAGGTTGACATTGCCAATAAGTACAAGGAACTAGATTGGAGGCAACCGTTCATAGATTACTTGAACACCGGTAATCTACCTCAAGAGAAATCACAAGCCCATCAGATGAAATAGAGCTCTCTCTATGCTCGTGGATGGCACCTTGTACCAACGCCTTTCGATCAAATGTGGTTATGTTGGGAAAACAAGCCCATAGGATCATGACCGAGGTATATTTCAGTCTATGTGAGCACATCAATCCGTCCAAGATGAAAGCAAAGATCAAGAGACTAGGATACTACTAGCCTTGATGATTGATTGCATGGATGTATCTAGAAGATGCCATCAATGTCAAGTACACGGTGTGGTCCTACATCAACCACATAACATTTTCCACCTACATTGGCCTCATGGCCATTTGAGTGGGTACCAACATTATGTCATCGATCCTCCTTCTTCTAAGGGTCATCGGTTCATCTTAGCCACACTTTTCCAAGTGGGCGAGGCAATCCCTCAAAGAGGTCACAAAGATGTGCTTCTTTTAGAACCATATCATATAGGTTGAGTGCCTCGATAAATTATATTTGATAATGGTAATGCACATTCAAAGCACCAAGATCAATAGCTTCAGTAAGACATGTATAGATTGGAGATACTCCATCTACTACCCCAGAGCAATGGCCTAGTAGAAGCATTCAACAAAACTCTCATCCATACTAAAGAAGACATTTGATGATACAAGCGATAGTGGCATGAGCTTGATTGAAGCCTTGGGCACCATACCACATACAAAAAACTCCAACTCAATCTACCCGTTCTCCTTAGTGTATGGGTCAAAGCCATTCTACCTTAGAAGTTCAACTCCCATCACTAAGGATAGCATTGGGCAATAAGATCACTACAGAGTAGAATGCAAAGTTAGGATTAGAAGAGCTTGAAGGTTTGGAGGAGAGATGCCTACAAGCATGCCAAAACCTCAAGTTGTACAAGCCAAAATGATTCAAGCTCACAATAAGCTGGTCCCTAGGCTTTTCAAGTAGAGAACTTGTATTAGTCAAAGGAGACCAATTGTTGCCGAAAGATGGGAGGCAAGTTTGAACCCACTTGGGAAGGCCCTTTTATCATAAAAGGCCTACCAAGGAGGATCTTATCCTTATTGATTGTAAAGGGGAACACCCGATGCTTTGAATTATTGAGCTCTATTTGAAGAAATATTATCCATAAATCATGTTTGAAAACAATTATCAATAAAAGAATAAAATTTCATTCCAATTCATCAAAATCTTCTCTTGAAAGCATTGTTTGCTTGTCTTATGAATCTACCATGGTGGATAGGTGTAAGAGAACCCAAGAGGCATCATCCCTCTTTCATAACACGAACACAATCAAACGCAATTATCCGGTGCTACTAGAATAGGTGTGAGAGAACCCAAGAGGCATCCTATTTCAATTAGCATAACTAAGTTAGGTGTGAGAGAACCCAAGCAGCATCCTTTCTTGGTGGGAATCCAGGCTGCCATTCGTGGCACCATTTCATCAAATTCCCCAAGTGTGTTTAGGGTAGGTGAGAGAACTAAGAAGCATCCTATTCCTTTAACACAAGCAAAAAAACAAACACATATTTTTTATCTCAGCTATTTTGATGTGGGAGCCCCCCGTGGCACTCACTCATTTGCTTTAAGTCGGGATGACATGCTACCTTGCTAGTATGTCACCCTAGTGGTCATTTGTCTTGGATGTGAGTCCCACACTTTCTTCCTGACTTGACCATTACAAACCAACGAGCACTTGTTAGTTTGGTAGACTTCACTACCCAGCCAGTAAGCTACCTCATGTTGATTTTGTTTAAGAAGATGTGAGTCCCCATGCTTTCTTCTTGAACTAATCATCATATACTAACTAGGTCGAGTATATTTGAGGTTTAGGATAAGTCCCCCAGAGGTTCCTTTCCTCTTGACTATTTTTGAGTTGATATAAGTCCCATAGTGACATTCACTCAGTAGTCACCCTAGGATACACGGCCAAAGACTATCCCACAATCAATTCTATAGGAGGATGTGAGTCCCATGGTTTCTTCAGCTTGTGCAAAATGGGCACCTTAGGTTGGTTGATGTTCACTATGTTGACAAGACTCACCTGGATACACCACTCTTGGCAAGATGTGAGTCCTGCTTTCGAGTTGGCCACCATATTATCTTCCTTTTGGATAAAGCCCTTAGGGCCCCTCTCTGTCACTCTACTTGGATCACATCCTTTGTAACCCATTAGACACTACCCTGTTACTTTGGATTGATTTTCCAGTAGCCACCCCTATGGTTGGAGAATTTGTTCACCGATACATAGATTCTCCTTGATTCATAAATCTGATAGGTCTAGGCATATAAGCTCCTTCTCAGTATGATCCCTTGCAAACCAACAAGGTCCATGATAAATAAACCAAACAAACAAATATCTTGTGGATTGGGAATTCAAGCCCCAAAGGGCCTCTTCCTAAGGCACATCCTATCTTTGATCAGAACTCCCATAGAATTGCCTTGCTAAGCTTGAGTTGAGATAAGTCCCCTTCGGCACTCTTGTAGTCACCCTTAGGTGGGTTCAATCTATTTTCCACAAGGGTTCTGTCATTCTCCGCTAAGATGTTCTATGCATTCTTTCTAGCATAATCACAAATGAGTCCCTAGATCGTTAACATGTAACCTTACTAATGTGTCACCCCAATAGTCTTTTGTAGTGGAAGATGTGAGTCTGCTTTCTTCCGAAATCCATTGCAAATTGAAGGCACTCATTTTTTGGATAGTTCTCTCGGAGCTACTCCCTTTGGTTCAAATTTGAGATAGTTTAGCTATATAAGCTCCTTCTGCAGATCCCTCATAAATCAATGGAATCCATCAAAAAATAATTAAAAATGAAATTAATTTTGACTATCTTTGAGCTAATTCAAGTCCCCTATGGCATTCACTCAATCGCCCTAGTCGTTCAATTTGTGCACAAGCAACCAATTACCCAGTGATTTTTATTTTGGAAGATGAGTCTGCTTTTCTTCTTAACTTGACCATTGCAAATTGAAAGGCAATCCTTTGGTTGGATAGTCCTACATGTGGTTGGTAGACTACCCCTTTGGATTGGTAAATATGTATTAGACCAAGGCCAACATGGCCCCTACTCAGTGCAGTCCATTGCAAACCGATGGGATCCATAAAAAATAATTAAAAAATAAAATTAATCTTTGACTATCTTTGAGCTGATTTAAGTCCCCCAACGGCATTCACTCAATAGTCATCCTAGTTGTTCAATTTGTTGCACAGCAATCAACACTATAATGGTTCCTTATTTTGGAAGATGATGAGTCCCCACGCTTTCTTCTTAAACTTGACCATTGCAAACCAAAAGGCAATCCCTTTGGTTGGATAATCCTACTATGTGGTTGGTAGACTACCTTTGGATTGGTAACTGAGAAGCCTAGGCCCATGGCCCCAAAGGTCCCATCACAAACCGATGGGATCCATCAAAAATAATTAAAAATGAAATTAATCTTGACTATCTTTGAGTTGATTTAAGTCCCCGCATTCACTCAATAATAAGCCTTAGGTTGGGTTTCAAGTTGCCTTGCTAATTGATCACCCGAATGATCTACTTTGGAGGATGTAAGTCTACTATGCTTTCTTCCTGTTGCACACAAAAGGCAATCCCTTTGGTTGGTCCTACTATGTAGTAGACTACCCTTTGGATTGGTAAACGGTTAGGCTGCCAACATGGCAACTCAGTGCATCCATCAAAACCAATAAGGTTCATCTCAAAATCCAAAATTTTAAAATCAAACAATCCTCCTCCTGGAGTCAAACAAACAAATAAATCCAATCAACCTCCCTCGTGAGTCAAATCAAATCATCAAAACAATCAAACAAAAATCAAATAAATAAACAAATCAATATGCTTCCTGAGATGCAAACCTTTCTAGTTCCCTAGGATCAATTCTAATCCTCGCGGATTTCACAACCTCTTCTCCCTAGTGGATGACTTGAACTTCCTCTAGGAGAGTTCAATTTTCATCCTATGGAGCACAATCCTAAATCAATAAATCAAATCAATTTCTCCCCAACAAGATTCAAATCAAATCAAACCTCTCATCCCCCTGTGGATGACTTGAACCTATTTCCCTAGTGGAAGGTTCACATACTATATCCCTAGTGGATTCCTCCTTCACTCTCTTATGTCTTTGACATGAGTAGAGTCACATTGCACTAAGCTCTTGATTCCTTCTACACCTTGGGTTGGGAGTAGATCATTTCTATTAGTGCTTGTGATCATTCGGTGTTGTTGATCATCTCCACCATATATGTGTACTTCACACACCACACCTATTGGGCGCCCATTGTTGACCTCATTTTTAGAATGTGTCCTCAATCTCTCCATCTTAGACATAGGACCCCTCTTATACACTAAGAGTTCCTTAGTCTTAAGATAATTCTAGTGATTAAGTGAATAATCAACCTAACTCTAGAGACTTAGAAGAGTTAACCATAGGAATAGGTCATGCCTTAGGGTGTTAGGAAAACTTGCCTACCCTATAGCTTGAACCAAATCCTCACTTTTCTTTCAAGTCAAACCCTAAATCCAAACCAACTTCAAATCCAAATCAACTTCAATCCCAAATCAAATTCAAATCAAATTCTAACTTAATTGATTTTCTAAACCTTAAATCAATTCTAATGGATTTTCTCAAATCATGAATCAATTCCAAATGATTGAAACCCATGATTGAATTCCAAATTCAAAAATCCTTCCTAAGTCACTTTGATTCCATCTTATGGACTTAGCTCAAATCAAATTCAAATCACTTCAAACTCAAAATATTTTCTCATAACCCATTTATATTCTCATTTATATTCACAAATATAAATGAAATAACCAAAACCAAATTCAAAACTCAAACTCAAATCAAATTAACTATTTCAAGTCAAATTCTTGAACTTAGCCAAATCCCTCAAATCAATTCAAACCTTTGATTTTCTTCAAACAATCAATCCTTCAATCTTCAAATCACCAATCATAAAATTTAATCATCAAACAAAAAACTAAATTCAAAACTCAAACTCATGTTCATCCTTTGAACTTGAAATTGTCAAATGAATCAAAACCCATTTGACTCAAATCACTTGCAAATGGATTTATATTTCAATATAAGTCCATATGTGAGTTCAACCAAACTTGAATCAAGCCTTTCCACCACTTAGGCTCACTTGACCCAAAGTGACCTAAAGCACCTTTTGAGCCAAATTCTAATCCTACCCAAATTGGATTGAACTAAGCCCATCTAAGCCTCATTAGCAACAATCATCATAAGATGATCAATCACTCAAATTGGGTCAAACCAAGTCAAACCTAGCCTTTGACCAAGTCAACATTTGACCCAAATGAAACCTAAACTAGCCAAAATTCCACCATAGGCCAAATTGATTGAAACCATTGATCAAACCAACCCATGATCAATGTTTGAACTTGACCAAGTCATCATTGAGAACCTAACCCACTACACTTGGCCCAAGTTGACCCAACTTGACCTAAAAGTCAAAATGTGTCAAATCTTGATCTAAGCCAAATCAATCCAATGGGTCAAGTTCATTCTAAATCACTTGTTGAACTTGACCAAAGCCTCAATTGGCCAACTAGACCCAATTGACCATGAACCCAACTTGACCTAAAAGGTTAAATCAAACCAAAATTGATTAAACCAAAATTGCAAAATATTTCAAATGACCAACCAAACCTAAACCAACCCATGACCTAACCCAAAATGGGTCAAATTGGTCAACTTGACCCATTTGACCTAAATGAACTCAATTGAACCAAAATCAAATATAAACCAAATTGAATCAAACCAAAGCCATGAAAATATTTTAAATGGTCATATGAACTTGACCCAACCCTTTGGTTGACCCAATTTGAGAAATTGGTCAACTTGACCCATTTTGACCTAAATGGGTCAACATGAGCCAAATGATATCAAATAAACTCAAATTCATTGAAAATTGGCAAACCCAATTTCAAAATATTCTAAATGTCAAACTAAATCAAAGCCAAATGACATTTTACCCCTAGGTCAAGGGTAACCTATGGCCAATTCCACTTGAATTTGGTCAAATCCTTTTCATGGCCACTTGGCACCCTCTTAGTGGACCAAATGGACACTAATGAGCATGGTGCACATGACTGGGTTTGCACCACCCAACCCATGGCCAAACCACCAATTGGAAAATTCTCCACATGGAATCACTCCCACACTCATTTAACACATGGGCAACTCCTCACTACATTCCCTACCAAAATCAAATCACATGGCACCCCTAATAGCCTAACAAACCCATTCCATATGATCAATTTGATCAAAATGGATGGATAGCTCATAGCCGTATGATCCTTGTAGGGGGAGATATACTCCCCCCTAATTCCACTTCATTTGAGATCACTTGCCTGATGAGAGACCAAGCAAGCTCCCAAGCTCTCTCAATCCAAGCTTTCCAATTCCATTCTCAATTTTCTTAAGCCAAAAATGAGGAGGAAGAAATTCCACTGCTCAATTCACCACCAAACTCCAATTTCTCTTGCAAGCACCATCAGAGGACCCAATCGAGCTCACCCAAATCAAATCCCAAGCAATCAAGCCAAGCAAAGGAGGAGCTCGACCAAAGCCGCAAGCCATTGAAGCTTTACAATAGGAAGATCCACTCCACCTCAAGCCTTCAAACCTTCAAGCTTCATCTCCACTGACAAGCTACCTCAATGTTTGGGAGCACCTGATAGCCTCATGAGGTATGCCTCAAAATTGAGCTTAGGAGATTTTCTTTGGTCCTTTGAAGGGAACTTTCATCCAGTGAATTTGACCATTGGATGTCTTCCTTACTCTTGATGGTGTGTGAATCTCTTTCAAGAGCTCAAGTGAGCTCGGATCAAGCCTTGGAGGATGGACGGCCTCCATCTCCTGCAGGCGAGGGTAGGGATGAATCATGGACTGTCCATCCCACCTATTTTGGATGGACGGTCCTGATTAATCTGATTAGATCCTGCATTTTAATCCCTTTAGATCCATGAGTTTGATCGACCTCCATCTTTGACGAGAAAAATGCAGCACCACCGTACGGCGTAAATTTGACAACTTAAATAATAAATCCTTTCATGCATGTGGAAAGCGCACGCCGTCCATGGCACGGATTAGTTATATAATTAGGCTATTTAATTAATAACAATCATAGAAACTTCAAAAATACATAACTATGTAGAAAAATCCAAAAATGCAAACTCAACTTCATTTTAAAGGTAATTCAAAGGGGAATAATTTAAAATTAATTTTAATTGATTTTGAACATTGATATTTTCTTAATTTGAGTTTTATTGGGATGTAATTATGTTAATCACTCCTTAATTAATTCCAAACTCCTTAGGGTTAATTGGTGGAATGACCTCGCCTCCCATGATTTTCTTGGAATTTATTATTGGATTAATTTAGGTAATTGCTTATTTCATCTCTAATCACTCCCTTAATCAATTAAATGATTAATTAACCTATTAAATGATGATAAATTTATTAATTAATTTAATCATCTTGAATATGGATAGACTTAGGAAATGAGATTTTGATGTCTTTTCCAAATCTTTTCCCCTAAGTTTATTTCATTTGAATGAAAACTTAATTAATTTACAAATTGATTAATGATTTGATCATTAAATAGCTTAAATAACCAAACTCAAAATCAAAATTAATCCAAAACTTAATCACTTAATCAATCTTTTCTTGGGTAAATACTTAGGTGTTCAATAACCTAAGTAAGCTTAAGGAAATCAAATCCAACCTACATGTGTGGGAAGGTTATGAAAGTACTTAATTAAACCCTTTAGCTTAATTAATCAATAATTGTGAGCCAATTGCATTAGGCCCTTTCTTCTTTAGGTGCATTGATTTAAATTCAATGTGGTTGCATATCATATATTGGCTCATAATTGTTTGAATAATTATGTTAAGGAGGTGTAGATAAGGGATAATTAATGAATTTAATGTACACCTTAACCTAAAAAAAATATAAAATCAATCTAATGGTTCTAAAAATTAAACTAAATATTCACACATGTGGAGATGGGTTAGGACCAGCAAACCTTTTCACATTTCTAAATCAAATCAAACTCAAAACAAAAACTAAAATTTCTTTAAACAATTTGATTCACTTTAAATGATCTTATTCCATAGGATTGTCTTTAGGAATTAATTAAGGTGAATGAAATTACATGCTTACATCACTTTATTTCTTTCCTAGCATGCTAAGTGTTGTGTTCCATATGAAATCATGCATTCATGTCTTTTGAAAAATCAAATTAAAATGAAATATTTCCTTTATGTCAAATTGCATGTTTTGGCTAAAGTAAAAATATGAATGACTATTATCACTACTAAATCCAAAATTATTTTCAAAACTTATAAATCAAATGCTACAAATGAAAGGTATGCTACTTGTAATTAATTATATAAGTTTGCATGTGAGTATAACATAAGATGTGCATTATGTGAATTTTCCTTCTCTTCTCTTTAAACATAGTTTTGAATAGGATTTAAAAAGTGTATAGTTCATTTGAAACAAACACAAGACTTGTTTAAATCCATTCCTATGTTATCATTTAAGAAGGATCTTCACATTTACACATGTAAATTGCATAACCAAATCAAACATAAAAATCTTTTGCATGACTCTTTTTCCATTCATTTCTTTTTATGCATGCACATGTATTTAAGAAAAGTGGTATATTAGTCTGGACATCCCGGGGTTGTGAGGCTTTAAGTAGCCCTAAGAAGGTCTTGTACCTTATACCCCTGGTGTAGAAAATAATGGCATACTCACTTATGTCTTTCATACATGTAAATGTGCATTGATTAATGGATAAAAGAATCCCTCTTTTCTACTTAACAAAATCATGCATCCTAAAAACATCCAAATTTCCTTAAGCAACATCTCTTAGCATTCATCATTAAGGTGCTAAATACATGCATTGCATATATAGATATGCTTAGATTCATCCATATGCATGTTACACAAAAAAAGAAATAAAGTTGTGTGTATAGTAATTCACTTTAGTTAATCCTAAAATGCCTTTCTTATTTAAATAGGTTGATTTAGAATAAATCTAAACTTAGGACTAATTAAAACACATAATAAAATATTCACTAAATAAAAATCATTAATGAATCTATCTTAGAAATTACTTAAGGTAGGAGGAAAGAGAAGTTCTCTTCTCTTTTCCTCTCTTTACAACACTTAGTAATTAAGTGTAGGTTCATTCAAACCAAATCAAATCACCAAATAAAATCAACCAAATCAACTAAATCACTTAAATGAAACCACCCTCAAAGTTGAACCTTTCACGCTTAGAAAATTTTAACCTTAAGGCCTAGCTAACATATGCCACACAAGTCTTAAATGACGCACACATTAGGCTAAGTCACTATTTCTATTCCTATGTTAGGGCGGTGCATGGTTTGATACTTGATTTTAATTTGTGATATAATGTTTTAGTCTAGATGTTAGGTTGTATATGCGTTGACTGAATGGTAGAATGATCTTAGTTTAATCATTATCTTCTATAGGGGATTATGCTTAAGGGGTGAAGTAATAAAAATATAAATATTTTTGCTGTGTAGGTTGCTTATACCCCTAAGCATAATCCAAAAATAGACCAGATGGACTTGGTTACCCATGTGTGGGGTGTTAAGTCCAATTTATTCATATACATGCTTGGCATTGTGTGGTTTATTTAGCTAATCTCTATTCTGTAGGTTTTACTTAGATTTACTATTTCTCATTTTCATGTAATTTTATAAATTAAGATTTGGAATGAATGTTCTGGGGGATTTGGATGAACATTGGTCATAAGACTATGTCTTAAGTACCATGTGAAGCCTTTAGAGCAACCACAATCCAACCAACCAAAAGAAGAAAGAAGAAAGAAAAGAAGAAAGAAGAATGAAGACCCCCATAACATAAATTCCTTTTTTATTATAATTAATTCATTTGTAATTCAAATTATATAAGGGTAGATCTCTACCAATTTATTTTGGGTTTGTGTGGAGCCCACCAGGGTCTCTTATTCTTTTGCACTAGCTTTATAAATTATTTGATGTTTGTTTAGCTTGTGCATTAAGATGGCATGTTTTCTTAGTTTCTTCCTTATTTTGATGAATGGCCTGGATGCAATTAGGCTCTTAGAGAAAAATAATTTTCTTATCCAATTAATCAACTCAAAACTAAAAATAAATAACTCATAACCTCACATAAAGCTTAGGTTCTAAATCAAGATAAAAGATTTAGCAAACCCTTAGCTGGATGTTGTATGTTTTCACATCATGCAAAAAAGCCTCTTGTTTCACTCTTCTTATGGAGGATTTCCACCTTTTTCAGGAAACTTGGCTTGACCTTTGAGAGCCATGGTGGAAACACACCTCCATTCTTACTGATTTTAGCCCATAATCCAATTTCTCATGCATTAAGCATATGAATCCTAAAGCCTGTGTCTAATCAATTATCTTAAAATGAAAATAAAATATAATAAAAAAATTTGCATTAGATTTAAGTCATTAATCATACCTTACATGATCTAGTCTCTTAGGGAGTGTGTTTAAGGATTTAGTCTCTTTCTAAATAAACAACAACCTAGCTATCTTGCAAAAGCATATGACTTTCCTACATGCATTTAAAATCGTAGGAGGAGTTAGTTGGTGGCCACCCCCAGGCAGTTGTAAGTCCAACAGTCGGGTGGTTTATCCTCTATTATGGAGGTAAATTAAATGCCCATTTTTTCTTTAGATTTAGGTTATGCTTTGGCCCTCACCAAAGCTCTCTAGATTTAGGTTCAGAGGTTGCTACTTCTTTTTGCGGTCTACAAGCATAAATCCTCACCTCTTAGGCATTTTCACGATCTTGTGTTGTGGAATTATAAGCACTTGATTTCTGATAAAAATTCAACTCAAATAATTAAATCACTTCAATTTCAGAAAAATAAAGCCCAACCATAGGATAGTTTGGGATGCTTATTATGCTTCCTAGTATCATAAGCATCCCGTACTTATCTTCCTTTGGTTTCTATAATAACTCCCTCTTCTTGATCAATCCCACTTGATCTTCTAAAAATAAACTAAATGATTAATAGTCTATCTTTGAAATCTTTGGAGATAGTGATCATTTACCTTAATCATGAATATTCTTAAGGAATCTCATTCCTTAGGATGTAATTAACTATAGGGGCTTGCCTCCATAAGGAACTTAATGAACTAGATTTAAAATAAACTCTACTTTATTTTTTTATGTAAAGTAGGGAAAGAAAGAAGTACATCCGGGGTTTTGGCATGATTCTGATCCTCTTTGAGGGTACATATCGTTATGACCTTTTTCCAGTTTATTTTGCCCGCTTTGAGAAGAGCATATCTTTTTTCCCAGTTTATTTTGCCTGGTTCTTGAGATTATGTTCATTATATTCCAATGGAAGTAATTTAATGGCATTGGATGATTTTGATTTTTGTATATGTACTCTGCTTACCTCTTGTACATTTTGGACTTCTTTTCCGTTTATTTTGCCTGTTTGAGATTATATTCATTACATTCCAATGTAAGCAATTTGGAGGTTGTTTAGATGGTTTCGGAGTTTTAACATCAGATTCTCTGCATTTGAGGGTACTGATCATTTAGCCTACTTTTTTTTCAGTTTATCTTGCCTTCTTCTTGAAATTATATTGGGCATTTCAATGGAAGCAATCTAGGTGTTTGGATGGTTTCTGAGGGGTATTTTACATCTCAGTACTCTGCCTTGAGGGTACAAATCATTTAGGGCAAACTTTTTCTAGTTTATTTTGCCTAGTTCTTGAGATTATGTTCATTACATTCCAATGGAAGCATTTGGAGGCTATTTGGATGATTTCTATGAGGTTTTTTTGCATCTGTACTCTCTATACCTCTCTTGAGAGTACATATCATTTATGACCTTTTTTTTCTTTGGCCTGGTTCCTGAGTTTATGTTTAGGACATTCTAATGGAAGCAATTTAAAGATTATTTAGATGGTTTCTGGGGGTATTTTGCATCCTGCATTCTCTTGAGGTACAAATCATGACCTTTTTCCATTTATTTTGGCCTTCTTGGAGTAAATATGTTCATTACATTACATCATAAGTAGTTTAGAGGGTGACTGGTTATTTTTATAGGTTTTAGATCTGCATTCTTGTACCTCTCTTGAGGGTCAACATTTTAGCCTTTTTCCAGTTTATTTTGTCTATTTATTGAGATTATGTTTAGGGCATTCCAATGGAAGCAATTTGAAAGCTGCTTGGATAGTTTCTGGGGGGGTTTTAGCATTTGTACTCTCTGTACCTCTCTTGAGGGTACAGATCTTTTATGACCTTTTTTCCAGTTTATGTTACCTATTTCTTGAGATTATGTTTATTACATTCCAATGGAAGTAATTTGATGGCTGTTTGGATAATTTCTGGGTGGTATTTTGCATCTGTATTCTATCACATATTTTTGGAGCTATTTGGCCAGATGAATGCTCAATGCAATGATGAAGTCATGATGTCTACCCAAATTTGGGGAAACTCCTTGGCACCACTATTCAGAATGAAACGGAGGCGTATGCACTGTACTGTGACTATGCACATCAAATTGGCTTCAAGTTTAAGGACCATACTAATAAACTCAAGAAATAGAAATCAAAAGATTTTCTATGTGCAAAAGCGGTTAGAAGAAGTCCGCCAAATGGCTTAACAAAAATTCGAAAGTTGATACAAGAACTGGTTGTCCGGCCATGATTAGATTCTCTGTTGATTTGGAGGGGAATTGGATGATTAAAAAATATACAGAAAGTCATAATCATTCTTTGGCAGAGGCTACTGACCTACATCTTCTCAGATCACACAGATGCATTAGCGATGAGAAGGCATCTGTGTTGAAGACAATGATAGAGGCCGGAATTAGAGTAACTGATGCATTCAGCTATCTAATTGAGGAAGTTGGCGGCGTAGAGAATATTGGGTTCACAAAAAGAGATGCTTTCAATTTTATTCAGAAAGAGAAAAGATCGAGGATTGTGAATGGTGACAGTAATGCATTAATATAGTTGTTTAAGAAAAGGCAAGCAGCGGATGGGATGTTTGCATGAGATGTACAGGTTGATGAGTCGGATTGCTTAGTAAGCTTTTTTTTGAGCAATGGCATGTCTAGGATAGAATATGATTGCTTAGTAAGCTGCTATGTTTTATACAAGAAAGGTTTATACTATGTTTGAGGAAGAATTTTTGCTTGGAGTTGGAGGCCTATTAAGAACAAGTCGATGACAAAGACCATGGAGTATTTGGTGAGAAACTTAGAGAATAAAATGCATCCAAAATATGATGCATTTTGATGGGACTACCCAGATGTAACTTGTACTTGCAAAAAATTTGAAATGATGGGATTACTTTGTGCCCACCGTATCATATCCGAGTTCTTAGTTAGGAAGATGTTGTGATTCAAAAAAGTATCTTCTCATGCGATGGTCTACTAGAGCAAAGAGGGATATTTACATTAATAGTGCATATAGAAAATTAAGAGATGTGGAAAGCACAGATGGAAATGCTACTGGCATTATTTTTCGGAACCACATATGTCGATATGCATATCAAATAAGCGTAAGACATGATAAGAGCGAGACTATATGCTTGGATCCTTAAAAAATTATATGATGATATCGACTATAATAAGTGGGAATTCTCCTCGATGAGCGAAGAAGAAGAAGTCAACCACAGACAAGGGAAAAGACATCTTAAAGGATCCAAAGCAACGCCCAAAGGGTGTTTCCAACTCAAGGCTTAAGGGATATTGGGAGAGATCCAAGAAAGCCAAGAGTAATTTTCTATTTGTATATTAGATTTTTTAAATATTGTTGTTAATCTTCAAACCATTCTTTTGTTGTTGCAAAAACCAAAATATAATCTGATAGTGTTGCAGAATGTGTTTCATCACAAGTTGCATCACCTTTCTCTATTATGCCAGAGTATTTTTCAAAGGTATGCATAGAATACCACATATCGATGCCGTAAGAAATCATCAACTAATGATGTTCTATGCGCAGAATTTAACTCGAACTCCACAATCATCAAGGGCACTTCGATGATGGATATTATTTTAGGAAAACATTTTAATGCATGAAATCATCTAGTTTTGTGTTCTTCGACTGTAAAATCTTTTCTATAATGCTTTAGAGTCTCTAAGATGACTCTCTATAACTTAACAGGCATACCAAGATATTTAGACTGTATTTAGCTAGGGAATTTTCTCACTAAGCTGTTCGTAGCTCTTTAAGCAGTAGTTATTGAGTTAATCCCCCAAGGACCTTGTAATCATTCGACATAGCAAAATATGTGCGACATTACCAATGGAAGTAGTTTGAGGGTGGTCGGTTATTTTTTATGTTTTCGCATTTGTACTCTCTTGAGGGTACAGAATATTTAGGGCCTTTTTTCCATTTTAATTTGCCTATTTATTGAGATTATGTTTAGGGCATTCCAATGGAAGCAATTTGAAAGCTTCTTGGATGGTTTCTGGTGGGTATTTTGCATCAGATTCTCTGTACCTCCCGAGGGTACGATCATTTACCTTTTCTAGTTTATTTTGCATTCTTGAGATTATGTTTAGGCATTCTAATGGAAGCAATTTGGAGGTTTGGCTAGTTTGGATGGGTATTTTGCATCTGTACCTCCCGAGGGTACAAATCATTTATGGCCTTTTTCTTATTCGATTCTTGAGATAATGTTCATTACATTACGCTTATGCAATTTGAAAGTCGTTTGGATGGTTTTGGAGGTTTTGCATTCATTTCTGTTCTCTTGAGGGTACAGATCATTTATTGCCTTTTTTCCAGTTTATTTTTCTTGAATCGTGAGATAATGTTGATTACATTCCAATGGAAATTTTTGTTTTGGTTTCGGATGTTTTATGTATTCTGTAGCACTCCTCTGAGGGAAACATTTATTTTTTTCCAGTTTATTTTGCCTATTTATTGAGATTATATTTAGGGCATTCCAATGAAAGCAATTTGAAAGCTATTTGGATGGTTTCGGTATTTCGCATTTGTACTCATCCTTTCTTGAGAGTACAAAACAGAAATTTTTTCTAATTTATTTTGCTGTATTGAGATTATGTTTAGGCATTCCAATGGAAGCAATTTAGAAGCTTGGATGGTTTTGGAGATCATCTCTTAACCTCTCTCATTTATACCTTTTTCCAGTTTAATTTGCCTAATTCGTGAGATAATGTTCATTACATTCCAATGGAAATAATTTGGAGGCTGTTTGGATGGTTTATGGATGTTTATTACTCTCTCATTTTTGAGGGAGAATATTTAGACCTTTTTCTAGTTTATTTTTCCGCTTATTGAGAGATTATATTTAGGGCATTCTAATGGAAGCAATTTGAAAGTCGCTTGGATTGTTGGGTATTTTTTTGCATCTCTCAGACTCTCTTGAGAGTACGAACATTTGTGCCTTTTTTCCAGTTTATTTTTCCTGTTTATTGAGATTATGTTTAGGGCATTCCAATGGAAGCAATTTGAAAGCTGCTTGGATGGTTTCTGGGGGAGTTTTTGGCATCTATACTATCTGTAGCTCTCTTGATGGTATAGAATATTTAGGGCCTTTTTTTAATTTATTTTGCCTGTTTATTGAGATTATGTTTAGGGCATTCCAATGGAAGCAATTTGAAAGTCGTAGGATGGTCTTTGGGGTTTTGGCATCCTCTTTGTACCTCTCGATGTACGATCATTTAGGGACTTCTTTTTTCAAGTTAATTTTTCTTGCTTCTTTAAATTATGTTTAAGGCATTCCAATGGAAGCAATTTGAAAGCTGCTTGGATGGTTTCTAGGGGGTTTTGGCATCTGTACTCTCTGTACCTCTCTTAAGGGTATAGATCTTTTATGGCCTTTTTTCCAATTTATTTTTCCTGCTTCTTGAGATTATGTTCATTACAATCCAATGTAAGCAATTTGGAGGCTGTTTGGATGGTTTTTGGGGGTTTTTTGGCATCTGTACTCAGATCTCTTGAGGGTTGAGTATTTAGCCTTTTTTGAGTTTATTTTGCCTGGTTCTTGAGATTATGTTCATTACATTCCAATGGAAGCAATTTGATGGCTGCTTGGATGATTTTGGGTGGTTTTACTTGCATCTCATCTCTCTGAGGGTACAGAGCATTTATGGACTTCTTTCCCAGTTTATGGTTCTTTAGATTACTTTCATTACATTCCAATATCATTTATGGCAAAACTTAATTTATAATTTTAAACTTAATGTTAAACAATTAATTTTACTTTCTATTGTTAGCACAAGCCAACATATATTTATGATCATCAAAATCATGATTATATATTTAAGCTCATGGAGTTAATGATTTCTAATGTCAACTATCAATTGTTTGACATCCAATCATTCTGACATTCAAAAGTATAGATTCATATCTATTACATTATATTAATGTATTCTTCATTTTAGGAAAATTAATCTTTTGAGATCAATGAGTTATTAATGAATCATTTGAACTAAATCCTATATCAAACTAAACTTAGTATAGTTCTCGACAGATTTAAAAAATATAGTGCAAGAGAACTCAGCCCTAAATATATTCATTTTCTTGGGCCAGTCATGGTGGTCAGCCCGGTTCACTGGGAGTTTGTGGATTGCTGCCTCCATGTACTTGCAGATAAACATCCATAACACTGTTATTGATAGCCCCACTCACCATTTTGATTGGCCATTTTTTGGGATCGTAAAAGAAAAAGATCTTCAACAAGTAACTTGATAATAGAACATAATCTCAATAAGTTGGCAAAAAACAAAAGTTAAGAGGAACCAAATTTGAAAATTTTACAATCTCGGAAGAATGCTCTTATGGATTAGTTTGGATAATGAGTCATAAAAATACGCCCTAACTTAATATGCCCAACCGTGAGTGTCCGTGTTATTATCTATAATGGCGTAAGATTAACTCGACCCTCAATACATGCGTAGTGACATGTTGGATGAACATTTTGCTCTCCGTCTTTAGGCCGTACCTGGCATAACTCTGCAAGAAAAGAAGAGAACGATTATAGATTCTAGCTTTTATCTAAACAAACAAGAATTGAATCATAATACCCAAGATTCTTGTGGGGTAACATACCCAATGCAAGCATGAAATGTACAAATAAAATATACCCGACAGTGAATACTTTTCGCTAGTAAGAAGGGGCATCAACGTGTGCCGATGATCATCAATAACTCATCGACCGCCTCGCATAATAAGGATATTCCCCACGAATACGATCACCCTACAAGTGAGGAATGTAAAGCGAGCTTAATTAAATGAATTGGGTATTTTATATATGAAGATGGAGTTGACTGAAGAATGTATTACTTGTCCTTGAATCGAGAGCACGACGTGTCAATAAGCTGAAGCATCGGCTTAGGCAGGACATCTCTAGATGAGAAGTCTACAAATTGATATGCCTCTACTGGCTGCAGCAAAATTACTGATGATGAAAGTAACTGATGAAGAGCTAGATTCACTATGAATTATAGATCGATCTACTGAGATGATTCATACCTCCGACTGATGCTCCTCCACCACAATGATAATAGTGTGTGGGTCATCAACCTTTATTGGCTCATCTTTGCGAACCTATAAAAAAATTAGTGAAATCTATTTCTTTTATCTCAAATTTAAAAGAAAGTAACTTAATACCTCTTGGCTTTTCATCTTGAATGGAGGCCACCGACATCACTTATTCTTGTCGTGACTTCATGAAAGGGGAACAAACTGCTTGCCTCTTCCTCATCTGTTGAGCCTTCACACCATGTTCAATGCTACCGATTACAGGCTTCATAGCATCGTCATGTGGCTGGCCCACAAGAACTTCACCAGTGAACTCCACATGGGCTTCCCCATTGGAAGTATCCAACTCCACAGTGGAAGCTCTTGTGGTAGCCTCCACAAGAGCTTCCTCTACGGTAGCCTCCTCAGGGCCTTTCCAAGTGGTAGCTTCCTCAGGGGTACCCTCCACAGGGGAAGCTCATGTGGTAGCCTCCTTAAGAGTTTCCCTTGTGGTGATCCCCACAGGAACCTCCCCCACACCGGGGTGGGACACTGCTGCCTGGCAAGAACTTCCTCGATAGCAACAACTCGCAAATCAAACCCATCCATCCTTTTCATCGTTGTTGCATGAAAAGATAATCCTATATCTTTCAAGTCCAAAACCAGTATCCTCCACCCAAAGCTTGTTATGGGGGGTAGTGAGGGCATGCTAGATACACCGGATGGGAGAATATCGAGGAAAGACATATGGAGAGTCGGCTGAACTCATTGGACTTAAAATGGGACTGCTATGCTCGACATGTATTGTTGGGGTGGGACATGATTTAAGAGTCTCCTCTTCTAATATGTCCTCGAATGAAAGGCAGACCTATGTTAAACCGATAAGAAAATGTGAAGACATACAACATAAATAAAGACAATCTTATATTAACTAAGTGACATTATTATATGTCACCTAGTGTCCTCCCAAACTAGTGATAGTATTATTTGGAAACTCTATTTTTGCCCATCGCAAAGATAATGCGATGGAAATGATGCTTATGATGCTTATGTGCTCACCATATCTACAACAATGAATATTTAAAATAGTTAACTTCAACGCATTAAATTACACATTCACGGAGATATAGAACATACCATCAAGAGTGACAAAAGCCACTCATGTAAGCGCCTCCGGTCAATCATTGATGTAATAACATCAAATTGGGAAACTAGAAAGTCTCAAATGGCCGCCTTGTATTCAAAGAATCTATCTATGTCATCAGCGTAAGCAATCAATTTCAATGCCACCCTATACAAAAAATAGATTTGACAGTAGAAAATATATGTATAACTGTACAAACTGTGCTACAGGAAATGAGCCATCCGAATACTCAAGTTGATTCTTGTAGTTTAATGAACTGAACTGCGACAACTGAGATTTCTGCCATAAGACCTTCTCCCCTCTGTTTGGCATCCCTATCATCAATGCAACTTCATCGGGGGTGAAAGGAATTCACTGCCCACCCAACAAGAAAGCTTACTTTCTATGTCCCAAGACAAAGATCGATGTAATGGCAACCCAGTCTTGCTTAATTGGAGTCTAATGAATTGATGCGATGAAGCCTCTTTAAAATGTCGGTTTCATCAAGAAGCTTCATAATATTATCAACAGTTCTTATAGTGGTAGGCGCATCTCAAGTTATCCTTTTCACATGGTAAACTTCAAAAGAAAAGTCAAGAGTAATGAATACGATGCAAATCACCCATCAAAACCAAGCGAACAGCTTCCAAATTGTTCCTAATAGACTATACAGATGCAAAAAAAACCCCCAGAAACCATCCAAACAGCCTACAAATTGCTTCCATTGAATGCCCTAAATATAATCTCAATAATTAAGCCAAAAAAATGAAAAAAGTAAGTCATAAAATATCTATACCCTCAAGAGAGGTACAAAGAGTACATATGCAAAATACCCCTCGAAAACCATCCAAACGCTCAAATTGCTTCCATTGGAATGCCCTAAACATAATCTCAATAAACAGGCAAAATAAACTGGAAAAAGAAGGACTAAATGATCAATTAAGAGAGGCAGAGAGTGATGCCAAAACCCCAAAGATCATCCTAACTGCCTCTAAATTGCTTCCATTGGAATGTAATGAACATAATCTAAAGAAGCAAGCAAAATAAATTAGAAAAAGAAGTCCCTAAATGCTTTGTACCCTCTAGAGAGGTACAGAGAGTACATATGCAAAAAACCACCCAGAAATCATCCAAACAGTCATCAAACTACTTCCATTGGAATGTAATGAACATAATCTAAAGAAGTAAGCAAAATAAATTGGAAAAAGAAGTCCCTAAATGCTCTGTACCCTCCAGAGAGGTATAGAGAGTACAGATGCAAAAAAAATACCCAGAAATCATCCAAGCAGCCATCAAATTGCTTCCATTGGAATGCCCTAAACATAATCTCAAGAAATAGGCAAAATAAATTGGAAAAAAGGCCCTAAATGTTCTGTACCCTCAAGAGAGGTACAGAGAGTACAGATGCAAAATACCCCAGAAACCATCCAAACAGCCTCCAAATTGCTTCCATTGGAATGTCCTAAATATAATCTCAAGAAGAATACAAGATAAACTAAAAAAAGTAGGCCCTAAATGATCTCACTGAGAGGTATAGAGAATGATGCAAAATACCCCAAACCATCCAAACATCTTCAAATTGCTTCCATTGGAATGCTAAATATAATCTAAAGAAGAAGGCAAGATAAATTGAAAAAGTATAAATGATATGTACCCTCGAGAGAGTACAGAGTACGATGCAAAATACCCTCCAAAACCATCCAAACCTTCAATTTGCTTTCATTAGAATGCCCTAAATATAATCTAAACAGCAAAATAAACTGGAAAAAAGGTCATAAAGATCGTACTTAAGAGAGTAGTGAGAGTAGATGCAAAATACCCCTGAAACCATCCAAGCGACTTTCAAATTACTTCCATTGGAATGCCTAAACATAATCTCAATAAACATGCAAAATAAACTGGAAAAAAGGCCCTAAATGTTCTGTACCCTCAAGAGAGGTACAGAGAGTACATATGCAGAAAACACCCCAGAAACCATCCAAACAGCCTCCAAATTGCTTCCATTAGAATGCTCTAAATATAATCTCAAGAAGAATGCAAGATAAACTGAAAAAAGTATGCCCTAAATGATATGTACCCTCGAGAGAGGAACAGAGAGTACAGATGCAAAATACCCCCCAGAAACCATCCAAATAGCATTCAATTTTCTTCCATTGGAATGCCTTAAATATAATCTCAAGAAGAAGGCAAGATAATCAAATAAGTTTAAATGATCTCAGACTTAGAGTACAGAGAGTACAGATGAAAAATACCCCCATAAACCATCCAAATAGCCTCCAAATTACTTTCATTAGAATATAATGAACATAAACTCAAGAACCAGGCCAAAGAAATTATAAAAAAAGGTCATAAATGATTTATACTCTCAAGAGAGGTACAGAGAGTACAGATGCAAAGAACCCCCCAGAAATCATCCAAACAGCCTCCAAATGCTTCCATTGGAATGTAATGAACATAATCTCAAGAACCAGGCTA
The DNA here is from genome assembly GCA_021442155.1 of Cymbidium sinense. Classification (NCBI taxonomy): domain Eukaryota; kingdom Viridiplantae; phylum Streptophyta; class Magnoliopsida; order Asparagales; family Orchidaceae; genus Cymbidium; species Cymbidium sinense. The sequence goes on along the minus strand of CM038231.1, from coordinate 78,319,964 downwards.
AAGAAACTGGAAAAATAGCCCTAAATGCTATGTACCCTCGAGAGAGGTACAGATAGTACAGATACAAAATAACCTATAAAAAAACCAATCTTTCACTGGACGGTGAGAAAAATAGAGTAAACTCAAAATTCATTCAAGTTCGGGAATGCATGTGTAAATACCTCATGTAGTCTCCTACAATACCTAAATTTTTGATTTTCTATATCATCGAATCAAGCGGACGCGGCGCCGATCGAGAGGAGGCGAGAAAAATCCTTCATCGAAAGAAAGCCCAAAAGCTTGCGATGAGGAATGTCGAATGACAGTATCATCTCGTTCTTATTCTCTTGCTGTTTGAAAGAGATGGGTTGGGTCGGGCCAGGGGAAGCATAAATGGTGTCGTGAATACACCATCCCTTTACTGGCCCGTCATCGCAAATGCTAAAATAGGGAAAAAATATTGGACACGTGTCGACCATGGATTGGAGTCCGCATGTAAAGCTACGTGCGGACTCCAGACGTAATATTTTCTCCCAAGCAATGCAACCTCCCATTCTATCTTAGCCAAAGTTCTCTCCCTCTCCCATTTGATCAAGCTTCCACGGCTAAGTACATCAAAAGAATACATAGCGGCAACTAGCCATTATTGTTGGTGCATAGCATGCTATGGGAAGGTGCGGATGAGCGTCGAATTCCACACTGCAACTATAACTCCACGTTCCTCCCCAGCCCAAGAATGGCGCAGTAACAAGATGGAGGCTTCGTTTTGTGAAGAACCCGAGCTATGGCTCTTTGAGCTCATCATGGCCACCAAGATGACAATCGGTAATGGTGGTTCGCTGCACCTCCGACTAGTCTCATGTATCCCGTCACCTCCTTCCCTACCTTCTTCTTGGTTCCTCATCCTTTCCTTCAATTTTTCCCCTAGCCGCTTCCATTCTCTCATTTCATCTCAAAGTCGCCGAGGTACCTGCACGCCAGTGAGGTCGATCGGTGGCAAACCATGGAGACTATTTCCGGTGAAAGCATGAGCAGGGAAGAGAATTCATTTAAGAAAAGGGAGAATAGAAAGAATGAGAGAAGAAATCATGGTAAGAAGACACATCTCAATCCTTTAGAGAAAGGTACATTGAAAAATAAGTAAAGGTTTAAACACAAGAAGCGGAAAACATCTGTGGCTAATGATGGCTTCCTTATCAAGTTACATGAAAGGAAGAGATCCAAAATCCCTCATCGATTGAAAATCCTTTAAAGGGACATGAAACCTCGCTCAAAAAAAAGGGTTGATGCGAAGCGCAAAATATTTTTAAAATTTTGAATTTGTTTGAGAGTAATGAGGCTGACATGGATGTGCATCCAACTACAAGTGGCAATGCCTTGGAAGAAACTAGGGAAAAAATTGAACTTGCTACTAACATGATTATTAGTCAAACTTTACAATGTCTTCTTGAAGGATGTGATTTGTAACATTTCTGTTCTTTTCTTCTAAATAGTGCAGAGGTTTAAACAAGTTTATTGATGCCACAAAGCAAAAAATTTAAAGGAGAAGTCCTAAGTATGCTAGACGATACTACCTCTAGTTATCTACTGGAGCAAAAAAAATGAAGGCAGATGAAAGGACATGTATATACATGCTTTCTTTTATGCAAGTATGAAGATCACATTATGGTCAGTAGAGTTGACGAGTTTGAAGATCTTGTTATGCTCAGTAGAGCTAACAGGTAGAAGAACACGGTCGTAGTGTCGCAAGACACTGACCGTTATGCTCAGTAGAGCTGACGGGTAGCCTGAATAGACTCCCGATGCAGCCCCTATATGGGGAAGACGCCGGGAGGCTGTCAAAATTTAGACTGACAGATGACTTAATTTATTTAATACAAAATGAACTCTATGCTTACAATTAAAATTTGAATTGAAATTGCAAGTATTTGAAGACCATGTTATGCTCGAGAGCGGGGTTAGAAGACTACTCGTAGTTGAGACATCGACCGTTATGCTCAATAGAGTGGCGGAAGGTCGAATAACCCTGCGCGGGACCGGAGGTTATCGAATTTGGATTGACACAAAGCTTAAATATGATTAAATAAGAGTATTAATAAGATTAAATTAAACTTAAATGAAAAAATGATGAATCGAAGCTGAACCTACTCACAAAAAAATTCTAAAGGTCTTTAAATAAGAATAAGTTTGTAAGCTTCTTAGCGATCACGAGCCAAGTTTAATTGAAACTTAAAGAGTTCAATGAGCTATGAACTAGATGTTAATAAATAAATATTAATCTAAATAATTGAACAAGAGCTCAAACTTACAACATACGCCGATTAACACATGCATAATAGAAGAAGTTAATTAAGGATTCAATTAAACTCTTGCACATATTATAAAGCATGATTAAAACTCAAATTTAATATCTCAAAAGTGTGCAAACATTCTTAAATACAACTGCATGTGCCCCGACACTATGGTGAATGCTTAAACTTAGTGTCTGAGGATGCTGCACAAGTTGATTCTCGATTGGGTCTACGGACTGGGTCCTGGTTAATAGAACTTAATGATGTTGTTATAGCTTTCTCCACCTAAGAAAATCTCTGAGAAGCTAATTTTGTCATTTGGCAGTATAACGACTATCTCCTATCTCCCCAATGATAGCTGAGTTGATTGAAGATATCAACTGAGGGGTAACTATTATCAAAATATTTAAGATATTATATTCAATATTCTCAAATTCAAAATCCTCAAAATATAAATCTAGATATGATCCTCTATTATTAAATTAATAGAATCATCAAGATCTGAAATAATAAATTAAATGACTTAAACACTCGCATGGGCCTCGACACTATGTTGAATGTTTAAGCTTAGCGTCTGAGGATGCTGCGCGGGTTGCTTCTCGGTTGGGTCTTAGGACCGGGTCCGGGTTAACAAAATCTAAAAAATCTAATAATTATATTATAATACTTTTAGCATAATAAAACATCTGATAAGCTAATTCTGTCATATGACAGCTGATCTGATCCTCTATTATTAAATTAATAGAGTCGATAGGATCTGAAATAGTGAAGCAATAAATCACCCCGATGATGGCTGTGTTGAATGAAGATTTCAACTAGAGGGGATACTTATCATAAAAATGTGCTTGCAACCTCAAATTGAATTAATCAAACTCAAGTATCAATGCAAATGTAAAATTAAATAAATCACCAAATTATAAATTCTTAAATAAAATTTAATTTATTAAAAACTTAAAGCCAAAAATCCAATTCACCTTCGCTATTGTTTGTCGAAGGTGACAAATTAAGAAAACTCTAGCTCACAAAGGAGCCAAAGTCAAATCAAGTACACAACTATGTTTACTCTCAAACAATCTCATATCAACAAGGACGGACGTGTCCCGACTACGCGTGGTTTGGCCAAGAGTTCCACACATGATGCGATTGACGAGTCCTCGACGGGTGGTTGTCACTAAATGATACCATTATATTACGGTCATGATTGTAGCCCGTATGCTCCCTAATGGCTCTGCCTTTTGAGTTTTGAATCATAGGGTATACTTGATTAGGCAAAAAACTCTCTGTTAGCTAAAGTAGACTTAAGCTTGTCTCTTAAACAAACACCACCCCAGGTCTGCAAGGATTTCTTGGATGATGCAACCCATGCCTGCTGACAAGGATCCTTTGGTCAGGTTGGGTCGACTACCTACTATGACTAAGTATACTAGGGATTGCGATAGCCCGGGATGACATAACCATGGAATCTAGATCGGACACGTCATCGTTCCCCCAACCATCGACTTTAAGTTAAATATAATGAATTTCATAAATTCTAAATTCTGAAACTCCATATGATGCTACTATACGCTACGCACTAAGCAACCTAACGACTAGTCTTAATCGAAAGTTCTCTCTCAACATATAGAGGGGTAATTAACTATCGGTGCTTGCGCCTAGAGAAAACTTGGAACCAGATCTAAAGTCCTCACACAATGAGGGTGAAATCTCTGGGTAGTGTCTTATCTACTATTCCATTTGTCTTTTGAAAATTTCACCGACACTTTAAATCATTCTTTTCATCGAAGTGGTCGGTGGAAAATTTTTGGAGCCCACAAATTTTTGGCGACTCCACTGGGGAAATGTTTCTCTTTTCATCTTTGACTAATTGAATCTAAGCTATAGTAATAGTGGAGTATAAAAAAATTGAAAAAAAATCAATTATCAATGAAACTAAATTTAAGCCAGTCATATCCTTATGACTAATCTATTTGCTCTTTAAATTAATGGATCTTCAGAGCACACAGTTCATCATGCAGCTAGGTCGTTGAGCTAACATCTGTCTAGCTAATGTTGTAATTTATATTGGAGATGTTGGAGCTACCATCCAATTTGGTAGTATAAACTTCCCAGCTATTGCTGGTGCAAACAATCCTCTTTCTGAAGCACCTGCATATTATACACACCAACCTATGCAGGGGAGGAGGATAATTAGAATGGCCACTACTACTAGTGAGGTTTCTCAAAAGAGAGCCTTTATATTCTAAAGATTGGGTCATTCTGAGGCGTCAGTCATGAAAGGAACCTTCACTGGGCAGAAAGTGTCAGTCATACCTATGAATGTGACCACTCTATTAGTTGAACCTTTCACACTAGGTTAATATGATGCTGAAGCTTCCTCATCTAGAGGAAAACTAACTAGAAGGCAAATTAAAAGAAATGATAAACTGCAAGCTCAACAGTTGTTGTCTGAATCACTAGCCATGCGATCAGACTTGATACCAGAAGCGAGTGTTCTCACTCACAACGAGTTTGAAAATCTAAAATGGGTTATATGAATAGCTCTACTGGTGATGTTAAATAATCTTTTTGGGGCTCAACAACAGTTAGCTCCAACCCTTCAGAAGAAACAACTTGAAACTCTATCTACTCGATTACATAGAGTCCTAAAGGTTGTAAAAGAAAAGGTCTTATGAATAAAAGATATCAAAGAACAATTAACAGAGAAACCAAGAATGCTCAATGTAAACTACCATCGTAGGTAAGAACATCAAGATCATTATAAATAACAAGTTTTGCATGGTGAGCATCGGAGCGTGACACTTAGAATCCCTAAAGGTCCGATGAAAGAAAAATAAATCTGGAGCGAAGCCTCGAGAGAGTCTACGATGAATATTGGGGCATGACATCTGAACTGCATGTTCGGGAATCCGCTACCAAAAGGTCCCGATAAAATAAATAAATAAATATGGAGGCCGAAGCTTCAAGAAGAAGTGGCACTGCAAAAGCTTTCTTATTTGGAAGCAAGCTAACCTAGAGGCGGCAGATAAAGAGAAATACTAAACTGTGTGCTCAATAACCATTATTTAAACAAAAAAAATGTACAACCAACTATGGAACCAGAAGCGAGTGTTCCAACCCATAATAGGTTTGATAACCTAAGATAGGTAAAGTGGAACAACTCTACTGGTCAAATCAAATAGTCCTTCTGGACTCGATAATGTCACATTCCAGCTTCTCCAATGAGAAAACTCTAAACTTATATGCAAAGTGTATGTCCTTAAAGTTGCTGATAAGGAGAAAGGGATGAAAAGATCAAAGTCCTATTATCAAGGAGGCTAGAGTTGCTTCTCCAAGGAGACCTTCTCCTACAACCCTGCCAAAATGTCAACAAATTCAAGTCCCGCACGGTGAGCATCGAGGCGTGACACTTGGACCACAGGTTCAAGAATTCATCATCGAAAGGTCTTGGCAAAAAGGTAAGCAAATTTGGAGGCTAAAGCCTCGAAGTGAAACTGCTTTAAAGAAGGATTGTGATGTGACATCTAGACTATACTCCTAGAGATCCACCACAAATGAAACTCATTAAGAATGTGTACCTAAGAAAAATATCCTATGTGATGAGATTTCTGACGGTTGACACCTTGGAGCTTGTCACCAACCATCTCCATATCTTAGAGAAGAGTTCAGGTTCAATCATAGTCCTCCAAGCCAGAAATTTATTGGAGGCATCGATCAGAGTTCCGTGTCCAAGAGGAAAAGTTGATGTAAAGGATACTCCTTTCAAATAGGACAAAAAATATGAGAGAGGCTTTTGTGATCAAAAGTATCTATTAAATCGCCATTATCATAGCGAATCCAGGAAAACCTCTCATCTTGTACAATGACTGGAAGAATCTCGTTTCTTGGCACAACATAATGAAGAGAGAAAGGATAGTGCTCTATATTACATCAGTCAAAGTTTGATCGAAGAGGAAATATGCTATTCTACAATTGAGAAGCATTATTTGACATTAATTTTTTCTTTTCAAAAGCTATGTCATTATATGCTATCTCATAAAATTACTATCATCTGAAGAATCGATCCGCTGAAGCTCTTGAGGACAAGACTAGCATTGACATGTCACTTGACACAATGGGTTGTTATTCTGTTACAATTTGACATCACATATATTCCTAGAAAGCGGTGAAGGGGTAAATTCGATGACCTCCTTCGCACCCTATCCGGCGATTCATCGCTCATGATGATCTTCACGGCGGTCATGCATATATATGAAAAAAAGCAGTAATTATGGGGATTGTATTTTGATGGAGCTTCATCCATCAAATGCACTCAGCCCTCAAATCTCCTAAAAGCTCGAGCTGACATCAGTCTCATCTTGATCACGCTAGAAGGTGGTATAATGAGGCATTCCTAACGATTGATTGAGCCACGAAGCATAATATGAAATGTTGGTGGCAGGTATGGATGAAGCCATCTTCATGGGAGCTCAAAATCTACAAGTTTATGGTGATTCTCAGCTCGTCATTAATCAAGTGTTGGGCCTTTACAAAATCAATAAGCTTGAATTGACCCACTATCATAAGCGAGTTCTCAGGCTCATAAAGCAAATCCCAAATATCATTATGACTCGAGTTTCTAGAGCACAAAATAGAATATTTAGTTAACTTAGCTAAAGAAATGATGACTATGTGCTAATTAGTGTTTGCACTCGTTGGGTCCTAAAGCCAATAAATCAAAAATCCCCGCTAGAAGAGGGATCATCAAATGCAAGCCAGCAGAATGCAACTCACGTTGCTCCTTACACTCCCTTATAAATTGCTCATCGAAATCATCAAGATAAGACTCAGACTATTCAGGAGGCAAGTCCTCAATCTGAAGAAACTCCAAGACCATGAAGTGAAATCCTTATAGTATAAGAGAAGAAAGATTAGAGACAACACTTCGTCGACTACTTTAAGGAAAGAAAATTGCCGAGCAATAAGCCAATGGATGCACAACTTGAGAAAAGGCTTCCACTATATGCTTATGTTTGCAATACCCTATATCATAGATCATTTGAGCAAATGTGGCTACGATGTTTGAGAATAGAAGAAGCCAACAATATCTCAGACAATGACCCAACCTTCAAAAGCACTAAAATTTATAGATTTGTTGATCGACATAAGATTGATTGACAATACAAGTTGATTTATAATCAGAGAGCAAATGGCTTGGCCAAGGCTTTCAACAAAATACTAGTCAAGCTACTAAGAAAAATTCTTATAAGAAATAAAAGGGAGTGACATACCAAGCTTGTTGAAGCTTTATGGGCTTACTGCACCACCTACAATACTCTCACAAAATCCACTCCTTATGTAGTAGTATTTGGGGCTAAAGCAGTTCTACCACTTGAAGGTGAACTACCTTCACTCCGAGTAGCCATTTAACACAATCTCACTCAAGAATAGAATGCTCTTCTATAGATAGAAAAGCTTGATGTGCTTGACAAATCTAGGCTCCAAGCTCAAGAAAATTTAGAAGTCTACGGAGCATGAACGCCCAAAGAATTCAATCATACAATACGTCCTTGAGCATTTCAAGAAAGAGAATTGTTCCTGGTACTGAGAAGACTAATTATTCCTCATTATCATTACATGTGTAAGTTTTTCTTGAAAATTCTCTTGTAATACAAGAATGTATTTTCAAAATGAAGCAAAAATCCCCCTGTCAAACAGGGGGCATTTTTAAATTTTTACAGCAAAATATCAAGCTCTCTCTGTGAAATAGGGGGTCTTTCTATTATATTTGGGTTGACATCGCGCCTAAGGTCGAGATCCCCATATACATAAAATTCACAAGTCTGAAAGTCTTACGGGCCAAAAAGATAAATTTTCTAGTCTACAAACTATAACAAATCAAGTTGGAAACCCATCTTCCATTCATACATCAAATTTAGGGCTAGCGTGGGTGCATAAGATCGGACTCAATAATCCCAAATATGGCCGAGTATGATAGGTCTACTTACTCAACATGCCATAAAGGCCACAGTAAGTGATCCCCCATCTCATTAGCCTGATGATAAAATCCTCCATCAATTGCTCAAATCCAATACTCAAGTAGGTGCATTACGTCAAACTCAACAAGCCAAAATATGGCCGAGTCGCTGACAAGTCTGCTTACTCAATACACCATAAAGGCCATAGTAAGATACCCCCTACTTTGTTATTTCAAAAATAAGAGCATCCAAATCTCCAAATCCCTCCAACTTGGTGAGTTCAAGTGGCCCAGACTGGGAGATCATCCCTAATGGTCGTAAGGTCATTTTTTTCAAATCCAATAAAAAGATCCTCACTTGAGAAAGCACTAAGCTGGGTTTGGTATCAATATCAAATGAGAAATGTCAACTCCTTCAACAAGTATGTTAAAGCAGAAAGCAAAGACTGAAGGAAACTCTTCCTCAGCAAGTCCAACCAAGCAAAAAGCAAAGGACCAAGGATGTCACCCCAATGTTCATACAAAACCAAATGCTGAACTAACGGATTCATATCATCAACATGGCCATTACGTGAAAAGCACGGGACTGATGATTCTTTGCCACTGACGCAACATAAGCTCTGAGGGATAGGTCACTGACAGACATCCTTCTATAAGCCCATGAAAGTATAAAGCTGGGGCAGAAGGTAATTTTGTATCACCTGACAAGTCTTTAAGATAATTCAGAACTTTTCTCCATCAAATTTGTGAAGGCATGAAGCTAGGATAGAAGGAAATACAAGATACGAATCCCTGAGATGAAGTCTTCAATAAGTCCATCAAAGCACCATGCATAGGACCGAAGATGTTCTCATCTCACCAACAAGTCATCAACTCCATCAAGTCCACTAAGGCACGAAGCCAAGATAGGAGAAAAATATAAATTTCAAATTTTGAGATTAAATCTTCAATAAGTCCGACACAAAGCATAGGATCGAAGATGTTCTCATCTCAACAAAAAACCATCAACTCCATTAAAAAGAAGCTAGGATAGGAGGAAAATACAAATTTCAATCTCTCAAGAGGAAGTTTTCAATAAGTCTGAAAGCACAAAGCATAAGACCAAAGACAATCCAAATTCGCTCAATAGTTACTATGAAAGCCCCCCTGTTAGACAAGGGGCATTTCTATATATTTATCTAAGTCGATATCGTGCTTTAAGATGAGATCCTTAGATAGATACATATCATGATTGAAAATATATCACTTCTATTCCGCATTAAAGAAATCAAGTTGTGTAATATATCTTAGAACTAGTTTGCAATCCTCTTGTTAGACAAGGAGCATCATTTTATGATCAAGATTGTTCAACCTTCTCCTGTGAAATAGGATGTCTTTTTGTATATATTCAGGTTGACATCGAGCTTTATGCCAAGATTCATGAATATATCAATAACTGTTATCGTTAAAATTACAAACTCTTGCAATAGCAAAAATAATCTATTTATGTGCATGAAAAGATAGCTTAAATATCAAAAGTTTGTCTCCAAGATTCATCAAATATCGAAGATTAAGTTAGAAGAACTCCCAATTTTGGAAGTTTCAATCAACTAAGTTGGAAAAATATCAACCCCTACATTTTCAAGTCTAGGACTTGGATGGGTTCTAAAGGTCAGACTCAATAAGCCCACAAATGGCCGAGTCCCTGACGCTCTCCTCACTCAACAAGCTACAAGGAAAGGCCGCGGTGAAAGAGTCCCCGTTCGTTAGTCTGATGACCAAATCACCAATCCACCATAGCTTAAGTTGAAGACCCGAGTAGATTCTAAAGGTCAGACTCAACAAGCCCATAAATGGCTAAGTCACTGATGCTCACCTTACTCAACAAGCCATAAGAAAAGGCCGCAGTGAAAGAGCCCATGCTCATCAATCCAATGATGATAGCTATTCATTCTCAAACCAGATCCAGCTTAGCGACTACAAGCAACCAAAATCCAAGAGGTCTTTCCACTCGATCGACGGACTAAGACAATCTGAGGAAACTCTTAATTCAGAATTGCCTCAAATCAATCTATATATTACCTACAAGGTGATATTCCAATCTCTTTTCTAATGATCTGATCAAGCACAAAGCACAGATCAAAGCCAATTCCCTCATCAAGTCCACAAAAGTAGAAAGCATAGGACCAAGGAAGAGATTCCATAATTCACACAAAGGCAATGGCCAAACTAAAGGAATGTCATGGTTATTCAGTCTATTAAAGCACACATCGCTAGGTTGATAACTCAACATTGACTTAATATGAGTCAGAAGGCTGGGTCAACTATATGCACCCTTCAACGAGTCCGTCAAAGCAGCAAGCACAGGACTTGGGGCATACATACACCTCCTGACAAGTCAATATAGACAAATTAGGTCAATCCTTCATCGAAGTCCGTCAAGCTTAAAGTTAGGATAGATGAAATTTCAAATCTTAAAGCAAGCAAATTGATTCCTCCATCCAACCTGATCAAGCACAAAACTAGGTTCGAAGAAAATTCAAGTTTACAACACAAGAGAAAGAGGTTTTCAGCAAGCTCATTGAAAGAGAGTAGATGGAGAAGAACTCTTATCTATCCTACAAGTAGAGTCAAACCGTTAATCCCATCATTTAGCATGTCCCGAATAAGGCGACATACTAATGACAAATCCTATCAAAGCTTAAATATCGTAGCAAAAGAAATGATCCAAGTTCCATGGTCATTAAGGTCAACTTTTGTCAACAAAGCGTGACTCACTTCATGTGTGAATCACATTTGTTGGGGGCATTTGACCTCCATATATGTTTCATAAGTCGAGTCCAGCTCACAAGTCAAATTCGACGGACTTTGGAAGTGACAATGTGCAAATCAAGGCTCAAAATGCACCGAACATCACTAAAAATGGTCGAAATGACTTTCGATTGATGAACGGACTTCATCGTCACATTTAGAACATCAAAATTGATCAAGATATAAATATTGCATAATCTAAAGAACAACTGATTAAGCGCTCGAGCTATCAATGTGTCAATGCACATATCAAAGTCAAAAAGCTACGACAATGTTGGAACGACCTCCGTTCATGAAACTGATCATGTTGTTAGCTCTGAAATGCCGAAACCTATTAAATGAGACTATCTCCGTTCAAACTAGTGCATTGAGAGTCAAAAGCAATAATGCATTTTTGAACGAAAGTGACCCAATTATGAAGTTGCTCGACTTCCCTTCATGAAGCGAATCTCCATTGCATCAGAACATCAAAATTACCTAAAATAGACATCAATTTGATTAAATTTGTCAAAAAATTTTCAATTATCATGCATTTGAGATAAATCCACTCATCTCTTAATCACAATTGGTCAGCTGGAACTTGACCACTCCCATGCTTTCACCGCCCAAATGGAAGTACTGGCCTTCCATGTGAACCCCTCTATCTCCCGCTCTTCTCCTTTTGGCAAAAAAAAAGAATAAAAGAATTTTCTCTGGGCTGAAAGAAACAAGTTCCCTGTCCGAGCGATGCAACCTCCCATTCTATCTTAGCCGAAGCTCCCTCCCTCTCCCATTTGATCAAGCTTCCACGGCTAAGTACATACTGCAGCAATACATAGCGGCAACCGGTGGGCAGGTTGCATTAATGTCGGTGCATAGCATGTACGCGGTGGGGAAGGTGCGAGCGTCGAAATTCCACACAGAAACTATAACTCCGCCGTTCCTCACCCACAAAGAAGCAGGCGTGATCGGAGGCTTCATTTTATGGCAGAAGAACAGAGCTATGGTTCTTTGAGCTCATCATGGCGGCTAAGATGAGCTGCAATGGTAAGCTTGCCTGGTGACAGTCTACCTCCGACTAGTCTCATGTATCCCGTCACCTCCTTCCCTACCTTCTTCTTGGTTCCTCATCCTTTCCTTCAAATTTTCATCTAGCCGCTTCCATTCTCTCATTTCATATGGGAAGCTGGTCAGCTGAGGTACCTTGCCGCTAGCGGTAGAGGTTGCCATCGGCAGGCAAACCGTGGAGATTGTCTCTGGTGAAAGCATGAGCAGGGAAGAGAATTCATTTAAGAAAAGGGAGAATAGAAAGACTGAGAGAAGAAATAATGGTAAGAAGACACATCTCAATCCTTTAGAGAAAGGTACATCTAAACAAATAAGTATCGAAGGTTTAAACACAAGAAGCTAAGAAAACATCTCGTGGTTAATGATGGCTTCCTTATCAAGTTACTGAAAGGAAGAGATCCGAAAATCCCTCATCGATTGAAAATCCTTTAAAGGGACATGAAACCTCGCTCAGAAAAAGGGTTGATGAAACTACAAAATATTTTTTAGAAATTTCTAATTTGTTTGAGAGTAATGAGGCTGACATGGATGTGCGTCTAACTGCAAGTGGCAATTCCTTGGAAGAAACTATGGAAAAAAATTAAACTTACTACTGACATGATTATTAGTGAACTTTACAATGTCTTCTTGAAGGATGTGATTTGGAACATTTATGTTCTTTTCTTCTAAATAGTGTAGAAGTTTAAACAAGTTTACTAATGCTATAAAGCAAAAACTTAAAGGAGAAGTCCTAGGTATGCTAGAGGATACTGCTTCTAGTCATCTACTGGAGCAAAAGAAATGAAGAGAGATGAAAGGACATGTATATACATGCTTTCTTTTATGCAGTATGAAGATCTCGTTATGCTCAGTAGAGCTGACGAGTTTGAAGACCTTGTTATGCTCAGTAGAGCTAATAGGTAGAAGACCACGGTCATAGTGTCGCAAGACACTGACCGTTATGCTCAAGAATGACGGGTAAATACACCGATGCACTCATGGAGAAGATGGAGAGGTCACAAAATTGACAACAGAGACTTAATTTATTTAATGCAAAATGAACTCTATGCTTACAATTAAAATCTGAATTAAAATTGTAGGTATTTGAAGACCCTATTATGCTCAAGAGCTAGGTTAGAAGATCAAGAAGTGTCACGATTCGACACTATGCTCAAGAGTTGATGGGAAGGTCGAATAACCCCCGATGTAGCCCCCTATGTGGGGACGACACCGGGAGGCTATCGAAATTTGGATTGACACAAAGCTTAAATATGATTAAATAAGAGTATTAATAAGCTTTAATTAAACCTAAATGAAAAAATGATGAATCGAAGCTAAACCTACTCACAAAAAAATTCTAAAAGTCTTTAAATAAGAATGAGCTATGAACTAGATGCCAATAAATAAATATTAATCTAAATAATTGAACAAGTGCTGAAACTTACAACATACGCCATCGATTTGCAACACACGCATAAGCAAACGTAAGATGTTAATTAAAGATTCTTAAACTATGCACACATTATAAAACATGATTAAAACTCAAATTTAATAACGTGTGCAAGCATTCTTAAATACACTGATGAGCCCCGACACTATTGAATGCTTAAACTTAGTGTCCGAGGATGCGCAGTTGATTCTGGTTGGCTGAGGGTCCCGTTAATAGAACCTAATGATGTTGTTATACTCGCCTGAAAATCTCTGAGAAGCTAATTCTGTCATTTGGCAGTATAATGACTATCTCCTAACTCCCCAATGATAGTTGAGTTGATTGAAGATATCAACTGGAAGGGTAACTATTATCAAAATATTTAAGATATTATATTCAATATTCTCAATTCAAAATCCTCAAAATATAAATCTAGGTCGATCCTCTTTATTAAATTGATAGAGTCATCAAGATCTAAAATAATAAATTAAATGATTTAAACACGCATCCACACTATGTTGAATGCTTAATCTTAGTATAAGGATGCTGCGGTTCTGGTCTTAAAATGGTCGGTTAACAAAACCTAAAAAATTTAATAATTATATTATAATACTTTTAGCATAATAAAACATCTGAGAAGCTAATTCTGTCATATGACAACTGATCTGATCCTCTATTATTAAATTAATAGAGTCGACAGGATCTGAAATAACGAAGCAATAAACCACCCCGATGATGGCTATGTTGAATGAAGATTTCAACCGAAGGGGATACTTATCATAAAAATGTGCTTGCAACCTCAAATTGAATTAATCAAACTTAAGTATCAATGCAAATATAAAATTAAACAAATCACCAAATTAAATGCTTAAATGAAATTTAATTTATTAAACTTAAAGCCAAAAGTCCAATTAATTAAATAAATTAAAAAGGAGCCAAAGTCAAAAGTACACAACTATGTTTACTCAAATAATCTCATAAAACATCCTCTAAATGCCAAAAGCTCCACACATGATCATTCGAGTTGAATGGTTGTAAAAATTATATTATACGTCTGCTCAATGGCTCGCCTTTGAGTTGTGAACCATAGGGTATACTTGATTGAAAAAAAACCCTTTGTTAGCTAAGGTAGACTTACGCTTGTCTCTTTAAACAAACACCACCCTAGGTCTACAAAGATTTCTGAGCAACCATGGTCACGAACAAGGATCCTTCGTCGTTTGACTACCTCCTCGACTAGACTAGGGATCGATAGCGGATGACTAAACCATGGGATTCGGACGGCACGTCATCGTTCCCCCTACCATCCACTTTAATTAAATATAATGAATTTCATAAATTCAAAATTCTGAAACTCCATATGCTGCTACTATACGCTACGCACTGAGCTACCTAACGACTAGCCTTAATCGAAAGTTCTCTCAACATTGAGAGGGGTAATTAACTATAGGTGCTTGCGCCTATAGGAAACCTGGAACCAGATCTAAAGTCCTCACACAATGAGGGTGAAATCTCTGGGTAGTGTCTTATCTACTATTCCATCTGTCTTCTGAAAATTTCACTAACACTTTAAATCACTCTTTTCATCGAAGAGGTCGGTGGTGAATTTTGAGCCCACAGAGGAACATACCACTCTTTGAATAATTCAATAAAATCTTCCCAATTAACCATCTTATTCAATATATCTCCTAACCTGTCTTAGCACTGCCCATGTTACCACCTTTTTACTTCAACATCCAATACAAGTATTGGTAATGGTACCCTCCTTTCATGGGCATGTCGTAATGTGTACTATCTTTTCTATGCGCATTAGCAGGCCTCTGCTTCAATCAGACCTTCAGTTCTCATAAACAAAAGTGACCACAAATCTTGAAATATTTTCAAATATTTATCCACTATAATATTATCACTTCCACTAATTGGGTTCAAGAATCTTGAAACAATTATGTCAATATCATCATCATCATCTGAGTTAGAGCATTAATACTCACAATGACATTAGATGGTAATTCATCTTCTACCACATTTCCACCACCTGCCTCCTTATGTGTCCACTTGCTTGAAGTGAAAATATTCTCTAATTTGAGTGAACTTAAACCTATAAAATTTTTTATAAAAATTTAATGTTAATTATTTTACTCTTTGATATGATTATATTAGCTAATCTAAAACCTAACATAGTTTAATCCTCCTTTTATCATGATTTGGCTAGAGGCTTGAAATTATCAAGGTGGAAATAAATGGTTGAACTATCTAATTATATTTTAAATTTCAATTTATTTTACTAACTAATACTCATCAAATAAATGAGAAAAGTCATTAATGAGTGTAATATAAATTAACTTAAAGTAATTAAAATAAGTTTACATTTCTATGTTGATTACATATATTTATTTATCATTTATTTTTAATTCAAAGTTTAAACCTAAAAATGTTAATTAAAATATACATTTATCAATTAGCCAATGAATACTCATTTTTTAAACTACAATAATATAATGTAAAGGGAACAATATGCATGCTAGTAAAACATATATAATGAATCAATATAAAACACAAATTATATTCAAGTTTAATTTTTTTGGAAGATTTAGTGCATTCAGTATAATATCTTACAAGTAAGTTCATATAATTTATATATATATATATATATATATATATATATATATATATATATATATATATATATATATATATATATATATATATATATATATATATATATATAATTGAATTTCACATTAATCTTTATTATATTCCTTTTAAATTTGACTTGAGATTGAATTTTCTTTCTTTTGTTAAAGACTCATGAAAGCAATGTTAAAATGATAGTAAAATTCTTAATCCTAAGATAATACATAGGAGATATAGTAAAGGAACATGTTCTTTTCTTCATCATTAAGGTTGTGTAGTAGTTATTTTAATTCAAAAAATTGAATAGACTCGAGCACATTTTGTTAATTTGGTTTGGTTTATAAGTTCATAGTTCAACTTTTTAGTTTTAGATTAAAGACTTTGTTTGATTTACAAAGAAAAATTCAATTAAACCTCATATGAGGTGAGGAAGAGGGGAATGGTTTGTGGGCTCCAAAAATTCACCGTCTCAATGAAGAGTATGATTTGATGTGTCGTGAAATTTTGAAGACATATGGAATAATAGATAAGACACTACCTAAAGATTTCATCCTAATTTTTTGAAGACTTTAGATCTTGTTCTAGGTTCCTTATAAGCGCAAGCATATATAGTTAATTACCTCTCTCAATACTGATAGAGAACTTTCAATTAAGGCTAATCGTTAGATTGTTAAATACATAGCATATAGTAGCAACATATGGAGTTTAAAATTTAGTGTTTAGAATTTATGAAATTTCACCATTATTTAACTTAAAGCATATGGTTGGTGGAATGATGGCGTTTGATCTAGATCCCATGGCTTGTCATCACGACTATCATGGTCCTAATCTACTTAGTGGAGGAGGTAGACTCCCGACCAAAAGATCCTTATCAGGAATATATGGGTTACGTCATCCCAGAAAACCTTGTAAACATGGGATGGTGTTTGTCTAAGGAGACAATTTTAAGTATACCTTAGCTGACAAAAGGGTTTTGTGCCTATCAAATATACCATATGATTCATAACTCAAAAGGCAGAGCCATTGGGGACATACATCTGATCTTGTATTATAATGGTGTCATTTGGCGATAACCACCTGATCAGAGAACTCTGGTCGTAACCGCATCATATGTGGAGCCTACTGGTCAAACCACAAGGACGGACAAGGACTCGGTAATAGCTCGCTTTCGATCGGAGGTTGTTTGATTCACGTCGGCGTCGAATTAGATCAATTTCAGTTCAAAATTGTGCGACGTCGCTTCCGACCGCTCGACATTCACACAAAATCGTTCGAATTGATTATGGACAGTCTCATTTGAAAGGTTTTGACACTAATGGCATGATCAATTTCATGAGCGGAGATCATTTGGGCATCATCACAGCTTCCTGATCTTGATATACGCGTAGGTGCTTTTACGACCCTCCTTCTTGATCGGTCGATCGTTGAATTGTGTAATATGTATATTTTAATCAATTTTGATATTTTGATCATGATGGCGATGTCTGTTCATCGATCGGAGGTCATTTCAACCAATTTCGGTGATGCATAGTGCATTTCAGCTCCAATTTGCATTTTGTTGCATCCGAAGTCCGTCGAATTTGTCTTGTAGGCTCGACTCAACTTATGTGGTATACGTGGAGGTCAACAAAGATAAGTGCTAAAGTGGGAAGCAAAATTGGCTAATAGTTAAGTTGTCACATGAGCCTCAAAGCATTGCATTCATCATAGCGGTGGCAAAGCTCAAACCAAAACCTCATTCTCAAATCTTGCGAATGGAATGCATGCCATGCATTTCTTGTAGATTGAAAGTCCTAAGGTTGCATTTGATCATCCGTATTCAAACTTCAGTTAAACCAAAATCAAACCAATAAGCTGCATTAAATTATGGACTAGTTTAATTTTCTCTTATATATTATTTAATAGTAATAAATCTATAAACTTAATGCACACTTGTAATCTTCATAAACTTTATGAATATCATAAAATTAATAATTGAGCCACTTAATATTCATGAATCTTCATAAAATAAAAAATATATATTAGGTTCATCATTCATTAACAAATCTTTAATTCATAGTGAATATGTTAAGCTGATCAATGAAGTGAAGAGGATGAGGATATGGCCACTTTCTTAAGACGACTAAGAAGAAAAAGAGTAAATTCAAAAAAAATGAGATTCCTTGATGGAAAAATCAGTTAGAAAAAAGTGGTTGATGAATAATTGTCAAATATATTCATGATTAGTAAATATAATCATCTTGTGGAACTTTGAGGAAGTATAAGGAAAAAACTCTAGATTTGAAATCATGGATCATACAAGAGGATATATCAAAATAAAAAATGAATGTAATTTTAATATTTTACGTATTTTTTAATTTTCTCTAAAGATTAAATTTCTCACACAAATTAATAAAATTTAAATTCAAGTTCTATAAAGAATATCATCAAAATCAACTAGTTTGGAGGATATCTAGGTCATGATTATTTCGATAAGTTTTACATTGGTTATCGACTGCCTATCGCAACCCTCCTCTTTTAACATCTAGACTTGGGACTGGCAAAGGTAGTGTTGGAGGATATCTAGGTGATTAAAAAAAAGGCCAAATAAACTATTGAGCCATTAGTTGAAGCAAAAAATGATCGTATCAACAAATTTTTGATCAAAGCCAACTTTTAAATTGATCAATTTAGCTAATGAAATTAATAATATATATATGCCTAATAATATTATTTGAAAATTGACTAAAGCAATTGGCCGATCAAATTAGACATAATATTTTTAAAAAATATTAATGATTATTATAATGAATTATTATAATGTCTTAATGTTTATAAATAGCTCATTAATAGATTTTTAAAATGATGATCCAACAATTACATATACTCCACTTCCTCCACTAGACATGTGGATGGTCAAGGTTGACTAGGATAGGTACCACAATCCCTTAGAAATAAGATTCATTCTTATGCATGAAACCCTTACATTCATTAACCTTGCACCACCTTCTATAAACATATGTCATACTTGATAAACATGTAACATAATTCTCATGGCCATTTTGATGACTACATTAAATTTAATACAAGCTAGTTTAGGTATTATAAAGTTGATGTAACATCAATGCAACGTTATCTTGTTTATTAAAGTTTCACTTTATGAATCTAGATCATCATCATCACCACTATTAGAAGTCTTAAGAAATGAAAGTAAGTTCAATGCTTAATTAACCCCCTCTAATTTAAAATTCAACATGTGTTCAATTATGAGTCTACTCCATCTTTCTTGTATGCATGGTCTAGACCCTCTTTTCTCTAAGCAGAGGAAAAACTAACCTCTTTTTTTAGGAGGACCTAATTTATTATATAAATAAACTAACATTAAAAAAAATAAAATTATATAAAACATAATTCAAAATAAAAGTTGTATTTTAATATGATTGATGACTTAAATATTGATTATAAGCTTTTCAATCTAATTTACATTTTTTAATAATGTCACATAACACTTTCCTTAGAACTCAAGTCAACATGTGGGCTTCGAAAATTCACCACCGACCTCTCGACAAATAAAGTGGATTAAATGTCGATCAAATTTTGAAAGAAAGATGAATAGTAGATAAGACACTACCAGAGATTTCGCCCTCATTTTTGCGAGGACTTTAGATCTAGTTCCAGGTTTCCTATAGGGGTAAGCACCTATAGTTAATTACTCCTCCCAATACTGAGAGAGAACTTTTGATTAAGGCTAGTCGTTAGATCACTGAATGCATAGCTTATAGTAACAACATGTGGAGTATAAAATTATGAATTTATGAAATTCATCATTTTAACTTAAAGCGGATGGTTGGGGGAATGATGATGCAGCCGATCAAGATCCCATCATTTCATCTGCCTATCGTGGTTAGTCTACTTTGTGGATGAGGTAGTCGATCATGACAGAAGGAACCTTATCATCCATGGGTTTCGTCGTAGAAACCTTGTAAACACAGGGTGGCATTTGTCTGGGAGACATGCTTGTAGCTAATAGAGCTTTTCCATATCAAGTGCCCCATATGGTTCAGATCTCAAAGGGCTGAGCCATTGGGGATCATACGAGTTACAATCGTGACCGTAATATAATGGTGATATTTGGCGGTAGCCACCCCATCAGAGGATTCTGGTCGTAACCGCATCATATGTGGACCATACTGGCCAAATCACACGGACAAAGGACACGAGCCACGTTCTTACTAACATAAGATTGATGGAGAGTGATCATAGTAGAACACTTGATTTGACTTTGACTCATTTGTGAGAGAGTTTTTTAATTTGTCACCTCAGACAACATTTGCATGATGGGTTGGATTGAATTTTGCTTTAAATTTTTAGATTGATTATTTTTATTTTGACATTTAAATTATACTTCTTTTATAATTTTTATATTTATATAAAATTTGAATTTATTTGATTTAATATTGAACTCTAAATATAACTTGATGGTGATATCCCCTTCGGTTGAAATCTTCATTCAACACAGCCATCATCGGGGTATATGACTCTACTTGATCATTTAGTTTATTGTTCCATGTAGGCTCCAAAAATTCACCACCGACCTCTCGCAAATGAAGAGAGTATGATTTATGTATCGATTAATAATTTTTTATAAGGAGATGGAATAATAGATAAGACACTACCCAGAGATTTCATCATCATTTTACGAGGACTTTACATCTGGTTCCAAGTTTCCTATAGGCGCAAACACCTATAGTTAATTACTCCTCCTAATAAGTGAGAGAGAACTTTTGATTAAGGCTAGTCATTAGATCGTTGAATACGTAATGTATAGTAGTAGCATATGGAGTTTAAAATTTAAGATGATCAAATTCATCATTTTAACTTAAAGAGGATGGTTGGGGAATGATGAAGTGCGATCTAGATCCCATGGTTCCATCCTAGGTTGTCATGGTCTACTTAGTGAGGAACACAACCAACCGAAGATCCTTATCGACACATGGGTTACAAGAAATCCTTGTAGACTTATGGTGGAATTTTATCAGGAGATAGACTTAAGTCTACATTAGCTGACATATGGCTTTTTTCCCTATTAGGTGTACCCTATGATTCACAACTCAAAGGGTAGAGCCATTGAACATAGTTCTGGTTCATCATAATATAATGGTTCCATTTGGACACCACTCGTGAGGACTCGGTCATAACTATCATATGTAATCTTGGCCAAGCCAATGTCGGAGGACATGGGTCATGTCCTTATTAGTGAATTGATTGAGAGTGAACATAGTAGAACACTTGATTTTACATTGGCTCTTTTGTGAGACTTTTTTCTTAATTATCACCTCATAAATAATTAAAAGATGGATTGAGTTTTAGCTTTAAATTCTTTATTGAATTTCATTTAAGCATTTAACACTTAATGACATGTTAGATTTCACATTTAGATTGATACTTAATTTGAGTTAATTTAATTTGAAATTAAAATCACATTTTGATAGAAGTATCCCCTTCGATTGAAATTACCATTAAAATAGCTATCATCGGGATAGATGTATTATTTTAGATCTTGTCAACTCTATTATTTTAATAATAGAGAATTAGATTTACTATCATATGATAGAATTAGCTTCTCAGATATTTCAATAAGCTGAAGTTCTTATAATAATTAAATTTTTAGGTTTTGTTAACCCGGACCCGGTCTTAAGACCAAACCGAGAAGCAACCCGTGCAACATCTTCATACATTAAATTTAAGCATTCAGCATAGTGTCGAGGCCCATGCGGGTGATTAGAATACTTCTATGAATTTTTGAAAAAAAAATTGAAGATTGCTTTATATTTTGTACAAGAATTCATTTCTTTCAAATGATTGCACAAGATTTGAAGCAGTTAAATTGAATTGATAGTTGGCTCATAATTTATGTAAAATTAATACATTTGAAGTCTATTCAAAATTTAAGCTAATGACTTCTATGTATATAAGAGTTGGATCGTGGTATTGTGGAGAGCGAGATTTATATTTACACTCAAACTATTATATATTTGCTTGCATTTTATTTATTCGCATAATTCCTAACCTTCAATGGTTGACTTATGCTCAATAAAGACCTATTAGATCTTTGCAAATTCAACATTCAAATTTGATACTCGCTCATACAAGCTATTATGCTTCCTTTAAGTGAACTTATTTGAATTCAAGCTTCTTTTGAATACAAGTTGATTATTCAATAAGAAGTATTGATCATGCTTGCTAATAGGCTATTTAGTTATAGTGAAGATCTCTTATGAATTTATTTGATTTTCAATTTAACCTAAAAGTAGCATTCAACAAATTTCATATGTATCAACTTTATGTTCAATTGAAACCTTCTTTAGTCTATTCTAAATTAGACATTCTGATATATTGACTAAATAAGAAGGCTCACTCTAGAGCTTGATTTGGGCACTATTTCATTTGAAAATTAGCCTTCTAGCTTCATGTAACCTCCCCATAAGTATAACATGAATTCAAAGTTATTTTTGCATTTGGCTTATTTTCTTTCAATCATTTTCACAAATGATATAATATAAGCCACAAAGTTAAATTAATTCTTGTTAGCTAATTAACCATTAACCCTTATAGTTTGCTATAAATTGTAAGTGATTTATCAAGCTTCATCTTCATTCTCCAAGCTTAATTGTGTTCAATTTAAATCGTTCTTAGTTCAGTTAGAATAAGTTATGATAATGGCAATGTTTATTGAAAAGATCGTGCATGGCAAAATTCATCGGTGAATATGGAAGTTATGTTCTTCATATTCTTTATGTAAGAGCGATCAAACACAATTTGACTTTATTTTAAACTCCACATCAAGAGATCAATATATATAACCAACTTTCAAATTTATTGCAAGTTTCTTATGAGATTGGAGTTAGCTTTAAGCCTCACTTGAACCACATTTGTATGCTTATAAGTTATATTTTAATCCCACTATAAATCTTTAATGATTCATTAGGATTCTCCTTTTGGATTATTTTAAGCAAAATATTATGAGATTCGGTTCATGTATATCAAAGGAGTTCAAGTTTATTTCAAGTTTTATAGTTTCACTTGAGTTTGATCACAATTTTCTTATTTGAAATATGATTTTCAATTTTATTTGTAATCAAGCCTCCTTCAAATTCATTTCCAGTTTATTTATATTTAATTTCCAATTCATTTCTTTAGAATATTATATTTTATATTTAACATAATGTTAAATCATTTTTTTGTTAAGTCCAAAAAAATTTGTGAAGTATTCGTCATCCCCGCATGGGGGCTACGACACTATTTTTTGCCAGTCACCCCTAATGAGCATGATGGTTTGTGTTTGAAGCACCTCGACTGACTTTCAATCCCATTATTCCCTAATGAGCATAACAAGGCCTATGCAAATATTTTTCTCCCCCCTTTTTTAAGTCCAAAATTTAGTCAAAATTTCGGCAGTCTTTTGGCATAAGGGTGTCACATCTAACAGTTTTGGCTTACTTGGTAAGCCCTAATGAGCATAGCGAGCGATGTCTTATGTCATCATAGTCTATTTTCATCTCGTCACTCCCTAATGAGCATTACAAGACCTTCAAACCGGCATAAAGACAAACATAAGCTATATATATATATATATATATATATATATATATAATTTTCACATTCACATCACATATCCACAACTATTTCATTATATCATTGACATTGAAAGAGCAGTAGTTGAAGGAATGGGTAGTGCGAGCAGGGAAGTCAAATGAGCAGTTTGGTAGGCTTAGAGGAGGGGAGGGGCTATTTGGTTGTAGGATTTAAGTCTGATTTAAGTTAAATCTAGCTAAAATATCTTTGTAAGTCAAATCTGAATTTACCAAATCCTGTTGGCAGACGGCTCGATGGGATTTAGAGAAGCATAGGCGTGCGAAGGAGGGTGGGAGATGAGAGAAACCGATATGAGTTCATATCCTCAAACCAACAACAGAAACAAAAGAAACAGAAGAAGGCCGGATTGGCTAAAAGATTTCACAAGTATGGAGATATTAGAAAATAGAGAATAAAGTGCAACCTCAGAACAGAGAGGAATAAAGAAAAACAAAATAGAAATTTATTACAAAACAAGTTAACAGTTTTTAATTCCAACTAGAACAATAAAAGCTCCCAAAGGCCGACAGAGAAAATACATCAAACAGTACAGAACTTCCCAGGAACAATATACAACAGAGAAATTGCTCAACACAGACAAGGGGAACGACTCATCCAATAACAGAAATAACGGCCAGAAAGAACAGAGGAACAGAAGGCTGATAGCAGGAAATCAAGAAACACAACTGAATACATGGCAAAACTATAACTATACGAACTAAGTTACGAGACATAGCAGAGGAACATTCTAGAAGAGCAATCCGAAAACTATAAATAGAGATGAGAAAATCAAACAAGGATCGAAAATTTATCTCAAGAAACTCCTCCTCCTCTGACTCAAGTCTCCTCCTTCCTCCTCTGAGCATTTCCCACGGTGGACATAGCCGGAATCCTCCTTTACGACCGGTGAAGCACCGCCTCTTCCCCCTCCCGAGCCCTCTTTCTCCAGAGCTCTCCCTCACGGATCTCAAAGCCTTCGAATAAATGATGCCGGACCAGTGCGTCATTTCAATTAAAGCGAATAGCTTCCTCCGCAAGCTTCATCAAACGATTCGGATCTGATCATCAGTCGCGCTTTCGCTCAATCAGACGTCCGTCGATCCTCCATTGCATCAAGCTCTCACCCTACAACACCTGTAATCCACTAAAGAAGCGTCAAGAATCGCATCAAACAACAAATCAAGGATAGAGATTAAACTTCCGGATCCAGCGGCTTGCAAGCGACTCAGAAACACTCAATCCGTGTTAGCATCCAATGGTGAATTCAAAAGATGCCATCCAGCGGTCAGATCTCACCGGGACTCGGTTAACTCAACTTCGACGGGTTCATACACAAAGGAGTGACTCGAGCGAATTAACTCAATCGAGCTCAATTGCATGGTCGAGCCAAATAAGAATTACCATATCATTGGTGCTCTCGTTGATTTCCACAACTCAGAAAATGGCAGATGGCACAAGACACACAGCTAAAACTATTGATGAATGTGTAAATAGGCTGAACAAAAATGATGAGCAAATGCAATTCATTACTCTAATACTAAATGAAGTCTCCAGAAGATTATCAGCAATAGAGGAGAAACTTGATAAATCCTCTCAAGATCGACACTCGGTATGTAACTCATACCCGCGAATTTCCTAATCATACTGAGCTCAAATTCAAACTAGACCGGTCAAAGTTGATATGCCAAGATTCAATGGTGATAACCTGCGGGCTATTTGGCGTGATCAATTTTTCTAATATTATAACCGTCAAGACCAAAAGTTCATAATTGCTTCGTACATGGATCCCGCACTTAGCTGGTATCAGTGGATGCATGGAAATAAATAATTAAATACATGGAATCAATTCAAAGAGCAAGTAATTCAGAGGTTTGGACCCTCCCTTTACATAGATTTAAGAGATGAATTGGCTAAACTGCAACAGAAATCCACAGTCCAGGAGTTTTACAATGAATTTGAAGAGCTAGCCAACCAGATTTCAGGAATTCCTCCTGAATTTTTATAGAGTTGTTTTGAATCTGGTTTAAAGCATGACATTAAAAGAGAAGTGAGGGCACTACAGCCAAACTCACTACAACAAGCTTTTCAATTAGCCAAGTTAATGGAAGATAGATTACAAGATGATCTACAGCCAGACCTACCAGATTTCTTACACATCCTGTAATGAACAAACAACCTCCACTACTTCCCACACCAGTGATGTCAAACAACATAAAATAACCAAACAGACCAAATTCCAATTGAGATTGACTACAAAGACAATTGGAAGACGAAAAAAGAAAAGGCTTTATGTTTCAATTGTGATGAAAAGTTTCATAGAGGTCATGTGTGTAAATCAAAACTTTTTGCCCTTATGGTAGTAAATGAGGAGCAAGAGTGCAATATGCAGCAAGATACCTAGCAAGACTCTGAATTAATCCAGGAAGAATTTCCAGAAATCAGCCTTAATGCTTTACAGACGTCAAATCCTTAACATTAAGGTTACAAGGAGTAATTGGAAACAAAAAGGTACAAGTGCTTATTGATAGTGGTTCAACCCACAACTTTATTCAGTCTAAACTAGCCAAGTTTATAGACCACACAGTAACTCCCGTCTCAGTTTTTAAAGTGTTAGTAGGGAATGGAGAAACATTAAAATGTTATAGAATCTACTCAAACATCCCTATACAACTACAAGGATACACTTTCACTACTGATTGCTATCTTCTTCCTATGCAAGGAGCAGATGTGGTGTTAGGAGTTCAATGGTTAGAACAATTAGGTGAGTAACCGATTATAAAAGCTCACCATGAAATTTTATCACAATGAGATTAGTACAACTACAAGGAGATACATCAAGAAAGGTGGATGATTACATTCCATCAGTTCACCAAGTTGCAAAACAAAAAAGAAATAGTTTCATACTTACAGATCAGAGAAATACCTGAGGAAATAGAATCCCCTACAAAGGAATTCAACAAATTACCTGAAGGGATACAACAAGTATTAGCACAATACCAAGAATTATTTCAGGTTCCAGCAAGTTTACCTCCCAAAAGGAATATAGACCATCAAATACACCGCAACTGAACTCAACCGTCAAAGTAAAAAATTATAGATACCCCACTTTCGTAAGACAGATAGAAAATTGATTAAAGAAATGTTAGAATCTGGGATCATAAGAGAAAGTACCAGCCCTTTTTCCTCTCCAGCCTTGCTAATCAAAAAAAGAGGATGGCACTTGGCATTTTTGTGTGGATTATAGGGCTTTAAATAAAGTTACTATACGATAGTTTCCCATTCCAACTCAAGAGTCGATGGATGAGTTACATGGAGCCACCGATTTTCCAAATTGGATTTAAGATCCGGTACCATCAAATCGAATGAGAGGAAGCCATCTACAAACCGCCTTCGTAACACATGAAGGTCACTATGAATTCTTAGCCATGCCATTTGGATTAACCAATGCACCTCCACATTCCAAGCACTAATGAATTCGCTTAAACCATTCTTAAGGAAGTTTGCCCTAGTATTTTTGATGACATACTCATATACAGCCAAACATTGGAACAAAAGTCTATTTTTATACCCTATTGTCAAACCATCTAAATCACGTTTCATTTCATTCAAGAATAGAATATTTGGGTCATATACTATCTCTGCAAAGGGATAGAAGTGGATCCCAAGAAAATCAACAATACAAGCATGGCTATGCCAAATCTGCAAGAAATAGTTAAGAGGGTTTTGGGCTTAACGGATATTATAGAAAGTTTGTAAAAAATTATGCAGCAATGGCATCTCCTTTAACATCAATGCTGGCTAAACAATAATTCCAATGGACAGAGGAATCAATAGTAGCATTCAAACAACTGAAAGAGACTATGATATCATTACCAGTACTAGCATTCCCAAATTTTACTATTCCTTTTATATTAGAAATAGATGCCTAGGGGGCTAGAATATTAGCTCAAAAAATAACCCTCTTGCTTATTTCAGCGAAGTTATCTCTACAATGCATAAAAAATCAACATATGCTAGAGAACTTTATGCTATAAGCGGCGTTGGATGGAGGTAATATTTGTTGGGCAATAAGTTTACAATCGAGCAGATCAAAAGAGCATTAGAGAATTAATGCAACAAACTATCAAACTTACGAGCAAAAGATTTCTAATTAAACTCACGGGATTTATACTATTGAGTATAAACCAGGAGTTTCTAACAAGGCTGTTGATGCCCTATCCAGAAAAGAGCCCAATATAGAAGTAAAATCTACTATCATTCAGCCAGAATTTTCTATGGCTCTAAATTTATATGCTTACACTCAACAATTTACAAACTTGCTCCAACAAATTAAAGAGGAAACAAGCTCCAATAAGGAACTACAAGTCTGAGAAATAGCAAACAATCCAAGGATGTTTCCAAAACATAAAATGGCTAATGGATTAGTACTATAAAGGCAGGGATAGTACTAGCCAGAATTGGATATCGAAATATTCTTATCGAGAATTACACTCAACACCAAGGAGGTCACAATGGAATTCATAAAGCAGTGGCGATTTCACAATTTTCTTGGAAAAAAATGAAAAGCAGATAAAAACATTTTATAGCAACTTGTCATGTCTGCCAACAAGTCAAATATGATACTCAGAAGCATGCAGGGTTACTACAACCTCTGCTATACTAGCCAACATTTGGGAGGAAGTATCAATGGATTTTATTACAGTCTACCAAAATCTCAGAACAAAACTGTCATACTAGTGGTGGTAGATAGATTATCAAAATATGCACATTTCTCGACCTTCCAACAAGTTTTGACTTCTTACTTAGTTCAGGATCTCTAGCGAAATAGTCAAATTACATGGAATACCACAAGGCATAATTTGGGATAGAGACCACTTGTTCTGAGTAATTTTTTGGCAAGAATTATTCAAATTCAAAGTATACAACATTAAACGAGGTGCTTATCATCCTGGTGATGGCGAGAGGTTACAAAGCGAGAATCCTAGAGACAATATCCCAGAAGTTTTGTCCTAGAGACCTCAAAGGCTGGTTACAATTTCTTCGTAATTATCCTATAATACATCCATCAATACTTCCACCAAAATGACACCTTTTCATATTGTCTATGGCAGATAACCACCTACAATCATACCCTACAATTCTACCAATGCTACTAACAAGGAAGTCGACTCTTACAAAGAGACAAGCTCATACAAAGCCTTCAAACAAATTTACAAGAAGCCCAAAATAGATGAAGCAAATGGTCGATAAACATAGAAGAGAACTCATTTTAAAGTAAATGATTTGGTATTGGTAAAATTACAAACCTATGTAGTTTATTTCAGAAAATAGTACACAAAGCTCCGTGAGAAGATATTATGGCCCATTTAAAATTCTACGAAGGTAGAACAAGAGCATATAAGATAGAATTGCCAGAAACAGCAAGAATCCATAATGTGTTTCATATCTCTAGACTGAAACTATACAGACAGGATTCTTCCTTACATCCAGCAACTTTTCCAACTCAATTCATAGAAGGGCAACCATTAGTCAAACCTATCAAAGTATTGGATCACAGAACAATAGTCAAAGCAGATAAGCAAATCAAAGAGGCCTTAATACAATGGGATGGAAGTTTACCAACAGATGCCTTTCCTATTGAAGAGTTCCAACAGATCTTCCTAATTTTGACCTTGGGGACAAGGTCAATGTGTGGAGGGGAGTACGATATGAGTTCATATCCTCAAACCAACAACAAAAACAAAGAAAGAAGGCGGATTGGCTAAAAGGATTTCACAAGTATGAAGATATTAAAACGAGAATAAAGTGCAACCTAAGAGAGGAATAAAGAAAACAAAATAGAAATTTATTACAAAACAAGTTAACAATTTTAATTCTAGCTAGAACAATAAAAGCTCCCAAAGGCAGAGAAAATACATCAAACAAGATGAACTTCCTGTGAACAATATACAATGAGAAATTGCTCAACACGCAGGGAACGACTCATCCAATAATGTAAATAAAGAACGAGAAATGTATACGAGAAAGGTGAAATCAAGAAACACAACAATACAATGAGGCAAGAACTATAAATGAATAATGTAAATTAGTTATCAAAGACATAGAGGAACATTCTAGAAGAGCAATAAAACTATAAATAGAGATGAGAAAATCAAGGATCAAAAATTTATCTCAAGAAACTCCTCCTCCTCACTCAAGTCTCCTCCTTCCTCCTCCGAGCATTTTCCACTGCGGACGAGTAATCCTCCTTACACGGGAAGCACCGCTCTTCTCCTCCCGAGCTCTTTCTCCGTGAGCTCTCCTCGATCTCAAACGCCGAATGAAGAATGACTGTAATTGTGCACGCCATTTCATTGAAACGAATAGCTTCCTCCGCAAGCTTCATCAAACAGTTCGGATCTGATCATCAGCCGCACTTTTGCTCGATCAGACGTCCGTTGATCCTCCATTGCATCAAGCTCTCACTCTGCAACACCTGTATTCCACTAAAGAAGAAGCGATCAAGAACTGCTTAATCAAACAACAAATTCAAGGACAGAGATTAAACTTCCGGATCCAACGGCTTGCAAGCAGCTCAAGAAACACTCAATCCATGTAAAGATCCAATCCAAATTCAAAAGACGCCATCCAACAGTCCAGATCTCACCCAACCGGACTCGGTTAGCAACTCAACTCAGACGGGTTCATACACACAGGAGTGACTCACTGAGCTAGAATTAACTCAATTCAGAGCCCAATTGCATCGGGTCAGGCACAAATAAAGAATTAGAACCATATCAGAAATCGAGTAGATGAATGGGGTTCGAATGGAGAAGGAATGGATTTTCGATCAGATGGGATCGGGTGAGTTTGATTGATGTGCGGCTCGGTATTGCGAAAGAGGCGGATAGAAGAAGGTTGTTTGAGCTTCAGTAGGGAGAAGAATAGAGGGTTTACGGCTTAAGGAGACGGACAAGAGAATGAATGGGCAACGAAAGAGGTTTTGGATCGAGACTTACGGCTTGAAGTCCGAAGGGAGCTTGCGGCTTGAACGGGGACCGATGGGGTAGCGAACTTACGAAGCAAACGAACGAGAAAGGGAGGTCTTCGGTTTGGAGAAACTTTGCAATTTTATGTAGGATACGGACGAGTGGGAGAGGTTGTGTGGAGCGATGGGAAGAGGGGAATGGTTTTGGTTTTCTTGCTTGAAGGAGTTCGAATGAGGGATTGTGTTTGAGGTTCCAAAGAATGGGAGTGGTTGACGTTTCCTTCGAGTGTATGCCTTCGGTTATGGGCGATCGAACGAGGGAGGGAGGAGGAAGCCTCGCGTGTGATCCTCCTATTAGATTTGCGTTCTCCTTCGGCTCGGGTCATGCGACCGAAGGTCAACATTCCAGATCCTATCGACTCTATTAATTTAATAATAAAGGATCAGATCTATATTTATACTTTGAAAATTTTGAATTTGAGGTTATCGAATATAAATATATTGGATATTTTGATAATAATGACCCCACCAATTGATATCTTCAATCAACTCAGCCATCATTAGGGTTGTGAATAATTTGAAAATTCACATTGCAATTTAATAATTTTATTTTAAGATTGAACCTCTCCGATCAAAATATACAATCAACGCAATCATCACTGGGGTGTGAATGTATTATTTTGCAATTCCAGATCCTATCGACTCTATTAATTTAATAATAGAGGATCAGATCTTCTGTCATAAGACAGAATTAACTTCTCAAATATTTTCCCAAGTTGAAATTCTTATAATATTATTATTGGACTTTTAGGTTTTGTTAACCTAGACCCGGTCCTAACACCCAATCGAGAATCAACACGCGCAACATCATCAAACACTAGATTTTAGCATTCAGCATAATGTCGGGGCCCATATGTGTAATTCAATTCAATATTAATTTAAGCTTTAAGGGATTTGAATAGTGTTATTTATTTTGATTGAGTTTCATTGCAAGTTTAGGATTTTAGAAAAACATTTGACAGTATTTGGGCAGCCTCCCAGCATCTTCCTCTTATATGGGGCTACAACAGGGGCTGTGCCTGCCTACCATGATAAGAAAGACATGTATGAGTGGTGTAAACACCACACCAAATGTGTCATCCCACTATGCTAAGAAAGGCATGTATGAGTTTCTAAAGCACCTACATGTAACACAGATTTTTTTGCCATGCCAAGAAAGATGTGTAGTGGTACTTATACACTTGTAATGTCAGTTTAAACAATAATTTTATATTTATGGCTTACTTCACTTTGAACTATCTAGGCCTTCCATCGGTGAAAATTCTGCAGTATTTCGATAGCATCCTAGCATCGTCCACGTATATGAGGCAGCCTCAAGTATGTTGGGCATGCCCACCATGCCAAGAAAGACATGTATGAGTGGTGTAAACATCACGGCCGAATGCGCCATCCCACCATGTCAAGAAAGACATGGATGGAGCTCTAAGGTATCGGCATATAACATGGGTTTCCCCGCCACACTAAGAAAGGCATGTATGGGTACTTATATACCTGCAACCAAACACAACATTTCCCGTCGAGTTAAGAAAGATGCGTGTGAGTACTTAAAACTTGGCAGCTTGGTATCTTCTGTCCCCACCATGCTACAACGAGTGCATATGGGGTTTACCAGGTGTGGCGCGAGCGTTGCCTACCAGTTTCCCCCATCATGCTACAAAGAGTGCATATGGGTTCCACTTGTCGCTCCAAATGCATCGCGTGCTAGGTTTCAGGGACAACCATGCTCGAGCATTTTATATTTGTAGGAAAGAGTTGAACGAACGGGACATGTGGCTCACCAGAGAAGGATGGATGGCTGCACATGGGCGCGCACACAGGGGCGTGCATGGAGCTTGCGGGAACAGCCTCCCATGGGAGGTCGTGCGGTCGCACGATGCTCGGGACGTACGGGGAGGGAGCTCGTTCGGCTGGGTTCGTGCGCATCCAGTAGGAGGTGGCAATGGGTCGTGCGAGCTGCACGTGTGCGACTGGGGGGAAGGAACGGACGGGAGAAGGGAAGGAGGTTGGCAGCTGTGTATAGAGGGGCTGTGGGGAATGGAGATTAGAGTTAGGTAATAAGAGGGGTATTTATAATTTTTTATTTAAGTGAAAAGTAGACCTAATTATAATTTTTGTGTCGACATTATTACATGGAAATATATATATATATATATATATATATATATATATATATATTTGAATATTTGATCACTTTATAATTGATTTGAATTTGAATACATAATAATTTGATATTAGAATTTAAATATATATTTTATTATGAAAACCCCTCTAGTTGAAATATTCAATCAACATGGCCATCATCAAGGTATTGATTACTTAGTTTATTATTTTAGATCTTATCGACTCTATTAATTTAATAATAGAAGATTAGATCTACTATCATATGATAGAATTACCTTCTTAAAGATTTTATTAGATTAAAAATATTATAATATAATTATTAAATTTTTAGGTTTTGTTAACCTGGACCCAATCCTAAGACCAAACTGGGAATCAACCTGTGCAGCATCCTCAAACACTAAGTTTAAGCATTCAGCATAGTGTCGGGGCTCATGCGTGTATTTAGACTTAATTGCATGAGTTTTGGTATGTTTATATTATATGATTATGCAAGTAGTATAAATGCATAATATACCTTCACACTTTTAATAATATGTAATTTAAGTCAACTTCACTTTAATTCTTAATTGAAAGTTATTTCATTCGAATTATATCCAAATTAACTTATAAGCTCCTTATAAGATTATTGATATCACATTAGCAGAGGGATTAAGAATAATTAATCACTTTACTTTGGTGGGACCTATCAAATTCTTACTTCATTTTTGAAGTTTCCTAGGGAAAAAGTCTTTACTATTTTTCAACCTTCGCTTAAGGATCGGTGATGTATGATCACTAACTAAATTTTTGAGTTACTTCGAGACTCGCATAAATGAATCAACAATTAAACTTGATTACCTCTTAGTCTCTTTAAGAAATTTACTTAAATCTCAAGGTTTTATGATTTAATTGAAAATATTTTTTTGAATCCATGTAACCATCATAATTATTCAGGGATTCATAAATTTGTGCAAATATTAACTGCCAAATAACATATAAAGCCACTTCTTGAATATTCAAAATGATCACCCAATCTTTTATATATGCACATGGATGATTCATTGGTTTTAGTGTTAGGCTTATCCATCAAACATGATCTTGTATTTATATATTACTCAAGGGCGGTGAATTTTATTTATATGTGACTTAAATATGCCTATGAGTGGCAATTATTATTTTCACATGATTTAAATATACTCGTGGGCGGCAATTATTATTTTCATATGCTTTGAATATTGCTTGACTAGCCCCATGAAGTTTCTAAATTCAGCTATAAATATGAGGCAAGTTCAACTTATTTTCATTTAGATCTATTTCATTCTTCTAAGTGTTCTAAAAGTTGTAGGTGCGAGGTGGTTCTGCTTATTCAAAGTTTCTTTGTTTCTTTGAGTTGATTCCTATTCATATTCCAGGTATGATTTAATTTTTTTGTTTATCACTTATAAGTTTATATTTTCTTTTAATTTCAATTTGAGTTCATATAAATATATTTTAATCACCAAATTAGTCCCATTTAGTTCTCATTTAAGTCTCATGTAAGTATGCAATTTTGGCAAATTTTTGACAAAGTTTCGGCAGTATTCCGACGTTGTCTCCACGTAGAAGGCTACTTCGGAGTACTGGACATGCATACCATGCCAAGAAAGGCATGTATAAGTAGTGTAAATCACGACCACGAATCTCAATCTTTCCACCGTACTAAAAAAGGCACGTATGAGGTCTTCGTACCTACAAGAAAATCATAATTTTCCTGTCGCGCCAAGAAAGGCGCGTACAAGTACTTAATTTGTACAATATTGTAATTTATCATGGCACATTATATTTTTGCAAGGGCGAGTAATTAAATCTGCAAAAAAATATTATATATAATGATAATAATAATAATAATAATAATAATATTATTATTATTATTATTATTATTATTATTATTATTCTTTTTTAGTTAGTTTTTTTACTGTATTTATTTTCTTATTTTTTTTGGAAAAATTTGAGGGCTTAGCCCAATTTCATTCCAAGAAGTAAAAAAGAAATATAAAAAGGTAATCCCAAACTGGACTAAAAGAGAATAACTGGACAAAAGCAACCCTAATCAAGAGGAAAAAAAGCCAAAAATAAAAAGAAGAACCTGGCCGGACTCAGAGACAAAAAATCATCAAGAGATGAAGAAACCAGTCAACAAAAACTAATAAAGCTGCACCACCAACCAATAAAGCCTTTGGAGCTAACCAAAGACTCCAACAAGCACATAGCCCTCCGTGGAAGACGTGACATAGGGGCTGAGGCATGAAAACGTTGCTATAACAAGATCACCCTGGTTGCCTGCAGGACGGCCAGGGAGGAGGCTACGACAAGCTGCAGAAAAAACCCCACCAAAAAGACTGGTTGCTTGAATCAAAAACCTCATCATCGGATCATGTGACAACAATATCAAAAGCAAAAAATAATCAAACATAACTGAGAGCACCCCAAGGACCTGAAGCACAGTGAAGAAAATAAAGCCAAACTATGAACAAGAGAAGTTCCAACTATTCAGAATACGCTGGATGTGAATTGGCCAATTTGCTTTAGATTTCCATCTGCGAATTTTATGAGCAAAGCGATCTTTGATTTTCTTAGAAAGGATCATTGGAGAAGATAAAACTCCCAAGTGAAATCTAGTATTCTTTCTCTAGAGGACATAGACTATGATTGCTGTAATAAGGTAATGTAGCCGTTTAAGGACTTTATGATCAAGATTAGCCGCAACACTTAGAACCTGTTGAAGATTGGCTTGCATGAGAAAGAAGCTCCCATTTGGGAGAAGGTTTCTCACTAAATTCATAGCAATTTGGCATTCAAAAAACAAATGTGAGTGAGACTCATCAACACTATTACAAAAGCAACAAGGAGCAGGAAAATCCAACCCCCTTCTCGCAAGGATGTCAGTGGTCATAAGACCACCCTTATAATCCATCCAACAAAAAAGAGTGTAATTAATCACGTGTCCTTTATACCATATTTCCTCACCCACCCCACTCTAGGAAGGTTTTTAAAGAGAGAAATCTTTATAGAATAGTTCGAGCGAAGAGGGTCTTTAGCCCACAAAATGACATCCTTACCAGAATTCAAGGGAATGCTAGATATTTGTTCGAAGCAATGATTGTTGACCTGCATTAACCTTACATGGAGATGCCATTGACCAAATAAAGGAGGGTGTAAGTTAAAGATTTGAAAGCATTGATGGCCGAGAAGTTCCAAAAGAGAAAGGCCTCTACACCAGGGGTCAAAGAAGAGGGATATGGAGGAGCCATGTCCAATTTTATAGTTGAGATAATCCTGAAACGCATTGCTAAGGGTTTAAGTTCCCTCCACAATGATGAGACACGCAACGGATATTTGCTCCAAAGAGAACCATATTTGTTGCAGCACCAAGCAGACCAAAGATTGGTTCTATTAAAAAGTTTCCACAAGATCTTAACTTTTGAGATCTGATTAAGGGTAGAAATAGATGTTAACCCAATTCCTCCATTCTCCATAGGCAAGGTAGTATTAACCCAAGAGATAAGATGTAATTTGTTAGAATCCCCATTATGGAAGAAGAACTTAGCCGTTAGTGAAGAGATTTTCTTTAGAATGCCTTTAGGAATAGCAACTGATCTTAACCAGTAGGAAAGTAGGTTATTAACTGAGGATCTCAGCAACTGGTAGTGCCCTCCATACGACAATAACTTACACTTCCAACCTGCAAGCCAAGAAAAATTTTATCGAATAAAGGGTTAAAGTCCATAGTTTTGAGAGTTCCATTCACCAAAGGTATTTCAGGGGAAAAGATCCTAGTTTAATATTAATAATCCTACCAAACCGCTTCAAAAGTCAATTAGAGAAGCATGCAGATTTATCCTCATTAACCTCAACCCCATAAAATCGATAGATGGAAAAGGCTTGAGAGAGAAGCGCAAAATCAGCCTTTCCCATGACTAAGAGGTCATTCACAAATAGAAAATGGGAGATACAACACTGACCTTTGATGAAGGGGTTATAGAGAGAAAGACTAACTGCCCGATCCAGTAACTGTGAGAAGGAGTCGATAGCCACAGTAAAAAGGAAGGGAGATAGGGGCATCCCCTAGACCATTGGAGGAATTGAATAGCCCTCTCAATTCTCCATTGAAGACAACCGAGAAAGGGATGTCACAAATGCAAGCTTCCACCCACTTAATGAATAAAGAAGGGAAGCCTAAGACTTTAAGTCTATGCAGTAAGACCTTCCTATTAATCATATCAAAAGCTTTTCAGAGATCAATTTTAGCAATTAACTTCTCCTGAGAATCGCACAAAGCCAATTCCTGACATATTTCTTATGCCAACGCAATATTGTTAGCTATATCTCTTTTAGGAACAAAGGCCGTCTGGGCCGAGTGTATGATGTGAGGGAGAGCTATTTTCAGTCGATTGGCTAATACTTTGGCAATAATCTTGTAAAATATGTTGCATAAGGAGATAGGTCTATAATCAAGGATTAGATTTGATAGTAATAAGGCTATGCTTAAAAGATCTGGGAAGCTTATGAGTTTTGAAGAAGAAATGTGCAGCCTTAAGGAATTATTTGCCCACCACATTCCAACTGTGAATAAAGAATTTGGAGTTGAACCCATCAGGACTGGAATTTTGTTTTCATTGATGTTATGAAGAGCGAGAACAATTTCCTGATCACTCACAAGAGAGTTCAGGGCAAAAAATTGATCAACAGTAAGAGTATTTCCCACTGGAACATCATGGTGGATAAGGAGACTGCATTTTTCGTTATTGAATAGATCAGTATAGAATCTACAAATTTCCTCCACAATGGAGTTAGGATCATGTAAGGTTCCATTGGTGGTTTGCAATTCTCTAATTTGGTTTGCATTTCTTCTCTCATTAATTGAATAATAAAGGAATTTCAAATCATCATCTGAATTGATAAGCTAGTGGGATTTGGCTCTCTGCTTTGCCCAAATGCTCTCCTTAATGATGAGGTCTTTGTACCTGGTATTTATATCCTTAACATTCTGAATAAGGGAGGTGTAGGAGGGATCACAGTCAAGCATTTGTAAGAAGAACACTTGCTCCATTTTAAGAATTTCAATTTGATTGCTCAAAGAAGTGGGGCCCATTTTAGGAGTTTGAAGGAGGCTTTGATATTTTTGAGTTTTTTAAACAACACAAAGAGGGGATCTCGAACAAAATCTTGCCAAGCTTTAGAAGTAACTGTTAAACTTCTCATAAAGTCCAATGATTCTTGAACAAGAAGCTGGAAAATGGGAATTTGATTCAGGATAAGTGGGAGAATGATTAGAGGAAAGAGCGGCAATAACTTTGTAGGAAGTATTAGGGAAATGATCCAGCTATCTATTATTACACAAAACCCTATCAATTTTTGACCTAATAGGTTATTCTGATTAAACCAAACAGATAGAATTAACTAGGAGATCAAAGAGACCACAGTCAATGATGCATTCTCCGAAATCTGACCAAGAGGTATCGGGTTGCCACCACTCTTTTCTTTACTGTAAAGAACACAGTTGGAATCCCCCATGATAATCCATGGGGCATCCATAGATAGGGTGATACTTCTCAGAGAATTCCACAAGGAGACTCTATCATGGGCATCATTAAAAGCATAGACACAAGTGATGAAAAAAGTGGAAGTATTCCCAAATAAAATCTCACCATGAATAAACTGAGCAGTTGAAGAATAGGTCTGAAAGAGATTTTGGACGAGTTCCACTTCAACCAAATTCGGCCACCAGTGTAAGAATCAAAGTTGTGGTAGTGGTCCTCTTGAGGGAATATGAGAAGCTTCCTCAAGAGGAGAGGATCACCTGCTAATACTTCAGGGTTGAGCTTTGTCTCGAGCAAACAAGAAATCTGGATGAAAGTTTTTAGTCACTCTAAAACAGTCATTTATTCTGAAAAGACCACGGACATTCCAACAACAAAAGGTAGGGAACCACATGACTAAGAGGATGAGCTTGAAGGCTTTTTGCCTTTCTTTTTATTATTGGTCTTTTGAGTGACTGTATTGTTGGTTGAAGAGGACTTAGAGTGATATGAATACAGAGGTTTCTTACCAGGAGTTTGATCAATCTTATCAAGAAGTTTGGAAGCTAGAGACTTGGAGAGGCGGCTGCAGCTCGGGTTAAGACACCTACAGAAGAACTCGGGATATGGGCTATTTCAGAGATTATAGGGTTTGATTGGTCCGAGTTATGATGATTGGATAAGTCCTCATGTGAAGGGGAGTACATAGGGGGGTGGTTGAGAAGAAAGGGACTCCTGATTTTCAGGAAGAGAAGAGGAGGGATCCTCTGTTGCAAGGTGATGAGTAAGGGGCTGCACAGTAAGGGGGGCAACATTGGAAGGTGAAGTGGATTGGGGCTTATGGAAAGGGGGTCGCTTTGACTTCAACCACGAGCAGGAGGTTTGTGGAAAGTTTTAGGGGCATGAAGAGTCATCATGCGAAAAAGACGAGCAAGAGGAGCACGCCTTGGGCTTCCAGTCATAGACAATTTCCTGTTGAAATTTGATTCCATTTAAATTAATTGCGACTACATCCGGGAGAGGGGAGGAGGGAGTAATCTGGACACAAACCCTTGCGAAGGTAATCCAGGATTTCATTGCAGTAAGATTGTCCACTGCCAGGGGAACCCCCACCATACTAGCCACCTTCAAAAGACCTTTCTCGTTCCAGCAGCATAGGGGGAAGTTAGGCAACTTAATCCATAATAGAATTTCCTGGAAATTTTCCTTGGAGGGGCGGAAGCTCCAAGTCCATTTCTAAAAAATGAAAGGGCGCCCATTAAGGAAGCAGGGTCCATTATCTCAGACTAAATCATAGTCTTCTTGGCATGAAAACTTAAACAAGGAAAAAATCCCTTCTAATGTCAATAAGTCTAGACTCCCCTTGAAACGCCACTTCTTCTTAATAGCATTAAGCAATGATCCATAGAATAATCTTTTGCCAATAGCGTGTCCAACTAAGGATAAGTTCCATTCTAATTGGCCTTCCCTTAGATCCTCTTCAGAAAAATTAACTTCAGTTGAAATAGAGGGAATAAAAGAGAGTTCATAAGATTTGCTCTTATCATTTTGGGCAAAGAGCAAGTCCTTCCAGTTACAAATGCTAGGATTAGAGGGGGGTCGCCCTAAAACGAACCTGGATTGCCCCAAGGGTAGAGGAGGAAAAAAGGATTTATACTGCCCGTTAGAGTTCAAAGCCCTTTCACCTAAGCCTACTTTTTTTCGAGAGGCAAACTAATTATCAAAATTTCAAAAAAAATTATTATTATTATTTATTAATTTTAGGGTGGGCAAATTAAAAATAAAAAAATTTATCTTTATTGAGCAAGAATTTTATTAAAAAAATTATTTTTTTTAAAAAGAAATTTTAATTTGAAAATTGAGGGTGAGGTACTCACATGTCTTTCACCCAATGAAGTCATAGGAGCTCACACCAACAAAAGGGGAGAGGAAATGGAGGGGGAATAGAAGAAACAAGGAGCAGAGAATAATGGACCTCTGACACAAGGCCGGAAGTCAGATAGAGGGGAACGATACCTGTAAGTGAGGAATGAGCGAAGAAAGGCCGACACCCACGTTAAAGGGAAGGAGCATAACCCCCCTGTCGACAAAGTTATCTTCATTTTATTTTTTTTGTCTTTTATTATCTATTTTGTCAAAATTGAAAAAAAGATGATTTTTTTTTTTTGTTTTGTGAAAAAGTAGATAGAGATAAACAGAAATGGCTCAAAAAGATATATATTATCTTTGTTTGGAGAGAAATAGAGAAAGAGATAGAGAGAGGGAAAGTACGAATGCTGGAGCTTGGTTTAGAAAGAAAAAAAAGATTTTCTTCTTTTTTTACGACAGAGTGAGAGAGAGAGAGAGAAAGAAAATTTATATATATAATCTCTTGGAGAGAGAGAGAGAGAGAGAGAGATGGTGGCAAAAAAAAATAAAACAACCTCTTTTTTGTTTTCTAAGAGAGATAGAGAGAGAGAGAGAGAGAGAGAGAGAGTGAAAGAAAAAAAAAACGAAAGAAATAAAAAAAACCTTTTTTGTGTGTTCAGTGAATCCGAGAGAGAGAGAGAGAGGAAGGGAGGGAAGAGCCTTCAGTTTTGGAAGAAGGAGCTCGCGTGAAGGGAGTCAAGAAGAGAGTCGAGGGTTTCGAGTGGGAGCCTATTCGGCTTCGTAGCAGAGACCGACGAGTGGAGGTCGCTTGACTGTTGCGTGGGTTTTGAACCAATGGAAGGAGGCGAACGAGAGAGAGAGGTGTAGAAATGACTTGCTACCTGGGAGGTTGAGGCGCTTGGCTGGAGTAGGAGTTCTGGAAGAATCGAGAGAGGGAGAGGGAGTCCTCTGTTTGGAAAGAGGAGCTCGCGTGAAGGGAGTCGAGAGAGCAGCTCGTGCAAAAGGAAAAAAAGAGTTCTCTGTCTCTAAGGCGGGATTAGAGTGCCGAAATAATAATAATAATAATGCCAGCTGCACCCACTCCTCGGTTCAGTCATCTCACTTGTAGACGGCAGCTCCCAATTGGTTTAGATGGGCGGTTGAGGTATGGAGGAAGCTGGAATGTAGGGCGGCAGCTGATCAATTGATAAGGTAAAAAAAGAAAAAAAAGTATATATATATATATATATATATATATATATATATATATATATATATATATATATTTTAAAATTTTTAGCCATTCGTAAAATATAAATTTGCAAAATATTAGAGTGGCTAATGTGTTGAAGTATTATAAAAATATAATAATTAAAGCTTTGACTATTCTAAATAAATATATATATATATATATATATACTATTCTAAAATTTTCAGCTTATAGTTCATTCTCCTTTGTAATTATCATAAACTAATGTGCTGCAGCCATTCGTAAAATATAAATTTGCAGAATATTAGAGTGGAAAATGTGTTGAAGTATTATAAAAATATAATAATTAAAGCTTTGACTATTCTAAATAAAGAGGTACATGACGCTAGTGAAACGATAAACATTAGATAGTTAATAATGTGTTTACCTTCTTCTTCTTCTTTTTTTAACAGCATATAGTTTATAGTTTTTTTTATATATTTTAAAGTGGATTCAATTAGATTATATAAATGAATTGATTCTTCTATCTCTTAACTAATATTGTTTGATAACTTAAAAATATATGTCAACCTCATTATTTATATATATATATATATATATATATATAAAAATGAAAGAACAGTAAATATTAACTTCTTTTTTTAAATTTTTTTACCCATAAATTTTTTTACCCATAATTCAAGTGAACCACCCTCTACGTCATATTAGTTAACAATATAAATTTCGATGAACTTATTTAATTTTTTATAAACTAAGACAATTTAATTTTAATAAGAATTTAACTCAATTAAGGTGATCAATAATAATTTTTTTGTAACATCATATATATTTG
The DNA here is from genome assembly GCA_021442155.1 of Cymbidium sinense. Classification (NCBI taxonomy): domain Eukaryota; kingdom Viridiplantae; phylum Streptophyta; class Magnoliopsida; order Asparagales; family Orchidaceae; genus Cymbidium; species Cymbidium sinense. The sequence continues at coordinate 78,277,673 of CM038231.1, read as the reverse complement.
CAAGATTTACCATTTCTGTGTATCTCAAATATCATGCCATCACCTCAAACATAAGTAATTTTATATTTCGCATTGTATATTAACTCATATAATGAGAGTGTCTATTGTAAGTAATTTCAACATTTCGGATGTAACGGCGAAGTCCGATTCGTGATCGGTGGTCATTTTGACATTGACTAGGATAGGTACCACAATCCCTTAGAAATAAGATTCATTCTTATACATGAAACTCTTATATTCGTTAACCTTGCACCACCTTCTACAAACATATGTCATACCTGATAAACATGTAACATAATTCTCATGGCCATTTTTATGACTATAATAATTTTAATACAAGCTATTTTAGGTATTATAAAGTTGATGTAGCATCAAGACACCATTATTTTGTTTATTAAAGTTTCACTTTATGAATCTAGATCATCATCATCACCACTATTAGAAGTCTTAAAAAATGAAAGTAAGTTCAATGCTTCTAATTTAAAATTCAACATGTGTTCAAATTATGAGGCTACTCCGCCTTTCTTGTATGCATGGTCTGGACCCTCTTTTCTTTTAGCAGAGGCAAAACTAACTTCTTTTTCGAGGAGGACCAAATTTATTATATAAATAAACAAACATTAAAAAATAAAATTAGATAAAACATAATTCAAAATAAAAGTTTGTATTTCATTATGATTGATGACTTAAATATTGATTATAAGCTTTTCAATATAATTTACATCTTTTAATAATGTCATACACAAAGGTGGAAGAAAAATTAATTTTTCTATATCATATAGTTAAGTTTGTAATTTTTTCTATCCATTAAATATATACTATGGCTAAAAAACAACTACTAGCAGGGGATGCTAGCCTCAACGTGAGGCAGTTCTCGTGGCTACCTTTAGCATCTCTAAGCTGACGATAGCTTCATATTTCAACAAGAACATTCAACGACAAAATAAGGGATGCCTTCCTGAGAGTCTCTACCAATGTTTGCTTCTTTGCTCTCTTTCTCTCTCTTTATGTGCTCCTTTCCCTTAAGTCTCTACCAATGTTTGCTTCTTTGCTCTCTTTCTCTCTCTTTATGTGCTCCTTTCCCTCTCCTTTATTGGGTTTCACGTGACATTTCTTTTTGAAAATGTGTGAAAGGTATTCTCACTCCACTCAAAATTCAGAAGGCTAAGTTGGTCTTTCATAATATATATATAATATGAAAAGAAGAATCATTGAAATGTAGAATTTGTAAGGATTCATATATATTTATTAGATCTAATTTTGATGTCTTATAGTTAAGATTTTGGATTAACATCATTTTCATGAATCAATAATTAAATTCACACTAAATTAATAGAAAGATCAAACATTGAGTTGTTTTCAATTTTAAATTATATAATGCTAATTGCGAGTATATTTATCTCAAATTAAATTTAAATTTTACTTTATTTATAATATTTTTTAATATTATTTTATTTATATAATCATTTTGCTCACCCTAAAAAAGTATATTGGTTCCGCCCCTGATCATACAATACTTTCATTAGAACTCAAGTCAAATACTTATTTCAAAATGTAATACCTTAGATAGTTATTAAACCAATGATCACTCACTTTGTTACGTAATTGATGCTTTACAATCTTAAATACAAAAATGCTCTCTCTATTGTTATAGCAACAATTGCTAAAGTTAATATCAAGGTAATAAACCCATTGATTAGAAGGTGCACACCATATCACTTTTACTTAAAAATTTATTTTATAAGATTGATAATTCCATTTAAAGTGGATAAATGATGCTCAATAGCTTCAAATTTAATTCTATAACAAAATCATTTATATATTACTCTAAAAAGTAAATCAATTTTCTCTTATCAAAAGCATAAAATAAATCACTTGGGTTTAAGCATATTGTATGAAGAGATAATTCAATATTAGCTTCACAGAAATGATTATTTAGCTCTTAAAGTTGTATATTAATTATAACATAAAATAACTAACACGATTATGATTGAAGTTTCTACTTTCTTAAGCTCTTTGTATTGACCATTAATAAGTCTTGAATATAGAGTTTATATGTGGCATAATCGCTTCAAAGATAGTACAACAATATAATACTTAATTCAATAAAGAATTCTATTTATTCTCCTTCATCATTTGTAATTGTTATTTTGATGTTGCACAAATGTTATTGTATTTTTGATATCCTAATATATATTTATTTTTTTAAGGCTTTGGATTTTTCTTTTGTAATATCTAAAATATTAATCATCAAATGCATTGTAAACATAAAATCAAAATATTATATGGCATTTATTAACACATCAACTTCAATTTATTTATTGATTGTGCACCTCATTTTCTTCAATCTAAAATACTCTAAGTATAAGAGTATATATATTTATAAAACTAATTAGAATATGAAAATGTGAATCCCAATGGTTGTCCAAGTCATTATAAATTAGTATCTTGATTTAAGACACTTCCAATTAACTTTCAATTTTAACATAAAGAATTTTATCATGTTAACACTACATTTGCCTCCCAAGTCCGATGTGAAAAGTGGAGGGTTACAGTGTACCATAAAACTTGTCGAAATAATCATGACATGAATCCTTTAAAACATTGTGTTAATTCTAGGGCATCCCGGAAGTTGTATGGTTTGAATATAGTGAAAAAATGTGCAAGTGACGGCACCGGTGTAGTGTTAAATAAGCAAGGATTCTCGTGACATAGGATGCGGAAAAGAAGTTAGTCCATGAAACTAGAATTAGGTTTGAAACATGGAATATATGTACTCTTACAGGTAAATTAATGGAATTAATAGATATTATGGTTCATTGAAAGGTAATTATTTTATGTGTTCAAGAAACAAAATGGGTTGGGGAGAAGGCCAAGGAGATTGATAGTTTAGGTTTTAAACTTTGGTATTCATGCTAAAGTCAAATTAGAAATGGAGTATGTGTGATTATAGATAAAAGTTTAAAGGATAATGTTATAAATATTAATAGATATGGAGATAGAATTATAGTTTTAAAGATTATTGTTGATAGTAAGATTATCAATGTTATAAGTGTTTATGGTCCACAAGTAGGTTTGGCTATAGGCTCAAAAGAAATTTTTTGGAATGAATTAGAGGGATTAATACAAAAGATACCTCTTGAAGAAAAAGTATTTATTAGAGGAGATTTAAATGGACATGTTGGTAGAGTGGTAGAAGATTTTAAAAGTATTCATGGTGGTTATGGATTTGGAGTGACTAATGAAGAAGGTAAGATAATATTAGATTTTCTTTATCCTATGATTTTGTAGTTGCTAATACTTTATTTAAGAAAAGAGATGAACATATTATTACTTATAAAAATGGATCTAGTAAAATATAGATTAATTATTTTCTGATAAGAAAAATAGATCGTTTAGATTGTAAAGATGGTAAGGTCATTCTAAGTGAAAGTTTAAGTACCCAACATCGATTGTTAGTTTTAGATTTTAAGATGAAAGATTGTAAGAGAAAAAATAAATCAAATTATTATCCTAAGATTAGATGAGGGCACTTAAAGAATACAAATAAAAATATTTTAAGAGCAAGCTACAAGAGCTTAGAAATTGGGATGTTCATAAGGAAGCTAATGTTATGTGAGAAAAAGTAGCAAGTGAAATTAAGCAAGTTGATAAAAATATACATGTAGAATCAAAAGGAAAAGCTTCTTTTAATAAAAATAGTTGGTGGTGGAGTCAGAATGTGCAAGAAAAAAATAAAAAATAATAAGCATTGTTATAAAACTTGGTTTAGATGTAAAAGCTCAGAAAATTGAGAAAGATATAAAGTGGACTGTAGAGATTCTAAGAAAATAATATATGATGCAAAAAAATTTAGCTTTTAGTGATTTATACAATAGATTAGATACCAAAGAAGGTGAAAGATGTATGTATAAGTTAGCCAACCAAAGAGATAGGAGAAGTAAAGATCTAGTTCAAGTGAGGTGTATTAATGAAGAAAATAATAAAATGCTTTTCTTAGAAAAGGAAATTGACAATAGGTGGATGAGGTATTTTGATAAACTTTTCAATGAAGGGTCTGAAAATATGATTGATTTTAGCAACCTTAATACCTAAACAAAAATAGAGAATTTTGTTTTTATCATCGTATTAGTAAATTTGAAGTTAGAGAAGCTTTAAAGAAAATGAAATGTGGAAAAGTAGTAGGACCTGATGATATTCCAATAGAGGTGTGGAAATGTTTAGGAGATCAAGGAATTTCTTGGCTTACAAATCTTTTAATGTTATTTTAAAGACTAAAAAAGATGTCATATGAGTTAAGAAAGAGTTGGTTCCTATATTTAAGAATAAAGGTGATGCATAAGAGTGTGCAAATTAGGAATTAAGTTAATGTGTCATACATTAAATTATGAGAGAGTAATTGAGCATAGGTTACTGATGATAAAAGTTTCTCACAATCGCTTTGGTTTCATGCCGTAGATCTACTATGGATGTTATACATTTGTTAAGAGGTTTGATAGAGAAGTATAGAGAAAGTAAGGAGGATCTGCATATGATATTTATTAATTTAGAGAAAGCTTATGATAAAGTTTCAAGAGATGTTCTTTGGAGAGTTCTAGAAAATAAAGGAATTAATATTGGTTATATTCAAGTCATTAAGGATATGTATATTATAATTGTTGTGTCCAAACACAAGGAGGATTGGCAAAATATTTTCCTATTTCAGCTGGATTACATCAAGGATCTGCTTTAAGCCCTTATCTTTTTTTGCTTTAGTAATGGATGTTCTTACTAGGCATTTACAAAAAGATGTACCTTGGTGTATGCTTTTTGCTGATGACATTCTTCTTGTTGATAAGACTAGAGAGGGAGCCTAAGAGAAACTTGAATTATGGAGGTCAATCTTAAAGTCTAAAGGTTTTTATTTATGTAGATCTAAAATTGAATATATTGAGTGTACTTTTAGTTGTAGAAGTTCTAGTGGTAGTGTTGTGACATTAGGTGAACAAGTCATTAAAAAGAGTGAGCAATTCAGATATTTAGGCTCTATTGTTCAAAATGATGGTGAAATAGATGGATAAGTTATTAGTAGAATTCAAGTTAGATGGTTGAGGTGGAGGAATGCATCTGGCCTGTTGTGTGATAGAAAAGTTCTGCTTAAACTTAAGGGAAAATTTTAAGATGGTGGTAAGATCTACAATGATTTATGAAGCATAAGATTAAGTTAAATGTTACAAAGATGAGGATACTCAGGTGGATGAGTGGCTTTACTCTTAGAGATAAAATGAGAAATGAGTATGTTCGAGAAAAAGTTGGAGTAGCTTCAGTGGTAGATAAGATTAGAGAGAGTCACCTTAGATGGTTTATTCATATAAAGCATCGGTCATTCGATGACCCGGTTAGGAGACTAGATGCATTAGATTTGCCTTAGGTTAAGAAAGGTAAAGTTAGACCTAAAAAGACTTGGTTAAGATGTATAAAAAATGACCTTAGTATACTTGAATTAAATGAGAATTTGACACATAATAGGACAGAATGGAGACAAAGGATTCATGTAGCTGGCCCCATTTAGTGGGATAAAGGCTTGTTGTTATTGTTGTAAAAGAATTTTATCATGTTGAGTTGATTTTAGAGTATCACTTATATTGTAAGATGTTTCAACAATATTCATAATTCTTGAAGTACTCACAAAAATGATACTTCACTTGCCATAAATTCTTTACTACAACTATCAAATAAAATTGAAGTTGATAAGCAAAATAATGAATATAGAATACTTGAGGATTATTATTAGGAATGAGTGTCTTAAATATATGAAACACTCATTGCATATCAGGTGACATAGCATAGCATTGATCATGCATCCTATATAAGGTTAATACATGTTTGACAAGTATAGTTTCAAGTCGCCATTAGCAAAACTATACTAACTGAGGAGACATATCTAATACCAATAAATCTATGATAACTTGTCTAATTTTTTTTAACATTTCTCATTGCAACTGCTCATCTATGTGAACAAATAAGTAATAACGCCAATATTAATAATGATGAAAAGTAAGTCTTAGTAGCTACACCAAAACAAATTTTCTTTTGAACCATTAGTGATTCTAACTTTAACTTCATACTTGCATTTATAAATGTGACTTTTTTATTTCTTTATTATGATCAAAGAAGAAATTAGAACAAATATTAAGTAATTTCTTAGTTTAAATGAATTAGAAGCAAGTCAATTATTAAATTTCACCCTAAACTTTCTCCAGTTGCATGGAGAAATATGCATCACCTAAAGTATTATTTTTATATACCCAGTGGACATTTAACAATATGATTAGGCTATGTGATTACTATAAATGTTTCATAATATATAATTTTTCTGAAAGCATAAGTAACATATCCATCAAACTAATTATGAAAATAAATAATATGAACCCAACAAATAAAAGAATTAAAGCATCATCAGGCTCAAAATTCTCCACAATCTCACATGGAAGAGAGTATGATTTTAAGTGTTGGTGAAATTTTTAAAAGGCAGATGGAATAGTAGATAAGACACTACCCAGAGATTTCTCCCGCATTTTGTGAGGACTTTAGATCTGGTTCCAGGTTTCCTATAAGCACCTATAGTTAATTACCCCTCTCAATGTAGAGAGAGAACTTTTGATTAAGGCTAGTTATTAGATCGCTGAATGTGTAGCATATAGCAGCAACATATGGAGTTTTAGAATTTTTATTTATGAAATTCATCATCATTAGCTTAAAGCGGATGGTTAGGAGAATGATGGTGTTCCCGATCTAGATCCAATGGTTCTGTCATCCCGGGTTATCATGGTCCCTAGTCTACTTAGTCAGAGGAGGTACCTAACTTGACCTAATGATCTCCTGGCCATGGGTCGCTGTCCAAGTAATCCTTGTAGACCTGGGGTGGCATTTGTCTAAGGAGATAATCTTAAATCTACCTTAGCTAATAGATGGTTTTTTGCCCTATCAGGTGTACCCTATGATTCACATCTCAAGGTATAGAGCTATTGGGGAGCACACTACGCCTTGATCAATATAATGGTGTCATTTGCGCCCACTGAATGAGGACTTTGGTCATAACTCCATCATATGTAGTCATTGGCCAAACCACGCAGAGGACACATACCAGCCCCTAGCATGAGAGAATGATTGAGAGTGAATATAGAAATACATTTGATTCGATATTGGCTCCTTTGTGAGGTAGAGTTTTCTTAATTTGTCACCTTCAACAAACTATTACAAGGTGGATTGAGTTTTAGCTTTAAGTTCTTTAAAGATTAAATTTTATTTAAGCATTTAACACTTAGTAATTTATCCAATTTTATATTTGTATTGACACTTGATTTTGATTAATTCAATTTGAGCTTGCAAGCATATTTTGATGATAAATATTACCTCTAGTTGAAATCTTCATTCAACACTACCATCATCGGGGTGATTTATTATTTCATCATGTAATTTTATTAATTTAAAGGATCAAATCTATAGTTATATGTCTCAGATATTCTAATAAGCTAAAATTTTATAATGATTAGATTTTTAGGTTTTGTTAACCCAAACCCGGTCCTAAGACCAAACCAGGAAGCAACCCGCATAGCATCCTCAGACACTAAGTTTAAGCATTTAACGTAGTGTCTCCATGCAGGTGTATTTAAGAATGCTTATAATTTTAAGCTTGAATTTGAGTTTTAATCCTACTTCATAATATGTGCAAGAGTTCAATTGAAGCCTTAATTAATGCCTTCTATTCTCTTGCATATTATAATCCTGACTTTATATTTTGATTCAAAATATTGCAACTTTGCTTTATATTTAACTTGATAGCAGTTGAATAAGATAAAATGATTGCTTAGCTTTATGCACATTGATAGACTTTAAATCTTTATTAATCATCATTAGCTCTTATTCTTTCCTATGTAAGCTAGCATATCTCTTCAAGTAAGCTATGAATTCAAACACTTGCTTTTTCTTTTCGAATGTAATGCGATGCTCCCTAATTATTTGTTGAAACTCTATGTTCACGCTTCCGAAAAGCTATTCAATTGCGATACTTTTTTTTTATAAGTCTTTCAATTGCATTTGTATTTGAATGTTGCTCTGAGCCATTACAAGTCTCTTATGATTTGATTACGAATCCAATTAGATTTTCTTTTAAGTCATTTAAAGTGACACATTGTAAGAATTATATTCATAGTTATCGACTATGTATCAAATTCTTTGTGTGTCTTACTTAAACTTTCTTGACACTTCTCGACTTGCTTAGTGTGAATTAAACCATAATTCATTTGTTAATCGAGCAGCTTTGTAATGCTTGTTATTGTTCAAGAATTTGATATTTGGAATAATCAATGATAAATCATGTTCATGTTAGCTGATGAAATATCAAAATCCATATTTGCTCATAGGTGAGTTATCAAGCTTCATATTCATTTTCTAAGCTTGATTGCGTTCAATTTAAATCACTTTTAATTTACTTAAAATAAGCTATAATAATTGCAATATTTATTGAAAAGATTGTGCATAACCAAACTCATTGGTGAATACACAACTCATACTTTTTCAACTTCTTCATGTAAGAGCGATCAAACCCAATTTGATTTTATTTTAGATTCCACATCACATTTTATGTTTATTTAAAGTCAAACTTCAAACTTATTGTAAGTCTTTTATGAGTTTGGAGTTAGCTTCAAGCCTCACTTATATTTTACTTGAGTACTTTCATTTGTATCAATATATAAAATAATGGACTCAAGCATTCATTCGACGATAAACTAAGTGAATGAACTCATTTTTTTACTTAGCATATTCTCATATGATATTAATATTTATTAAGTTCATTTAAATTTAATTTCAAATTCATTTCTTTAGTACTTTATATTTCATATTTAACTTAGTGTTAAATCATTTTTTTGTCCCAAAAAATTTTGGTAGATTAAGTATTCTATGTCATCTCCACGTAGTGCTACATCAATAGGTCAATCCTTTTCAATCCCATTATGCCTTGATGAGCATAATGAAGCCTTCAATCAACTGCATAAAAGCAAATATATATGCAATTTCTATACATTCAAACCTCCTTCCCCTTTTTTTCTAAGTCCCAAATTTAGTCAAAATTTTGGTAGCATTTCGGCATAGGGGTGCTACATCTAAAATTTTTTGGTCTACCCATCACGCCCTGATGAGCGTAATGGTCGGTGTTTTGAAACACCTCAATTTTCATCTCGTCATGCCCTGATGAACGTGACAAGGCCTTCAAACCTGCATAAAGATGCATATATAAGTATACAGTTTCCACACACATATTTATAGATCTTGAAATCATATCTCAACAAATTGTATCTTGCAACATTGTTTTCTATTTTGGAAGAGAAAGAGGGAGAGAAAGAGAGCATTCAGCTCTTGTTGTAGCTTTAGTAGGCAAGATAAAGAAGATGGATTTCAGTTAGGTTTTGTACAACATGTGACTGTGCTCCATAAAGAGAGTGGATGACACTATGTGAATAGAAAGAGATTGCTCTTAGAGGTGTGTGGAGCAGCAAGTGTTGTGCAGTTTCTTATATAAATGAAAGAGAAAGATTAGGAAGAAGTGTTGATAGTCTTGTTGAGTTGGTTGGCCGAATAGAGAGGACTGAACTACGTGGAGAATGCCTAAATAGGAGGAACTTACTAGAGAAAAAGAGTGAATTGAGATGATGTGGGGAGAGTTGGAGGAGAAAGTCCTTGAGAAGAGATGAGAGCTCAATTTTTGGAGACCTGAAGCAATCAAGCACCGGAGAAGGGAGCAATTAGGACTTTCGGTTTCTTGGATGATGAACGATGAAGAGAGGCTTGAAGAGCGATGGGAAGAATGAGAGCTAGTAGTTTGTTTGCTGAGGAAATCGAATGGAGAGGGAGATGAATGCATGCATTTTGGTAGAGATGAACGAGCGGGAGTGGTTGGGAAAGAGAGAAACAAAATGAGAGAGGTCAGGTGGGATGCTCACGCATGCGGTTGAAGGAGATGCGATAGAGAGGGGCAAACGGGGAAGACCTCATGTGCGATCGAGTGGGGAGTGATTTTGGGGTTATTAGGCTTTTTTTTAATTAATTTCTAAGCGTTTAATCAATCTTAATATGAATTTTGTGTCTATATCATTATATGGTTAATATATATGTCAATATTAGGTTATTAATGATGTCAATGCAACGCGCATCGTTTGCGTGGAGTTTGGTTCAAGTCAGCATCAAATTGGATCAATTTCAGTTCAAAAATATGCATTATAGCTTTTGACTCTCGATGTTTGCATAGACTCATCTGAATCGATCACAGACAGTCTCATTTGATAGATTTTGATATTTCAAAGCTAACGACATAATTAATTTTATGAACGGGGGTTGTTTGAGCATCATCATAGCCTCTAGCTCCGATATGCGCATCGACACGATGACAACTCGATCGGTTGATTGTTAAATTGTGCAATATTGATATTCTGACCAATTTTGATGTTCTGAACGATGGCGAACTCCGTTCATCGATCGTAGGTCATTTTGAGAAATTTTAGTGATCTTTGGTGCATCTCAGCTCTGATTTGTGCTCTAAAGCATCCAAAGTCGATCGAATTCATCTTATAGGCTCGATTCGACTCATGTAGCATATATGAAGGTCAACAATCATCATGGCTCTGAACTCATCAAAATAAAGCACACCATCTCCATTCAAATCAAAGCTAGAAATCATGGAGCGACACTATTCGATTGACCTCGAAGAACCCAAGTGGCTAAGCATTCTCTTCAAGCTCCTATCTGTAATATAGCCTTCACATCCATCTCATACAACTTGAAGGCCTCCTTCACTAAATTTTCTTCCTTGTCGGTATCCATTTCTTCCAATCTCATGAAGTCTTCCACGTCAAGCAGACCATCCTCATCTGAGTTGGCACATCGTAGCAATGCCTCCGCTTCCTGAGAGCTCTTCTCCAATGGTGCTCATAAGAAGTCAAGCAGAAGAAATTTTCCATCGCCATTGATATCAAAGTGGTTGAAGAGGTGCTCCATTTCCTCCTGTCCATTTGTAGAGGAAATGGAAGTCATATTTATGCCTGCCATTTCATCTTTGTAGAACTCGAAGTGATGGAGAAACAAGAAGAGGATGAAAGCTAAGAATGTTAATTTACTCTCAAGTATGTATGAATTTGCTTTGGTTAATTTGTATATGCATATTGTACATATATAGTGGTAAGTAGTAGAACTTTTTAATGTTTCAAGAGTTCTTGTGATTGATTATATATTATAAAAATGCTACTTTTTATTGAACTTTGGTAATTCAAAAGAAGTTCTGATGGTCAGGTTTTGTGTATTAGTTGAAACTGTAGAGAAATGCTTTGATTTATCTCTCGTTTTGTGTAGTAACATCACTTAGACATAAAATATTTTTTGAATTAATTGTGCTTCAATATAATTCATAGGAGGAATTGGTCACCAACGTATCAAAATAAAGTAGATAATATGATAAATGATGTTTAATTTAAATCTCGAACATGTATTTTATTAGTGATAAATGCTATTTAAATGAAGACCCAGATCCATATTATATCAGTAACTAGTGATTGAAGAGTCTCTCCATGTGAAGACGAAGACCCAAATGTGACTTTTTCCTTCCTCCTGCCAAAGACATGATAAGAGTGAACATGTTACTTAAAAGCTCATCAAACCATTAAAATAATGTATTGAAGAGTCTCTCTTGATGATTTAGTATAATATTTATGAAAAAATATATCAGATTATTAATTTACTCTATAAATCATTACAAAAGTAGTAATTATCATGATCCAAATTGGGGGCTTGAAATTATTAAGGCGGGAATATATGGTCGGGAGGTATAATGATATTTTAAGTTTAAATTTCTTTCACAAATCAATATTTATTGGTAATGGTACCCTCCTTTCATTAGGGAATACCGTGATGTCAAATATCTTTTCTATGTGTATCAACAGGTATCTGCTTTCAGCAGACATTCAATTCTCTTAAACAATGGTGACCACGAATCTTGAAATATTTTCAAATATTTATCCACTGCAATAGTATCACTTCCACTAATTGGGTTCTAGAATCTTGAATCAATTGTGTCACTATCACCTTCATCATCTGAGTTAGAGCATTAATACTCACAATGAGAGTTGAATAATCATACATAATTAGCATAAATATCCAGTATACATATCAAACTATTAAAACAAGTTAGTTCAAATAGGATAACTATTATAATGACACTACGTCAAACATTTTTGGTATTATTATTCACTATAATAGGTTATTTAGGCTTTTATAGCATTTGGGTGTATACTTATAGTCCAATTAACTCTATCATTCTTTGTCCACTTATAGTTTTCTATAAAGGAGCTCCACTTGGTTTTTATCCTCAAAAATTTTCTAGCCAAGCATAGGACAATACCTAGCTATATGAGTGGGCTAATGACATCAGTAGCATACGTTGGAGCTGGACAATCATTCATTCTTATGATGTTTTCTACGTTTGGCACAAGATTCTAAGATCTAAACTGTACCACTACTAAAATCACTAGAATTGAGTTTAGGCTTCTCCTCGTTAGCCCTCTTTGATTGAGCCAAATGATCACTTTCATCCATACTTTTTCTTTTGTTCAACTCTTTATGCATTTGAGTGATTTAAAAATCTATTTTCACTCTCCTAGTCCTCTCTACTAATATAAGGTAGTCATCGATCCCCAAAGGCACCAACGATTATCTAATTAAATCTTTTAATCTTGATAGAAATTTATAGCACTTCTCTTTTTCAGTTGATACTAGCTAGTGCATACCTTGACAATATAGTGAATTTTGCCACATACTACATGACTGTTATCTCTCCCTACACCAACCTAGTGAACTTATCTTACTTCTATCTTCTTGAAATAGAGGCACGTACCACTCTTTGAATAATTCAATAAAATCTTCCTAATTAGCCATCATATTCTGTATATCTTCTAACTTGTCTTAGCACTACCCACGTTACCACCTTTTTGCTTCACCATCCAATACAAGTATTGGTAATGGTACCCTCCTTTCATCAGGGCATGCCGTAATGTCAAATATCTTTTCTATGTGCATCAATAGGTCTCAACTTCCATTAGACCTTCAATTCTCTTAAACAAAGGTGACCACGAATCTTGAAATATTTTCAAATATTTATCCATTGCAATAGTATCACTTCCACTATTTGGGTTCTAGAATCTTGAATCAGTTGTGTCACTATCATCTTCATCATCTGAGTTAGAGCATTAATACTCACAATGATATTAGATGGTAATTCATCTTCAACCATTTGGTTGAAGTAAAAACATTTGGTTGAAGTAAAAACATTTTCTAATTTGAGTGAACTTAAACCTATAAATTTTTTTATAAAAATTTAATGTTAATTATTTTACTGACTCTTTCAATATTAATTATTTCACCTTCCAAAACCTAATGTACGTTGATTCTCCTTTTATCATGACTTAGCTAGGAGGCTTGAAATTATCAAGGCAGGAACAAACGTTCGAACTATGTAATTATATTTTAAATTTCAATTTATTACAACCAATGCTGATCGAATAAATCAAAAAAGTCATTAATGAGTGTAATCTAAATTAACTTAAAGTAATTAAAATAAGTTTACATTTCTCTGTGTTGACCACATATTTGGTTTATCATTTATTTTTAATTCAAAGTTTAAACCTAAAAATGTTATTTAAAAAAACAATTAGCAATCATTTAGCCAATGAATACCTATATTTTTAAACTACAATAATGCAATGTAAAAAAGGAACAATATGCATGTTAGTAAAACATATATAATGAATCAGTATAAAATGCAAATTATAGTCAAGTTTAATTTTTTATGAAGATTTAGTACATTTTATTGTAAAGTATAATATCTTACAACTAACATTAGTAAGTTCATATTATTTATATATATTTTAAAAAAATTGAATTTCACATTAACCTTTATTACATTCCTTTAAATTTGACTTGAGATTGAATTTTCTTTCTTTTGTTAAAGACTCATGAAAGCAATGTTGAAATTATAGTAAAATTCTTTATCTTAAGATAGTTCGAGGAGATATAGTAAAGGAACATGTTCTTTTCTTCATCATTAAGGTTGTGTAGTAGTTATTTTAAATCAAGAAAGTGAATAGACTCGAACACATTTTGTTAATTTGGTTAGGTTTATAAGTTCATAGTTCAATTTTTAGTTTTAGATTAAAGCCTTTGTTTGATTTATAAAAAAAAAATTCAATTAAACCTTATATGAGGTGAGGGGGAATGGGAGGCAAGTAAGTGGAAGCAAAATTAGCTAATAGTTAAGTTGTCACACAAGCCTCAAAGCATTGCATCCATCTCATAACAGCATGGCAAAGCTTAAAGCAAAGCCTCATTCTCAAATCTTGCAAATGGAATGAATGTCATGCATTTGTTGTAGATTGAAAGTCCTATGGTTGCATTTGATCATCCGAATTCAAACTTTAGTTAAACCAAAATCAAACCAAATAAGCTGCATTATATTGTGGTTTAGTTTGATTTTCTCTTTTATATTATTTAATTGTATAATTAGATTTTATTTAATTAGTTTAATAAATATATCAACCAAACTAACCAATAAACTTAATGCACACCTATAATTATTATGAACTTTATGAATATCATAAAATTAAAAATTGAGCAACTAAATATTCATGAATCTTCATAATATAAAATAAAAAAAAGATATTAGGTTCATCATTATGTGGGCTCCGAAAATTTGCCATCGACCTCTCAATGATGAGAGTAGATTAAATATCAATCAAACTTTCAGAAGGTAGATGGAATAGTAGATAAGACACTATCCAGAGATTTCACCCTCATTTTGTGAGGACTTTAGATATGGTTCCATGTTTCCTATAGGCGCAAGCACCTATAGTTAATTACCCCTCCCAATGCTGAGAGAGAACTTTCGATTAAGGCTAGTCATTAGATCGCTAAATGCATAGCTTATAGCAGCAGCATGTGGAGTATAAAATTGTGAATTTATGAAATTCATCATATTAACTTAAAGCGGATGGTTGGGGAGATGACACGCCCGATCAAGATCCCATGGTTCCATCATTCAGGGTTGTCATAGTCCATAGTCTACTTAGTCAAAGGAGGTAGTTGATCCAACCTGATCAAAGGATCCTTGTCAACAGCCATGGGTTGCATCCAAGAAAACCTTGTAGACCTGGGGTGGGGTTTGTCTAAGAAGACAAGTTTAAGTCCACCTTAGCTAACAGAGAGCTTTTTGCCCTATCAGACCTATGGTTAACATCTCAAGGGGTAGAGCCATTGGAACATACAGGCTACAGTCATGATCATAATATAATGGTGTCATTTGGCAGTGATCACTCGGTCAGAGGACTCTAGTCATAACCGCATCATATGTGGAGCCTACAAACCAGCGGATAGAGACAGGGCCATCCTTACTAGCATGAGATTGATCGAGAGTGAATATAGAAATACACATGATTTGACTTCAGCTCCTTTATAAGCTAGAATTTTCTTAATTTATCACCTTCAACAAACAATTGTGAAAGGTGGGTTGGATTTTAGCTTTATGTTTTTAGATTGATGATTTTCATTTAGTCATTTTTTAGCTTCATAATTCATCAGATTTTTTGTTTGAATTGATATTTAATTTATTTTAATTTGATTTGAAATTTTAATCACATTTTGATGAAAGTATCCCCAACAGTTGAAATCTTCATTCAACACAATCATTATTAGGGTAGACCTTGTCGACTTTGCTTATTTGCTAACATAGGATCAGGTCTATGACTTGTATTCATGAATTTAGATTTGAGGAGATGTAACATATATACTTTCAAGATTTAGATAATAATAACCCCCTCTAGTTAGATTCTACAATCAACATAGCCATCACTAAGGTAGATGTATTATTTTGTTGTTCCATCCTCTAATTTTAATTTAATAATAATATGATATCTACTCTCATATGATAAAATTAGATTCTTAGAAATTTTACAAAGTTAAAATTCTTATAATATTATTATTGGATATTTAGGTTTTGTTAACCCGACTCATCTTAAGACCCAACAGAATCAACTTGTTGATCCTTAACACTAAGTTTAAGCATTCAATATAGAGCCCATGCAAGTTATTCAATTTAGTATTAATTTTAGCTTAAGAAATTTAAATAGTTATTATTTCATTACAAGTTTGGGATTTAGATAATTTTGATTAGCCCCGTATATGGGTACAAGGTGGCCCGCCCACCATGCCAAGAAGACATGTATGGGTGGTGTAAACACAATCATCCCACCATGCCAAAAAAGGCATGTATGGGTATCTGAAGCACCTGCATGTAACATAATTTTTCTCGCCACGCCAAAAAGGCGTGTATGGGTACTTATACACTTGCAATGTTAGTTTAAATAGTTAATTTTAGCTTTGTAGTTGAATTCATATCAAGTTGTTTAGGCCTCATCGGTGTGAAAATTTGGTAGCATTTTGGTAGTATCCGATCATCCTGTGGGTCGCCTCTATGGCCCATCATGCCAAGAAAGGCATGTATGGGCGGTATAAACACCATGATCGAATGCATCATCCCACCATACCAAGAAAGGCTTATATTGGGCTCTAAGGTATATGCATGTAACATGGGTTTCTCCGCCATGCCAAGAAAGATGTACACAAGTACATATATACTCGCATGCAGGCTAAATTCCAAATGTCCTCTCTTTTTTTTGTTCCTTGGCACTCCGGATTTTGATAAAATTTTGATGATCTCCCCTACGGGATTTCTATTGAAACTAGGCCTGCCCAACTATCTAAAAAGATGCAGTATAGCTGGTGTTTTGCAACATCACGGTCGTAAGTCTCCCAAACTACCCATCTAAAAAGATGCACATAGACTTTTTGAGTACATCGAAAACTCATTTCTCTCCATCATGTACGTATGGTAATTATATACACCCACAAGTAAAAGCACTTTTCCTCATCAAAAAGAAGACACGATTTTATCTATGACTCGATGCTCTTTTCCCCACTCTACTGGTGTGTATGGGTTTACCTCTGTGAGCGTCACTAGTTCCCCACCATGCAAAAGAGTGTATGAATTTTGCTTGTTGCGCCAAATGCATCGCATGCTGGGTTTAGGGGACATCCATGCTTGAGCATTTTATACTTGTAGGAAAGGAGCGATGGACATGATCATGTTGCTAGGAGAATGGACGACGCGTGTGATGCGCGGAGGCGCTTGAGGTAGAGCGCATTAGAATAGAATGCACAAGTGGCAGCACGGAGGGCGCGACGCCGGGAGAGCCGCGTGGAGGCTATCGAGAGGCGGATGAACGAGGCGGTCACTCTCGGGAATATTGTCGGAGGTTCACCGGGACGGTCGGAGCTGCTCGGGATAAGCTCTGTCTGCTATGAGAGGATGGGCCAAAGGGGAGAAAAGCATGGGGTAGTGGATTGGGTTAAGTAATAAGAGGGTATTTATAAGATTTTTTTATTTAAAATTACTCTAATCAAGATTTTGCCACCATTATTACATGGACAATATATATGTCAATCTTAGGTTATTCGATGTAGCAACGACAGTCTGTTTCATCGGAGGCCGGTTGGTTCAAGTAGGCATTAAATTAGGTCAATTTTAGTTCAAAATTGTGAGTTGTATTTTTTGATCGCTCAATATTTGGGTAAACTTGTTTGAATTGAGCATAGACAATCTCATTTGATAAATATTTCAATGCAACGAATAATCAAATTTAGAAATGGAGGTCATCGGCAGCATCCTCGATCTCGATATACAGCACGTTGATAGATTTTCTTCTTGATTGGTTGACCATCGAATTGTGGAATATGTATATTCTAATCAATTTCAATGTTTTGAACACGATGACAAAGTCCGTTCATCGATCGAAGGTCATTTCGACTAATTTCGGTGATGCCTAGTGCATTTCAGCTTCGATTTGCACGATGTTGTATCTGATTGCTTGATATTCGTGCAGACTAGTTTTAATTGAGTATAAATAGTCTCATTTGATAGGTTTTGATATTTTTGATGCTAATGATGTGATCAATTTCATAAATGGTGGTCATTTAGGCATCGTCGCAGCCTCCCGACTTTGATATGCATGTAGATGCATCGACAGATTTTTGTTTTGATCGGTAAACCATCAAAATGTGTAATATATATATATATATATATATATATATATATATATATATATATATATATATTATAATCATTTTTGACATTTTAAATGCGATGATGAATGACGAAGTTTGTTCTTTGATCGGAGATCGTTTCAACCAATTTCGATGATTTATATTTCATTTATTATTGTACCAAGTCGATCGACTTCATCTTATGAGCTCGACCGACTTATGCATGCAGCATGAAGGTCAACACATTCATTAACAAATCTTTAATTCATAGTGAATATGTTAAGCTGATCAATGAGGTGAAAAGGATGAGGAAATGCCTACTTTCTTAAGACGACTAAGAAGAAAGAGAGAAAATTCCTTGATAGAAAAATCAATTAGAAAAAAAGTGGTAGATAAATAATTGTCAAATATATTCATCATTAGTAAATATAATCATCTTGTGGAACTTTAGGATGTATAAGAAAAACTCTAGATTTGAAATCATGGATCATACAAGAGGATATATCAAACATAAAAATGAAAGGAATTTTAATATTTTAATTATTTTAAATTTTCTCTCAAGTTTAAATTTCTCACACAAATTAATAAAAATTTAAATTCAAGTTCTACAAAGAATATCATCTAAATCAACTAGTTTGGAGGATATCTAGGTGATTTAAAAATAAAAGACTAGATAATCTATTGAGCCATTAGTTGAAGCAAAAAATGACCGTATCAACAAATTTTTGATCAAAGTCAACTTCTAAATTGATCAATTTAGCTAATGAAATTAATAATATGTAATAATATTATTTGAAAATTGACTAAAGCAATTGGCCGATCAAATTAGACATAATATTTTTGAAAAAATGTTAATGATTATTATAATAATATTATTATAATATCTTAATGCTTATAAATAGCTCATTAATATATTTTTATAATGATGATCCAACAATTACATATACTCCACTTCCTCCACTAGACATGTGGATGGTCAAGATTGACTAGGATAGGTACCACAATCCCTTAGAAATAAGATTCATTCTTATACATGAAACTCTTACATTCATTAACCTTGCACCACCATCTACAAACATATGTCATACCTGATAAACATGTAACATAATTCTCATGGCCATTTTGATGGCTACAATAATTTTAATATAAGCTATTTTAGGTATTATAAAGTTGATGTAACATCAACACAACATTATCTTGTTTATTAAAGTTTCACTTTATTAATACAAATCATCATCATCACCACTATTAGAGTCTTAAGAAATGAAAGTAAGTTCAATGCTTAGTTAACCCCCTCTAATTTAAAATTCAACATGTGTTTAAATTATGAGACTACTCCATCTTTCTTGTATGCATGGTCTAGATTTTTTTCTAAGTAGAGGCAAAACTAACCTCTTTTTTTAGAGGACCTAATTTATTATATAAATAAACTAACATTTAAAAAATTAAATTATATAAAACATAATTCAAAATAAAAGTTTATATTTTATTATAATTGATGACTTAAATATTGATTATAAGCTTTTCAATCTAATTTACATTTTTTAATAATGTCACACAACACTTTCATTAGAACTCAAGTCAAACACTTATTTCAAAATGTAAGACCTTAGATAGTTATTAAACTAATGATCACTCATTTTGTGACACACCGATACTTGACAATCTTAAATGCAAAAATGCTCTCTTTACTATTATAGTAACAATTGCTAAAGTTAATGCAAAGCTAATAAACCCAGATTAGAAGGTACACACCATATCTCTTTTACTTAAAATTAATTTTATAAGATTGATAATTCCATTTAAAGATATAAACTCATTTTAAGTGTGCAAACAATAATATAAGTGGATAAATGATGCTCATGGTGTGGGCTCCAAAATTACCGACCTCTCAATTAAGAGAGTATGAATTAAAATCATCAAATTTTTTTTAAAGGGATGGAATAGTAGATAAGTCACTACCCAGAGATTTCACCCTCATTTTGTGAGGATGTTAGATCTGTTCTAGGTTTCCTATAAGCACAAGCACCTATAGTTAATTACCTACCCAATGCGAGAGAACTTTTGATTAAGAATGTTAGATTGCTAAATGCGTATATAATAATATCATGTGGAGCATAAAATTGAATTTATGAAATTCATCATCCTTTACTTGGATGGTTTGGGGAATGATGATACCAAGATCTCATGGTTCCGTCATCCGTAGCCTACTTAGTCGAGAGGTAATGACCCAACCTATCGGATCCTCGACCATGGGTTGCATCATCCAAGTAAATCTTGTAGACATAGGGTGGTGTTCGTCTAAGGAGATAGGCTCAAGCCTTCCTTAGCTAACAGAGGGCTTTTTGCCCTATCAGGTGCACCCTATAGTTCACAACTCGAGCCATTAAGCAGATAATGGCTAGTATAAACATTAAAACAAATACCGACGATCTTGTAAACACATCATGTGTGGAGCTTTTTGGCCAAACCATACAGAGGACACATGCCACATCCTTACTAGGAGATTATTTGAGTGTGAATATAGAAATACACTTGACATTGACTCTTCTTTATGAGCTAGAGTTTTCTTAATGTCACCTGACAAATAGTATGGGTGGATGGATTGAATTTTAGCTTTAAGTTTTAAATGTTGGATTTCATTTAGTCATTTAACACATAGTAATTTATCTAATTTTATATTGGAATTGATACTTGATTTTGATTAATTCAATTTGTGCTTGCAAGCATATTTTGATGGTAAGTATCCCCTCTAGTTGAAATCTCCATTCAACACATCCATCATCAGGGTAGACCTTATCAACTTTGCTCGTTTGGTAACAGATGATCAAGTTTATGATTAAAACTTGTGATTGCATTTACCATATTAAAATAAAGAGTCTATAATTTTAAATATGAAATTTCTCTATTAAAATTATTGATGGTCGTATGCAAATGTAAAATATAATTACTCTCTTTGGTGATTGAACATTTGATTTAGATTCAATCTTGTCAACTCCTATTTTGCAAAGAGGATTGGATTGAGTATGTAGGACTTACGACTTCACCTTATAGATAAAGGGGCCCATGGAATCCCTCAATTGAAATTTACAAGCGCAATCATCATTGAGTATGAATGATTTGAGCATTCATACTTGTTGACCTCACTTTAGAGTGAGTCTTCAACCTCCTCAACATAGATCTAAGTCTCTTATAGACACTAAGAGTTCCTTAGTCTCAAGACAATTCTAGTGATTAGGTGAACACTTAACCTAAGCCTAGACACTTAGAAGGATTAATCATAGGATTAGGCCATGTCTTAAGACTTAAGAGAATCCACCCTATGGCCTTAACATAATCCATATGCACCTTCTCAAATCCAATCCAAATTCAAAACTCAAAATCCCAATTCAAATTTGAAATCCAAATCTAAATTCTAAAACATTTGATTGAAATCCATGATCAAACTCAAATTCAAAACCCTTCCTAAGCCCTTTTATTTCATCTTATGGACTTAGCCTTAGCCAAATTCAAATCAATCCCAATTCATTTGATTTTCTCAAATATCAATTCAATCCTTCAATCAAACTATCAAATTCCAATTCAATTCCAACTTCAAATGATTCAATCCCATGATCAAATTCAAGTTTAAAATTCTTCATAAACCTTATGATTGAATTCCATAAACTTGACCAAATTTCCACCCAATTCAACCCAAATTTGATTGATCTCTTAATGAATCATTTATATCTTCATTTGTATTCACAAATATAAATGAAATATAAACCCAAATGACCAAAACTAAACAAAACTAAATCTAAATCCAACAAAGACCCTTCCAAGCCATATGGACCTACCTCCTTGCTTGGCTAAATCCCATTCAAATCAACCCAAAATCAATTGGTTTCTTTATAAATCAATTATATATTCATTTATATTCACAAATATAAATGAAACCCACATTCAATGATCAAAATTAATTCAAACTAAATCAATTTCTTACTTAAGCTCTTTTGACCTACCTCCATGAGCTTGGTCAAATTTGCTTCCAAATCACTCCAAACTTAAGTGATTTTCTCATGAATCATTCATATCTTCATTTATATTTCCAAATATAAATGAAATATAAATTCAAATAGCCAAAACCAAATCCAAAATCAAATCAAAACCCAATTCAAGACTTTTAAGCCAATTCCTTGGACTTAACCAAAACTCACCTAAATCAAGCTCTTGAATCAATCATTTCTTCAATCATCTATCCAAATATAAATGAAACATACAATTATCTAGCCAAACACAAGTCAACCCAAGTCAAGCAAGTTTTTTTAACTTCGAAACTTCAAATGAGCCAAAGTCCATTGGACTCCAAATTAATTGCAGTTGAATTCATATTTCAATCATAAGCTCATGTATAAGTTCAACTAAACTTGAATCAAGCTAAAACCAATCCAACTAACCCATTTAGGTCCACTTGACCCAAAGTGGCCTAAAGGACCTTTTTGAGCCAAGTTCTAATCCAACCCAAATTGGATTGAACCAAGCTCATCCAAGCCTCATATCATGATCAACAATCACCCTGGGATGATCAATTACCTTGAATTAGGTCAAATTAAGTCAACTTGGTCATTTGACCAAGTCAACCCTAAGCCCATATGAAACTCAAACTAGCCAAAACTCATCCTACACCAAATTGATTGAAACCACTGATTCACATCAACCCATAATCAATGTTTGAATATGACTTGACTATCAATTGAGCCAAATAAAATCTAATTGGCCATTTGACCTAAGTTGACCCAAATTGACCTAAAAGGCCAAAATAGGTCAAATCATGATCTAACCCAAATTGATTACAACCAATGGAACAAGTTCATTCCAAATTCATTGTTGAACTTGACCAAAGCTCTAATTTGATTAATTGAACCCAACCTAGCCCAATTGACCTAGCCCAAATTGACCTAAAAGGTCAAATTGGCCAAAATCAAATTAAATCTAAATTGATTCAAACCAAAGCCTACAATAATTTTCAATTAACTTTGAACTTGAACCAACACCCCCCCCAATTTGGTAATTTGGTCAAACAACCTAGCCCATTTGACCTCCATGAATGAGCCAAAATTAAACCTAGGCCAAATTGATTGAAATACTTGAACCAAAACACTTCAAATCATCTTTGAACCTAACCCAAGGTTTGACCCAAATTTGACCAATTGGTCAACTTAACCCAACATGACCCAAGTTGAACCCATATGACCAAATTGAACCAAAACCCATAAAATCAACCCATAACCCATTGGAGGCTGATCAAACCTAACCCAAACCCATCTTGGGTCACCCTAAAGTCAGCCCAAAATCCATGTGGGTCCAATCCAAGCCATTGTCCATTGGTCAAGCCCTCTTTAAATAGGATTCTACCCATAAATAGCAAATTCCACTCTCCCATCACTTGGCAGCCCTCACTCACCCCATTTGGGGTCTGACCAAACCTCCTATCCCACCCTAAGAGGGCTAGGACTTGCCATGGATCAAAGGGAGGTGAGCCAACTCACCTCCCTTACAAACCTAGCACCCTTTGGATCCAAGCAAGGAGATCAACCCAAATCAAACCTTGAGCCACCTCTCAAGCACTCCAACCAAACTGAGCCATGTGGACATGATGGCGACCACTCAGGTGCCCTGGCGATAGCTGGCTGACCAAAAAATGGGAGATAATCCCATCCGTCCACCTCGACAAATTAAAGGATATGCCCCTCAATTCAAATTTCACATGCATTCAATTTTGCTCCCAAGAGTGAAAAGAAATTCCTAGCACTCCTTAGAGCTTCTAAAAGCCTCCCCACTTCAGATTTTCTCTGCACAAAAAATAAGGGAGCTCAATTCTGATCCAAACTTCTTTCTCCTTCAACCAAACTTCAATTCCTCTTACACACACCTTCCACATACCTCGTTGAGGCTACCCAAGCCATTTCCCGAGCTTCAAATCAACCGGAGGATGGCCTTCCAAGCAATCTAGATGGAACCAATCCAATTTCTATCAAGGCCTCATCTCTACTAGACGAAGCTTTCTCAAGCGTGCGATCCACCGGTCTTAGCTCTGGTGTGGTATTTCCATTAAATCCAAGCTTTAACTTAAAATGGGTTGGAGCTTTTTGAAGAAAATTCACATGTGAGCCCATCCTAGCCATTGGATCTTCATAGATCCTTCGCGCGAAGGTGTGGGTTAATTTTAGAGTGAATCTGAGCTCGGATCAAGCGATCCATGCTGGATGGGCTCCGTTGTTCATCGCTCGTAGGAAGAGAGATCACCGACCATCCGTTCTGCATGATTGGAATGAACGCCTGATCAAATCATGTTAATCTGCTATTTAATCCCTCCTTAGCCTCAGGTTTGATCATGGCCGTCTAATTTTAGATTGACGACCACGGAAAGCGCATCCGCCATCCAATCCCACGCGACAACTTTAATAGCCAATCCAGTAATGGAAAGTACGCCGATGCCACATAGCGCCGATGGGATTAAGGCTTAATAAGGTTATTTAATTAATTTTTGGGGCTGAAAATTCTATAATTTATAACTAATTATAGAAAAATTCAAAAAATATAAATGATGGCTCATTTTAATGGTATTTCAGAGGGGAATCCATTAAAATTATCTTTAATTAATTTTAAATAGTGATTTTGGCTTAATTAAGGGTTAATTAAAAACTTAATTAACTTAATTACTCCCTAATTAATCATCCAATTGGTTTCAAATTTTTTGAGGTTGCTTAGGGGGATGACTTGTGCCTCCCATATTTGGAATTTATTGGTTGATTAATTGGGAAAATTGATTGATTAAATCTTAATTACCTTCTTAACTTAATTAAAGATTAATTAAGCATGGGAACAATAAATTAACTAATTAATTGGGCTCATTTGGCACTGATTAACAATAGGGAGGTTTAGGGAATGTGATTGAGGAATCTTTCTTAATCTTTTCCCTAAATTTCCTTTACTTTTCAAGAGAAATTAATTAGGAATTAGTTAACTAATTATTTACTTAATTAGCTTAATTTTTTAAAAATGGATATGATTTTACTTAATTAATAGTTAGGTGTTTAATAGCCTAAAGAGGTTTAATGAAATTATGGTTAGCTCACATGTGTGAGAAAACCATAAAAGTAATTAATGTGAGTTCCTTAAGCTTATTTAAACAATGATTGTGAGCTAATTGCATTTTACCACTTTCATTTCATAGGATCATGGCTATTTACTCTTCAATTCATTTGAATATTACATTGGCTCATAATCATTTGATTAATTATCTTAAGGTAACATAGGTAAGGGTTTAATTAATTAATTTAATTCATACCTTAACCAAATCAATCCCTAAAATTGACCTAATTCCTCTTCATTAAATCAAATTAACTCACACATGGGGAATGGGATTAGGATTAGCAAACCTCTTTCTCTCATTTCTTAACTCAAATCAAACATAAAATTAAAAGCGACTTTAAGAAGCTTTGGTTTATTTTAAATGATCATACTTAGTATGATTGTCCTTATGGATTAATTGGATTGAATGAAGTCATGTGTCTATGTTCCTTTATTTCTTTCCATTCATATTAAATGTTGTATGCCACTTGTAATCCTGCATTCATCTCTTTAAAAAAGTCAATTAAATGAAATGATTTCCTTTATGTCAAACTTGCATGTGTTGAGTTAAATTAAAATTATGTGTGGCTATTATTACTATTAAATTAAAATTATTTTCAAAAGTATATAAATCAATTATAATATATGGAGTGATGACAATTATAAATATTCATAAGCTTGCATGTGCCTATATATAGAACATGTGATATGGAGTTCGCTTTCTTTAATCTTCATGGACTTATATAAGGCTTGAATGTTAACAAGTGTATAGTTCATTTGAAAAGGACACAACATTTGTTTGGATTCATTCCTATGTACATCTATGTTAGTATCTAAATGGAACTTTATCTCACTTGTATAAATAATTCAATTAAATCGAGTACAACTTTTGCATGATTTTTCTATTCTTATAATTATTTGTACATTCATGTGTATTTAAGAGTAGTAGGTATATCTAGTCTAGACATTCCGGGGACACAAAGCTTTAAGTAGCCATAAGGAGGTCTTTACCTCACTCCCTTGGTTTAACAATAGTATCGCTTAAAATTTTTATACACTTGTATGTGCATTTAGCTAATAAATGAAAATCTTCATTCAATTAAATCAAATGCAACTTTTGCATGATTTTCCCATTGTTGTAGTTATTTGTACATTCATGTGTATTTAAGAGTAGTGAGTATATCTAGTCTGAAAATTTTGGGGATGCAAGGCTTTAAGTAGCCCCAAGGAGGTGTTTACCTCACTCCTCTGGTTTAATAATGGCAAAGTACCCACTTAAAACTTTTATATACTTGCATGTGCATTTAACTAATGAATGAAAATCCCCTTTTCTACTAAAAAGTGACATGCATTCCCATTTGTTCAAGTGATTGAATTGATTGATCACATGGTTTGAAGTCTTCTTTCTTATGTTCATGTGTATAAACTTACATATGCTTGAATGTAATGGGTATATAGTTTGGACATCCCGGGAACACAAGGCTTTAGCTAACCCCAAGGAGGTCATTTGATTACCTCATTTCCATGGTTAACAATGACATGTACCTATTTAATTTCATTCCTATGTACTTTTATATAAGAATTTAGATAAAGCTTTAAATTAATATGATAAAATAACTTAATCAAATGAAACATCCAAACTCCAAATGTATGTGCTTACATCCACCATTTTAGTGTGCTAAGACATATTGTATGTGTAGGTGTACTTACGATTTAATCATGTGCATGTTAAATATGATGGAAGGAAATGAATGAACATGTGTCATGTGATAGTAATTTATTATAATTAATCTTAAGATACCTCTCTTATTGAATATGATTATTTAAAGTGAACTTAAACTTAGGATTGATTAAGAAAATATGTAATAAGCCATTCACAAAAGAGAATTGATTAATTAATATGCTTTAGATGTGACTTAAGGTGGGGATGAAAGAGGGAAATCCTCTCTTTCTTCTTTATAATATTTAGTTGCTAAGTGTAAGTCAAATGAAACAAAAGAAGATAAGTAAAATTCTCAAATCAACTAAACCACTTAAAGTGAAATCAACCTCTTATGATTAAACATCCTTTCATACTTAGAAAATCATAACAAAGCTTAGTTAAGGCATACCACACAAGCCTTAATACACACACTTTAGATTAAGTCACCACTTCTAGCTTTATGTTAGTGCATGAAGTGATGTATGTTTGGTTTTATGATGTATTACTTTAGAATGGATGTTAGGGTGTATGTTTCATAAACTGGATGTTAGGCCGTGAATAGCCTAATCATATTTTGTAGAGAATTATGCTTAAGGGGTGCTTAAAATAAATATAAATGCTCTCTTTGCAGGTTGCTTAAACCCCCTAAGTATAATCCAAGTTAAGATAGATGGGCTTGGTTACCCATGTGCAGGGTGCTAAGTCCAAATTATATATATAACTGCTTGGGTTGTATGTTTGTTTAGCTAACACTTATTTTGCAAGTGTAGTTAGATTTACTCTTCTTATTTTTAATGTAATTTTGCATTAAGAATTAGGATTAGTGTTATGGGGATTAGGATGAGCAGTGGCTAGAAGGCTTTGTCATGGGAGGCCCTATGATACCTTTGAAGAAAGCACATTCAAATGAAGAAATGAAGGAGATATGAAGAATGAAAATAAGAAGACCCCCATAGCATTTATTCAATTATAAAATGTAATTATTTTCTCATATTTCGGGTTGTATATGGGTAGAGCTTGGCTACCCATTTCCTCTTTTCGGGTTGAACGATGATACCCGATTGAACCGACCTTTTATTCTTTTGCATTAGATTTATAAAATTCTTGATATTATGTTTAAATTGTGCAATAGAAACATGATGCCTTTTTCTAGTTTCTTTATGAATGATGATTTAATGTGTGACATGGATCCGATTAGGCTCTGTGGTGTTTATTTTGGATGTATATGGGGACACCACATAGATCTGAGAGTGTACTTATTGAAGTGATCGGGTATGACATTGAGGTATGATGTACTATCTTGAAAGATAGAGACATCACCCTTCAATGGACCTAATCACCTAATAAGGACTCTAAGGTATGATGGGTCTTCGAATATACCAGAGATTTTTCCCCTTCTTTACATGGATGAATAAAGTAGGGTTTATATTCAACCGAGTTCTAAAGTTTCCTATGAGGCAAGCCCCCATAGTTAATTATATCTAAGGAAGGTGAATTCCTTAGAATACTTTGATTAAAGTAGTAATTATTGTCTCCAAAGATTTTAAAGATAAGACTATCAATAAATTAGCTATATTAGAAAATCAAATGGGATAGATCAAAAGAGACTTATTATTGAAGCCAAAGAAGATGAGTGAGAAATGCTCATGATACTAGGAAACCTAGTGAGCATTCCAATCTACCGTATAGTTTAGTTTTATATGTTTGAAATTGAGGAGATTTATTTATTTGAGTTAAAATTTTATTAGAAAGTTATGACTTATAATCCCACAATACAAGATTGTGAAAATGCCTAAGAGGTGTGGATTTATGCTTGTAGCCTGAATGAAATAACCACCTCGATCCTAAATCTAGGGAGCTTTAGCAAGAGCTAAAGCATGACCTAAATCTAAGCAAAAATGTGCATAAGGATTACCTCCATAAAAGAGGTTAAACCACCCGATTGTTGGACTTATAACTGCCTGTAGTGATAGCCAGCTAACTCCTCCTACACTTTAAAATCACGTAGGCAAGTCATATGATTTTGCAAGATAGTTGGGTTGTTATTATTAAGAAAGAACTAAAGTCCTTAATTTGACTCCCTAAGAGACTAGAGCATGAGTGGTATGAGCAATGACTTAGTCTAATACAAATCTCAATTTTTATTTGATTTTGACACTTCATTTTGACAAAGGCCATAGGATTTTTATATGTCTAAATGCATGATGAAATGTGATTATGGGCTAAATTAGAGAGAAAGAGGTATTTTCCACTACAGAGGATACCCTCAAAGGTCAAGTCTTCCCCTATCGTGTAAGGATGGAAACCCTCTCTTAACAAGAGTGAAGCAATATGAATGCATGATGTTAAACACACAATATTCAGCTAAGGGGTTGCTAAATCTTTTAATTATCTTGATTTAATGCCTAAGCTTTATGTGAGGTTATGAATTATTTAAAACCTTAGTTATGAGTTGTAGTTTGGATAGAAAAATTAAATTTTACCTAAGAGCTTAATCAAATCCAGGCCACACATTAAATCATTATTCATGAAGAAACTATGAAAAGGCATGCTAGTTCTTTTGTGTAATTTTAAATAAAACATCAACCAATTTTAATTAAATCATGTAGTTTAGGCTTTAATTAAAGAGAGATCTATCCTGATTTAATCACAACCATCCATTCCAATCTAAATTGTGTTATTTCTTTTCTCAGAGAGCGGATGCGTCAATCGTCACTCGATCCGAGCTCACCCAAGCTCGGATGGAGTTCAAACTCACCCCACACCTTGGGGGAAGCACAAGCAATGTATCCAATGGCCAAGATCTCAAAGGGATTATAATTTCCTTCACAAAGGACCAAGCAATTTTTATCCTAAGATCGATTTTGAGCAATACCTCACCGAGGCTATCACCAGTGCTTCCAACGGAGGAGGTATCCTCGTCTAGTTGAGATGAAGCCCTGTTGAAGGTATTGGATCTTGATTTGAAGGATGGCTCTGACCAAGCTCCCCTTCAATGGCACATTGATCAAAGTCCTCCTTCTGGGCTTGACTTGGGAAATAACTTGATTGAGCTCGATGAAGTCCCTTGATGGTTCTTGCAAGTTTAATTTGGTTTTGATGGAGAATTGGATGAGTTGGAAATGGGATGGACCTCCCCTATTTTGGCTTTGAGCAAAATCGGGAAGGAGAATTCAAGGCAGCTTGGAAATGGCTTAGTGAAGCTTAGGGATGCTTGGTTTGGATTACTAGAGCTCAATCAAATTGAGTGCTTCTGGTTTGAGTGGGAATGAGGGGGAGTATATCTCCCCCTCCTTGCATCAGACGGTGAAGAGTAGAGCTACCATTTTTGATCAATTACTGAAATTGGTTGATTGATTTAGGCTGTTTAGCATCTCATGTGATTCGTTTTAGGCAGTGGAGGGAAGGAGAGTGAGTGCCCATGTGCTAGGTGAGTGCATGGGGTGATCCAAATGTTTAATTCCCATTGGAGGGGTCAATTTGGCCTTGGGTTGGGTCATGGCTGACCCAAGCTCATTGGGTCATGTTCACTGCCCTCCTTGGTGTCCATGCGGACCACTAGGAGGATGCCAAGTGGCCTTGAGGAAGAAATGACCAAATTCCAAGTGAATTTGGTCATAGAATACCCTTTGACCTAGTGGTAAAAAGGTCATTTGGCCTTGATTTTGATTTGGATAGATTTGAAATGACTCAAAAATAGGTTGGGCCAAATTTCAAGTGATTTGGAGTTTATTTGGTTTGAATTGGTTCAATTTGACCCATTTAGGTCAAGTTGGGTCAAATTGGGTTAGGTTGACCAGTTGGTCAAATTGGGTCAAACCATGGGTTAGGTCAAGTTCAAATGATCATTTTGAGCCTATGGGTATCATTGGTTCAATTTGATTTATATTTGGTTTTGGTTCATTTAGGTTCATTTAGGTTCTTTTAGGTCAAATGGGTCAAGTTGACCAATTTGACCCATTTGACCCAATTGGGTTAGGTCATGGGTTGGTTTAGGCTTGGTTGATCATTTGAAATGTATTGCAAGCTTTAGTTTCAATTGGATGCTTAAGATACTGGGAAGCCTAGTAAGCATCCCAAACTACCCTATGGTTGGGCTTTATATTTTTGAAATTGAATTAATTTGTTTGAGTTAAATTTTTATTAAAAATATTTTACAATTCCATAATACAAGGTTATGGAAATGCCTAAGAGGTGAGGATTTATGCTTAGGGCCCACAAAGGGGAGAAGCAATCTCAGAACCTAAATTTAGGTAGGTTTGACGAGGGCCAAAGGCACGACCTAAATCTAAGGCAAAAATGGGTATTTGGTTTACCGCCACAAGAGAGCATAAACCACCTGACTATTGGACTTACAACTACCTAGGGGTGGCTACCAACTAACTCCTCCTGCGGTTTTAAATTCATGTAGGCAAGTCTTATGTTTATGCAAGAAAGCAAGGTTGTTATTCATTTAGAAAGAGACTAAGTCCTTAAACTCACTCCCTAAGAGACTAGATCATGTAAGGGCATGACAAATGACCTAAATCTAGTACAAATTATATTACATTTTATTATCATTTTTGGATAATTACTTGACTCAATATAGAATTTTTTATGCCTAATGCATGAGAAATTAGATTATGGGCCAAAATCGAAAAGATAAGGAGGTGTGTTTCCACCATGGCTCTCAGTTAAGCAAGTTCTCTAGCAAGGTGGAAGCCCTCCAATTCAAGAGTGAAATAATATGCTTTTGCATGATATGAGAGTATACTCATCAAGCTAAAGGGTTACTAATTCTTTTATCTTGATTTTTTTTTAACTTTATGTGAGGTTATGAGTTATTTATTTTTAATTTTGAGTTGACTAATTTGGTAGAAGATTTATTTTTTCTAAGAGCCTAATCTTCATCTATGTCATACATCAAGAAAGGAAGAAACTAGGAAAAGTTAATGAAAGAGCTAAACAAAACATCAAACATTTTTATAAATCTAATGCAAAAGAATAAAAGGCCAAGTATGTTCGGGCACCACCAACCAAAATAAATTGGGATTGAAAGCCTTTATACAACTAGGATTACAAATGAATTAATTTACAATCAAGTAAGGAAATTCATGTTATGGGGGTCTTCATTCTTCATTTCTTCTTTCTTCTTTCTTCTTTCTTCTTTTCATCTTTCTTTTCTTTATCCTCTTCTTTATTCTTTGGTTCCTTCTTTTGGATGGTTGGAATGTTGATGCTCCAAAGGCTTCATATGGTACATAAGATGAGATCTTATGACCAATGTTCATCCTAATCCCCCATAACAATCATTCCAAAATCTTAATTGCAAAAATTACATGAAAAGAAAAAGTAAATCTAACTAACACTTGCAAAATAGAGATTTCCTAAGCAAACCATACAAATCTCAAGCATGTATATTGGACATAGCACCCCACACATGGGTAACCAAGTCCACCCGGCCTATAAGATTATGCTTAGGGGTATAAGCACTTGCACAGCAAAAGAAGTTATATTTTTCATTATAGTGCCCCTTAAGCACAATCCCCTACAAAAAAAATGATTAGACTAAATCATTACCATTCATTCTCGCATTCACCTAACATCTAGACTAAAACAATAAAACAAAAAAACATCAAACTATGCATTCTAAAGCTAGAAGTGGTGACTTAGTCTGTGCTTGGTTGTGGTGTAGCTATGGCTTTAAGGTTTAGATTTTCCAAGTGTGAAGATGTTCAACTTAGATGGGTGGTTTCATTTAAGTGTTTAGTTGATTTGGAATTGATTTAAGATTTGAATTTTAAGTTTGGTTTGAAAGAAGGAAGCAAGGATTGGGTTCAAGCTATAGGGTAGGCAAGTTTTCCTAATACCCCTAAGGCATAACCTATTCCTATGGCTAACTCTTCTAAGTCTATAGGATTAGGTTAAGTGTTAACCTAATCATTAGGAGATAAGGAACTCTCGATGTCTAGAGGAGTTCATGTCTAAGATGAAGAAGTTGAAAGCTCACTCCAAAAGTGAGGTCAACAACTCACTACTCTTAAATACACATGAATGTACAAATAACTACATGAATGAAAAAATCATGCAAAAGTTGTATTTCATTTAATTGAATGAAGATTTTCATTCATTAGCTAAATGCACATACAAGTGTATAAAAGTTTTAAGCGGATACTTCGCCATTGTTAAACCAGGGGAGTGAGGTAAAGACCTCTTTGGGGATACTTAAAGCCTTGCATCCCCGGAATTTCCAGACTAGATATACCCACTACTCTTAAATACACATGAATGTACAAATAACTACAAGATGAAAAAATCATGCAAAAGATGTATTTGATTTAATTGAATGAAGATTTTCATTGATTAGCAAAATGCACATATAAATGTATAAAAGTTTTAAGCAGATACTTCGCCATTGTTAAATCAGGGGAGTGAGGTAAAGACCTCCTTGGGACTACTTAAAGCCTCACGTCCCTGGAATGTACATACTAGATATACCCACCACTCTTAAATACACATGAATGCACAAATATCTACAAGAATGGAAAAATCATGAAAAAGTTGTATTTGATTTAATTGGATCATTTATATATGTGAGCTAAAGTTCTATCTAGGTTCTAACATAGAAGTACATAGGGATGAATCCAAACAAGTGTTGTGTCCTTTTCAAATGAACTATACACTTGTTAACATTCAAGCTTTATGTAAATCCATGAATATTGAAGAAAGAGAACTCCATATCACATGTTCTAAGCTATAAGCACATGCAAGCTTATGAATATTTATAATTGTCATCACTCCATAGATTATAATTGATTTATATGCTTTTGAAAATAATTTTGATTTAATAGTGATAATAGCCACACATATTTTAATTTAAATCAACACTTGAAAATTTGACATAAAGGAAGTCATTTCACTTAATTGATTTTTGAAAAAGATGATATAAGCATGACTACAAGTGACATACAACATTTAATATGATTAGAAAGAATAAAGGAATATAAGCACATGATTTCATTCAATCAATCAATCAATTCCTAAGGACAATTATATTAAATAAACTCATTTAAAATAAACCAAAGCTTCTTAATGTCACTTTTAATTTTATGTTTGATTTGATTTAAGAAGTATGAGAAGAGGTTTGCTAATCCTATCCCATTCCCCATGTGTGAGGTAATTTGATTAAATGAAAAGTATATTGATTTTATGGATTAATTAGGTTAAAGTATGAATTAAATCAATTAATTAAACCCTTACCTATGTTACTTTAAGATAATTAATCAAATGATTATGAGCCAATGTAATATATAAATGAATTGAAGAGTTAATAGCAATGATCCTATGAAAAGAAAGGGGCATAATGCTATTAGCTCACAATCATTGATTAATTAAGCTTAAGGAACTTACTTAATTACTTTCTTGGTTTTCTCACACATGTGAGCTAACCATAATTTCAATAAACCTCTTTAGGCTATTAAACACCTAAAGACCTACCCATAAATCAATTAGGTCCAGATCCATTTTAAAATTTAATTAAGTAATTAATCAATTAATTAATTCTTAATTAGTTTCACTTGAAAAGTAAAGGGAACTTAGGGAAAAGGCCCCAATCACATTCCCTAAACTCCCCCACTATTAATCAGTACCAAATGAGTCCAATTGATAAGTTAATTTATTGTTCACATGCTTAATTAAACCTTAATTAAGTTAAGAAAGTAATTAAGACTTAATCTATCAATTTTCCCAATCAATCAACCAATAAATTCCAAAATAATGGGGTAGGGTGAGGTCATACCTCTAAAAAACCTCATAAAGTTTTAAACTAATTGAATGATTAATTAGGGAGTAATTAGGTTAATTAATTTTTCAATTAAACCCTAATTAAACTAAAATTATTGTTCAAAATTAATTAAGAATAATTTTAATAGATTCTCCTCTTAAATATTTTTAAAATGAGCCCTCATTTATATTTTTTTAGATTTTTCTATAATTAGTTATGAATTATAGAAGTCTCAACCTTAAAAATTAATTAAATAACCTAATTAAGCCTTAATCTCATCTGCGCCCTATGGCGCGCTGACACGACATGCTTTCCACGTGGCACCGTGGGATTGTCTATTTAAGTAGTCACATCCGCGACTGACTTGGATGGCGGCGGGATGCGCTTTCTTGTGTGCTGTCCAATCTAAGATCGGACGATCATGATCAAACCCACGATTAAGGGGGGATTAAACAATGTATCTAACGTAATATGATCGAGCGTTCATTTCAATCACATAGAACGGATAGCTCGTGATCTCTCTTCCTATGAGCGACGAATGATGGAGCCCATCCACCATGGATCACTCGATCCAAGCTCACCCAAGCTTGGATTAATTCCAAAATCAACCCACACCTTTGTCTGAGGGATCCACAAAGATCCAAGGGCTAGGATGGGCTCACATGCAAATTCTCTTCATAAAGCTCCACAAAATTTTTTTATTTCTACAATTTTGAGAAATTACCTCGTCGGAGCTCAAGACTGATGGAGGGATCAACATAGGCAGCTTTGTCTAGTAGAGATGAGGCCCTGTTGAGCCACAATTGGATTGGTTCCACCCGGATTGGTCGAAAGGCCAAGGATCAAGCTTTGGAGCTTCGATCTCGATCGAAGTCCATCCTCCAGTTTATTTGAAGCTCAAAAAATGGCTTTGTAGCCTCGACGATGTATGTGGAAGGTGTGTAAGAGGAATTGAAGTTTGGTTGAGAGATGAAGAAGTTTGGATCGGAATTGAGCTCCCCTATTTTGGTTGCACACATGAGGAGAAAATTTAAGGTGGGGAGGCCTTGAGGAAGCTCTGAGAAGTGCTAGGGCATTTCATTTCACTATTGGGAGCTTAGACAAAGTGAATGCATGTGGTTTCCGGTTTGAATTGAGGGGGTATATCCCTCAACTTGCTGAGGTGGACGAACAAGATTGTCTCCCTTTTTTCGGTCAGTTAGCCATCACTAGGGCATTGGAGTGGTTGCAATCATGTCCACATGGCTCAGTTTGGTTGGATGAATGCATGGGTGGTAGCTCAAGGTGGGATGTGGGCCAATGACTTCTTCCCTTGTCCCTTGGGTCTTCGGCTTGTAAGGAGGTGAGTTAACTCCCTTTGGTCCATGGCAGATCTATACTAGTACTTGGGCGGTGGCTTGGTTAGGTGTTTAATGGTTGCCAAGGATGATGGGAGAGTGGACTTTGCCAATTTTGGCAAAATCCCACATGGGGAAGCATATCCAAGGGGAATTTGCTTTGGCTTTGGCTCTAATTGGGTTTGGGATAGTTTTTGGCTGACCTAGGATGGGTTTGGGTCGGGTTTGGTCAGCTCCCAAAGTCTCATGGGTTGGTTTCATGGGTTTTGGCTCAAATTGGTCATATGGGTTCAATTTGGGTCATGTTGGGCTAGGTTGACTAATTGATCAAATTGGGTCAAGCTAAAGCTTGGGTTAGGTTCAAATAATGATTTAAAGAGCTTTGGTTCAAGTGGTTTCAATCAATTTGGCCTAGGTTTAATTTTGGCTCATTTGGATTCATATAGGTCAAATGGGCTAAGTTAACCAATTTGACCAAATTGGCTAAATTGGCTTGGGTTGGGTGTTGGTTCAAGTTTAATTGGTTAATTAAAAAATATTGCAGGCTTTGGTTTAAATTAATTTGGTTTTAATTTGGATTTTGGCCAATTTGACCTTTTAGGTCAATTTGGGCTAAGTTGGGTTCAATTGACCAAATTGGAGCTTTGGTCATGTTCAACAATGAATTTGGAATGAACTTATGCCATTAGTTACAATCAATTTAGGTTAGATCATGATTTGACCTATTTTGGCCTTTTAGGTCAATTTGGGTCAAATGGCCAATTGGGTTTGGTTTGGCTCAATTGATGGTCAAGTCATATTCAAACATTGATTATGGGTTGATGTGAATCAATGGTTTTAATCAATTTGGTGTATGATAAGTCTTGGCCATTTTAGATTTCATATAGGCTAAGGGTTGACTTGGTCAAATGATCAAGTTGACTTGGTTTGACCCAATGATAGTGATGATTGTTGATGATGAGGCTTGGATGGGTATAGTTCAATCCAATTTGGGTTGGATTAGAACTTGACTCAAAAAGGTCCTTAAAGCCACTTTGGGTCAAGTGGACCTAAGTGGATTAGTTGGCTTGGTTTTGGTTGGAGGAAGGTTTAGTTGAATTTATATATGAGCCTATTATTGAAATATAAATTCAATTACAATCAATTTGGAGTCCAATGGACTTTTGCTCACTTGGAGTTTTCAAGTTAAAAAGGCTAACTTGGGCTTAACTTGGGTTGACTTGAGTTTGGTTTGATGATTGTAGGTTTCATTTATATTTGGATAAATGATTGAAGGAATGATTGATTCAAGAGAAAATTCATTAGTTTTGACTTGATTTGGATAGGATTTGGCTAAGTTGAAGGAAATGGCTTAAAAGGCTTGAATTGGGTTTTGATTTGATTTTGGATTTAGTTTTGGCTATTTGAATTTATCTTTTATTTATATTTGTGAATATAAATGAAGATATAAATGTTTGGAGTGATTTGAAAGCAAATTTGACTAAGCTCATGAAGGTAGGTCAAAAGGGCTTAAGTAAGAAATTGATTTAGTTTGATTTAAATTTGGCCATTAGAATATGGGGTTCATATATATTTGTGAATATAAATGATTATATAATTGATTTATAAAGAAACCAATTGATTTTGGATTGATTTGAATGGGATTTGGCCTAGCTTAAGGAGGTAAGTCCATATGGCTTAGGAAGGGTCTTGGTTGGATTTGGATTGAGTTTGGTTTAGTTTTGGTTATTTAGATTTATATTTCATTTATATTTGTGAATATAAATGGTTCATGAAGGGATCAATCAATTTTGGGTTGGGTTGGGTGAAAATTTGGCTAAGTCTATGGAATTCAATCATAAAGTTTATGAAGAATTTTGTACATGAATTTGATAATGGGATTGAATCATTTCAAGTTGGATTTGAATTGGAATTTGATAGTTTGATTGAAGGATTGAATTGATATTTAGAAAATCAAATGAATTGATTGAATTTGGTTTCTAAGTCCATAAGGTAAAATCAAAGGGTTTTGAGTTTGTTCATGGATTTCAATGATTTGGAATTTAGATTTGGATTTGGAATATGAATTTTGAGGATTGGTTTGAGATTTGAATTTGGATTGGATTAGGTTTAGGCTACAAGTTAGATGATTTCCTTAAGTCTTAAGGCATGACTTAATCCTATGATTAACCCTTCTAAGTCTCTAAGCTTAGGTTAAGTGTTCACCTAATCACTAGAAGTGTCTTGAGACTAAGGAACTCTTAGTGTCTAGAGTCTATGTTGAGGAGGTTGAAGACTCACTCTAAAAGTGAGGTCAATAGGCTCTTAGGAAAAAATTAAGTTTTCTACCCCAACTACAACTCATAACTAAAGTTTTAAATAATTCATAACCTCAGATAAAGCCTAGGAATTAAATCAAGATAATTAAAAGATTTAGCAACCCTTAGTTGAATGTTGTATATTTAACATCATTACATTCATTACTTCACTCTTGCTAAGAGAGGGTTTCCATCCTTGCGATAGGGGAAGACTTGATCTTTGTGGGTCTCCGTGGTGAAAAATACTCTTTTCTCTCGATTTAGCCCATAATCTTATTTCATCATGCATTTAGACATATAAAAATATTATGGCCTTTCTCAAAATGAAGTGTCAAAATCAAATAAAATTAAAAAGATTTCCATTAGACTAAGTCATTGCTCATACCACTCATGCTCTAGTCTCTTAGGGAGTGTGTTTAAGTACTTTAGTCTCTTTCTAAATTAATAATAGCCCAACTATCTTGCAAAATCATTCCACTTGCCTACATGGTTTTAAAGTGTATGAGGAGTTAGTTGGATGCCACTCCAAGTGATTATAAGTCCAGTAGTCGGATGGTTACTCTCTCTTGTGGAGGTAAACCTTATACCCATCTTCGCTTAGATTTAGGACGTGCTTTGACTCTTCTTTGAAGCTCCCTATTTATTTAGGTAGTTTCAGCTACAAGCATAAATCCTCACCTCTTAGGCATTTCCATAATCTTATATTGTTGGATTATAAGCTCAGCAATCTAATAAAATTTCAACTCAAACTAAATAACTCTCTTCAATTTCAATATAAAGCCCAATTATAGATAGGTTGAGATGCTCACTCCTTTAGCTTCTAGTCATGAATTTCTACTCATTTCATTTGGTTTCAAAAATAAGTCTCTTCTATTGATCTTTCCCAATTGGCTTTCCAAACATAGCCAATTTATTGATAGTCTTATCCTTGAAATCTTTGGAGATAATAATTTCCTACTTTAATCGAGAATATTCCTAAGGAATTCACTTTCCTTAGGATGTAATTAACTAATGGGGCTTGCCCCCACAGGGAACTTTAGAACTCAGTTTAATATAAACCCTACTTTATTCATCCATGTACAGTAGGGTAAAAATCTCTAGTATAATCAAAGACCCATCATCCCTTAGGAGTCCTTATTAGGTTCATAGAAGGTTATGCTCCTATCGAGATAGTATATCATACCTCATATCATATCACTTCAATGAGTACCCCCTCAAATCTGTGTGACATCTTCCATATACACATCTCAAAAATAAACACCACACCCTAATACACACACTTTAGATTAAGTCACCACTTCTAGCTTTATGTTAGGGTTGTGCATGGAGTGATGTATGTTTGGATTTATGATGTATTATTTTAGACTAGATGTTAGGGTGTATGTTTCATAGCCTGTATGTTAGGCTGTGATTAGCCTAATCATGTTTTATGCAGAGGATTATGCTTAAGGGGTGCTTAAAATAAATATAAATGCTCTCTTTTTACTTAAACCCCCTAAGTATAAATCCAAGTTAGGATAGGTGGGCTTGGTTACCCATGTGCAGGGTGCGAAGTCAAAATTATATATATAACTGCTTAGGTTGTATGGTGTGTTTATCTAATACTTGTTTTATAGGTATAGTTAGATTTACTCTTCATATTTTTAATATAATTTTGCATTAAGAATTAGGATGAGTGTTATGGGGGATTAGGATGAGCAGTGGCTAGAAGGCTTTATCATGGGATGCCTTAAGATTCCTTTGAAGCAAGCACATCCAAATGAAGAAATGAAGGAGATATGATGAATGAAGATAAGAAGACCCACATAGCATTTATTCATTTATAAATTATAATTATTCTTTCATATTTTGGTATAAGGGTAGAGCTCTACCCATTTTCTCTTTTGAGTTGCGGATTTTGACCCATTTTATTCTTTTACGTTAGATTTATAAAAATGCTTAATATTATGTTTAAATTGTGCAATAGAAACAACATGCCTTTTTCTAATTTCTTTATGGATGATGATTTAAGGTGTCTCCTGAATTTGATTAGGCTCTTAGGGAAAATTTTTTTTTTTGCCCGAACTACAACTCATAACTAAAATTTTAATTAATTCATAACGTCACATAAAGCCTAGGAATTAAATCAAGATAATTAAAAGATTTAGCAACCCCTTAGCTAAATTTTGTGTGTTTAACATCATTCATATTAATTCACTCTTGCTAATAGAGGGTTTCCATCTTTGTACGATAGGCGAAGACTTGACCTTTAAGGGTCTCCTATGTGGTTGAAAACACCTATTTCTCTCTGATTTAGCCCATAATCCCATTTCATCATGCATTTAGACATATAAAAATCCTATGACCTTTGTCAAAATGAAGTGTTAAAATCAAATAAAAATTGAAAAGATTTGCATTAGACTAAGTCATTTCTCATAGCACTCATGCTCTAGTCCTTAGGGAGTGGGTTTAATGACTTTAATCTCTTTCTAAATTAATAACAACCCAACTATCTTGCAAAATCATATGACTTATCTACATGGTTTTAAAGTGTAGGAGGAGTTAGCTGGCTGCCACTCCAAGCAATTTTAAGTCCAGCAATTGGGTGATTTACTCTCTCTCTCTTGTGGAGGTAAACCTTATACCCATCTTCGCTTAGATTTAGGTCATGCTTTGGCTCTTACAAAAGCACTCTAGATTTAGGATCTGAGGTAACCATTTCCTTCAGGATACAAGCATAAATCCTCACCTCTAATGCATTTTTACAACCTTGTGTTGTTGGATTATAAGTAGCAACTTAATAAACCCAAAAACTCTCTTCAATTTCAAACATATAAAGCCCAATTATAGGATTTGGGATGCTCACTAGGCATCTTAGTATCATGAGAATTCCCTACTCATTTCTTTTGGTTACGATAATAAGTCTATCATTTTAATCTTTCCCAACTGATATTCTAAACATAGCTAATTTATTGATAGTTTTATTCTTAAAATCTTTGGAGACAACAATACTTTAATCGAGTATTTCCAAGGAATTGACTTCCCTTAGGATGTAATTAACTATGGGGCCTATAGGAACTTTAGAAACTTAATTAATATAAACCTACTTTATTCATCCATGTAAAGTAAGTAGGGAAAATCTAGTATATTGAAGACCCATCATGTCTTATGAGTCCTTATTAGATGATTGGGTCCATTGAAGGGTGATGTCCTATCTTTTGAGAGATAGTATATCATATTTAATGTCATATTTGATCACCTCAATGGATACCCCCTCAAATCTGCACGGTGACCCGCATATACACATCTCAAAATAAACACCACAATACTATAATTTGATAATTTTATTTTGAGATTGAACCCCTCTAATTGAAATTTACAATCAGTGCAATCATCATTGGAGTCGACTCAGC
Source organism: Cymbidium sinense (assembly GCA_021442155.1). Taxonomy (NCBI): domain Eukaryota; kingdom Viridiplantae; phylum Streptophyta; class Magnoliopsida; order Asparagales; family Orchidaceae; genus Cymbidium; species Cymbidium sinense. The sequence continues at coordinate 78,235,893 of CM038231.1, read as the reverse complement.
TCGTTTGCTAACAAAGGATTGAGTCCATGACTTGTATTCATGAATCTGGATTTGAGGTGATTTAACATAAATATTTTAAAATTTAGATAATAATAACCCCATCCAATAAGATTCTACCAACAACACAGCCATCACTGGGGTAGACCTTGTCAACTTTGCTCATTTGGTAGCAGAGGATCAAGTATTTGATTTGGACTTGTGATTGAATTTACCATCTTAAAATAGAGAGTCTATAATTTTAAATATGAAATTTCTTTATTAAAATTATTGATGGTCATATGCAAATATATAAAACAAATTCTCTTCTTGGTGATTGAGCGTTTGATTTAGAATCAATCTGTCAACTCCTATTTTGTAAGGAGGATTCGATTGATTAAGTGGGACTTATGACTTCACCATATAGTTAAAGCGGCCCATAAATGAGCTACTTTATTTCATTCTTTCTTGTAAGCAAGCTATCAAGTTTAGTTCTTATTCATAGGAGAGTTATCAAATTTAATACATCTTTATTTTGAGCCCAATTGAAGTCTCATTTGTGTATAGATTCAAGAGCTTTCAATGTCACCACAAATTTCATTTAAGTTTTATTTTAATATAACTTTGCAAGATCATTTTTTTCATTTTAGGAGTTTGCATTTTGATTTAATACCAATTTTGACTTCAATTTAGATTTCAATATCCTTTGTTGTCCCTTGTTAATCCAAATTCTGACAAAATTTTGGTAGCACCTCCCTAGCGGGAGATTTTCTAAGTTAAGCCCCACCCACCATCTAAAAGATCATATGGTGGTATTTTTAACATAAATTCTCCAACCTACCCAAAAGACACATAGGCTCTTAATGCATATAAAATCAAGCACAATATATTTTCATACAGTCACACATATTTTTATACATTTGTGAGCAATGCGAGGCAATGACGCAATCAAAGAGATAATAAGAAATCTCTTTTTTTCAGATTTTTTTATTTTCTGATTTTTTTTGAAATTATAGAGAGAAAGATATATAGAGGAGGGCGGAGGAGTCGCTCGACCCTTGAGATGGATACTATAGCGCAAATGCAGCTTGGCAGGATGGGTGGGATCTTGGTCAAGATAAAGAATGTGAGAATAGGGAGGGCCTCCCTGGTTATTTTCTTAGGAGGAAATAAGAGAGAGAGGAGAGAGAACCATAATGGATAGAAAGCTTCGGCTAGATGATCATGTGCTGATTGGGAGGTAGTAGGTGGTTTTCGGTTTCTTTGGAAGGATGGATGAAGGAAGGTTAAGTGACTAGAGAGAAGCTTTGGCTCTCGATCTTGGAGTTTAAGGCAAGAGAGAGAGGCAGAGAAGAGAGATGCTACTTCCTTTTGCGGACAGAGAAAGATGAGGATGGAACCTCGGTGGGAGTTCAAGAGCTACCTATTCGGTTGAAAGCTCCTCTTGTGCGGCACGTGGGAATGGATGTATCAGGTTGTTGTGAATTAGCATTTGGTATTAAGAGGGGTTTATATAGTTAGCCTTCCAATTTTTATTTGAGATAAAATAAACTCCAATTTTGACTTTTCATGATTGTATCACCACCTAGACAAATTGGATATCAAATTTAGGTTATTCTGATGTTCCAGATGCAGCAGGGCAGTCCGTTTCACAATCAAAGATCATTTGGTTCAAGTCGGCACTGAATCAAATCAATTTTAGTTTAAAAATGGGCATTATCGCTTCTAACGGCTTGCTATTTGTATAGACTCATATGAATTGAGCAAAAATAGTCTCATTTAAAATGTTTTGACATTTTGACGCTAATAGCGCATTCAATTTTATGAATGGAGGTTGTTTGGAATCAATCACAACCTTGATATGCATAGGCATATGGACTTCCTTCTTGATCGACCATCAAATTGTGTAGATGTATATTTGATCAATTTTGGCATTAGATGCCATGGCAAAGTATGTTCATCGATTAGAGATCATTGATTGATTTTGGCAATGTCAATGTATTTGACCTCATTTGTGATCTAAAGCCCGTCGAATTCATCCTATAAGCTTGCTTGACTTATGGCACTTTCATGGAGGTCAACAAATTCCCCAATAAATGTAATTCATGCATGGAGTGAGTCATGTTTGTTGAAAACTGGTTGACCCTTCAAATCAACCCAATCTCACACTTCAATTTCAATGGCTTGAGAGCTTCACCATCTACTCTCTACTTTAATTGATTTGTTGAAGATCTTTTTCTTTTGTGTCATTATAGATTTGGATTTTCTCTGACCTTCATGCTTGACTTGGGTTGGATGGGGGAATTGGTTTGTTTGCTTTGAGATTTGAAATTCCTTCTATCCTAGCATTAAGCTTGATGGACTTGATAAAGGATTGACCTGATTTATACATATTAACTTGTCGAATGCATGAATAAGTCATGATTGATGCTTTGACAAACTCGTTGAAGGATGCATCTGATTGACCCGGCTTATATTAGGTATATAATGTTGAGTTATATGCTATGTGTGCAATTTGAATAACCACAATTCCTTTAGTTACCATCGACTTTGTATAAACTATGGGATTGCTTCCTCGGTCTTTTGCTTTGATGGACATGATGGGAGACTTTAATCTAAGCTTGGTGCTTAATTGTTTGAAAATAGATTGGGATATCACATTGCAGGCAATATAGAGATTGATTTGAGGCAGCTCTAGGTTAAGAGTTATTTTCTCAAATTGTCTTAGTCTATCGATCATGTAGAAAAATCTCTTGGATTCTACTTGCTTATAATCACTAAGTTGAATTTGATTTGAGATTAAGCATACATCATCATTGGACTGACTAGAAGGGGCTCTTTCACTGCGGCATTTTCTTATGGCTTGTTGAGTGAGGAGAACATCAGCGACTTGGCCATTTATGGACTTGTTGAGTTCGACCTTTAGAAACTACTCGAGTCTTTGACTTAAGTTGTGATGGATTGGTGATTTGGTCATCAGACTAATGAGCTCTTTTCTTTCTTGCTTGAGTGAGGAGAGCATCAGCAACTCAATCATTTATGGGCTTGTTGAGTTCAACCTTTAGAACTCATCTGTGTCCTAGACTTGAAGATGTAGAGGCTGATATTTTTCTAACTTAGTTCATTAAAGCTTCTGAAATTGGGAGTTCTTCTAACTTGATCTTCATAATTTGATAAATATGGGAGACAAACTCTTGATATTTAGGGTTGTCTTTTTTATGTGTAGAAATAGATTCTTTTGTTCTTGAAAGACACAACTTTGACCATAGGTTATAGATATATTGAGATCTCGGCATGAGCCGATGTCAACATAAATACATATACATAGAAGACCTCTTATTTCATAGGGCATTGAACAACCTTGATCATAAAAAATGCCCCCTGTTTAACAAGGGTATTGATTCAGAATACATTCAGGGCTTAATCTTCTTTAATATAAATAAACATATTTTATTTTGATCATCATATATATTTATTTAAGGATCTCGACTTGAAGCATGATCGACTTAGATAAATATATAAAAATCTGGGCTTTTAAAATAACTATTGAGAGAATTTAGAATATCTTTGGTCATATGCTTTGTGCTTTTGGACTTGTTGAAGACTTCCTCTAAAGTTTTAAATTTGTATTTTTCTCCTATTACGGCTTTGTGCCTTGGTGGACTTAATGAAGTGGCGAGAACATCTTAGGTCCTATGCTTTGTGCTTTGGGGACTTGTTGAAGATTCAATCTCAAGATTTTGTGGTTCATATTTCTTCTATTTTTATTTTGCCTTTGGCAAAGGAATTTCTAAATTATCTTGAAGACTTGTCGGTGATAACTTACCTTTTCCCCTTTTTTTGCTTTGTGGGCTTACAAATGATGTGGTGGTATGGTGTTTATTTTTGGAATGTGGGGACACTACGTAAATCTTAGGGGTACTTATTGAAGTGATCAGATGCGATATTAAGGAATGATGTATTATCTCAATAGATAAAAAAATCACCTAAAACCTAATCACTAATAAGGTCAATATATCTTAGAAGATCTTTCCCCTACTTTACATGAAAAAATAAAATAGGGTTTATTTAAAGTTCTTTAGTTATCTATGGAGGCAAGCCTCCAAGTTAATTACATCCTAGGGAATAGGATTCTCTAAGAATACTCTTGATTAAATTAAGCAATTATTATCTCTAAAGATTTCAAGGCTAAATAATCAAAGAATATGCTATTTTGGAAAATCTAATGAGATTGTTCAAAGAGAAGACTTATTTTTGGAATCCAAAGGGAGGAAGTAGGAAATGCTCATGATGCTAGGAAGCCTAGTGAGCATTCCAGTCTATCCTATGGTTGGACTTTATATATATTGAAGAGATTTATTTATTTATTTGAATTTTATTAGATTGTTAGGGCTTATAATCCAACACAAGATAGTGGAAATACTTAAGAGGTGAGGATTTATTGCTTGCTCAAAGGAAATAACTATCATAGATCCTAAATCTATGGAGCATTAGTCGAGCTAAAACACCAAAATCTAAGCGGGTGGACATAATGGTTTACCTCCACAAGAGAGGATAAATAGTCACTTATAAACTTATAACTCGGGTGGTGTACGATTTTAAAATCATGTAGTCTGATCTTATGAATTGCAAGATAGCTAAGGTAGTAATTTAATTGGAAAGAGACTAAAGTCATAAACCCACTCCCTAAGAGACTAGAGCATGAATGGTATGAGCATATGACTTAATCTACAAGTGCAAAATCTTTTCAAATTTTTACTTTTATTTTTGACACATCATTCAGACAAAGGCTTTGGGATTTTTATATGTATAAATGCATCATGAAGGTTGATTATTGGCTAAATTAGCGAGAAGAGGGTGTTCTCCACCACAAGGGATGCCCTCACAAGTCAAGCATTCCTCTATGGTGCAACGATGGAGATCCCCCATATTCAATGAAGAGGATTATGATATCATGATGTGAGACATACAACATGCAACTAAGGGGTTACTAAATTTTTTCTATGTATCTTATTTATGTCTTGGGCTTTATGATGAGATTGTGAGTTGATTAAAACTTAATTATGAGTGATTAATTGGGGTAGAAAAATTAATTTTTATCCTAAGAGCCTGTCGTATCCAAGCCACACGTTCAAACATCAAACATTAAGAAACTATGAAAAACATGTTGTTCTAATGCATAATCTAAACACAACATCAATCAAACATGTATAAATTACATAAAATAATAAAGGTTGGTGTGGTCGTTCTGCATACCCAAAAGAGAAAAGATGGGTAGTCAAGGTCTACCCTTATACAAGCCGGATTACAAAATAATACATATGAGGGGGGGTCTTCTTTTCTTCACTTCTTTATGTCCTCCTTGGCTTTCTTTTGATTTGATTCAAAGGCATCACAAGGCACCCTATAGATTAAGCCTTCTAGCCACTGCTCATCTAATCCCCCACACTAATCTAATTCCTATTACAAAATTATATGTTATATGAAAAGTAAATCTAACCACACCCAAAAGAGGTTAGCTAAACATACATTCAATCCCAAGCTTATATCATAATTTGTATTAGCACCCTACACATAACCAAGTCGAGCTATTCTAATGGATTATATGGGTATAAGCAACAAACAAAACATTTATATTTATTTTTTTTTATGCTTAAGCACAATCCCATACAAAAAATAATGTTAGACTATCAACGGCCTAACATCCAGACTATGATTCACATTCCTAACATCCAATCTAAAACCTTACATCATAAAATAAAACACAATATCATACATACGATCAACACATCAAACTAACCTAATTCTAGGGTCAATGACTTGTATGGCAGAAAAGGCTTGTATGGCAGAACTTTACTAGGCTTCTTTTGTTTAAGTTTCAATTTGGAGTTTGAATTTGTTTAAATTTTACCTTTGTGTGGTTTCAATTCAAATGATTTATTGATTTATTTTTATTTTTTATTTCATTTTTATTTGGTTAAAGTGATGTTTAGGTTTTCAAGAATGAAGAATAGGATGCATTCCATTTTTGGATGAAGCTCACCCTATTCTACATCCTAACTCCTACATCTCCATCCTAAAAAGTCCAACTAAGGTCCTTAAGTATCTTAATTAGCCCATTTGAATTTGTGTAATTTCTTTGATTTGATTTAGATTTTAAAATTTGAGTTTGTTTAATCTTCATGTATTTTGATTAATTAATTTTCAATTAGATGTTTTGATTTAATTAAATTTTGATAATTCAATATCCTTTCAAATTAATATCTAATAAAGTTTAAGTTTGTTTATTTTCATGAATTTTTGATTGATTAATTTTAGATTTGATGTTTTGATTTAATTAAATTTTGATAATTTAATATCTTTTAAATTTAAAGTTTAAATTTGTTTAATTTCATGTATTTTGATTGATTAATTTTGAATTAGATGTTTTGATTTAATTAAAATTTGATAATTCAATATCCTTTAAATTAATATCTAATTTCCTTTCTCTTGGGTTTTAATTTAAGATTTTAATTTCATATGATTAATATCATTTTAGATGTTGTTTAAATTCATTGATTTTATTATTTCATTCAAGTTTGGTTTAGATTAGTGAATATACTTAAATTTACTTAACTTTTGATTTAATTAAGCTCTAACATGATCTTTTATTTGAATTTTAATTAAGGGTTTAACTTATTAAATTTAGCCATTTAGTTTATATATATGATTATTTCTTTAGTTTGATGGTTAATCCCTTATCTTAGTTCAATAGGTTTGTTTGTTTAGGTTTTATATTTGTTTAACTTATTTTAATATTGATTGGAATTTGGATATGGTTTGATGACTTTAGAGTTTAGATTCAATTTTATGTTTATTTAATTTAATTATGGTTCATTTATTTATTCGATTACATTAAGTGAATTGAAAGTTTGTTTTGATTTTAATTGAGTTTGATTATTGATGATTAAAGTTTCATTTTCATGTCATTCATTTATCATGTTTATTAGAGTTTGGTTTATGTTTTGATTTCATACATTTAATAGTTAATTAGTTTATCTTATTTAAGTAGGTTGAATTAGATTTAATTTTATTATGTATTAAATTGATGAGAGTCTATCTTAATTTAATTTGATTTGATTAGCTTTATTAGTTTATGGGTTTTGGGTTCAATGTTATTTACTTAATTGTATAATTAGTTTAATTAAGAGGTGTGATTAAATCAAATTAGATTAATTAAGTGTTTTTTTAAGCTTGATTTAAAATTAATTTTAATATGATTTATTTAAATCAGCTTGGTTTATTAAAATGATGGGTTAATTTAAGTTTGCATTAATTAGATGTTTAATTAATTAGATTTGATTAAGGATAATTCAATTTTAAATCATTAGATTTATTAAAATTTATTTAATTAGAAATTAATGACTTGCTCACATGTGAGTGATTTGATTTAATAGCTTTAATTAAGCATTTTACTTAAGTTTGATTAAAGGATTATTATTATTATTGTTATTGTTTGATTAGATTAAGTGAATTAATTATTTATTTTATTTCAATTGGCTTGATTATTTATAATTAGAGTTTTATTTGATTTCATTCATTTATTATGTTCATTGAAATTCATTTAATAATTTAATTATGATTTCATGTTTAATTTAGTTAATAGGTTTACATATTTAATGATTAATTAGTTATCATATTCCAAATGGATTGAATTAGATCTAATTTAGTTGTATTTAATTTGATTAAGTTTTTATTTATTTGATTTAATTTGATTAATGATTAATATTAGTGAATTGGATTTAAAATTAATTTGATTTAGAGTTCAATGATTAATCAATGTTTAATTTACTTTAATTTATTAAGTGATTTTATATGATTAAGATTCAATGTTTGATATAGGTTTAATTAGATTAGTTTGGTTTGCATTGTTAACAAAGTTGATTATTTATAGGTGGAAATGAGAACTTATGTAATTAAGAGTTTGATTATTTTTTATTTGAATTATTTTATCCAAATTAAGTTTAATTTTTTTAAGTCTTTTCTTGATTTCTTTAATTTAATTTAGTTTGTTTAAGTAATTAATTAACTTAATGTGACATTTCATTACGAGTTTAGTTAAAGACATATCTTAGTTGAAGGATTAAGTAAGTTTAATTTATTTGGAGATTAAATTTTCATTAATTTATTTAATTATGACTTTAATTTAAAATTTAATCATTTAATTGAGTTTCCTTTAATTGAAGACTATGAGATATTTTTTTGATTTTAGGTTTGATTAACAATCATTTAAGTATTATGTTATTTCTGATTTTTGATTTAACATTTAAATTATTATGAGTTTAGTTTTAATTAATTGTTTAATTTATTAAATCTTAATCCTAAGTGTTCATTTTAGGTTTATTAAGCTTAAGAAGATCATATCATTTTCCTAAGGATCTTAGATCTTAATTGAAATGATTTAAGCTATTTTGAAGATTTTTATAATTTTTTGGATTTTTATTAATTTATTTTATTAAAATAGACAATCTGAGCTTCAAAATTTAATATCTCCCATTCCAAAGGTTCTTTTGACTTGAAATTTTTATGGTATGTGAATTTTAACATCAATTTCAATCCCTAAAGATTCAGTCAATCGATTTGTTTTTTGGTTTAATTAAAAAAAATTTAATTTTCACTAAAACCTAAATTAAGCTCAAAACACCTAATAGAAATTGAGGATTTTGGACTTGTTAGATTCCTCTCTAAAAGATGAATCCAAAGAACCCTTATTTGTAATTTTTCATTAAGTATTTTATTTTTATAATGTTTTGAAGTTTCAAACATTTTAACTAACTTTTAAAATCAGAAAATCCTGATTTTCTTACATAGCCGCCATAATTGGCCATGCGGTTCCGCATGGCGAAGCTTGATTGGGCCATGTCTTGATGCGGCGTTTGGCGGTAAAGTTTTCGGACCATCTAATCGGTCGACGGTCAAATTGAATCGCGATGCGAGGAATAAAATTTGTTGGAATCCCCATCTAATCACAGTCGTCCATCCCTATTAACAGGGGTTCGGATGGCTATAGTGTGTCTTCTTTCCAATGGACGAAAGCAACGTCCAAAATGCGAGACCGATGGACAAACGAGAAAATTGAACACCAATGGTCCATTTTGGGCTCGATTTTGAGGCAATTCATGCCGAAAAACTCCTATTTTTGCATTGGGATTGTGTAAAATGAAAGGTGCAAGGGATATCTAATGAAAATTCCTAATATCATGCAAGCATCGCCATAAATAAGAGATCCTACCATACGATTTGAAAATTACCTCAGGGATGATTTTGGCGAGTTGAACATGCATCTTGGATGAGATGAAGCTTTGGAATGAATTTGGACTCTTGACTTGCCTTGGAATATCGTAATCGCAAAACTCCACTAGAATCCACTTAAATTGGGTCATTTTCACATCGAAAATAAGTGGAGAGGGGTTTTTTTGTTTAGAGGAGTTCTTGGAGCTTCTCTAATGTAGAATTTAATCCCTTTGGTGCCTCTTTTCCTCCCTTCTTAATGGTGGTCAAAAATCACCATCAATGGTGATGGGAGGTGGATGGGTGGCCATGGGGGTTTAGAGACTTTGGATTTTAGCTTCCAAAGTCTCTTCTTGTGGCTATAAGGTCAGTGTCATTCAATACAAGAGATGGGGAGGACTCGATAAGGGGATTTTTTACAAGATTTGGTTTTCTCCCTCACTCACTCACTCACTCACTCTCTCTCTCTCTCTCTCTCTCTCTCTCTCTCTCTTGGTTTCACCCAGCTGTAGAAGTTGAATTTCAACTTTTTACATGATTTGAGTGTTATTATCCCATTTGGGCTTGATTTGGGATTAGGTCAACTTATGTTGACCCAAATGAATGGTTGGGTTCAAGCAACTGATTTGACTCATTAGCTTTGGATTTACTTTAATTATGTTTGATTGATCATTTATGATAGTTTTGATTGATTAATTTTGTTTAATTTAGATTAATTTTGAATTTGACCCAAGTTTGACTAAGGTTTGACCAACTTTGACCAAAATTGGTTTAAGTTTATTTACGTGATTCAATTTGTTATTTTATGTTTAGATTATGTTTTAATTATTGTTTATGGATTATTTAGAAACTTTTTGGTCAATTATTTGATTTAATTTGGCTTACATAGGTTAATTGGGTTAATTTTGTTAAGTGATCAAATTGATATGGTTTAACCCAATTGATTGCAATTGATCAATCAAGGATGATCAACATTCTTCATAGAAGAGTTTAGATTGGTTGGTTCACTCCAATTTGGCTTGGATTAATGGTTATCTCAAATGGGTCCTTTAGGTCACTTTGGGTCAAGTGAACTTAATGGGTAAAATGAATTGGTTTTGGGTTGAATTGAGTTTAGTTAAGTTTAGATATTAGTTTTGGATTGGTTTATAGCTTTGGTTTTGAGTGATTTAATTTGTTTTGGCTAAGGAGGTAGGTATGAGCTTGTTTGGTCATAGGATGGGTAAGTCACCTTGGATCCTAAGGCTTAGCTAATCTATGGCAAACCCTCTAAAGTCTCTAGGTTCACGTTAAGTGTTCACTTGTAGAAGTGTCCAATGACTAAGAAGTTCTTAGTGTCTAGAAGACTCCTAGACTATGATAAAAGATTGAATTCTCACTCAAAAGTGTGGTCAATAGCTAGCCTCGATCTTGTGTTGGGTCAAAGAGTCATCATCCATGCTTTTTGCAACATGTTGATGGCATAACTCCCTTAGTTCAGCCTTTGGCTTTGTATAAACTATGGGATGACTTCCTCGATCTTTTGCTTTATGCTTGATTGGACTTGTTGAAGAAGAGTTTTCTTCAGTCTTTGATTTCTACTTAACAAACTTATTGAAGGAGAGTTTTCTTCGATCTTTTCTTTCTATTTAATAGACTTATTGAAGGAGTTGAGATTTCACATTTGATATTGATACCAACTCAACTTAGTGCCTTCTTGAGTGAGAATATTTTTTGTTGGATTTCAAAATTACCTTACGATAGGGGATGATCTCCCTCTAAGCCTAAACTCACCAAGTTAGAGGATTTGGATATTTTTATCTTTGAACTGAAAGTATAAGGATCCCTGATGCCTTTGTGCATGTTGAGTAAGACTTGTCGTGACTTCGACCATATTTGGCGTGTTAAATCGACTTTATGCAACAGTTGAGTCTTGGACTTGAAATTGATAGAGGATTTTATCATTAGGCTAATTAGATGAGATCTCTTCTGCACACTTTGGGGGCATGTTGAGTAAGCGGAACCTATGCGACTCAACCATATTTTGTCTTGAGTGAGTCACTTGCACCACCCTAGCCCTATATTTGATGTATGGAGTGATGGTGTACTTCCAACTTGATTTGTTAAAATTTGCAGACTTGAAAACTTCTCTTTTGGTTTGTAAGACTTTGAGACTTGAGAACTTTGAATACATAATTTGAACATGTATATGGGGATCTCTACCTTTGGCACAATGTCAACCCAAATACAAAAGCAGGCCCCCTGTCTTATAGGGGAAAGCCTAACATTTTGCTATAAAATTTTAAAAAATTTCCCCTATCTGATAGGGAATGTTTATTTCATTTCAGAAATATATTTCTGTATTACAAGAGAATTTCCAAGCAAAACTTAAACATGTAATGACGATGAAAAATAATTGGTATTCTCAGCACCAGGACCAATTCTCCTTCTTAAAAAGTTTGAGAACGCATCGTATGATCATTTGATTATATATGAGTAATACTTTTTCAAATATTGACCATTGATTGGCGGCATTGATCTTTCACCTTTGAAATCAATGAGCTAGTAGGCTCCTCCCTGATATACTTTTTCAATAATGATTGGCCCTTTCCAATTAGACTCAAATTTATCGCTTATTTTATGATGAGGATTAATCGGTCTTCTCAACACTAGGACCGATTCCCCTTCTTGAAAGGTTCAAGGATGCATTGTATGATCTAATGGTTTGGACATCCTCGCTCAGTAGACTTCTAAATTTTGCTAAGCTTGGAGCCTAACTTCATCAGTTTATCAAGCTTTTTTATTTTTGTAGATGGACATTCTCATCTTGAGTGAGATTGTGTTGAATGGCTACTTGAAGTGAATGTAGTTCACTTAATGTGAAAAGCTTAGCTCCAAATACTAGCATAAGGAGTGGATGTTGTGGAGTCCAAATGTCATGTCATTGTCTTCCTTTAAGGCTTTCACTTTGAGGCTTTGGCCTCAAATTTTCTTTCCCTTTTATCGGGGACCTTTCGATGGCGGATTCTTGGACTTGTGGTCCAAGTGTCACACCTCGATACTCACCATGTGGGACTTGAATTGGTTGACATTTTGTCATGGTTGTAGGAGATCTCCTTGGAGGAGCAACTCTAGCCTCTCTGATGACAAAAATTTGATATTTTCTTTTCATCAGTCATTTCTCCTTAAAAACTTTAAGAACCCGATGCACTCTTGTATATACAAGTTTGAGTTTCCTCATCGGAGAAGTTGGAACGACATTATTCAAAAAGGACTATTTGATTTGACTAGAGCTCTTTCATTTTATCGATCTTATGTTGTCAAACCAATTATGAGTTAGAACACTCACTCGGTTCCACATGGTTGTATAATTTTTGCTTGAATAATGAATGTTGAGCATGCGTTGACATTTCTTTTCTCCATTGTCTCTAGTTTTGCTTCTAAATGAAGAAGCTTCGATCACTACTTTCTCTAGGCTTCAAATTATTTATTTTTTTTCGGACCTTTTGGTAGCAGATTCCCAAACACGCAGTTTAGGTGTCACACCCTAATGTTCTTCGTGTAGAAATTGATTAGGATGATCTTGAGCATTACCCACTGAGAGTAGCCACTTTTGTGAAGCTTTCTCATTTTCTCTGATAATCGGGCCTTGATACTTTTCTTCAAAAGACCCTTCGTTGACAACTTTCGCACCATGTGCACTCAATGATAGAGTCTCGATACTTTCTTTATGGGGTTAGAGCTTATACCCTGAATGATTGCTTGATATCACTAGTAGGCTATTCTTTTCACCCATTTTAGGTTTTGAATTTATTATGAGTAGAATACCGCTTTATAAGGTCGGTTTTATAATAGATGGCTGAGAGGATGAGCTGCTCAACATTCCTTCTTCTCCTACCTTCTAATTAGTTTTCTAGATGAGAAAGCTTTAGCATCAAAAGGTTCATGTGGAGTGGTCATTCATAAGTATGACTGAAACTTTTAGCCTAGTGATGGTTTTTTTTCATGACTAGCACCTTCGAATGACCCAATCTTTCGAATACAAAGGCTCTCTTTCGAGAAACCTCAGTAGTAGTAGTTGCTATTCAAGCTGTTATCTTCCCCTACATAGGTTGGTGTGCACAATATGCAAGTGCTTCAAGTGGAGGGTTGTTGCGAATAGCGAGAAGTTTATGCTATCAAATTGGATGGTAGCTCCAACATCTCTCAGATTGATTATAACATTAGCCAAATGGATATTGGCTCTATGACCTAGTTGCATGATGAACGGTGTGCTCTGAAGATCCATCGGCATAAATGAAAGATGAGGATTAGTAATCAATAATTGATGTATCACCCCACACTTCCAAAATGCAAAGATATAATATGATGAACTGATATAGCCAATAAACAAATTAAACATAAGGAGATGACTGATTTAAATTTAATTTCATTGATGATTGATTTAAAATTTTAACTTTTATAATACTCCACTACTACTATAGCTCAGATTCGACTAGCCAAAGATGGAAAGAGAAACCTATCCCCAGTGGAGTCGTCAGAAATCTATGGGCTCCAAAAATTCCCAACCAACCTCTCGATTAAGAGAGTATGAATTAAAATCAATCAAATTTTCAGAAGGCAGATGAAATAGTAGATAAGACACTACCTAGAGATTTTGTCCTCATTTTGTGAGGACTTTAGATCTAGTTTCAAGTTTCCTATAAGTGTAAGTACCTATAGTTAATTACTCCTCCCATTGGAGAGAGAACTTTCGATTAAGGCTAGTCGTTAGATCGCTAAATGCATAGCATATAATAATAGCGTGTGGAGCAAAAAATTAAGAAATTTATGAAATTCATCATCCTTTACTTGAAGTGGATGGTTGGGGGAACGATGACGAGCCCGATCAATATCCCATTGTTCTGTCATCTTGGGCTATCGTGGTCCCTAGTTTACTTAGTCAGCGGAGGTAGTCAACCCAACCTGGCTGAAGGATCCTTGTCAGTAGCCATGGGTTGCATTGTCCAAGAAAATCTTGTAGACCTAGGGTGGTGTTTGTCTAAAGAGACAGGCTTATGTCTAACTTAAATAATAGAGAGCTTTTTGCCCTATCACGTGCAACCTATAGTTCATAATTCAAGAGCTACTGGAGAACATATGTTTCATTTTACCATCGATTAGAGGACTGTTGTAAATATCATGTGTGAGCCTACTAGCCAAACCACGCCGATAGAGGACAGCACGTCATCGCATGAGATTATTTGAGTGTGAATATAGAAATACACTTGACTTGACATTAGCTCTTTTGTGAGCTAGAGTTTTCTTAATTTGTCATATCCAACAAATAGTTGCGAAAGGTGGATGAATTGGATTTTAGCTTTGAGTTTTAAATGTTGGATTTTATTTAGTCATTTAACGCTTAGTAATTTATCTGATTTTATATTTATATTGATACTTGATTTTGATTAATTTGATTTGAGCTTGCAAGCACATTTTGATGTTAAGTATCTCCTCCAGTTGAAATCTCCATTCAACACTACCATCATCAAGATAAACCTTGTCAACTTTGCTCATTTGGTAGCAGAGGATTGGGTTTATGATTAGAACTTGTGATTGCATTTACCATCTTAAAATAGAGAGTCTATAGTTTTAAATATGAAATTTCTCTATTAAAATTATTGACGGTCGTATGAAAATGAAAAATAAAATTACCCTCTTTGGTAATTGAGCATTTGATTTAGAATCAATCCTTTCAACTCCTATTTTGCAAGGAGGATTGGATTGAGTATGTAGGACTTACGACTTCACTATATAGATAAAGCAACCCATAGAATCACTCCAATTGAAATTTACAATTAGTGCAATCATCATTGGGGTATGACTTAATTGATAATTTTATTTTGAGATTGAACCCCTCCGATTAAAATTTACAATCAGTGCAATCATCATTGGGGTCGACCATGTCGACTCTGCTCATTTGCTAACAAAGGATCAGGTCTATGACTTGTATTCATGAATATGGATTTGAGGTGATTTAACATAAATACTTTGAAAATATAGATAATAATAACCCCCTCTAGTTAGATTCTACAATCAACACAGCCATCACTCGGGTAGACCTTATCAACTTTGCTCGTTTGGTGGTAGAGGATCGGGTCTATGATTAGGACTTGTGATTGCATTTATCATCTTAAAATAAAGAGTCTATAATTTTAAATATGAAGTTTCTCTATTAAAATTATTGATAGTCATATGCAAATGTATAAATCAAATTATCTTCTTCGTGATTGAGCATTTGATTTAGAATCAATCCTATCAACTCCTATTTTGTAAGAAGGATTGGATTGATTAAGTGGGACTTACAACTTCACTATATAGATAAAGTGGCCCATAAATGAGCTAGTTTATTTCATTCTTGCTCATAAGAAAGCTATCAAGTTTAGTTCTTATTCATAGGAGAGTTATCAAATTCAATATAGCTTTGTTTTGAGCCCAATTGAAGTCTCATTTGTGTATAAATTCAAGAGCTTTCAATGTCACCATAAATTTCATTTAAGTTTTATTCTAATATGACTTTGTAAGTTCATTTTTTTTTTTCATTTTCGGAGTTTGCATTTTGATTTAATACCAATTTTGACTTTAAATTAGATTTCAAGTATCTTTTATTGTCCCTTGTTAATCCAAATTCTGATGAAATTTCGACAGCACCTCCCCTAGCCACGGAAATTTCTACCAAAGTTAGTCGCCACCGCCTAAAAAAGACTGCAACAAATGGGTCATAAATCCTCCAACCTATCCATCTAAAAATACGTGCATAGACTCTTCGAGTACCTGCATAAAAATCAAGAACAATATATTTTCATACAGTCACACATATTTTTATATGTTTGCGAGCAAATGCGAGGAGACAACGCAATCAAAGAGATAGTATGAAATATCTTTTTTTCACATTTTATTTTGAAATCATAGAGAGAGAGAGAGAGAGAGAGATAGAGAAATAGAGAAAGGGACGACGGGAGGAGTCGCTCGACCCATATTTGAGATGGACGGGCACTGTAGTAGAACGGATGGCTCGGGTTAGAGCAGTTGGCTGGTGGGAACCTGGTCGAGACAACAGAACGACTGAGAATAGGGAGGGCCTCCTCCTTGGCTGTTCACTAAGTTAGGAGGAAATAAGAGAGAGGGAGAGAGAGAACTAGAACGGATGGAAGGCTTGGCTAGCTCGATGCATGCGGTGGCTTGGTGCGTGCGGCTGGGAGGAAGGTGTTCGGCCGAGTGTTGCTTGGTTCACTGAAGAGGGACGGACGAAGGAGGAAGGAAGGTTGGTCGGGCGACTGGAAATAGAGCTTCGGCTCTCAGTTTGTCTGGCTGTGGAGTTCGAATCGAGCGAGAGAGAGAGGGATGGACTGGAGAAACGAGATGCTCTGCTCCTGGGTGTAACCACCCATAGGTGAGGGTGGTCAATTGCCCACCCTCAAATTTTTTTTTAATGTAATTTTCTTTTTTTAAATAATTTTGCCCTCCCTAATAATAGGTCTGGACCAACAAAGATAAATTTTTTTCTTTATTAGTTAAACTTATCTTTATCCATACAACTATATATTCTAAATTTAATTATTTTTATTACTAACAACTTATTCATTTTGATTTTAATAATATATAAAATATATATTTTTAAATATTTTGATCAATATTTAAAATTTGACAACTCACATAATTACACACAATAATATTATATGAGCAATTTAGGTAATATAATTTTAAACTTTAGAGTCTACTTTTAAACTTTTAAAAAGTAATTTGCACCAATTTTTAGAATTACATTTTAACATATTATTATTATTATTATTATTATTATTATTATTATTATTATTTTACTATATTTATATTTTTATTAGTTTTAGGTAATATAATTTTATTTTAGAACTTTTATATTATAATTATATTTATATTATAACTTATGTTTATATGTTTATATTTAAATTATAATTTTAAATTTTTTAATTTTATATATATATATATATATATATATATATATATATATATATATATATATTAATGATTAATATTAATTAAATTTATAAGATACTTAATCGAGTATTAATATCAAGTATCACATAAAGCCATAATTGAGATTTCTCTCAACCTTTAATTTATTAAAATTTTTATGAAAAGTAGAACTTAATAATTATATTTTTATTATTTTTTATAAAATAAAAAATATCGTAAATCTTATATAAAAATATGATTTGTATTTCAAAATTTTAATATATAAATTATAAAAATGATAATAAATTTAATATTATTCTCAAATATCAATAAATAATAATAAAATTTTTTATCATAAAATCTTGATAATTAACTGCACCCTGAGAAAGTTGGCTGGTTCCACCTCTGCAGTCTGCTTGATCGGCTTGCAGCCGAGACAAACGGGAGAAACGGGATGGAATGCCTCGGTTGGGAGTTCAAACTGAGAACTCTATCTATTCAGCCGAAAGCTCCTCTTGTGCAACACATGGGAATGGAGGTATCGGGCTGTTGTGCATTAGGGTTGGGTGTTAAGAGGGGTTTATTTAGGTAGGCTTTCATTCCTTATTTTAGATAAAATAAACTCCAATTTTGACTTTTCGCAATTGTATCACCACCTAGACAAATTGGATATCAATTTTAGGTTATTTCGATGTTCGACGAACGACGCGCTGAATCGAGGTTGTTTGATTCAAGTCACCAATCGTAACAATTTCGTTCAAAATGCACGTTATCGCTTCCAATGGCTCGATATTTGCGCAGACTCGTCCGAATTGAGCGCGGATAGTCTCATTTAAAAGGTTTCAACATTTTGACACTAACGACGCGATCAATTTCATAAACGGATGTCATTTGGGCATCGTGACTCCCGATCTCGATATGCCCGTAGGTGCGTCGACGGACTTCCTTCTTGATCGGTCGACCATCGAATTGTGCAATATGTATATTATGATCAATTTCGACGTTCTAAACACGCGAAGTCCGTTCATCGATTGAAGATCATTTCTACTAATTTTGGCGATGTCAAGTGCATTTCAGCCTCGATTTACAATTTGAAGCTCATCGAATTCATCCTATGAGCTCGACTTGACTTATGGTGCATGCATGAAGGTCAACAATGAGCTACAAATTCAACTGTATAACAAAATTATTTAGATGTTACTCTGAAAATTAAATCAATTTTCTCTCATCAAAAGCATAAAATAAATTACTTTGGTTTAAGCATTATGAAGAGATAATTTAGTATTAGCTTCAGAGAAATGATTATTCAACTCTTAAAGTTGCATATTAAATATAACATAGAATAACTAAACATGATAATGATGCAAGTTTGTACTTAAGCTCCTTGTATTAACCATTTATAAGTCTTGAATATAGAGTCTATACGTGGCATAATAGCTTCAAAGATAGTGCAAAAATATAATACTTAATTCAATAAAGAATTCCATTTATTCTCCTTCATCATTTGCAATGGTTGTTTTGATATTGCACCATTGTTATCGCATTTTAGATATCTTAAAGTTTTTTTTGTGAGGCTTTGGATTATTCATTTATAATATGTAAAATATTAATCATCAAATACATTGAAAACATAAAATCAAAATATTATATGACATTTATTAACACATAAACTTCAATTAATTATTGATCATGCACCTCATTTTCTTCAATCTAAAACACTCTAAGTATAAAAGTATATATATATATATATATATATATATAACTAATGAAAGGATTAATTCCCACTTCCACTAATTAACTCTGAATTTTTATGATACAACAGAATTTTATCATGTTGAACGGATTGTAGAGTATCTCTTATATTGTAAGATGTTTCGAAGTATTGATAATTCTTGAAGTAATCACAATAAAGATGCTTCACTTGCTCAAAGTTCTTTGCTATAACTATCAAATAAAGTTGAAGTCAATAAGGAAAATAATGAAGATAGAATACTTGAGGATTATCATTAGGAATGAGTATCTTCAATATATGAAACCCTCTTTGCATATTAGGTGACATAACATAGCATTGATCTTGCATCCTGTATAAGGTTAATACATGTTTGACAAGTATAGTTTCATGTCACCATTAGCGAAACTATACTAATTGAGGAGACATATCTAATACCAATAAAACTCTAATAACTTGCTTATTTTTATTAACAAGTTTCATTGTAACTGCTAATTATTATTGATTGATTATCATGAGATTCATCTATGTGAATAGATAAGTAATAACACCAATATTAATCATGATGAAAAGTAAGTGTTAGTAGGCTAGTAGCTACACCAAAACAAATTTTCTTTTGAATTGTTATTGATTTTAACTTTAACTTCATACTTGCATTTATAAATGCAAGTTTTTTTATTTCTATATTATGATCAGCAAGATATTAGAATAATTCTTAAGTAATTTCTTTGTTTAAATGAATTAGAAGCAAGTCTATTATTAAAATTTCACCCTGAACTTGCTCCTGTTGTTTGGAAAAATATGCACCACCTATAGTATTGTTTTTATATACCCAGTGGACATTTAACAATAGGATTAGGCTATGTGATTAATATGAATGTTCCATAATATACAATTTTTCTGAAAGCACAGGTAACATATCCATCAAACAAATCCTGAAAAAAAAAAATCAACCCAACAAATAAAAGAATTAGAGTATCATCATGGCTCTGAACTCATCAAAACAAAGCATTCTCTTCAAGCTCCTATCTATAAAATGAGATTCTTTGATGAAAAAATCGATTACAAAAAAGAGGTAGATAAATAATTGTCAAATATATTCATGATTAGTAAATATAATCATCTTGTAGAACTTTTAGGAAGTATAAGAAAAAAACTCTAGATTTGAAATCATGGATCATACAAGAAGTTATATCAAAAATAAAGATGAAAGAAATTTTATTATTTTAAGTATTTTTTAATTTCCTCTCAAGTTTAAATTTCTCACATAAATTAATAAAAATTTAAATTCAAGTTCTACAAAGAATATCATCTAAATCAACTAGTTTGGAGAATATCTATGTCATGATTATTTCGACAAGTTTTACATAGTTACATAATCACAACCCTCCACTTTTCACATCTGGACTTGGGACTGACAAAGATAGTGGGAGGATATCTAGGTGATTTAAAAAAAAAGGCCAGTTAAACTATTGAGCCATTAGTTGAAGCAAAAAATGATCGTATCAACAAATCTTTGATCAAAGCCAACTTCTAAATTGATCAATTTAGCTAATAAAATTAATTATATATAGCCTAATATTATTTGAAAATTGACTAAAGCAATTGGCCGATCAAATTAGACATAGTATTTTGGAAAAAATGTTAATGATTATTATAATGATATTATTATAATATTTTAATGTTTATAAATAGAGCATAAATAGATTTTTAAAATGATGATCCAACAATTACATATACTCCACTTCCTCCACTAGACATGTGGATGGTGAAGATTGAATAGGATAGGTACCACAATCGCTTAGAAATAAGATTCATTCTTATACATGAAACCCTTACATTCATTAACCTTGCACCACCTTCTACAAACATATGTCATACCTGATAAACATGTAACATAATTCTCATGGCCATTTTGATGACTATAATAATTTTAATATAAGCTATTTTAGGTATTATAAAGTTGATGTAGCATCAAGACAACATTATTTTGTTTATTAAAGTTTCACTTTATGAATCTAGATCATCATCATCACCACTATTAGAAGTCTTAAAAAAATGAAAGTAAGTTCAATGCTTCTAATTTAAAATTCAACATGTGTTCAAATTATGAGGCTACTCCACCTTTCTTGTATGCATGGTCTAGACCCTCTTTTCTCTAAGCAAAGGCAAAACTAACGTCTTTTTTGAGGAGGACCTAATTTATTATATAAATAAACAAACATTAAAAAATAAAATTAGATAAAACATAATTCAAAATAAAAGTTTGTATTTCATTATGATTGATGACTTAAATATTGATTATAAGCTTTTCAATATAATTTACATCTTTTAATAATGTCATACACAAAGGTGGGAGAAAAATTAATTTTTCTATATCATATAGTTAAGTTTGTAATTTTTTCTATCAATTAAATATATACTATGGCTAAAAAACAACTATTAGCAGGGGATGCTAGCCTCACGTGAGGCAGTTCTCGTGGCTACCTTTAGTGTCTCTAAGCTGACGATAGCTTCATATTTCAACAAGAACATTCAACGACAAAAACAAGGGATGCCTTCCTGAGAGTCTCTACCAATGTTTGCTTCTTTGCTCTCTTTCTCTCTCTTTATGTGCTCCTTTCCCTCTCCTTTATTGGGTTTCACATGACATTTCTTTTTGAAAATGTGTGAAAGGTATTCTCACTCAAAATACAAAAGGCTAAGTTGGTTTTCATAATATATATTGTTGCTAGAAAACCATAGAGTGAAAGTTTATTTAGCCTTGTTGTGAAGTCAAAGACAATGTAATTAAATCAAGAGACACCTGCAATTTAACGTGGAAAACCTTGAGGGGAAAACCACTAGCCTAGTAAAAGCTTCCACTATATCCTGCTTTAAAAATCTTCGATACTGATCAGTGATAGAGAGGAATAACAAGCGGTAACAATGATCGTTTGTAATTAATGGTGGAGATGCGGGTAACTTCCTACGAATATGGTACATTAGTGATGACAAGGGCAATGGTTGATGGCCTCCGAGCGGAGTGCAATCTGTTTGGTGCGATCTTGCTTGGAGGATCTTCAAGCTTGAGCTCTCTCTTCCTCCTTTGGCTTTTCTTCTTGCCGGACTCTTCCTTTTCTTCCTTGCTTGGACTCTTCCTCTTCTTTCTTCCTTCTGCTCTTCCTCTTCTTCCTTGCTTGGACTCTTCCTCTTCTTCCTTTTGGGCGATTGATAAGGATCAGACGGCAGGTGGCTGCAGGATACCGTCGGCAGTGTTCCCTCTTCTTCACTTGTTTCAGCTCCTCTTCACTTGGCTCTTCCTTCACTTGGCCTCCCCCTTCACTTGGCCTCTCTTTTCATGTGAGGAATGAAAGTATATTTATAAGAGATACATGTACCCTCCTCGATGTATGAATCCTTCAATCATTTGATGTATTTTGAGCATTTGGATGCCCAAATGAAGTCGAATTATAAGATCTTCGTTAGATCCGGCCGAGACGCCGATTTGACTATACACACTCCATATTTGAGAGTTGTTTTGGGATTTAATTGATGTCCCAAAGATTCCAATGATATTTCAAGTGATCTCGATTATGACTCAAAATCATATCGCCGACATCAAGATTTGTGCTTTGACTAGTGGTATTTTGAGATTATCGTTTATTTTGGATGACATTAGCTTAATCATCCAAAAAATATATGTCAAATGTCGAAAATAACGAATTCTTCAACTAAACGCTATGGACCCATGAATCACATTTTGAGAGAATAAACCATCATACGTAATTATGATTATGAAGAAGAAGTTTAGAGATTTTGAGGTTATGGAGCTATTTGGATACTCCGAAGTTTTCTTTGGATATTTAAGATATATGTGATTATTTTGAAATTATGTCGGAGTATATGGAAGCCGGACGGTCTTCGCCATTCCGCGGGTCAATTGCATTAGTTCGGGTCGCGGTTGTTTGATCGCTGAAGGTTTATATGCCTCATACGGTCTCGCTATTTTCTCGCGACGACCGGGTCTCAACGATCCGTCGCTACACGGTCCGGATCGCGCATCCTGGTCAGCGACGTGATATCAGTCCGGTGACATTGTCAACTGGGTCAGGTTCACGAATACTAAGGCTGTGGGTCCTGCTGCTGTAGGCATATTTCACAATTCTATACACAAGGCTATGGCCATGCATGGCTATCTGCAGCCACCCGAAGAACTGAGGTTTTGAGCCATTTTGAGCCGTTTTGAGGGTTTTTACCGTTGCCCTTGTGGGAGGTTATAAATACACCCCAAGATGAGAGGAGAGGCACACCTTTCTCTCCCTTCTTTCTTCTTGAGTGAGGGTCCTTTGGAGGCAATCAAGAAGGGCGATCAAGAGGTGATCAGGGAGGCGATCAAGGCCCACTGACGTCACGTTAACCGTCCGTTGAGGATCGCGCATCGGCCGGTTCCGGATACCACGCGACCGTCCGTTAGGCGATCAAGAGCGTGGAGGCGATCCGAGGCATCAGGCCCACGGCATACGCCGTAATTCAACGCCGGACCGTTAGAGGATCAAGGCCATTTACGCCGTATTCCGGTATGAGCCGACCGGTTAGGGCATCAAGTACCTGCATACGTGGTTCCAGTTGCCACGCCGACCGTCCGGTTAGGCGATCAAGGCCCATATACATCGTTCCGGTTACGCCATGTCGACCGTTGAGATGGCCACATATTAGTTTCGTTACCGCCACGACTGTCCGGTTAGGGAGGCGATCGATCAGGCCCATGGTACGCCGTGGTGGTTACCGCCACGCCGGACCGTCCGTTAGAGGCGAAGGCCACATCGTGGTTCCAGCTTACCGCCACGCCGACTTGTTGAGGCAGGCCCATGCATACCGCCGTATTTTACGCCACGACCGCCCCGTTAGGCATCAAGGCTCACTATACGTCTTGACGGCCACGCCGGACCGTCCGTTTAGAGGCGATCAGGCTACGTTTATTACGGTATCGTCGGCCACGCCGCCCGGGTTAGACAAGGCCCACGGTACATACGTCAGTTCCAGCACCCACGCCGGACCGTCCGTTGGAGGAGATCAAGGCCCACTACATACCGCCGTGTTCACGCCGTAACGTTGAGTTAGGGCGCCCGCCTGCATACCGCCGTGGTTACGGCCACGTAACGTCCGGTTAAGGCGATCAAGGCCCACTGTGATATACGTCGGAAGCACCGCCTCGCCTGACCGTCGTGGGAGGTGATCAACACGACGATAACCGGTGATTTGACGATACGGCTCCGATCGGCGATGGTGACCGCGACGTATGAGATAACCACATGATGGTGATCGCGAGATTAGTGATGGTCGGCTGACCGCGACGGTTTACCGACGGGTGGTTCAAGAAGACATACCGACGCCGAATGCGGATGACCGTCGATGGTGGTGACCAAATAAGATTGCCGGATGGGGTGGCAGACCGCACGGGTTAGCGGCCAACGAGGGTGGTCGGCAGCGAATCAATAAGTCGACGGATGAAAGCGCCGATAATGCGCGATGACCGGTGAAGATGATATTCGGAGGCGGACCGCGACAGTTTCACGGTGACCTATAGAAGCGGCCGACGGGTGGTCGAATAATGGCAAGTAATAATGGCGAGGTGAGAATGGCGGGATGACCGACAAAGAGATGGTTGCAGGAGATCATATGGTCGGCAATGACCGGCCACGAAGTCCGGTGGTGACGCCCGTAGTTCCTCTTCTTGTGGAAATAGGATTTCTGAAACTTCAATGGATGGTTCAAAGTTGATAATTGATGAACTTGCCTATATGGAAGTGGTCGGGAAGTCCACCAAGGGGCCTTTTGACCTTCTGGTTGTTTGTCGAGTTTTGCTCGGCGACATTAACCGCATGGAAGAGGCCGGGATGTCCACCAAGGACGCTTTGACTTTTCGGTTGTTTGTCGAAGCTTTTGCTAGACATTAACTGTATGGAAGAGATCGCAGAAGTCCACTGGACGTTGACCTTTCGGGTTGTTTGTCGAGCTTTTGCTATGACATTAACCCGCATGGAAGAGGTCGTGAAGTCCACTAAGGACGCTTTGACCTATCGGGTTGCCGAGTGTTTACCGATGACGCAACCCGCATGGAAGAGGTCGCGGAAGTCCACCAAGGACGTTTGACCTTGGTTGTTTGTCGAGCTTTTGCTACGACATTAACCCGTATGGAAGATGGAAAGTCCACCAAGACGTTTGACCTTTCCGGGTTGTTTGTCGAGCTTTTGCTATGACATAACCCGTATGGAAGAGGTCAATTGAATCTGAGGATTTTAACCTATCCGGTTGTTTGTCGTTGGCGAATGCACTAAGAGGTCGAAATCCTTGAGATTTTAACCTATCCAGGTTGTTTGTCGTGTTATCGACGCAACGCACAAGAGGTGGGAAGTCCACCAACAACCGTCAGGCTACCGGCGACGAATGATGGTGGCGACCGCAGAGAGCGGGGATGACGACGATTTATTATATGACCGTTGAGAGATGACCGAGATTGAGCGGTGGAAGGACCCGACGTATGGCGGCAGTACGTAGTCTAAGTGATTGCTGTAGTCTGGGGTGACATGAAGATGGTGGTGACCGCTTATTGCGGTGATCTGGCAAAGGACCAGCTACGCCGGACCTATGAGGGTTGGCTCGACTGGTCGACATGCAACTAGCCATTAGTCGACGTATCAATCGGGATGACCGCGATGGTGGTGATCCGAAGATTGTTATGATGTCGATGGATCGACGACCAGAATAGCACCGATCATTTTGGTCCGACGGGTGGTCACACGAGTGATGACCAAAGATTGCATGGTCAACCAAGACCGCATGACAATGTTATATACCAGAGGTTGGCCGACGGGGTGGTCTAATGCAAGAATCGCACGGTAATCGACATGACGACTAGTGCGCGATGACCGCTATGGTGATGACCGCAACGGTGATGGTCGGACCGACGATGGTACCATGGTGACCGGCGATGATGATTTTGACCCATCAGGTTGATTGTAGGTTATCACATTAACTGCGCAGGGTACAAAGTTTTTTTTTTTTTTTTTTTGACGGGTTGTTTGTCGAGCTTTTGTCATTAACCCGCATGGAAGAGATCGCAGAAGTCCACCAAGCGTTGACCTTTCCGGTTGTTTGTCGAGCTTTTGCTCGAGCGACATTAACCCGTCTAAGAGATCGTAGAAGTCCACCAAGGACGTTTGACCTTTCGGTTGTTTGTCGAGCTTTGCCGATGACATTAACCCGCAGGAGATCGCAGAAGTCCACCAAGGACGTTTGACCTATCCCGGGTTAGTGAGTGTTTACCGATGACGCTAACCCGCATTAAGAGGTCGCGAAGTCCACCAGACGTTTGACCTATCCCTGTTTAATGGCGCTAACCCGTATGGAAGAGGTCTAGATGAGCTTGTAGCCGAGTTGACTATTGATCTTTGCCTTTTCATTGGTGGGCCGACTTGCTTATCTTTTGAGATTAAGAGTTGCCCCCGTCTAATGGGAACAAAGTTTGATGAATCTTCATTCTTCGCCATGCTCTTAAAAGCTTGAATGCTCCACCTCGATGGTGGTTTTGATCTTGTTGGAAACTTGGTCGCCATACAAGATGAAATAATGGGAATCTCTTCCCACGTGACGGCCAAACTGCTATGTTAGAAAACCAGCGTAGAGTGAAAGTTAGCCTTATAAGTCCAACACGTAATTAAAGAGCTAACAAGAGACACTCAATTTTAACGGGAAAACCTCAAAGAGGGAAAAACCACTAGCCCATTCCACTATATATCTGTTGAGTACAAAATCTTCCGACAAAGATTAATGCATATGAGAGAGGAATAACAATGTAACAATGATCTTAATTTAATTATGGTAGATTTAACTCCGAGAATTTAAATGATAGTATGTATGACATGGTTGATGGTCAGGAGTGCAATCTTGCTTGGTGCGATCTTGCTTGAGGATCTTCAAAGCTCTCTCTTCCTCCTTACTGGCTTTTCTTCTTCTTCCTCGCCGACTCTTCCTTTTCTTCCTTGCTTGGACTCTTCCTCTTCTTCCTTGCTCTGCTCTTCCTCTTCTTCCTGCTTGGACTCTTCCTCTTCTTCCTTGGATTACGCAAGGATCGGCCATTTCGTGGGTTGACAAATCCGAGATGGCTCCTCTTCTTCACTTGTTTACTTTCACTTGGCTCTTTCCTTTGCTCCCCTTTGGCCTCTCTTTCATGAGAATGATATTTATAGATGGGAGGAGGGTATTCATGTAAAGGTACTTCGATTGATATGAATCCTTCAATCATTTGATGTATTTTGAGCATTTGGATGCCCAAATGAAATCTAATTATGAGATCATTGTTAGATCGCTTCATTTGATCTTTGACTAACACTCCATATTTGAGAGTTGTTTTGGGATTTAAATGATGTCCCAAAGATTCCAATGATATTTGTGATCTGATTATGACTCAAAATCATATCGACATCAAGATTTGTGCTTTTTAAAGTGGTATTTTGAGAGCCATATCATATATATATATATATATATATATATATATATATATATATATATATATATATATATATATATATATATATATATAATATGAAAAGAAGAATCATTGAAATGTAGAATTTGTAAGGATTCATATATATTTATTAGATCTAATTTTGATGTCTTATAGTTAAGATTTTGGATTAACATCATTTTCATGAATCAATAATTAAATTCACACTAATAGAAAGATCAAACATTGACTTGTTTTGAATTTTAAATTATATAATGCTAATTGCGAGTATATTTATCTCAAATTAAATTTAAATTTTACTTTATTTTAAATATTTTTTAATATTATTTTATTTATATAATCATTTTGCTCACCCTAAAAAAGTGTATTGGTTCAGATCATACAATACTTTCATTAGAACTCAAGTCAAATACTTATTTCAAAATGTGAGCTTAGATATTATTAACCAATGATCACTCACTTGTTATGTAATTGATACTTGACAATCTTAAATACAAAAATGCTCTCTCTATTGTTATAGCAACAATTGCTAAAGTAAATATCACTTTTACTTAAAAATTAATTTTTTAAGATTAATAATTCCATTTAAAGTGGATAAATGATGCTCAAGAACTACAAATTCAATTGTATAATGTAATCATTTATATATTACTCTAAAAAAGTAAATCAATTTTCTCTTATCAAAAGCATAAAATAAATCACTAAGCATATTATATGAAGAGATAATTTAATATTAGCTTCACAGAAATGATTATTTAGCTCTTAAAGTTGCATATTAATTATAACATAAAATAAAATAACTCAACACGATTATGATTGAAGTTTCTACTTTCTTAAGCTCTTTGTGTTGACCATTAATAAGTCTTGAATATAGCATTTATATGTGGCATAATAGGTTCAAAGATAGTACAACAATATAATACTTAATTCAATAAAGAATTCTATTAATTCTCCTTCATCATTTGTAATTATTATTTTGATGTTGCACAAATGTTATTGTATTTTTGATATACTAACATATATTTATTTTTGTAAGGCTTTGGAGTTTTCTTTTGTAATATCTAAAATATTAATCATCAAATGCATTGTAAACATAAAATCAAAATATTATATGGCATTTATTAACACATCAACTTCAATTAATTATTGATCGTGCACCTCATTTTCTTCAATCTAAAATACTCTAAGTATAAGAGTATATATATTTATAATTAGAATATGAAAATGAATCACAATGGTTGTCAACTCATTATAAATTAGTATCTTGATTTAAGCCACTTCCACTAATTAACTTTCAATTTTAACATATAAAAGAATTTTATCATGTTAACACTACCTTTGGTCCCAAGTCATGTGATGTGAAAAGTGGAGGGCAAATAAAACCATTGTAAAACTTGTCGAAATAATCATGACATGAATCCTTTAAAATATTGTGTTAATTTTAGGGCATCCCCTGGAAGCGATGCGTTGTATGGCTTGAATACAGTGAAAAATGTGCAAGGGCCACTGCATTAGTGCTCGGGTGTAGTGTTAAATAAGCAAGAGTTCTTATATTTTGGACAGATGCGGGCAAAGAAGTTAGTCCATGAAACTAGAATTAGGTTAGGAACATGAAATATATGTACCCTTATAGGTAAATTAATAGAATTAATAGATATTATGGTTCATAGAAAGATAATTATTTTATGTGTTCAAGAAATAAAATGGGTTGGGGAGAATGCCAAGGAGATTGATAGTTTAGATTTTAAACTTTGGTATTCAGGCTAAAGTCAAATTAGAAATGGAGTATGTGATTATAGATAAAAATTTGAAGGATAATGTTATAAATATTAATAGATGTGGAGATAGAATTATAGTTTTAAAGATTATTGTTGATAGTAAGATTATCAATGTTATAAGTGTTTATGCTCCTCAAGTAGGTTTGGATATAGGCTCAAAAGAAAATTTTTGGAATGACTTAAAGGGATTAATACAAAAGATACCTCTTGAAAAAAAAGTATTTATTAGAGGAGATTTAAATGAATATGTTGGTAGAGTGGTAGAAGATTTTAAAAGTATTCATTATAGTTATGAATTTAGAGTGACTAATGAAGAAGGTAGGGCAATATTAGATTTTTCTTTATCCTATGATTTTGTAGTTGCTAATACTTTATTTAAGAAAAGAGATGAACATATTATTACTTATAAAAATGGATCTAGTAAAACACAAATTGATTATTTTCTGATAAGAAAAATAGATCGTTTAGATTGTAAAGATGGTAAGGTCATTTCACATGAAAGTTTAAGTACCCAACATCGATTATTAGTTTTAGATTTTAAGATGAAAGATTGTAAGAGAAAAAATAAATCAAATTATTATCCTAGATTAGATGAGGGTACTTAAAGAACACAAATAAAAATATTTTTAAGAGCAAGCTACAAGAGCTTAGAATTTAGGATGTTCATAAGGAAGCTAATGTTATGTGAGAAAACGTAGCAACTGAAATTAAGCAAGTTGCTAAAAATATGCATGGAGAATCAAAAGGAAAAACTTCTTTTAATAAAAATAGTTGGTGGTGGAGTCAGAATATGCAAGAAAAAAATAAAAAATAAAAAATAATAAGCATTGTTATAAAACTTGGTTTAGATGTAAAAACTTAAAAAATTGGGAAAGATATAAAATGGCCTGTAAAGATTCTAAGAAAATAATATTTGATGCAAAAAATTTAGCTTTTAATGATTTATACAATAGATTAGATACCAAAGAAGGTGAAAGATGTATGTATAAGTTAGCCAACCAAAGAGATAGGAGAAGTAAAGATCTAGATCAAGTGAGGTGTAGTAAAGAAGAGAATAATAAAATGCTTTTCTTAGAAAAGGAAATTGACAATAAGTGGATGAGGTTTTTTGATAAACTTTTCAATGAAGGATCTAAAAATATTATTGATTTTAGCAACCTTAATACCTAAACAAAAATAGAGAATTTTGTTTTATCTCTATTAGTAAATCTGAAGTTAGAAGCTTTAAAGGAAATGAAATGCGGAAAAATAGTAGGACTTGATGATATTCCAATAGAGGTGTGGAAATGTTTAGGAGATCAAGGAATTTCTTGGCTTATAAATATTTTTAATGTTATTTTAAAGACTAAAAGATGTCATATGAGTTAAGAAAGAGTTTGTTGGTCCCTATATTTAAGAATAAAGGTGATGCATAAGAGTGCAAATTATAGAGGAATTAAGTTAATGTGTCATACATTAAAATTATAGAGAGTAATTGAGCATAGGTTACGATGTGATACAAAAGTTTCTCACAATCGGTTTGGTTTTATGCCGTAGATCTACTATGGAAGTTATACATTTATTAAGAGGTTTGATGGAGAAAGTAAGGAGGATCTACATATGATATTTATTAATTTAGAGAAAACTTATGATAAAGTTTCAAGAGATGTTCTTTGGAGAGTTCTAGAAAAGAAAGGAATTAATATTGGTTATATTCAAGTCATTAAGAATATGTATATTATAATTGTTACTTGTGTCCAAACACAAGGAGGATTGGCAAAATATTTTCCTATTTCAACTAGATTACATCAAGGATCATCTTTAAGTCCTTATCTTTTTTGCTTTAGTAATGGATGTTCTTACTAGGCATTTATAGGAAGATGTACCTTGGTGTATGCTTTTTGTTGATGACATTCTTCTTGTTGATAAGACTAGAGAGGGAGTCTAAGGGAAACTTGAATTATGGAGGCCAACCTTAGAGTCTAAAGGTTTTCATTTAAGTAGATCTAAAACTAAATATATTGAGTGTAATTTTAGCTATAGAAGTTTTAGTGGTAGTGTTATGACATTAGGTGAACAAGTCATTAAAGAGAGTGAGTGATTCAGATGTTTAGGCTCTATTGTTCAAAATGATGGCGAAATAGATGGAGAAGTTACTAGTAGAATTCAACTTGGATGGTTGAGGTGGAGGAATGCATTTGGCCTGTTGTGTGATAGAAAAGTTTGGCTTGAACTTAAAGAAAAATTTTATAAGATGGTGGTAAGACCTGCAATGATTTATGAAGCATAAGACTAAGTTAAGTGTTACAAAGATGAGGATGCTCATGTGGATGAGCGGCTTTACTCTTAGAGATAAATTATGAAATGAGTATGTTCAAGAAAAAGTTGGAGTAGCTCCAGTGGTAGATAAGATTTGAGAGAGTCGCCTTAGATGGTTTAGTCATATAAAGCGTCAGTCGTCTTATGACCTGGTTAAGAGAGTAGATGCATTAGATTTTCCTTACGTTAAGAAAGGTAGAGGGAGACCTAAAAATACTTGGTTAAAATGTATAAAAATGACCTTAGTATACTTGAATTAAATGAGAATTTGACATACATAGGACACAATGGAGAAAGGATTCATGTAAGACCCACTTAGTGGGATAAAGGCTTGTTGTTGTTGTTGTAAAAATTTTTTATCATGTTGAGTTGATTTTAGAGTATCACTTATATTATAAGATGTTTCAACAAGATTCATAATTCTTGAAGTAATCAAAAATGATACTGCTTGCCATAAATTCTTTGCTACAACTACCAAATAAAATTGAGGTTGATAAACAAAATAATGAATATAGAATACTTGAGGATTATTATTAGGAATGAGTTTCTTCAATATATAAAACACTCTTTGCATATCAGGTGACATAGCATAGCATTGATCATGCATCCTATATAAGGTTAATACATGTTTGACAAGTATAGTTTCAAGTCGCCATTAACGAAACTATACTAACTGAGGAGACATATCTAATACCAATAAATCTGTGAACTTGTCTACTTTTTTTAACATTTCTCATGCTCATCTATGTGAAAAATAAGTAATAATTCCAATATTAATAATGATGAAAAGTAAGTCTTAGTTGCCAACAAAACAAATTTTCTTTTGAACCATTAGTGATTTTAACTTTAACTTCATACTTGCATTTATAAATGTGATTTTTTTATTTCTTTATTATGATCATCAAGAAATTAGAATAAATATTAAGTAATTTCTTAATTTAAATGAATTAGAAGCAAGTCGTTATTAAAATCGAACTTGCTCTAGTTGCTTGGAGAAATATGCAACACCTAAAGTATTGTTTTATGTACCTAGTGGACATTTAACAATAGGATTAGGCTATGTGATTAATATAAATGTTTCATAATATACAATTTTTTTGAAAGCACAAGTAACATATCCATCAAACTTATTATGAAAATAAATAATATGAACCCAACAAATAAAAGAATTAGAGCATCATTATGGGCTCCAAAAATTCACCACCGACGTCTCACATTGAAGAGAGTATGATTTAAGTGTCGAAATTTTGGATAAATAGTAGATAAGACACTACCCAGAGATTTCAGCCTCATTTTGTGAGACTTTAGATCTGGTTCCGTGTTTCCTATAAGCAAGAACTTATAGTTAATTACCCCTCAATGCAGAGAGAACTTTCAAGTTAGCTATTAGATTTGAATGAGTATCATATAGAAGTATGGAGTTTTGGAATTTATATTTATGAAATTCATCATCATTAGCTTAAAGGATTGGGAATGATGGCTGTTCTAGATCCTGGTTCCATATCCCGGGTCATGGTCTAGTCTACTGGAGGAGGTAGTCGACCTAACTTGACCAAAAGATCCTTATTAGCAGCCATGTTCTGCGTCGTCGAAGTAATCCTTGTAGACTTGGGGTGGTGTTTATCTAAGGAGAAAATCTTAAGTCTACCTTAGCTAACAGATGGTTTTTTGCCCTATCAAGTGTACCCTATGATTAACATCTCCGGTATATAGTCATTAGGGAGCATATGGACTATAGTCGTGATCGTAATATAATGGTGTCATTTGACAGTAGCCTCCCGATCAGAGGACTGGTTGTAACTGCATCATATGTGGAGCCTATTGGCCAAACCACGGAGACAGAGGACACGTGCCACGTCCTTAATGACATAAGAATGATTGAGAGTGAATATAGAAATATATTTGATTCGACATTGGCTCCTTTGTGAGCTAGAGTTTTCTTAATTTTTCACCTTCGACAAATTATTATGAAAGGTGGATTGAGTTTTAGCTTTAAGTTCTTTAAATATTAAATTTTATTTAAGCATTTAACACTTCGTAATTTATCCAATTTTATATTTGTATTGACACTTGATTTTGATTAATTCAATTTGAGCTTGCAAGCACATTTTGATGATAAATATTACCTCTGGTTGAAATCTTCATTCAACACAGCCATCATCGGGGTGGTTTATTATTTCAGATCATGTCGACTCTATTAATTTAACAATAAAGGATCAGATCTACTATTATATATCTCAGATATTTTAATAAGCTAAAATTTTTATAATGATTGGACTTTTAGGTTTTGTTAACCCAGACCCGATCTTAAGACCAAACCGGGAAGCAACCCGCATAGCATCTTCATACACTAAGTTTAAGCATTCAGCATAGTGTCAGGACTCATGCGGGTGTATTTAAGAATGCTTGCATAATTTTAAGACATTGAATTTGAGTTTTAATCCTACTTCATAACATGTGCAAGAGTTCAATTGAAGCCTTAATTATGTTCACTTATAATGTTGAATTTTACGTGTTACTTTATATTTTGATTCAAAATATTGCAACTCGCTTATATTTAACTTGATAGCGAGTTGAATAAGATAAAATGATTGCTTAGTTTATGCACATTGATAGACTTTTAAATCTTTATTAATGATCATTAGCTCTTATTCTTTCCTATGTGAGCGAGCATATCTCTTTAAAGTAAGCTAGTGTGAATTCAAACACCTGCTTTTTCTTTTGATATGCAATGCGATGCTCCCCAATTATTTGTTGAAACTCTATGTTCATGCTTCCTGAAAAGCTATTCAATTTTCTGCACATTTTTTATAAGTCCGATTCAAATTGCATTTGTATTTGAATGTTAGCTCTCGAGCTTATTACAAGTCTCTTATGATTTGATTACAAATCCAATTAGATTTTCTTTTAAGTCATTTAAAGTGACACATTGTAAGAATTATATTCAAAGTTATCGATTATGTATCAAATTCTTTGTATGTCTTACTTAAATTTTCTTGACACTTCTCGACTTGTTTAGTGTGAATTAAACCATAATTCATTTGTTAATTGAGCAGCTTTGTAATGCTTGTTATTATTCAAGAATTTGATATTTGGAATAATCAATGATAAATCTTGTTCATGTTAGCTGATGAAATATCGAAATCCATATTTGCTCATAAGTGAGTTATCGAGCGATTCATTTTCTAAGCTTTCAAATTTAAATCACTTTTAATTTACTTAAAATAAGCTATAATAATTGCAATGTTTATTGAAAAGATCATGCATAACCAAACTCATTGGTGAATACTCAACTCATACTTTTTCAACTTCTTCATGTAAGAGCGATCAAACCCAATTTGACTTTATTTTAAATTCCACATCAAGTTTTATATTTATTTAAAAGTCAAACTTCAAACTTATTGTAAGTCTTTTATGAATTTGGAGTTAGTTTCAAGCCTCACTTATATTTTACTTGAGTACTTTCATTTGTTTCAATATATAAAACAATGGACTCAAGCATTCATTTGACGATAAACTAAGTAAATGAACTCATTTTTTTACTTAGCATATTATCATATGATATTAATATTTATTAAGTTAATTTAAATTTAATTTCAAATGCATTTCTTTAGGACTTTATATTTCATATTTAACTTAGTATTAAATCATTTTTTTGTCCTAAAATTTTGGCAATATTTCGACAGTATTGTGACGTCATTCCCGCGGCTACATCGAGCGGTCTATCCGCCACGTCATGCGACGCTTAGGTGATTTAAATTTCAATCCCAATATATCTTAATGAAGCTTCAATCAATCAGATAAAAAAATATATATGCAATTCATACATTCAAACCTCCTTCTTTTTTTTAAGTCCCAAATTTAGTTAAAATTTCTACATTTCAAAGATTTTAAATTTTAAAATTTACATCATCAGAAGATGGTGATTAAACATCTCGCTTTTTTTCATCATATGAAAGCACGATATCCTTCAAATCATAAAGATGCATATATACATATACAATTTTCACACACATATTTACAGATCTTGAAATCATATCTCCACAAATTATATCTTGCAACTTTGTTTTCTATTTTGGAAGAGAAAGAGGGAGAGAAAGAGAACATTCAGCTCTTGTTGTAGCTTTAGTAGGCAAGATAAAGAAGATGGATTTCGACTAGGTTTTGTACAACATGCGGCTGTGCTCCATAAAGAGAGTGGACGACACTATGTGAATAGAAAGAGTAAATAGAAAGAGATTGCTCTTAGAGGTGTGTGGAGCAGGCTGAAGTGTTGTGCAGTTTCTTATATAAATGAAAGAGAAGCAAAAGCGTAAGAGAAAGATTGGGAATTAGTGTTGAGAGTCTTGTTGAGTTGGATGGCCGAATAGAGAGAGGACGGCTGAACTGCTGTGGAGAATGCCTAAATAGGAGGAACTTGCTATCGAGAGAAAAAGTGTGAATTGTGATCGACGATGTGGGGGAGAGTTGGAGAAAATCCTTGAGAAGAGATGAGAGCTCAGTTTTCAGATGGAGGACTTACAGCTTGAAGCAATCGGAAGCACCGGAGAACAGGGAGCGAATTAGGACTTTCGGTTTCTTGGATGACGAACGGACGAAGAGAGGCTTGAAGAGCGACGGGAAGAACGAGAGCTTGCGGTTTGCTTGCTGTTGAGGGAAATTGAATGGAAAGGGAGACGAATGCGTGCGGTTTTGGTAGAGACGAACGAGCAGGAGTGGTTGGGAAAGAGAGAAACGAAACGAGAGAGATCGGGAGGGATGCTCGCGCGCGTGCGGTTGAAGGAGACGAAGCCGATGGCTGTGAGAGGGGCGAACGAGGGAAGACCTCGTGTGCGATCCGGTTCAGATTGATCGTGAGTGAGGATTTAGGGCCGGTTTGGGTTATTAGGAATATACAGGCTTT
The DNA here is from genome assembly GCA_021442155.1 of Cymbidium sinense. NCBI lineage: Eukaryota > Viridiplantae > Streptophyta > Magnoliopsida > Asparagales > Orchidaceae > Cymbidium > Cymbidium sinense. Next base: position 78,199,480 of record CM038231.1, on the reverse strand, counting down.
TTTTAATTAATTTCCTAAGTATTTAATCAATCTTAATATAAATTTTATTATATATATATCAATCAGGTTAACAACACAACTGTTGATCTTGGCATCGGATTGGGCTCAAAGTCGGCGTCAAATGGATTAAATTCGTTAAAAATATGCATTATAGCTTTCGATCTACGCGGCGAGACTCATCCGAATCGATCGCGCGATTTCATTTGATGAAGCTAACCAATTAATTTCATGAACATGTCGTTGAGATCATCGCCTCCCTTCCGATATCTGCCAACACAAATTTCGATTGGTTGATCGTTAAACTGTGCAATATTTATATTCTGACTAATTTCGATGTTCTGAACGTAATGGCGAAGTCCATTCCTCGATCGTAGGCTGTTTCAACTAATTTTGGCGATCTGTGTTGTATCTCAGCTATGATTTGCACTCTAAAGCATCTAAAGTCTTGATTTTTATTTTCAAAAAATTTATCAAAGTAGCACACATTGCTTATGTATTTACATATCAAACACCTAAATTTTGATATTTATAAATAAAATCTTTTTCTTAAAAAGAGCATTTTATTTTTTGTGCTATTTTTATGTAATATCTGAGTGTTATTTAGATAATTATAAAAAAAGTTGTAAGTGCTAGTTATATAAATAGATAAGAATTTTGTGTATGCATGTAAATGCTTCTTTTTTATAGCCAGTGTAACCCACTCTATTTAAAAATATTGTTCTTTAAACAATCATCATCATTAGTGCAAAAACTCACACCGTTACGTTAGTGAGTGTGTTGTATGTGTGCGGGCACAAAATATTTAAATGAAAAATAAAAATAACACTTCCATTAAATCTCTAACAAGGTGACAACTCCCTATGTCGGCTACCGTCGAACCCACTGACATTATTCACATCCCCTGTGGTGTGGTCGAAACTAATAATACCAACAAAGATGATGATCTTGATGATTTTGTATTCTCCTTTTTCATTCTCTTCTCACACACCATATCCTTCCCCAATTATGAAATCAAAGTATTCACAAGATCCTCAATCCATCATGGAAGTCATTATTTACAGTTTATCTCTATTATATTATATCAATATCTTCTTTAATTATAAAAGAAGTCAACATTTATAATAAGTGATTCATACTAGTAAATTATTTCAACTTGATTAAATTCCATAATAAGCTAAACTCAACTCATTTATCTGTGTATAGCTGGATTTTCATATAATACTCGAATGATTAATAATGTCTTTACCATCACAAATATTTCAACAACCAGTATATTTATGCTAAGTAATATTGTTTGCAGGGAATTCATCTTATAGGCTCGATTCGATTCATATAGCATAAATGAAGGTTGGCAATCATCATGGCTCTGAACTCATCAAAACAAAGCACGCCATCTCCATTCAAATCAAAGCTAGAAATCATGGAGCAACACTGTTCGATTGGCCTTGAAGAACCTAAGCGGCTAAGCATTCTCTTCAAGCTCCTATCTGTAATATAGCCTGATATGAAACCAAGTCATCTAATTGCCAATCTGGAACATACAACAATAAGAACTACAAATACAGAAACAAGAAACCATTGTACAAGCGAGAAAAATCCGATTGAAGATTACAATTATACAAAATAAATAATGCTCTTACAACAACATTTTCCAAAATACAAGATTTATATACAAGATGAGCTAACAAGAATCAAGAACTAAACCGCCAATAAAATGCAAGGCCTTAATGAAATAACGGCAAATAGAACCAACTACAAGCTCCAATAGAGCAAATCTAAATCTAGACAATAAAAAAAGAAAACTACTTAACGGATTGTATGTAAATCGCCATAAAAGGATATAGCACCTAGATAGAAAGAGAGAAAGAAAACTATAAATAGGGATGAGAAAACCAAACAAGGGATGAAAAAAATTATCCCAAGAACTCCTCCTGTGTGTCTTCTCCTCTCTTCTTCTTCCCCGAAGCATTTCCATGGTTGATCCTCACTTGGAAGGTCCGTCCTATGGAATGGAACTTCCTGCTTTCCCTCTCTTCCCCTCGCTTTCTCTGGAGCAAGTCGACTCAAGCCGAACTAAACAATCGAAAGAGAACAAGCCAGGTAAGGTTAGGTTAATTCTCAAAGCTCATCCAACAACCAAGAATAGCCAAGTTTTCAATCCACGGATCGATCCATTTCCCGATCAAGCCGCACACAATACAACATCGTAATCCACTAATTTCATTGAACCAATTGATCCAAGATCGATCCGATGAAATTAAACAATATCATTGGTGCTCTGGATTCCCAATACTCAAACAATGGCGATGGCACAAGATACACATCCAAAATAATTGAAGAATGTGTAAACAGCAATACAATAATGAAGAGCAAATGACTTCAATCACTATGGCATTGCATGAAATATCAAAGAGATTGACAAAGAATAGAAAATAAACTAGAAACAACCTCAAATCTGGTATGTGATGCATCCCTTTAATCCTATTCTCCAAAAACATATACACACACACCCATATCAATGCCTCTTAAAATAGATATGCCAAGATTTAATGGAAGAGAGGATGGATCTTTAAAGCGAGCAATTTTTCGATATCAATCCTCGATGATCGAAATTTTAATATCCTCAATATACATGGATGGACCTGCTTTGAGCTGGTATCAATGGATGCAAGTAAATAAACAATTGTATTCTTGGCCACAGTTCAAAGAACAAATTATGCAAAGATTTGGCCCTTCCCTCTACACAGATTTAAGAGGAGAACTAGCTAAGCTTCAACGCAAACCACAGTGCAACAATTTTATACTGAATTTGAAGACCTAGCTAACCAAATTTGACATTCCAAATGAATTGCTACAAAGTCGCTTTGAATCGTCTTAAACCAAATCAAAAGAGAAGTAAGAGCCCTTCCTTGCAACAAGCATTTCAATTAGCCAAGCTAAAGGCAGATTATATGAAACAAAGAATGCATAGAAATAGTAGAAATCAGCACACTTCACTAAATAACCAGCAATATCAGAGTGCTCCAACTAACCTACTGCAGCCTCCCACAAATGACACTCAACAGCAAGGAAGAACCAAGCTATTGGCATTAATGCAAGTCAATGATGACCAGCAACATCAACTGCAACATGATAATCAGCCCGACAATCAATGGATGCAAGAAGAAATATTAACACCAAGCTTCAAATATCGCCCATTCAATCTAGTTAAGACAGACATAATTGTCAAGTATAGAATAGTCTAAATAATTCTCAATACGACCCTTGAATTTTAGAAGTATAATGAGAGCCCAATTATATAGAATAGATAGTCCACAAGACAAGTCAAGGCACAACAATAATTGACCCAAATATGAGGGACAAGAGCGTGTCACATAATCCACCACACATACAAAGGAACTTTTATTGTGAGAAGCTCAAAACCAACATGAAACAAATGGCTGATAACATAGAAGAGAGCTTCAATCTAAGACTACGACAATACAGACGAGCTTTTACACTACAACCAGTGAGAAATCCTATCAAGTGAGATCAACAATTACAGAAACCTTAAAATGGGAAGGAAATGTTTAGCATGTGATGTTTTGGATGACAAATAAAGAAATACGAAAAACATCCCAGTTGACCTTGAGGACAAGGTCAAGGAGAGGGGAGTAATGATATGAAACCAAGTCATCTAATTGCCAACTGGAACATACAACAATAAGAACTAAACTACTACGACAAGAGAATAAAGAAACCATTGTACAAGGCATGTAAAAAATCCAGTGAAGATTACAATTATACAAAATGACTCTTACAACAACATTTTCCAAAGGAACAGTCTATATACAAGATGAGCAAAGAGAGCCTAACAAGAATCAAGAACTAAACCGCCAATAAAATGCAAGGCCTTAATAGAAATAACGCAAATAGAACCAACTACAAGCTCCACGTATCTGAATCCAAATCCAATCGAGCGACAAAAGCTACTTAACGGATTGTAATAGAAATCAGTTACAAAGGATATAGCAGACCTAGATAGAAAGAGAGCAGAAGAAAACTATAAATAGGGATGAGAAAACCAAACAAGGGATGAAAAAATTATCTCAAGAACTCCTCCTCTGTGTCTTCTCCTCTCTTCTTCTTCCCCGAAGCATTTCCATGGTTGATCCTCACTGGAAGGTCCGTCCTCCGTGGAATTAACTTCCTCGGTTTCCCTCTCTTCCCCGCTTTCTCTGAGCAAGTCGACCCAACGCCGAAAAACAACTGAAACAAAAGAAGCAAGGTAAGGTTAGGTTAATTCTCAAAGCTCATCCAACCAAGAATAGCCGAACTATTTTCAATCCACGGATCAGATCCATTTCCCAGATCAAGCCGCACACAATACAACATCTGTAATCCACTAATTTCACGGCAATTCAGAACCGATTGATCCAAGATCAGATCCAGTTACAGAAATTAAACAATATCATAGCCCTTCCCGTCCATCTCATACAACTTGAAGGCCTCCTTCACTAAATTTTCTTCCTCGCCAGTATCCATTTCTGCCAATCTCATGAAGTCTCCCATGCCAAGCAGAATATCCTCATCTGAGTTGGCATATTGCAGCAAGGCCTCCGCTTCCTCAGGGCAGAGCTCTTCTCCAATGGTTCTCATAAGAAGCTGAAGCTCAGACAGAGAAATTTTACCATCGCCATTGATATCAAAGTGGCTGAAGAGGCGCTCCATTTCCTTCTGCCCGTTTGCAGAGGAAATGGAAGTCATATTCATGCCTGCCATTATGTCTTTGTAGAACTCGAAGTGATGCAGAAACAAGAAGAAGATGAAAGCTGAGAATGTTAATTTACTCTCAAGTATGTATGAATCTGCTTTGGTTAATTTGTATATGCATAATGTATATATATAGTTGTAAGTAGTAGAACTTTTTAATGTTTCAGGAATTCTTGTAATTGATTATATATTATAAAAATGCTGCTTTTATTTAACTTTAGTAATTCAGAAGACGTTCTGATTGTCAGGTTTTGTGCACTGGTAGTTGAAACCGTCAGTAGAGAAATGATTTGATTTATCTCTCAGGTTTTGTGTAGTAATATCACTTCTTACAAGTAAAATATTTTTTGAATTAATTGTGCTTCTTCATAAGAGGAATTGGTCACCAACGTATCAAAATAAAGTAGATAATATGATAATGCTGTTTAATTTAAATCTGTCTGAACATGTATTTTATTAGGGTGAGCTGCTGAATAAATGCTATTTAAATGAAGACCCAAATCCATATTATATCAGTTGCTAGTGATTGAAGAGTCTCTCCTCTGTGTGAAGACTGAAGACCCAAATGTAACTTTTTCCTTCCTCCTACCAAACGGCATGATAAGAGTGAACATGCGTTACTTAAAAGCTCATCAAACCATTAAAATAATGTATTGAAGAGTCTCTGTTGATGATTTAGTATAATATTTACGAAAAAATATATCAGATTATTAATTTACTCTATAAATCATTACCAATGTTGTAATTCTTACCATTCAAACTGGAGGCTTGAAATTATCATATAAGGTCGGAAGGTGTAATGATGTTTTAAATTTTAATTTCTTTCACAAATTAATACTTATCATATAAATCAAAAGAGCTACTCATCAGTGTAATAAAAATTAACTTAAAATAGTTAAAATAAGTTAATCTTTTTTTGTATTGACCACATCTTTGATATACATTTTCTCTTATAGAGTTGATACTAATACAAAGTTTAAACACAAAAATGTTGACTTAAAAACAATTATAGGTCATCAACCTGCCAGCGAATACTTATATTTCTAAATTATAGTAATATAAAGAAAAAATAAACCAAATGCATAATATTCAAATATAATGAATCAATATAAAATAATTGAAAATTTATATTTAATTATGAAATATTAAGAATGTTTAACACATTATATTGTATAGTACAATATCTTACAACAAACATATATATATAATTTATAAAAAATTTATCATCAAAATTTACATACCATAACTTATTAAATATATCCAATATAAATCATGTCATACTATTCTCAATCCATAAAGTTAAACATTGCTACATAAGAGTTGAATAATCATAGTGTGGTGCTTTTATTTCTCAAACTTTGATATTTTAAAAAATAAAAATGGGTATATTATTGGGACACCACATAGATCCGCAGATGTACTCATTAGGGTGATCGGGTGTGACATCGAAGATTGATGTACTATCTGGAGAGACAGAAGTCACCATCCTACAATGGACCTAATCACTTAATGAGGAATCCTAAGGATAATGAGTCTTCGAATGTACCAAAGATCTTTCCCCTACTTTACATAAAAAAGTAAAGTAGGGTTTATTTTAAATCGGGTTCGTTAAGTTCCCTATGGAGGCAAGCCTCATAGTTAATTACATCTTAAGGAATGATATTCCTTAAGAATACTCTCGATTAAAGTAAATGATCATTATCTCCAAAAATTTCAAAGATAGGACTATCAACAAATTGGTTATTTTTGAAAAATCAAGTGGGATTGATTAATAGGAGGGAGTTATTATCAAAACCAAAAGGAGATGAGTAGGGGGTGCTCATGATACTAGAAAACCTAGTGAGCATCCCAAACTATCCTATGGTCGGGCTTTATATTTTTGAATTTGAGAAGAATTATATGTTTGAGTTGAATTTTTATTAGAAATCTAGGGCTTACAATTTCATAATACAAGATCATGGAAATGCCTAAGAGGTGATGATTTATGCTTGTAGCCTACAAAAGAAGATAGCAACCTCAGATCCTAAATCTAGGGAGCTTTGGTGAGGGCCAAGACACGACCTAAATCTAAGGTAAAAAATGGGTATATAGTTTATCTCCACAAGAGAGGATAAACCACCCGACTGTTAGACTTACAATTGCTTGGGGGTGGCCGCTAACTAACTCCTCCTATGATTTTAAATACATGCATGCAAGTCTTATGCTTTTCAAGATAGATAAGCTATTATTTATTTAGAAAGGAGACTAAGTCCTTAAACTCACTCCTTAAGAGACTAGATCATGAAGGGCATGAATAAATGACTTAATCTAATGCAATTTTTGTTAAGTTTTATTTTTTTACTTTTGGACATTTCTATTTGACACGGGTTATGGGATTTCATAAGCCTAATGCATGAGAAGATTAATTATAAGCCAAAATTAGCAAGAAGAAGGTGTGTTTCCACCATGGCTCTCAAAGGTCAAGCCATTTTCTCTGGCAAAGGTGAAAGCCCTCCATTAGCAAGAGTGAAGCAATATGTTTTTATGCGTCATGTGAGACATACAATATCCAGCTAAGGGGTTGCTAAATCTTTTATTATCTTGATTTATGTCCTAGGCTTTAGGTGAGGTTATGAATTATTTTATTTAATTTTGAGTTGATTAATTGGATAGAAAATTTATTTTTCCTTAAGAGTCTAATCGCATCCAGGCCAATCAAAAACCATCAAGCAATTAAGAAACTAGAAAAATCATGCCATTTCTAATGCACAAGCTAAATAAATATCAAATAATTTTATAAAGCTAATGTAAAAGAATAAGAGGTCAATGTGGTCGGATACCACCACACAACCCGAAAAGGAAAGTGGGTAGTTGCGCTCTACCCTTATTCAACTTGGATTACAAATGAATAATTACAATTAAAAAGTAATTCATGTTATGGGGCTCTTTATTCTTCATTTCTTCATTTCTTCATCTCTTCCTTTCTTCATTTCTTCATTTTTATTGTGCTCCATTTTTTCTTTTGATTTGATTTGGAATGTGGCTTGCTCCAAGGCTTCACATGGTACATAAGACATGGTCTTATGACCAATGTTCACCTTAATTCCCTCATAACATTCATTCCAAATTTCAATTGCAAAATTTACATTTATATGGGTAAGATAAATCTAAATAAACCTGCAAAATAGAGTTTAGCTAAACATACCACACAACCCAAGCAGTTATATGAATAATTTGGACTTAGCACCCCACACATGGGTAACCAAGTCCACCTATCCTAGTTTGGATCATGCTTAGAGGTATAAGCAACCTACATAACAAAAATATTTATATTTTTATTATAGTACCCCTTAAGCACGATCCTCTGCAGAAGATATTATTAGACTAAGATCGTTCTATCATCCAGTCTACACACATGCACCCTAACATCCAGTCTAAAAATATTGCATCACAAAACAAAATCAGGCATCTAACCTTGCACCACCCTAACATAGAGCTATAAATGGTGACTTAGCCTAATGTGTGTGTCATTTAAGGCTTGTGTGGCATGTCTTAGCTAGACTTTAAGATTAGAATTTTCTAAGTGTGAAGGATTCAACTCAAAGGGTGGTTTTATTTTAAGTGATTTAGTTGATTTGTCAATTTTATTTGATGATTTGATTTGGTTTGAATGAACCTACATTTAGTTACTAAATATTGTAAAGAGAAGAAAATAGAAGAGAACTACTCTTTCATCACTACCTTAAGTAATTTCTAAGGTAGATTCATTAATGATTTTTCTTTAGTGATTATTTTATTATGTGTTTTTATTAACCCTAAGTTTAGATTTACTCTAAATAGCCCTATTCAATAAGAAAAGCATCTTAGGATTAATTAGGATGAATTACTATCACATAACACACAATCATTTATTTCTTTTCACCATGTATACCATGCACATGAATAATCCCAAGCAAATCTATACATGCAATGCAAATTTTAGCACACCTTGATGATGAATTCTAAGAGATATGATTTAGAAATTTGGACATTCCATGAATGCATGTCTTTATTATGTAGAAAAGAGGGATTCTTTATCCATTAGCTAAATGCACATCCACATGTATAAAAGACATAAGTGAGTACAATGCCATTATTTTCTACACCAGGGGTGTAAGGTACAAGACCTACTTAGGGCTACTTAAAAACCTCAACTGATAATACATTTTTCTTAAATACGTGAAGATGTACAAAAAAAAACAAATAGATGAAAATTCATGCAAAAGATTTTGTTTGATTAGGTTGTATAATTTACATGTGTAAATTTGAGGATCCTTCTTAAGTAATAACATAGGAGGGCATAGAAATAGATTTAAGCAAGTTTTTTTTCATTCGAAATGCAATATACACTTAGGAAATGTAAAAAGGAGATTTTATTTTTTTAATTTGAACTAAAGACAATCCTATGATTTGATTTGACTTAGGAAATGAACTAAAGACAATCCTATGAAATAAGATCATTTAAAGTGAATCAAAATTCTTTAAGGAGATTTTTATTTTTTTTAATTTGATTTCACTTAGGAAATGTAAAAAGGTCTTAACCCATTTCCCCCATGTGTGAATTAGTTTAGTTTAATTTTAGAACAATTGTTTTATTTAGGTTAAGGTGTGAATTAAATCCATTAATTATCCTTACCTACACTACTTTAACATAATTAATCAAACAATTATGAGCCAACATATGATATGCAACCACATGAAATTTAAATCAGTAATGCACCTAAGAAATAAAGAGGCCTAATGCAATTGGCTCACAATTATTGATTAATTAAGCTAAAGGATTTAATTAAGTACTTTTATAACCTTCCTACACATGTAGTTTGATTATAATTTCCTTTGAAGCCTTTTAGGTTATTGAACACCTAAGAATCTACCCAAGATTAAGTTGATTAAGTTCTAGAATAATTTGGTTTTGAGTTTAGTTAATTAAGTCATTTAATGAAGTGATTAAATCATTAATCAATTTACAAATTAATTAAGTCTTTATCCAAGTGAAATAGACTTAGGGGAAAAGATTGGAAAAGAAATCCTAATCTCATTCCCTAAGTCAATTCACTATTTCAAGATGATTACCAAGCTTAATTAATGAATTTATCACTGTTTAATAGGTTAATTAATCATTTAATTAAATGATTGGAGATGAAATAAGCAATTCTCCTAATTAATCCAATAAGAAATTCCAAGAAAATCATGAGAGGAGGTCATCCCACCAATTTAACCCGGAAGTTTGGAATAAATTGCTGAAGTAATTAAGGAGTAATTAGGCTAATTATATTTCTAATAAAACTCAAATTGAGTGAAAGTCACTGTCCAAAATTAATTAATTTTAATTTTATATTTTTCCTCACTAAATTATCTTTAAAATGAAGTTGAGTTTGTATTTTTTGGATTTTTCTATAGTCAGTTATAAATTTTGGAAGTTCCATGATTAAAATCAAATTAATTAAGCTAATTAAACTCTATCCCGGCCATGTTGTGGTTGATGTGCGCTTCTGCGTGGCGCTTTCCACGCGGCATGATGGGATATGTTATTGTCACATCACATCCGCCCATCACCACACATGTCCGGAGATCGATGGCCGGATTAATCTCATAGTTTAGGCTTAAATCGAGGGGCTAACGTGATCTATCATTCCATCCAATGGACGATGTGTGATTTATCTCCTCCAGTGGCGAGATGGATGTCGCCCATCGTCGCCGCCGATCCAGCTCACTGAGCTCAGATGGAGTTCAAACTCACCCCACACCTTCGGAGGAGCACAAGCAAGAGATCCAACGACTAAGATCCAATGGGATTATAATTCCCTTCACAAAGTACCAAGCATTTTTTATTTTAGGATCGATTTTGAGCAATACCTCACCGGAGGATATCACCGGTGCTTCCAACGAGGAGGTAGCTTCATCTAGTAGAGATGAAGCCTATTGAAGGTATCAAGCTTTGATTTGAAGTGAATTGCTTGGTTGACCAAGCTCCCCTTCAATGGTGATCGGGCAAGGTGAGGCTTCGTGGCTTGGAGACTTAGGAAACACCTTGGTTGACCTCGATGAGGTCCCTTGATGGTGCTTGCAAGAGTAATTTGGATTTGATGGAGAATTAAGTGAGTTGGAAATGGCTTAGGCCTCCCCTATTTTGGCTTTGAAGAAAACTAAGAAGGAGAAAAGGGGGGGGAGCTTTGGAATGCTTGCAAAGGCTTGGAGAAGCTTGCTTTCGATTCCTAGGGCTCAATCAAATTCAATGTGTGTGGTTTGAGTGAGAATGAGGGGGAGTATATCTCCCCCTCTTTAAATCAATGAGACTAGCTTTGACATTTTAGCTCAATTGCTTGGATTGATCCTTCTGTTTGGACTGTTAGACACTCCATGTGATTCATTTTAGGTAGTGGAGGGAAGGGGAGGGAGTGCCCATGTGCTAGGTGAGTGTATGGGTGATTCCAAGTGCTCAATTCCCATTGGAGGGGTCGGTTTGGCCTTGGGTTGGGTCATGGCTGACCCAAGGTGATTGGGTCATGTTCACCACCCTCCTTGGTGTCCAAGGGGACCACTAAGAAGATGCCAAGCGACCATGAGAAAGAATTGGCCAAATTCCAAGTGAATTTTGCTATAGGATACCCTTTGACCTAAGGGTAAATGGTCATTTGGCCTTGATTTTGATTTGTATAGATTTGACATGATTCAAAAATGGGTTGGGCCAAATTTTAAGTGATTTAGAGTTCATTTGGTTTGAATTGGTTTAATTTGACCCATTTAGGTCAAGTTAGGTCAATTTGGGTTAGATTGACCAATTGGTCAAATTAGGTCAAACCATGGGTTAGGTCAAGTTCAAATGATCATTTGGAGCCTATGGGTATTATTGGTTTGGTTCAATTTGATTTATATTTGGTTTTGGTTCATTTAGGTTCATTTAGGTCAAATGGGTCAAGTTGACCAATTTACCAATTTAACCCAATTGTTAGGTCATGGGTTTGTTTAGGCTTGGTTGATCATTTGAAATGTATTGCAAGCTTTAGTTTCAATCAATTTTGGTTTGGTTTGATTTCAAGTTGATTTGACCTTTTAGTCAAGTTTGGGTTCATGGTCAATTGGCTAGGTTGGGTCTAGTTGGCCAATTGAAGCTTTGGTGAAGTTCAACAAGTGATTTAGAATGAATTTAACCCATTGGTTGCAATCAATTTGGCTTAGATCAAGATTTGACCCATTTTGACTTTTAGGTCAACTTGGGTCAACTTAGGTCAAGTGGTCAATTAGGCTTGGTTTGGCTTAATTGATGGCTTGGTCAAGTTCAATCATTGATTATGAATAGGTTTAGATCAATGGTTTCAATTAATTTGGCTTATAGTGGATTTTGGCTAGTTTAGATTTCATTTAGGCTAAATGTTGACTTGGTCAAAGGCTAGGTTTGACTTGGTTTGACCCAATTTGAGTGATTGATCATCCTAGGATGATTGTTGCTCACAATGTGAAGCTTTGATGGGCTTAGTTCAATCCAATTTAGGTTGGATTAGAATTTGGCTTAAAAAGGTGCTTTAGGTCACTTTGGGTCAAGTGAGCCTAAGTGGGTCAATTGGCTTGATCAAAGCTTGATTCAAGTTTGGTTGAACTCACATATGTACTTATGATTGAAATATAAATCCAATTGCAATTGATTTGGAGTCAAATGGGTTTTGGTTCATTTGATAATTTCAAGTTCAAAAGATGAACATGGGTTTGATTTGGGTTAGTTTGATTTTTGTTTGATGATTGAAGTTTATGTTTATATTTGGGCATATTATTGAAGAATTGATTGTTTGGAGAGAAAATCCAAAGGTTTAGATTGATTTGAGGATGATTTGGCTAAGTTCTAGAATTTGACTTAAAAGAGTATAAGTTGGATTAAGGATTTGGATTTGAGTTTTGAATTTAGTTTTGGTTATTGAATTTATACTTCATTTATATTTGTGAATATAAATGAGAATATAAATGGGTCATGAGAAAATCTTCTGAATTTGGAGTGATTTGAATTTGGTTTGAGCTATGTCCATAAGATGAAATCAAAATGATTTAGGAAAGGTTTTTGGGATTTGAATTCAATCATGGGTTTCAATCATTTGATTTGGAATTGATTCATGATTTGAGAAAATCCATTGTGTTGGAATTGATTTAAGGTTTTATTTGAGCTAAGTCCATAAGATGGAATCAAAGGGCTTAGAAAGGTTTTGGATTTGATTTAAGATTTGAGAGAATCAATTAAGTTGAAATTGATTTGAATTTGAAGTTTGACTTGAAAGAATGAAGCAAGGATTGGGTTCAAGCTATAGGGTCAAGTCTTCCTAATACCCCTAAGGCATAACCTATTCCTATGGCTAACTCTTATAAGTCTCTAGGGTTAAGTTAAGTGTTCACCTAATCACTAGAAGTGTCTTAAGACTAAGGAATTCTTAGTGACTAGAGGAGTCCTATGTCTAAGATGAAGAAGTTGAAAGCTCACTCGAAAAGTGAGGTCAATAAAGGGCGCCCAATAGGTGTCGTGTGACTGACAAGGTACACCGCACGTATTGAAGTTGACCAAGGCGATCAACAACCTTCAAATGATCACAAGCACTAACAGAAATGATCTACTCCTAAACTTGAGGTGCATAAGGGATCAAGATCTTAGTATAATGTGACTCTACTCATGTCAAAGACACAAGAGAGTGAAGGAGGAATCCACTAGGGACTGAGTATGTGAACCTTTCACTAGGAAAAAAGCCTCAAGTCATCCACTGGGTTGAGAGGTTGTGAAATCCATTAAGGGATTTTATTTGGAATTCACCGGGGATAAAAGATGCGAACCACCTACTAAGGGAGTAAGTTTGGGTTAGATTGAATTGACTCCACTAGGGAGACTGGAAAGATTTTCATCTCACTGAGAAGAAGCTGATTGATTTGATTTGTTTGATTTGACTCCATTGGGGGAGGTTGGTTGATTTTGTTTTAATTTTTAAATCTTGAGATTTTGAGATGGACCCTGTCAGTTTATGATGGACCGCACTAAGTAGGGGCCATGTCGGCCTTGGCTACTTTAGATTTACCAGTCCAAAGGGGTAGTCTACCAACCACATGGTAGGGCCATCTAACCAAAGGGGTTGCCTTTGATTGTAGATGTACTAGAAGAAAGTAGTAGACTTATATCCTCCAAAGTAGGGACTCAGGTGATTTGTTGGCGCAATGGATTGAACCCAACCTTTGGAATACTAGGGGACTTAAATTTGCTCAAAGATAGTCAAAATTAAATTAATTCCATTTTAATATAGCCATTGGTTTGCAAACTACAGAAAACCATATGACCAACTTCGTGACCCCATCAGAAATTCGACAAAATCCAACAAAAGTGCCCATTTTGGAGTATTGAAACATGAACCCTAATTTGGCCGCAAGAATAGATTAGTCCGACTTAAGAGTATTCTGAGAGAGAGTGTTGACCCGGGGACTTATCTCAACTCAAGCATAGTCAAGGAATTCTTATAAGGAGTTTTTCTGGCACTGCCTAAAGATAGGGTGCCTGCTTAAGAAAGGGGTCACTGGGGGCTTGAATTCCTATTCCACAAGTGAATAAATTTGTTTGTTTGTTTATTTATCATAGACCCTGTTGGTTTGTGATGGATCATACTGAGAAGGAGCTTATATCAGCCTAGGCCTATCTCAAATTTACTAAACCAAGGGAGAATCTATGCATCCACTGAACAAATTCTCCAACCATAAGTGTGGTTACTGGGAAAAGGGGATTGTCCAATCTAAAATGTAACCCGGGTAGTGTCTAAATGGGGTCACGAAGGACGTGATCCAAGTAAAGTTCTTGCAGGGTAGGGGCTACTAAGGGCTTTATCCAAAAGCTTGAAGAAGATAATATCTTTAAGTATTCGGTGGCCAACTCAATGAGAAATGTCGGGGGCTCATATCTGCCAAGAGTGGTGTATCCACTGGGTGAGTCACTGTCAGCATAGCGAACATCAATCAACTTAAAGTGCCCATCGATTTGCAATAATCAGCCTAAGAAAAAAGCATCAGTGACTCACATCCTCTTATAGCGGAATTGATTGTCAGGATAGTCTGTCTTCAACTCGATAGGTGCTATCCGACCTAAGGCAACTACTGAGTGAACGCCATTGGGGGACTTATATCACCTCAAGAGTAGTCAAGAGGAAAGGAGCCACTGGGACTTATCCTAAACCTCAGATATACTCGACCTGGTCAGTGCATGATGGCTTATCCAAGAAGAAAGTGTATATACTTACATCTTCTTAAACAAAGTTGATATGAGGTAGCTTACTGACTGCGCAGTGAGACCTACCAAACTAATAAGGCACTCATCGATTTGCAATGATCAAGTCTGGAAGAAAATGCTGGGACTGACATCCGCCAGACAAATGACCACTGGGGTGACACACTAGCAAGGTAGTATGTTAACTCGACCTAGAACACCTAATGAGTGAGTGCCACAGGGGGCTTGCTCCCAAATGAAAATAGCCTGAGATAAAAGATTGGTGTTTGTGTTTGTGTTTATGCTCATGTTTGTGTTTGAAGAGGATAGGATGCCGCTTTTGTTATCTCACACCTATCCTAAAACACGTTTAACTATTGATGGAATGGTGCCACGAATGGCAGTTGTGATCCTACTAGGAATGGATGCCGCTTGGGTTCTCTTATACCTAACTTAGTTGTGCTAGTCGAAATAGGATGCCTCCCAAGTTCTCTTACACCTACTCTACTAGCTAGGGAATCATGTTTGATTTGTGTTTATTTATGAAAGAGAGATAGGATGCCTCTTGGGTTCTCTTACACCTACCTTAAACACATTGTGGCAGATTCACAAACAAGCAAATAATGCTTCAAATGAAGAGAATATTTTGATGAATTGATGATAATTATTTTCAAACATTAATTATTGTCGGTGAGTTGATAAGATCCTTCTTGGCAGGTATTCTCTATGACAAAAGGGCCTTCCCAAGTGGGTCCAAACTTGCCTCCCATCTTTTGATGGGCAACAATTGGTCTCCTTAAAACTAAGACAAGCTCTCCTACTTGAAAAGTTCTAGAGCAGACTAGCTTGTTGTGAGCTTGAATCATCTTGGCTTTGTATAACTCGAGGTTCTTGCATGCCCATAGGCATCTCTCCTCCAAACCTTTGAGCTCTTCTAACCATAACTTGACATTCTACTCTGTAGTGATTTTACTACCCATTATTATCCTTAGTGATGGGAGCTGAATATCTAATGGTAGAATAACTTCGAATCCATACACTAAGGAGAACTGGGTAGATTGAGTTGGAGTTTTGTATGTGGTGCCATATGCCCATAAAGCTTCAACCAACTGCTCATGTCACTATCGCTTATTATCATCGAGTGTCTTCTTTAGTATCTGGATGAGAGTTTTGTTGAATGCTTCTGCTAGGCCATTTTCCTTGAATAGTAGATGGTGGAGTATCTCCAATCTATACTATGTATCCTGATGAAGCTGTTGATCTTGGTGCTCTTGAATGTAGTACCATTATCAAATATAATTCATCGAGACACCCCAAACTCATATAAGATATGGTTTCTAAAAAATTGGAGCACATGTTGAGTTGTGACCTCTTTGAGTGGGATTGCCTCCGCCCACTTGGAAAAATAGTCGGTGGCAACTAAGATGAACTGATGACCTTTGGAAGAAGGAGGATCGATCGGACCCACAATGTCAGTACCCCAACACTCAAATGACCATGAGGCTAATGTAGGATGTAGAATGTTGGGTGGTTGATGTAGGACCACACCGTGTACCTGACACTGATGGCATCTCTTAGCTACGTTCATTCAATCTGTGATCATCGAAGGCCTGTAATATCCTATTCTCTTGATCTTTGCTTTCATCTTCAGATCGAATTGATGCGCTCTGCATAGACCTGAATGTATCTCGACCATGATCTTATTGGGCTTCATGTTTGTCTAAATAGCATAACCACATTTAATCAAAAGACCGTCGGTACAAGGTGCCATCCACGAGAGCATAAGAGAGTTCTCTACTTCATCTAATGGGCTTGTGATTTCTCTTGAGGTAGTTTGCCTGTGTTCAAATAATCTATGAACAGTTGCCTCCAATCCAGCTACTCATCTTTATAGGCAACGACAACCTCCCCTTCAAGAGAAAGTTTCTCGATGAGTTCATCATCAATAAGAGATAGGACTTGTCTATTCTGGACCCTTATTAGAATAAACTCATCTTTCGGACATGCCAGTTCCTTGGCAAGTTTGGCCAAAGCATCTGCTACTGCATTCTCTCCTCGAGGGACCTTGTAGATGCTGACCTCAGAGATTTAGGCCAACAGCTTCATGGTGTACTTATGGTAGTGAAGAAGCTTAGGTTTTAGAACCATATAATACTATTGAGCTCATTTTTAGAATAAGCTCTCAACCCCCCCATCTTAGACATAGGACTTCTCTTAGACACTAAGAGTTTCTTAGTCTTAAGACACATCTAGTGATTAGGTGGACACTCAACCTAGCCCTAAAGACTTAGAAGAGTTAGCCATCGGATTAGGTCATGCCTTAGGGTTGTTAGGAAAATTTTCCTACCCTTAGCTTGAACCATTCCTCACCTTTCTTCCTTCAAATCAAACCCCAAATCAATCTTATTTGATTTTATCCAAACTCAAATCAACTCCATGTGATTGAAATCCATGATTGAAATCTATATTTGAAACCCATGAATGAAATTCCTAAGCCCAAATCCTTCTTAAGTCCTTAATTCCTCTCTTAAGGACTTAACCTAAATCATGATCAAACCAAATCAAACTCATGAGATTCTCTCACAACTCATTTATATTCTCATTTATATTCACATATATAAATGAAATATAAATTCAAACAAATCAAACTAAACTCAAAATTCAAAATCAATTCATAAAATTTTTCTAAGTCCTTTAAGGTTTCCTTCATGGGCTTAGTCTAAATCATGATCAAATCAATTCGAATTCATGGGATTTTCTCATAACTCATTTATATTCTCATTTATATTCACATATATAAATGAGATATAAATACAAATCAACCAAACCAAATCCAACAATCAAAATTCCAAACTCCAAAAATTTCCTAAGTCCTTTAAATTCCCTTTTAATGGACTTAGCCTAAATCATGATCAAATCACCTCAAAGCCTTGAAATTTTTTCACGATCCATTTATATTCTCATTTATATTCACATATATAAATGAAATATAAATTCAAACAATCAAAACCAATTCCAAAAATCAAACTCAAATCCATTCAAAATCCAATCTAAGCCTTTCAAGTCAAAATCCCGAACATAGCCAAATCAACTTCAAATCAAGCCAAACTCTTGATTTTTCTTCATGATTCAATCAACCCTGCAACCATGAATCCAAATATAAATACAAACTTCAATCACCAAATCAAAATCTAATTAAAAAAAATCAAACCCTAAATGTAGTCATATTTTTTCTTTGGATATGAAATTGTCAAATGAATCAAAACCCATTTGACTTCAAACCACTTGCAAATGGATTTATATTTCAATCATAAGTCCATATACAAGTTCAATCAAACTCAAATCAAACTTTGACCAAGCCATTTGACCCACTTAGACTCACTTGACCCAAAGTGACCTAAAGTACCCTTATGAGCCAAATTCTAATCCAAAACAAATTGGATTGAATCAAACTAATATTCAAACATAAGGGTCTAATAAGGCAAACCTAAGGGTTGACCAAGTCAACACTTACCCAAAATGAAACCCAACCAAGCTAAAATCCACCATAGCCCAAATTAATTGAAACCATTGATCTAAGTTCATTCATGACCTATGTTTGAACTTGACCAAGCTAATATTTGAGCCTAACCAAGCCCAATTGGCCACTTGACCCAAGTTGACCCAACTTGACCTAAAAAGTCAAAATGTGTCAAAACTTGATCTAAGCCAAATTGATTGAAACTAATGGGTCAAGTTCATTCCAAATCACTTGTTGAACTTGAACAAAGCCTCAATTGGCCAACTAGACCCAACCTAGCCCAATTGACCTTGAACCCAACTTGACCTAAAGGGTCATGTTGAGCCAAATTCAAACTTAACCAAAATTGATTGGAAACAAAGATACCAATCCACTCCATATGACTAACCAAACCTAAACCTACCCATGACCTAGCTCAAATAGATCAAATGGGTCAAATTGGTCAACTTGACCCATTTGACCTAAATGAAGTCATATGAACCAAATTCAAAACTAAACCAAATTGAATCAAACCAAAGCAACCAAAACATTTCAAATGGTCATATGAACTTGACCCAACCCTTGGTTTGACCCATTTTGACTTGGTCTTGACCCATTTGACCTAAATGGGTCAACATGCTAAACCATATCAAATGAACTCCAAATCTGATAAATGGGTCAACATAAAACTATATCAAATGAACTC
Source organism: Cymbidium sinense (assembly GCA_021442155.1). Taxonomy (NCBI): domain Eukaryota; kingdom Viridiplantae; phylum Streptophyta; class Magnoliopsida; order Asparagales; family Orchidaceae; genus Cymbidium; species Cymbidium sinense. The sequence continues at coordinate 78,180,289 of CM038231.1, read as the reverse complement.
CAAATCTCATGAAACTTGGCCAAACCTATTTTCTCCACATACCCAACATATTCAAATTCAAAAATTAGCAAAATGACCATTCTACCCCTAGGCCATAGAACAAATTTTGGTCTAATCCATGGGTAATTTGGTCAAGCCCTCTTCATATCAACCTGATACCTTTCTAATAGGTCAAGTGAACCCAATGGAGAGTGGTGCACCCAACCCAATGGGTTTGGGTCAGCCCAAATGGACCCAAGGCCAAAATCGACCCCATGGGTCAAATTGGCTAATTCAAAAACCTCCTTCCACTCAATTTCAAGCACATGGGAGGTTGCCAATCCACTCAAGAGCTCAAACCGACCATATGTCAACTTCAAAAAGCCCAAACCACCCTTTCCATATGGACAATTGGATCAAAATGATAACTCAAGTTTTGACCGTCTGATTTCCATAGGGGGAGATATACTCCCCCTAATTCCATTGGAATTCAAGATCCACACATTCGATTGAGCACTAGAGAGAGTTAGGAAACATCAGAGAGCATTCCTAGGCTTTCTAAGAGAGATTTGAATCTTGCACTTCTTAGTTTTCTTCAAAAGATAACAGGGGAGCTCATCTCAATTCCCAACTTCCTCCTCATTCAAAACTACTCTAATTCCTCTTACACACCCACTCAGGGGATCAAGATGCACCTAAGCATTCTCTCAAGTTCCCAAAGCAAGGAGGAGGTGAATTGGATCAAAGCTACAAAGGGGAGCAAGTGGTGTCCATAGAGAGATCTACTCAACCTCAAGGCTTGAAACTTTCAATAGGGCTTCATCTCCACTAGACGAAGCTACCTCATCGAGCTCAGATTCTTTATGAAGGAAATGTTCATGGAATGTGAAATCCACCATTGGATAGGTTTGTAATTGTGCTTAGATGGTGTGGGAACAATCTCATTCCAATCCGAGCTCAATCGAGCTCGAATCTTCCCTTAGATTATGGATGAACTCCATTGATCCTCAAGGAAGAACTAGGGTGATCCTGGCCATCCATCCATGCATTTTGATTGGACGGCCAAGATTAACTGCACATTTTAAAATTAATTTTTACTTTTAGAAAACATGGGATGATCCCTAGCTGTTCAATCCTTGATCGAACGATAGGGATCAAACTGCATCCCGCCGCCATTCTGCCTTCCTAACATGACATTTAAGTGATTAGCTCAAGGCGTGATGCGTGTAAAGCACACTAACCGTCGCCTCCGCGTGTGGCACTGTGAGCTAAAAAGATTAGTTAGGGATTTAATTAATTTTAATTAATCTCCTAAACTTCAAAAATTCATATCTCCCTCAATAAAATTCAAAAAAATATGAGGTAAATTTCTATGGAAAGATAATTTAACCTAGAATATTTTAAAAATAATTTCAATGGATTTTGAATTATCCTTTCTTTGATTTTGGGTTTTAATGGAAATCTTATTTTGCTAATTATCCCTTAATTAATCCTCTGATTAATCCTAAACTTCTTGGGTATATTTTACGGGATGACCTCTGCCTCCCCTAATTTTCTTGGGATTTATTTAAGGCTTAATTAGGGGAATTACAAATGTATTTCCTAATTACTCCCTTAATGTAATTAAGAATAATTATGGGTGGGATTAGTATTTTGATCCTTCATTGGAGTTGATTAAAGTTAGATCTAGTGAATAGGAGGCTTAGAGAATAATTTTAGGGTATTTCTCCTAAGCTATTCCTTAAACCACCTTTTCTTTCCTTAATCCTTTCTTAATCAAGGGTTAATTCATTAATTATCCTCTTAACTAATTTATAAGCAAAATTCTAAAAACTTCCAGAACTCAATTAATCTACTTTGGGTAGATGCTTAGGTGTTTAAGAGCCTAAGTTCAATTAAGGAAATCAGAACCCAACTCATATGTGTGAGGGGTGTTTTGAAATTACTTAAGATAAACCCCTTAGCTTAATTAACCATTAATCATGAGCCAAATTGCATTATGCCCTTTTCTTCCTAGGTGCATTACAAATTTAAATTCCTTGTAAGAATTTATGTCATCTCATTGACTCATAATTTTTTGGTTAACTATGCTAAGGTGGTGTAGGTAAGGGTTAATTAACTTGCTTAATTCATACCTTAACCTAACAAAAATTTAAATTGAATCTAATCATTTAAAAATTAAACAAAAAATATCAAACACATGTGGGAATGTGTTTGGAATAGTAAACTCAACTCACATTTTCAAAATTAAATCAAACTCAAACCTAAATAAAAATCACATTAAACAAACTTTGATTTACTTTAAGCCTTCTTATTTCATAAGATTGTCTTTAGGATTTAATTAAAGTGAATGTGTTTACATGCTTTCATTATTTTAATTCTTTCCCAACATGCTAAACATGCATGTCATGTGGTTTCATGCATCCATACTTTCCAAAAATTAAATTTAAAATGAGAATGTTTACTTTATGTCAAATTTGCATGTGTTGGCTAAAGTAATAATATGAGTGGATATTATCACTAATAAATTCAAATTATTTTTAAAATATATGAATCAATTATCAAAACTAAAAGTGTGCTACTTATATTTTAATTATAAGCTTTCATGTGAAGAAGATATAAAGGTGTGCTTAGTATAGGTTTTCCTTCTCTTCTCTTTTAGTATAGTTTTGAATAGGATTTGGTAAGATGTATGGTTCATTTGAAAAGAACCTAACACTTGCCTAATTCCATATCCTATTCATTCCTATACTATTACTTAAGAAGGATACTTATGCTTATGCATATAAATTTCATAAATAAAATGAATCAACTAATACAAACTTTTGCATTCTTTCTTTTCCATTGATTTCTTTTGTACACATGTTTGCATTTAAGGAAAGTAGTATATTAGTCTGACAACCCCAAGGTTGTGAGGCTTTAAGTAGCCCCAAGTAGGTCTTATACCATACACCTCTGGTTAACAATGGTGTTGTACTCACTTATGCCTTTCTTACTTTCATGTGTACATGTGAAAATGGGATAAGAAAACTCCTTTTCAACTTAATGAAAATCATGCATCATAAGCATTCAAATTTTTTTAAGTAACTTGCTTGGAATGCATCATAAAGTGTGCTAAACATTCCCATTTGGTATGTATAGATATGCTTAGGATCTATTCATATGCATGTTATACATGTTGGGAAAGAAGTGAAGTAATGTGTGTTTTGTGAATTATGTTCATTTTATTTAATCTTAAAATGCCTTTCTTTTTGAATAGGTTTGTTTAGAGTTCAACTAAACTTAGGATTAATTAAAATACTTAATCAAAATATTCACTAAATAAAACTAAAATGTGAATCTACTTTAGAAATTACTTAAACAAAATATTCAACCCTGAGGTTGCGAGGCTTTGCCTTATGTACCATGTGAAGCCTCTTGAAGCATCCACCTTCTGACCATCCAAAAGGAAGAATCAAAGAAGAAAGAAGAAAATAAAGAAGAGAAGAAGAATGAAGAAATGAATCTTGAAGACCCCCATAATAATGAATTCCTTGCTTAATTGTACTTAATACATTTGTAATCTGGTTGTATAAGGGTAGAGCTCGGCTACCCAATTTATTTTTTGTTTATGGTGGTGCCTAACCACACTTGGCCTGTTATTATTTTATGCTTAGCTTTATAAATTGATTAATGATTTATTTAGCTTGTGCATTAAGTGACATCCTTTTCTTAGTTTCTTCCTTGCTTTATGTATGACATAGATGACGATTAGGCTCTTAGGGAAAAATAAATCTTTTACCAAATCTAACAACTCAAAACTAAAAATAAAGAATTCATAACCTCACCTAAAGCTTAAGTTTAAAATCAAGATAAAAGAATTAATTAGTAACCCTTGATGAGTACTTTCTTTTATAACATCATGCACAAATGCATCTTGTTTCACTCTTGATTGGAGGGCTTCCACCTTTGCCAGAGAAACTTGGCTTGACCTTTGAGAGCCATGGTGGAAGCACACCTCCTCCCTTATCCCTCATTTTGGCCAATAACTTTATTTCTCATGCATTAGGCATATGAATCCTATTAGCTTGAGTCAAAATAATTGTCCAAAAATGGAAATATAATAAAATTTGAATTGCATTAGATTTAGATCATTTGAAGCATACCTTTACATGATCTAGTCTCTTTAGGGAGTAAGTTTAAGGACTTAGTATAAGCATACCTTTACATGATCTAGTCTCTTTAGGGAGTAAGTTTAAGGACTTAGTATCTTTATAAATAAATAACAGCTTAACTATCTTGAATAAAGCATATGACTTGCCTACATGAATTTAAAATCATAGGAGGAGTTAGTTGGTGGCCACCCCTAGGTGGTTGTAAGTCAGCGTTGGGTGGTTTTGCTCTTGTGGAGATAAACCAATCACCCATTTTTCTTAGATTTAGTTGTACTTTCTCTGCTAAAGCTCCTTAGATTTAGGTTACAGTTGCTTCTCCCTTCTGGGCTATAAGCTTAAATCCTCACCTCTTAGGCATTTACATAACCTTGTATTATGAAATTATAAGCCCTAACATTATAATGAAAAATGCAACTCAAACAAATTAAATCAATTTCAAAGATGTAAAGTCCAATCATAGGATAGTTTGAGATGCTCGCTAAGTTTCCTAGCATCGTGAGCATCTCCTACTTATCATCATTGGGCTTTGATAATAAGTCTCTCTTCAATCAATCCCATTTGATATTCAAGATAATCCAATCGATTGATAGTTCTTTTATTGAAATCTTTGAAGACAATGATTTACCTTTATCAAGAGTTTTCTAAATCCATTCCTTAGGATGTAATCTATGGGGGCATGTCCTTATAGAACTTAATGAACTCGGTTTAAAATAAACTACTTTACTTTTCATGTAAAAGAATCTATTTTACATAGACTAACGTGAGTCCATTGAGGTGATTAGGTCATTAAAGGCGTGACTTCTATCTCCCATATAGTACACTATTCCTTGATGATGCATCCTAAAATAAGCACATCCAGATCATTGGCATCCCAAAAGATGAATTTTTTGTTCTTTTTTTTATAGATTGAAGCGACTCATAGAAATTTTCTTAAAACCCACAAATTTTTTTGGCGACTCCACTGGGGATGGTTCCTCTCTCCATCTTTTGTAAATGATCGTTTATCTTTGAGTATCGATAGTGGGTTTGTACTTTGGTATGAATCCAAGACTATCATTCTTTTTATAACACTTAGCTTATTTCATTCTTAAGTTGAGTTAACCAACATCTTTAGGTTTTAGGACCTCACTCTGTGTTGTGTTGGTCTTAAAAAACCCCTCCCCCCACATCGGGTTCTCCAATGGGTAAAGATAAAAATATCTAAATAAAAAAAGAAAATATTTAAAGACTTCCTCCTTATCATTCTTATGATAAGGAAAGGTTCATTCTAAAATAATAAAGACAAAATAAATTTTCCATAAAGAACTTTGCTTTTTAAAAAGCACTCTTTCAAAAATGCACTTAAATAAAATATTTTGCACAAAAAAGTTTATCACCCTCATTTAACAATTCTCATAATTGTTACATGTGGGAACTTAAAAAAATAAAACTAACAATATTTTCCAATAACACAAATGAACATCTTCCTTCAATTCATTTTGATGAAGATTTCATTTTCAAAATAAAATGAACAATCATCTTTCTAAATCAAAAAATAAAGTTTTCAAAAGCACACATGAATCTTTCCATTAAATATACCCTATTGGAAGGAAGTTTCATTTTCAAATAAAATTAAATTTTCCAAAAGCACAAATGAACATCTTCTTTCAATTCATTTTGATGAAGATTTCATTTTCAAAATAAAATCATCTTTCTAAATCAAAAATGAAGTTTTCAAAAAAAGCAACAAAAGCTTTCCATTCAATACATTTATTGAATGGAAGTTTCATTTCAAATAAAATTAAAATTTTCAAAAACATATGAACACCTTCATTTAATATACTCAAATTTATTGAATGAAGATTTCATTCCCAACTAAAAATAACATCATTTGGAAATCCCACTTAAACATATCTCACATATGATTAAGTTGGAATTCTCTCTTTCAAAAATAAAAGCAATAATCACACACAAAACAAAAGTTTCACATTTCAAAAATAAGATTGATCTCCATTCCTACATACCAAATTTGTGGGATTGAAGTCTCCTTTTCAAAAAATCAAAACTTAACAATCATGTTTTCATAATTCAAAAACATATTTGGAACTTCATTTAGCATACTCAAATTTGCTAAATGAAGTTTCCAAATTCAAAACAAAATTTTCAAACACATTTGGAACTTCATTTAGCATACTCAAATTTGAAGTCTCCAATCTAAAATCAAAAAATTTTAAACCATTTTGGAACTTCATTTAGCATACTCAAATGTGCTTTGGAGTCTCCAAATCCAAAATCGAACTCAATAATCATATCTTCAAAATTTAAAACACATTTGGAACTTTTTTAGCATACTCAAATTTGCTAAGTGAAGTTTCAATCCAAAATCAAAGCTCAATAATCATATCTTCAAAAATTCAAAACACATTTGGAACTTCATTTAGTATACTCAAATTTTCTAAGTAAAGTCTTCAAATCCAAAATCAAAATTTTCAAACCCATTTTGGAACTTTATTTAGCATACTCAAATTTGCTAAGTGAAGTCTCTAAATCAAAATCAAAATTTTCAAACACATTTGGAACATTTAGCATACTCAAATTTGCTAAGTGAAGTCTCCAAATTCAAAATCAAAAAATTTTTCAAACCCATTGGAACTTCATTTAGCATATTCAAATTTTCTAAGTGAAGTCTCCAAAGTCAAAACCAAAAATTTTCCAAACACTTTTGGAACTTCATTTAGCATACTCAAATTTGCTAAGTGATGTCTCCAAATCCAAATTCAAAAATTTTCAAACATCTTTGGGAACTTCATTTAGTATACTCAAATTTGCTAAGCGAAGTATCCAAAGTCAAAACCAAAAATCTTCAAGCACTTTTGGAACTTCTTTCCTTAACATACCAAATTTTCTAAGGAGATGTTTCCATTTTCAAAACCAAAACACAACAAAATTTTGAACACATCGTTTGAAATTTCATTTAGCATACTCAAATTTGCTAAGTGAAATTTTCATTTCACAAAACCAAGTGGGACTTCATCCTTAGCATACCATATTTGCTAAAGTGAAGTCTCCACTTTCAAACAAATCAAAACAAAATAAAACACCTTAGGATTTTCTTAACATACCTAAATTTGCTAAGGATCCTACTCTTTCAAAAATCAAGACATCCAAAACAAATGAAACACCTAGGATTTTCTTAGCATACTAAAATTTGCTAAAAATCCTATTTTAAAAAACCAAATAAAACAAATTTGGGTTCTTCACTTAGCATACCTAAATTTGCTTAAGTGAATTCCAATTTCAAAATCAAACAATTCACAAAGAGAAACAATCATTTTCAAACACTTCACTTAGCATACTCAAATTTGCTAAGTAAGTAAAATTCTAAAATCACCAAATAAAAATAAAATCAATTGACCCTTACTTTAACATACCCAAATTTTTTAAAAGGAAAGGGTCCTCAAATCAAAGATCTAAATTCAAACAAACATGAACCTATGGAAGCATCCTTCTCAAAATATTTGAATCCATCTTTCAACATACTCAAATTTGTTGAAGTTGGATTCATATTCAAAAAGAATTCATCTTTCAAATCTTAAATCCATTTGAACCCACTTCCAAGTTGTTGGATGTGGGTTCAAATTTTAAAATTCAAAAAATCTACAAAGAAATCGATCCAAGCTCATTTTCTATTGCAGATTCTCACAGTCAATTGTGGTACAATGATAGTTCAATTTTCAATTTTTTACAGTTGATCTGAAATGGTCGGCTCACATAAGTTCATTTTCCCCTTCCCTCATGTTATGGATTTGGCTTTGGACCAAGCCAACTTTCCTTGATTGGATGATACACATCTTATCCACTTCGGTATGGGATTCGAGGGAGCAAGGATTACATGTGAGGGCACTCCCCTCATGATAGTCAGTAGGACCACGATGACCGGGCAGAAGCCAGTCATCCGGATTGATCTACCTTTCGATTCTAACGTCTCCTCGCTAAAGAGGAAAGTTGTGGTAGTCCCACAGGATTCAACAGTAGCAGTATCAGTAGTACCCAATTTTAGTGTGCCCCATGGTTTCTCATGCTGCCCCAGTGAGGGATAACACCCTCTCATATGTACCCTCTAAGGGTAAGGCTCCCTTGATCTCAGGGATTGCCTCCCCTACTTTTGAGTATGGGTCTAGCTATCACTCCTCCTATCCTACTAGGACATAGTGTAGGAATAAAAACTGCATGATCAAGCGGTATCACACCAGGATTGCCAGGGAGATGGAGGCAGCTGCCCATTCAACTGTTGTGGAGTTTCCTGTTCTGACTTCACCACTAGTTACATCAAGCCAGTTTCATCCTCTCTCTGGGTCAGATAGAGAGGATGTTAGGAGGATTCACACATCACCTCTGCCAGTGGTACAACATTAGCTAGTAGTTACTAATAGCAGGAGGTCATTTACCGGCCTCATATCTTGCGCCAGGTAGGCGAAGCTTATGGATGTTCAGAGTCCAGATCTCAATTTGATCTCAGATGCATAATTCCCTGTAGTGTGGGGAAGCATATCTGCTAGGAGAGGGCCAAAGAGGCCCATATTACTCACATTACTAGTAGGAGAGGTTGGTTTCCGGTCGTAGCTTCCTTATTGATTTTCCATCGGCGTGCTACACCATACCATCGATAACATCCCTTGGGACTAGTCATCACGTGAGGATAGCTCTTGTACATAGAGAGTATGTGGTGTCTATACCCCACCGCTCTACCCCTCGTCCGCCATCACCAGTCCAGGTTACAACATCTCCAGTTCTATCAAAGGCCATGAAGGCCATATATGGGGAAAAACACACCCCGTTGGTGATCCGGCTACGACCGAGGGATCCTACCCCATCTATAATGCCTATTATGGTGAGGTCAAGCTCTCCTGCTCAACCTTCTTCCCGGTGGTGTGCGAAGGTGACCCGGCATTATGGTCATCCCTTCACCAACTCTACCAGTATAATAGGATGTGGAGATGGTGACAGTTATTTCAAAGGTGGCAAGTGATAATCCAACTGCATCAAAGATAGTAGAACCTCCTATGGATGTCACCCCTCTCATAGTGGTGGTCAGTGCCTCTCATGTGAGTGAGTCCACATAGGATTGACTCCCCAGCTGCAGGCGAGATCCGATGCCTCTCATTACACGATAGTGATCACACCGATCAGTCGAAGATATTTGTACCTGCATAGATTGATCGTTCTTTAGATGAGATAGTGACACATTATTTCATGAAAAAGAAGTAAATCTTAGGGTATGATTTATCAAATGAAGAGAAAGTCAACTTTGATCCCAACGAAGATGACTTATTGGGAGACTCAGCTGGAGTCTGCATGGTTGATACCAAAGGATCTCTTCTCAGGGAGTAGCAGGCTATGGAAGGTGATGATGTCGAATAAGAAGACACATCCCATTCACATTAACACCTCCTAGCATAATTAAAATAAAAAGATGAAAAGATAGATGGGCATGATAGGGGACTTATTAGTAATAGTTTGACTCAAATAAGCCCCGGTACACCTATCATGTGAGATCATCGGCTGAGTTAGTGCATGTCTTGGACCCAACTAAGACCTTACCTCCCATTGAGCAAGGTAGCACTACATGTATAGGAAGGTAGTGGAAAGTACCTCCATACAAGAAAAATAAATAAAATTCATGGTTGAGCAGCAAGTGAAGGAAGCGTTGGCTCAAGACCGGGGATGATCATCGGTTCCAAAGGGTAGACCTTACCCGTGGAATTCAATTCAATCCAATATCCCAAGGGTTTTGTACCACCTTCCTTCAAAAGTTTTGATGATAGTGGAAACCCAAGGCAGCATATAGCACATTTTAGGGCGTTGTTGTCGGTGTGATGACATTTTGCTTTTCGCATCTTTGTCGGTAAGCGGATAGCTTTTGATTGGTATCTTTGACTTGAGTTCAAGTAAAGATATTTGCTGAGTTGGATCAACTCTTCATCAAGAGATTTGCTAGAGCTCAGCAAAGGGTTATTGTAGGTGATCTTGTTGTAGCACAACAGCACCCAGGTGAGTCCCTTGTTGATTATATTCTCTGATGGCATAACCTGAGTATGAAATGCCAGTTGCAGCTGTCTGAGCAGCATGTCATTGAGATTCTTTTAAAGAATATCTATGGCCTATTCACCTTCATGCTTAAGGGCTTCACTATCAAGACATTTGAGAAGCTAATTAACAAGGTGGCTAGTCTACAAAGAGAGGCTAAATAATTGCCTTTTCAAGATCAGTTGCCTAAGAAGAAGCCGAAGGTATATGAAAAGAAGCCGGGGATAGTGATAGTGGTAGATAAGGGGAAGTAGCCAGTTAGAGATCAGTATAAGAGACCATGACCTCAGTAGCCTCCACCTCCTGAGCACCAGCCTCCACAATAACCTCCATGACGGCCACATTGCCTCAAACCATGCAGTAGTAGCAGCGACACTCATACTCACTGCTAGGTAGCTATGGTCCACCTACTCTTTTAGATAAAATTAACAAACCTTATTCTTTTAAGAGGTAATCAGGAAAATCTTTAAGAATCTTTTAAAGAAACTTGATTTTCAGCTATCCAAACCAAAGAGACTGGAGGAAGTAAGCAAAAGTCATGATCCAAACTTTTTCCCTTACCACCGTATGCTAGGCCATATTTTGGAGGATTGCTTCACATTCAAGGACTAGCTTGAACACATCTTCAAGACTGGTGCTGTAGTTATCCCAAAGGAATACCTTATGGAACAACCATCCGGTTCCATCAGGGTAATCCTTGGGGATACATGTGATCCTACCAAAACTAAAGAAGGTTGGGATATTTCTTTATCCAAAAACTCTAAGAAGATCATCCAGAAGATCAAGAAGCTTTCCTTGTATGTTCCTGAGTCAGCTCAAACCTCCAACACCAAGGAAGGTTTGCAAGTTGCCAGTGCCAACTCAAGGAAAGGGGGAGCTCAGTAGCAACAACAATATGTGTCAGCCCAGGATAGTCCATTAGCCCAACCACTGATCGAGTCTAGCCTCTAGCCTACAGTTATAGCTTCCACACTGGTGACTTCTTCTATTTTAGCTAGCTCTACTTCTTTTACTAGTAGAACTCTTGTATCAGCAGATAAGGGCATCAAATCCCTTACCCCACTCACTTTAATTGATTTCTACTTTGTACCTCCAAATAATTCTAAGAAATTGAAGAATAAAGCTAGTTTGAATTACATTTATGTCACCTCTGATGGGTTGTCTTCTTCTATTCCTAATGATAACTCTTCAAGTCAAAATAACTATAATAATATCGATCTTTCTCTTTCTGATTCAGAGTTAGACTTTCCTACTCTGAATACTATGGGTTCGCCTCTTGAGATAGACTTAGAATCATCCAATTGGTCCCATGGAGAAGCTGTAGGTGAGCCTAATGTGTAGGTAGAACCTTCCATTACCCTGCCATAAGATATCACCGAAGTCAACCTCCATAGTGGCAAGGTTCTACCCCCTAGGGCAGCACCTCAAGATAGAGGAAAACAAGTCATTGGTATAGAAGATTGAGAAGTCCCTCCACAGGATGCTCCACCCTTGGATATGCTTATGGAGGATCAGCCCAAGGTGGACTATAATGTCCTTTCTCATCTAAGAAAGTCTCCATCTAAGCTAAGCATATATGATGCACTTGTCTTATCCAAAGAGATGAGGGAACCATTAATTAAGGCCCTCCTTGATCCTGAAATATGCTTAGCTTATCTTATCACTATAGGTGAGGAAGCACACTACACAGAAGAAGCTCAAGGGATCACCTTCACATAGGAAGACCTTCTTCTGGGGACTTGGAGCACAACCATCCCCTCTACATCATGGCTCAACAGGGCCTCATCTATACTAGACGAAGCTACCTCTGTCAATCCCTCCATTAGTCTTGAGCTTCGACGAGGTAATTTCTCAAAACTGTAGAAATAAAAAAAAAATTTGTGGAGCTTTATGAAGAGAATTTGCATGTGAGCCCATCCTAGCCCTTGGATCTTTGTGGATCCCTCACGCGAAGGTGTGGGTTGATTTGGGAATGAATTCGAGCTTGGGTGAGCTCAGATCGAGCGATCCATGGTGGACGGGCTCCATCATTCATCGCTCATAGGAAGAGAGACCGCGAGCTATCCGTTCTGCATGATTGGAATGAACGGCTCTGATCATATTATGTTAGATCCGTTGTTCAATCCCCCCTTAATCGTGAGTTTGATCATGGTCCTCCATCTGCCGCACAATGCATCCAGTCCATCCGATTTACTTAAATAGCCAATCTCACAAAAATGTGCCAAACAACTCTGATCATATTACATTAGATCCGATGTTTAATCCCCCCTTACGCGGGTTTGATCATGGTTGTCCGATATTAGATCGGAGAACGCACAAAAAAGCGCATCCGCCATCCGAGTCAATCATGGATGTGACTACTTAAATAGCCAATCCCATGGTGCCATGTGGAAAGTGTGCCGTGTCAGCTCGCCACATGAAGCAGACGAGATTAAGGCTTAATTAGGTTATTTAATTAATTTTTAAGGTTGAAGCTTCTATAATTCATAACTAATTATAGAAAAATCTAAAAAAAATATAAATGAGGTCTCATTTTAAAGATATTTTAGAGGAGAATCTATTAAAATTATTCTTAATTAATTTTGAATAATAATTATAGCTTAATTAGAGTTTGATTAAAAAATTAATTAACCTAATTACTCCCTAATTAATCATTCAATTGGTTTAAAAGTTTTTGAGGTTGTTTAGGGGGATGACCTCTGCCTCCCCCATTTTTTTGGAATTTATTAGTTGATTAATTGGGGAAATTGATTGATCAAGTCTTAATTACTTTCTTAACTTAAACAAGGGTTAATTAAGCATGTGAATAATAAATTAACTTATCAATTGGACTCATTTGGTTTTGATTAACAGTTGGAGAGTTTAGGGAATGTGATTGGGGCCTTTTCCCTAGTTCCCTTTACTTTTCAAGTTAAACTAATTAAGAATTAATTAATTGATTAATTACTTAATTAAATTTTAAAATGGATCTGGATCTAATTGATTCATGGGTAGGTCTTTTGTTTAATAGCCTAAAGAGGTTTTGAAATTATGGTTGGCTCACATGTGTGAAAACCATGAAAGTAAGTTCCTTAAGCTTAATTAATCAATGATTGTGAGCTAATAGCACTAGGCCCCTTTCTTTTCATAGAATCATTGCTATTTACTCTTCAATTCATTTATATATTACATTGCCTCATAATCATTTGATTAATTATCTTAAAGTAACATACGTAAGGGTTTAATTAATTGATTTAATTCATACTTTAACCTAATTAATCCATAAAATCAATCTAATTACTTTTCATTTAATCAAATTACCTCACACATGGGGAATGTGATTATGATTAGCAAACCTCTTCTCATACTCCTTAAATCAAAACAAACATAAAATTAAAAGTGACATTAAGAAGCTTTGGTTTTTTTAAATGAGTTTATTTAATATAATTGTCCTTAGGAATTGGATTGAATGAAATCATATGCTTATATTCCTTTATTTCTTTATAATCATATTAAATGTTGTATGTCACTTGTAGTCATGCTTATGCCATCTTTTTTCAAAAATCAATTAAGGAAATGACTTCCTTTATGTCAAATTTTCAAGTGTTGATTTAAATTAAAATATGTGGCTATTATCTATTAAATCAAAATTATTTTCAAAAGCATATAAATCAATTATAATATGGGTGATGACAATTATAAATACTCATAAGCTTGCATGTGCTTATAGCTTATAACATGTGATATGGGTTCTCTTTCTTCAATCTTCATGGATTTTGGCTTGAATGTTAACAAGTGTATAGTTCATTTGAAAATGACACAACACTTGTTTGGATTCATCCCTATGTACCTATATTAGAACCTAGATAGAACTTTAGCTCACATATATAAATGATCCAATTAAATCAAATACAACTTTTTCATGATTTTCCATTCTTGTAGATATTTGTGCATTCATGTGTATTTAAGGTCGGGTATATCTAGTATGAACATTCCAAGGTGCAAGGCTTTAAGTAGCCCCAAAAGAGGTCTTTACCTCCTCCCCATTAATAATGGAAAAGTTTCGCTTAAAACTTTTATACATTTGTATGTGCATTTTCAATGAATGAAAATCTTCATTCAATTAAATCAAATACATCTTTTGTAGGATTTTTTCATTCTTGTAGTTATTTGTACATTCATGTGTATTTAAGAATGGGTATATCTAGTGTGGATATATCTGAGCTTTAAGCATCCCAAGGAGTCTACTCCCACGGTTTAACAATGGTGAAGTATCCGCTTAAAACTTTTATACACTTGTATGTGCATTTAGCTAATGAATGAAAATATTCATTCAATTAAATGAAATACAACTTTTGCATGATTTTTTCATTCTTGTAGTTATTGGTACCTTCATGTGTATTTAAAGGTAATGAGTTATTGATCACTTTTGGAATGAGCTTTAAACTTCTTCATCTTAGACATAGGACTTCTCTGACTGAGTTTCTTAGTCTTAAGACACTCTAATGATTAGATTAACACTCTAATCCTAGAGACTTAGAAGAGTTAGCCATAGGAATAGGTTATGGCTTGTATTAGGAAAACTTTACACCTTAGCTTGAACCCAATCCTTGCTTCTTCTTTCAAACCAAACTTAAAATTCAAATATTAAATCAATTCCAACTCAACTGATTTTTTTAAATCATAAATCAATTCCAACATTCAAATCAAGAATCAAATCTCAAATGATTAAAACCCATGATCAATATCAAATCCAAAATCATTCCTAAGCCTTTTGATTTCATCTTATGGACTTAGCAAATCTCAAATCACTCCAAATTCAAGAATTTTCTAATAACCCTTTATATTCTCATTTATATTCACAAATATAAATAAAATATAAATTCAAATAAAACTAAATTCAAAACTCGAATCAAATCCAACTTAAATCCAACTTATACTCAAGAATTGCCTTGGACAGCCAAATCATTCTTAAATCAATCAAACCTTTGGATTTTCTCTTCAAACAATCACTTCTTCAATCATTATTGACATCATTTTTAAGATGAGCTCTCAACCCATCCATCTTAGATATAAGACTTCTCTTAGAAATAGTTCTTTGGTCTTAATGCTCAGCGATTAGGTGGACACTCACCTAACCTTGACTTAGAAGAGTTAGTTATGGGAGTAGGTCATGCCCTAGGGGTGTTAAGAAAGTTTGCTTACCCTATGGCAGACAAATTCCTCACTTCCACCTTTCAAGTCAAACTCCAAACTCATATCAACTTCAACTCTCAATCAAATCATGAATCATTCCAAATGATTGAAACCATGATTGAAATCCAAATCAAATTCCAAAATCTTTCCTAAGTCACTTTGATTTCCCCTTATGGACTTAGCTAAAATCAATTCAAACTCATGAAATTTTCTCACAATTCATTTATATTCTCATTTATATTCACATATATAAATGAAATATAAATTCAATCAATCACCAAAAATCAAATCCAAAATCCATGTCATAAATATTTTCTAAGTCCTTGATCCTCTCATGGACTAATCAAGTTCAAATCACTTCAAATTCATGAAATTTTCTCATAGCATTTATATTCTTATATTCACATATATAAATGAAATATAAATTCAATAAAACCAACTCCAAAATCAAACTCAAGTTCAACCAAAATCCAACCTAAGCCTTTCAAGTCAAACTTGAACTTAGCCAAATCAATTCAAATCAAGCCAAATGATTTTTCTTATTAACATCAATCCTAATCATGAATCCAAATATAAACAAACCTCAATCTTCAAACCAAAATTAAATTCAAAATTCAAACCAGTCCTCATGTTCACCATTTGAACTTGAAATTGTCAAATGAATTAAAACCCATTTGACTTCAAATCTCTTACAAATGGATTTATAATTCAATCATAAATCCATATGTGAGTTCAATCAAACTCAAATCAAGCTTTGACAAGCCATTTGACTTAGGCTCACTTGACCCAAAGTGACCTAAAGTACTTGAGCATTCTAATCCTACCCAAATTGGATTGAACTAAGCCCAACTAAGCCTCCTTGTGAGCAACATATCATGAGATGATCAATCACTCAAATTGGGTCAAACCAAGTCAAACCTAAGGTTGACTAAGTCAACTGACTAAATGAAATCTAAACTAGCCAAAATCCACATAGGCCATTGAAACCATTGATCAAAACTTATTCATGATCAATGTTTGAACTTGACCAAGTCATCATATGAGCCTAACCTTCTAATTGGCCATTTGAACTTGATCCAACTTGACCTAAAAGTCAAAATATGTCAAAACTTGATCTAAAATTGATTGAAACCAATGGGTCAAATTCATTAAAATGATTATTGAACTTGAAGTCTTATGGCCAACTAGACTAACCTAGCCCAATTGACCTTGAACTAAACTTGACTAAAGGTCATTGAGCCAAACCCAAATATAAAAAATTGATTGAAAACAAAGATACCAATCCATTTCAAATGACTAATGAAACCTAAACCAACCCATGACTTAAATAGGTCAAATGGGTCAAATTTTACCCATTTGACCTAAATAAATGAACCAAAACCAAATAAACCAAATTGAATCAAACAAAGTTGCCAAAATATTTCAAATGGTCATATGAACTTGACCCAACTGGTTTTATTGATCAACTTGACCAAAGTCCCATTTTGGCCTAAATGGGTCAACATGAGCCAAATCACATCAAACCAACTCCAAATTCAATGAAACTTGGCTAACCTATTTCAATCATCAAACATATTCAAACTAAAATCAAGGTCAAATGACCATTTTGCCCCTAGGCCATAGGGTAACCTAAAATCAAAACTATTTGTAATTTGATCAATTCCTTTTCATGGACACTTGGCATCCTCTTAGTGGACCAAATGGTCACTAAGGGACATGGTGCACATAACCCAATGGGTTTGGTCAGCCCAACCAAGGTCAAAATGACCACTTCCTTCAAATTGAGCACATGGAAATCCTTCCTCCACTCAATTAAGCACATGGAGTTCCTTTTCTTCACCAAAGCGAATGCAATGACATCTCTAACAATAACAAACTCAATCATGTCAATTGATCAAAATGGCATCTAATGGCCATCCGATTGCTCAGGGAGATATACTCTCCCCAATTTCATTTTCAATTTCTCTCCATTCAATTGAGCAAGGAAGCCAGAAAAATTTCTAAGTCTCACTTAGAGTTTGAATTTCTCATTTCTCAATTTTCTTAGACTGAAAATAGGGGAGCTCCACTTGAATTCCATCTCATCCAATACTCAAAACCAATCTAATTCCTCCTTCGAGCACCCTCAGAGGATCAAATCAACTACAAGTTTCATTTTCTCCAAGCAAGGGAGGTACTCATGACCAAGAAGAGCACTTGAAGGTGAACTTGGTTAGGAAGAATCTAATTTGCATCAAAACTTCAACAAGGCTTCATCTCCATTACGAAGCTACTTTAAAGGAATCAGTCTTATAGCCTGGGTGAGGTATGCCATTAAAGCAATTTCATCTCCTCTTGGTCCTTTGTGGGAAGTTTCATCCCGAAGTTAGCCATTGGATGTGATCTCCCATGATGATGATATGGGTAAGATTTGAGTTCAATTCAAGCTCAATCGAGCTCGAATCTTGATAAGGAAGGTGGATGGCTCCCCTTTCCCGTAGGAGAACTCAAGGATGAATCATGGGCCATCCATCCGCACATTTTGGATGGCGGCTGATTAAAACATGTTGGATCCATGGTTAATCCTTTAATTCGAGTTTAATCACCTTTTGATCCCTGGATGGATGGAAAGCAAAGCGCCACCACATGGCGCTATGGTGTGACTACTTTGATAACCTCCCATTGCGCATTGGCGCCACAGCGTCGACCCCAAGCGCATGGGATTATTATTGGGATTAATTACCTAATTAATCCAAAACTTCAAATATTCATATAAGTGTAGAAAAATAAAAAAAATATGAAATAAATTGCATATGAAAGATAATTATAAAATTGATTTTGATAGATTTTGAATGTTATTTTTTGAATTTGGGTTTTATTGGGAATGTAATTGCTAATTACCCTATGATTATTCTAAAATTAATCAAACTTCTCATGTGTATTTGGTGGGATGACTTTGCCTCCCTAATTTTCTTGGGATTTATTAGTGGTTTAATTATGATAATTGTTGGATTCTCTAATTACTCTAATGTAATTAAACTAATTAAGTATGTAATTAATGGTTTAATCCCTTGATTGAGTTAATTAAGGTTTGTTTAAGTGAATAGGAGGTTTAAGGAATAATTTTATGATATTTTCCATAAGCTATTTCTTAAAACCCCTCTTTCTTCTTTAATCCAAACTTAATTAAAGATTAATCCACTAATTAGCTACCTAATTAATTTGATAAAATTCTAAAACCTTCTAGAACTTAATTAATCCATCTTTGGTAGATGCTTAGGTGTTCAATATAAGTGGGTTATAGAAATCAAAATAACCCCACATGTGTGGGAAGGGGTTATGAAATTACTTAACTAAACCCTTTAAAATTAATCATTTGTGAGCCAAATGCATTAGGCCTTTTCTTCTTAGGTGCATTGCTGATTTAAATTTCTTGTGGTTTTATGTCATATCATTGGCTCATAATTATTTGATTAAATATGCTAAGGTGGTATAGGTAAGGGTAATTATTACACTTAATACACCTTAACCTAATCAAAATATAAAAAATCATCTAATCACCTAAAAATTAAACAAAATAAACACATGTGGGAATGGGTTAGGACAGCAAACTCTCACATTTCTTAAATTGAAATCAAACTCAAACAAAATTCAAACTCTCTTTAAAACAAATTTGATTTTAAATAATTCTATTCATAAGATTGTCTTTAGGAATTAAGTAGGGTGAATGAATTTACATTGCTTTCATCACTTTATTTATTTCCTAGCATGTTAAATGTATATCATATGAAATTCATGCATTCATATCTTTTAAAATCAAAATTAAAATGAAATATTTCTTTATGTCAAATTGCATGTTTTGGCTAAAGTAAAAAATATGAATGATTATTATCACTATTAAATTCAAAATTATTTTCAAAATATAAATCAAATATCAAAACTAAAAGGTATGCTACTTATACTTTATTTATAAGCTTGCATGTGAATATAAAATGTGTCTTTTGTTTGCTTCCTTTCTTTTTAACATGGATTTTGATTTGCAAAACATATAGTTCTTTTAAAAGAATAACACTTGCTTAAAATATACTCTTATCCTCTTCCATGTTATAACTTAAGAAGGATCTTTACATTTACACATAAATTAAACATTCAAACAAAAAATCAAATAAATATAAACTTTTGCATCTTTTTTTTTTTCATTTTTTCTTATATGTATTTAAGAAAGTGGTATATTAGTCTGGAAACCAGGTTGTGAGGCTTTAAGTAGCCCTAAGTAGGTCTTGTACCTTACACTCTAACAATGGCATTACTCACTTATGCCTTTCATACATACACATGTGCATATGAAAATGGATAAAAGAATAACCCTTTTCTACTTAATGAAAATCATCCATCATAAGCATCCAAATTTTCTTAAGTAATACTTAGCATTCATCATTAATGTGTACTAAACATTCTCATTTTGTATAGATATGCTTAGGATTCATCCATATGCATGTTATATATATGTTGGGAAAGAAATAAAATGGTGTGTGTTTTGTGATATTTCACTTTACTTAATCTTAAAATACCTTTCTTTTGAATAGGTTTGT
This sequence comes from Cymbidium sinense, assembly GCA_021442155.1. NCBI lineage: Eukaryota > Viridiplantae > Streptophyta > Magnoliopsida > Asparagales > Orchidaceae > Cymbidium > Cymbidium sinense. Next base: position 78,160,344 of record CM038231.1, on the reverse strand, counting down.
TTAGGGAAAATCTAAACTTAAGATTAATTAAAACACATAAAGAAAACATTCACTAAACAAAATCAAACATGAATCTACTTTAGAAATTACTTAAGGTAGGGAAGGAAAGAAGTTCTCTTCACTTTTCCCTCTCTTTACAACACTTAGTAATTAATTGTAAGATTCATTCAAACCTAAACAAAGCATCAAATAAAATCAACTCAAATCAACTAAACACTTAAATGAAACCACCCATCTAAGTTGAACATCTTCACACTTGGAAAATCTAAACTTTAAAGCCATAACTAAGCATACCACACAAACCTTTTAAAGCACAAACATTAGACTAAGTCACCACTTCTAGCTTTAGGTTAGGGCGGTGCATGGTTTGATGTTTGCTTTTATTTTATGATGTTTTGTTTTAGTCCTGATGTTAGGGTGAATGTGCGTAGAATGAATGATAGGACGATTTAATCTAATCATTTTTTTCTATAAGGGATTGTGCTTAAGGGGCACTGTAATAAAAATATAACTATTTTTGTTGTGTAGGTGCTTATACCCCTAAGCATAATCCGAGTGGACTTGGTTAGCTGTGTGTGTGGGGTCTTGGTCTTGTATGGTTTGTTTAGCAAATATCTATTTTGCAAGTGTTAGCTAGATTTACTTTTCCTTTTCATGTAATTTTTGCAATTAAGATTTTAGAATGATTGTTATGGGGATTAGGATGAACATTGGTCATAAGATCTCATCTTATGTACCATGTGAAGCCTTTTAGACATCCACATTCATCAAAAGAAGGAACCAAAGAATAAAGAAGAGAAGAAAGAAAAGAAAGAAGAAAAGAAGAAAGAAGAAAGAAGAAAGAAGAAATGAAGAATGAAGACCCCTATAACATGAATTTCCTTACTTGATTGTAAATTAATTCATTTGTAATCCGGGTTGTATAAGGGTAGAGCTTACCAATTTATTTTGGGTTGGTCTTGTGGTGCCACACTTATTTTATTCTTTGTGTTAACTTTATAAAATGTTTGATGTTTTGTTTAGCTCTTGCATTAAGATTGCATCCTTTTTCTAGTTTCTTCCTTGCTTGATGTATGACCTGGATGAAGATTAGGCTCTTAGAAAAAAATAAATATTCTAACAAATTAATCAACTCAAAATAAATAAATAACTCATAACCTCACATAAAGCTTAGGTTAAAATCAAAATAAAAGAATTAGTAACCCTTTAGCTTGATGAGTATTACTACTCTCACATCATGCATAAAAGTATATTATTTCACTCTTGAATTGGAGGGCTTTCACTTTTGCTAGAGAACTTGGCTTAACCTGTGAGAGCCATGGTGGAAACACACCTCCTTATCTTGCTGATTTTGGCCCATAATCTAATTTCTCATGCATTAGGCATAAAAAAATTCTATAGCTTGAGTCAAGTGATTATCCAAAAATGATAATAAAATGTAATACAATTTGTACTAGATTTAGGTCATTTGTCATGCCCTTACATGATTTAGTCTCTTAGGGAGTGAGTTTAAGGACTTAGTCTCTTTCTAAATGAATAACAACCTTACTTTCTTGCATAAACATAAGACTTGCCTACATGAATTTAAAATTGCAGGAGGAGTTAGTTGGTAGCCACTCCAAGGTAGTTGTAAGTCCAACAGTCGAGTGGTTTATCCTCTCTTGTGGAGGTAACCCAAATACACATTTTCTCCTTAGATTTAGGTTGTGCCTTTGGCCCTCGCCAAACCTTCCTAAATTTAGGTTCTGAGATTGCTTCTCCCCTTTGTGGGCCCTAAGAATAAATCCTCACCTCTTAGACATTTCCATAACCTTGTGTTATGGAATTATAAAACTATATTTCTAATAAAAATTCAACTCAAACAAATTAATTCAATTTCAAAAATATAAAGCCCAACCATGGGATAGTTTGGGATGCTTACTAGGCTTCCCAGTATCTTAAGCATCCAATTGAAATTAAAGCTTGCAATATATTTCAAATGATCAACCAAGCCTAAACCAACCCATGACCTAACCCAATTGGGTCAAATGGGTCAAATTGGTCAACTTGACCCATTTGACCTAAAAGAACCTAAATGAACCTAAATTAACCAAAACCAAATATAAATCAAATTGAACCAAACCAATGATACCCATAGGCTCAAAATGATCATTTGAACTTGACCTAACCCATGGTTTGACCCAATTTGACCAAATGGTCAACCTAACCCAATTTGACCCAACTTGACCTAAATGGGTCAAATTGAATCAATTCAAACCAAATGAACTCCAAATCACTTGAAATTTGGCCCAACCTATTTTTGAGTCATTTCAAATCTATCCAAATAAAAATCAAGGCCAAATTACCTTTTTACCACTAGGTCAAAGGGTATTCTATGACCAAATTCACTTGGAATTTGGTCATTTCTTCCTCAAGGCCACTTGACATCCTCCTAGTGGTCCGCATGGACACCAAGGAGGGCAGTGCATCTCCCAATGAGCTTGGGCATGACCCAACCAAATTGACCCCTCTAATAGGAATTAAACACTTGGATCACCCCATGCACTCACTAGCACATGGGCACTCACTCTCTCCTTCCCTCCCTAAAATGAATCACATGGGATGCTAAGCATAAGCGATCAACCAATCTCAGTAATTGATAAAAAAAAATGGTAGCTCTACTCTTCACCATTCGATCTAAGGAGGAGATATACCCTCATTCCCACTCAAATGAAGCACTCAATTTGACTGAGCTCTAGGAATCGAAACCAAGCATCCCTAAGCTTCCCTAAGCCATTTCCAAGCTCCCTTGAATTCTCCTTCTCGATTTTGCTCAAAGTTAAAATAGGGGAGGTCCATCCCATTTCCAACTCATCCAATTCTCCATCAAAACCAAATTAAACTTGCAAGAACCATCAAGGGACTTCGTCGAGCTCAATCAAGTTATTTCCCAAGTCATCAAGCCACAGGAAGGAGGAATTTATCGGGTAGATCCATTGAAGGGGAGCTTGGTCAACTGAGCCATCTACTTCAAATCAAGATCCAATACCTTCAATAGGGCTTCATCTCAACTAGACAAAGCTACCTCTTCCGTTGGAAGCACCGGTGATAGCCTCCGATGTGGTATTGCTCAAAATCAATCTTAGGAAAAAATTTGCTTGGTCCTTTATGAAGGAAATTGTAATCCCTTGAGATCTTGGTCGTTGGATACATTGTTTGTGCTTCCTTGAAGGTGTGGGGTGAGTTTGAACTCCATCCAAGCTCGGGTGAGAGGAGCTCAAATCGACGATTGATAAAGCGTTCGTCTCTCACAGAAAAGATAAATAACACCGTCGTTATGTGATTAGAATGGATGGTTGTGATTAAATCATGATAGATCTCTCTTTAATTAAAGCCTAAATTGCAGGATTTGATTAAAATTGGTTGATGTTTTGTTTAAAATTGTGCAAAATAACTAGCATGCCTTTTCATAGTTTCTTCATGAATAATGATTTAATGTGTGGCCTGGATTTGATTAGGCTCTTAGGAAAATTTAATTTTTCTATCCTATAACTCATAACTAAAGTTTTAAATAATTCATAACTCACATAAAGCCTAGGAATTAAATCAAGATAATTAAAGATTTAGCAACCCTTTAGTTGAATATTGTATGTTTAACATCATGCATTCATATTGCTTCACTCTTGTTAAGAGGGTTTCCATCACTTACGATAGGGGAAGACTTGACCTTTGAGGGTCTCCTCTGTAGTGGAAAACACCTCTTTCTCTCTGAATTTAGCCCATAATCTCATTTCATCATGCATTTACATATAAAAATCCTATGGACTTTGTTAAAATGAAGTGTCAAATCAAATAAAAATTGAGATTTATATTAGACTAAGTCATTGCTCATACCATTCATGCTCTAGTCTCTTAGGGAGTCAAATTAAGGACTTTAGTTCCTTTCTTAATAATAATAACTCAACTATCTTGCAAAATCATATGACTTTTACTACATTGATTTTAAAGTGTTGGAGGAGTTAGCTGGCTATCACTTCAGGCAATTATAAGTCCAACAATCGGGTAGTTTATCCTCTTTTATGGAGGTAATCCTTATACTCATTTTTGCTTAGATTTAGGTCATGCTTTAGCTCTTGCTAAAGCTCCCCAGATTTAGGATCCGAGGTGGCTATTTCATTCTACAAGCATAAATCCACCTCTTAGGAATTTTCACAATCTTGTATTGTGGGATTATAAGTCATAACTTTCTAATAAAATTTTAACTCAAATAAATCTCCTCAATTTCAAATATATAAAACCTAACTATATGGTAGATTGAAATTCTCACTAGGTTTTAGTATCATGAGTATTTCCTACTCATCTCCTTTGGCTTCAATAATAAGTCTCTCTTTTGATCTATCCCATTTCATTTTCTAATATAGCTAATTTATTGATAGTCTTATCTTTAAAATCTTTGGAGATAATAATTATCTAATTTAATCAGTATTCTAAAAAATTCACCTTCCTTAGGATATAATTAACTATGGGGGCTTGCCCACATAGGGAACTTTTGAACCCGGTTGAATATAAACCCTACTTTATTCATCCATGTATAGAAGGGGGAAAATCTCTAATATATTTGAAGACCCATCATACCTTAGGAGTCCTTATTAGGTGATTAGGTCCATTGAAGGGTGATGTCTCTATCTTTCAGGATAGTACATCATACCTCAATGTCGTACTCGATTACTTCAATAAGTACACTCTCAGATCTATGTGGTGTCCCCCATATACATTCAAAAATAAACACCACAGAGCCTAATCAGATACAGGTCACACATTAAATCATCATTCATAAAGAAACTAGAAAAAGGCATCATGTTTCTATTGCACAATTTAAACATAATATCAAGAATTTTATAAATCTAATGCAAAAGAATAAAAGGTCGGTGCAATCGGGTATCACCGTTCACCCCGAAAAGAAGAAATGGGTAGCCGAGCTCTACCCATATATAACCCGAAATATGAGAAAATAGTTACATTTTATAATTGAATAAATGCTATGGGGGTCTTCTTATTTTCATTCTTCATATCTCCTTCATTTCTTCATTTGAATGTGCTTGCTTCAAAGGTATCATAGGGTCTCCCATATGACAAATCTAGCCATTGCTCATCCTAATCCCCCATAACACTAATCCTAATTCCTAAAGCAAAATTACATTAAAAATAGGAAGAGCAAATCTAACTACACCTGCAAAATAAGTGTTAGCTAAACACACCATGCAACTGAAGTACTTATATGAATAATTTGGACTTAGCACCCTGCACATGGGTAACTAAGCCCATCTATCTTAACTTGGATTATACTTAGGGGGTTTAGGCAACCTACAAAGAGAGCATTTATATTTAATTTAAGCGTCCCTTAAGCATAATTATCTGTAGAAAAATGATTAGGCTATTCACTAACATCCACATGAAACATACACCCTAACATCCATTCGAGTAATACATCATAAAACCAAACATACATCACTTAATGCCACCCTAACATTAAGGTAGAAGTGGTGACTTAATCTAATCATTAAGGGTTGCTTAGGTGTGGATGAATTGATTTTTTTAATTTTAATTTTATTAAGCCTTTAATTAATTGATTAAACACTTTGGTTATATTTTAATTTGAATGATGAAATTAACTTAGGGGAAAGGATCAAGGCAAGGACCCAATCTAATCCCTAAATCATTTTAAATATTTAATTAAAATTTGATTTCCTATCTTGATGATTAATCACTTAATTAATCATTCCTTTAACCATTAATTAATTTGATTTTTAAAGGTAAAGAAAACTTAGGAAATGAATTAGGAAAACTATCCCCAATCATATCCCCTAAGTTATCTTACTATTCAAGAGAGGTAATTAGGTTTAAATGATTAATCAAACTATTGTTCATTCATTAATTATGATTAATTAGATTAAGAGAGTGATTAGAGCTTAATCAAGTGATTTTCTTAATTAAGCAATCAATAAAATCCCAAAAAAATTAGGGAGGAAAAGGTTATACCCCTAATTATCCATAAATAATTTGGGATTAATTGAGTATCTAATTAAGGTGTAATTAAGTTAATTAGATTTTTGATTAAACTTTAATTAAGCCAAAATCACTATTTAAAATTAATTAATAATAATTTCCTAGATTCTACTCTGAAATATCTTCAAAATCATCCTAAGTTATGATTTTAGGAAGTTCAGGATTTAAAATTAATTAATTAGCCGTAATTAAAGCCTTCATCCAATTGGGCCATGGCGGCATGTCACTTTCCGTGGCATGAAAGGATTGGCTATTTAAGTAGTCACATCCGCACGTTGACTCAGCCGACGGTGGACGCGCTTTCTCTGCGGACTGTTCAATCTAAGATCGGACTGCCACGATTCGATCCGCTGGTTAAGGGAGAAAACAACGGGAATCTATCATGATCTAATCACAGCCATCCGCTCCAATCACGTAGAACGGATGGTGTATGATCTTCCTTCTTCGCGAGCGATGAAAGATGAGCACCATCCGTCTTTCCCCATTCGATTCGAGCTCACCCGAGCATGGATTGGGATCAAACCGATTCCATACCTTCGGAAGGAGGGGGGATACACATCCAACAGTCAAATTCACATCGGATTTGAATTTACTTTACAAAAGATCAACCCATTTTTGCATACAAGGCTCGGTTTGCAAAATTACCTCACCGAAGCTAATGTCCAGCAGTGGGTCATCGGAGGTAGCTTCCCCTAGCTGAGGCGAGGCCCTGTTGAAGAAGTCCAGGTTTGATTTGGTGTGGAATGCTCTGTGGGCCAAGCTCCCCTCCTTTGGCATTCGGCCTTGATCGAACTCACTCCTCTCGTGGCTTGGAAGCTTGGGAATTGGTTCATTTGTGCTCGACTAGGTATGGTGATGGTGTGGCTAAGAGGTATTTGGGCTTGATTGCGAAACGAGGGAGAATGGATCGAGATTGCCCTCACCTATTTCGGCCTTCCATGGGAATGGGAAATCCAGATTTTGGAGCTCTCGAGAAGGTTTGGAATCACTCTCTGAGGTTTCAAAAATGCTTCCTAGACTCAAAGCTTTCGAATGCCTTCGAAATCTTGCTCGACAATTCACAGGAAAGGACGGACGGCCGCGTGCACACATTTTGCGCTGAATTGCCGTCGTTCGGCCACCGGACTTGTCTCCATCAAGTCAAGGTGGTGCGACAGGGATGGGAGAAGTGAGGAGAGGCTTCCATGGATCCATTGTGAAAGGTTTGCAAAGCTTGGATCCAATGGGTGTTTGGTTTGGGTTGGAGGTGAGTCAACTCACCTCGTAAAGGTCCTTGGCCAACCTAGAGTGGGTTAGGTTGGCTAGGTGGGTCAGCAGAAGGTTCTATGGAGTCTTGGGGTCCATTGATTTTGAAGTTTAAATCCCATGGTTTGATGGCTAATCCCCTTGATGGGGCCCACTTGGCTTTTGGCGAGCTCTTTGGCTGACCTAGGGTGAGTTTAAGCTGAGTTAGATCAGCCCACAAGATTCTACAAGTTGGATTTGAGTGGTTTGGCTTGAATTTGTCAAATGTGTTTCATTTGGGCTAGGTTGGGTTGGGTTGACTAATTGGTCAAATTGGGTCAAACCAAGGCTTGAGTTAGGTTTATATGATGATTTGTGATATTTTAGTTCAATTAATTTGGATTGGTTTAGTCTAGGTTTGGATTTGACTCATTTGGGTTGACCTTCTAGGATGTATATTATACTTTTCTTCACATTTAAAACTTCATAAAGTTTGTAAAACTAGTTCAAAGAAAGGTTAAAAAAAATAAAAATAAATAAATATATTTTTTTTTATTTTCGAATCATGGTGTCTAAATTTGATTTTGCATATGCTATAAAATTTTTTATGTTAAATTTAAGTCATATCTCATTAAAAGGTGAAAAGTTATTAATTATTTACGACACCTTTTGCTTTTACCAAAGTCAATGCTCACCTTCTTAGTTATTGATCCTCTCCTGAATAAAAAGAATGGTAAATCAAATCAATAATAATATTTTGATGAAATCTCTAATACCCGTGGCTCATCCTACTTCCATCATGGAAGTCATTATTTACAGTTTATCTCTATTATATTATATCAATATCTTCTTTAATTATAAAAAGTCATCATTTATAATAAGTGATTCATACTAGTAAAATTATCTCAACTTGATTAAATTCCATAATAAGCTAAACTCAACTGTGTATAGCTGGATTTTCATATAATACTCGAACGATTAATAATCTCTTTATCATCACAAATATTTCAACAACCAGTATTTTTATGCTAAGTAACATCGTTTGCAGGGAATCTTTGTTAAATTTACAAGTGTGACATTATCATTATGTAATATTATTATTTTATGATTATTCATTTATTATAACCAATCATAACAAAGTTTGAAGGATTTCAAGCATCTCTTCAGCCACTTTGATATCACTGACGATGGCAAAATTTCTCAGTCTGAGCTTCAGCTTCTTATGAGAACCATTATATTCATACATACAACCAAAGTACTAATTTTCATTAACTAGTAGACATTTTCACAGCAAATTTAGGCCATTTGATTAATATGAATGTTCCATAATTTATAATTTTTGTGAAAGCACAAGTAACATATCAATCAAACAAATTCTGAAAAAAATATATATAAACCCAACAAATAAAAGAATTAGAGCTTCATCATGGCTCTGAACTCATCAAAACAAACCACGCCATCTCCATTCAAATCAAAGCTGGAAATCATGGAGTGACACTGTTCGATTGGCCTCAAAGAACCCAAGCGGCTAAGCATTCTCTTCAAGCTCCTATCTGTAATATAGCCCTTCCCATCCATCTCATACAACTTGAAGGCCTCCTTCACTAAATTTTCTTCCTTATAACTCTTTTCTTCCTCGCCAGTATCCATTTCTGCCAATCTCATGAAGTCTTCCATGTCAAGCAGACCATCCTCATCTGAGTCGGCATATTGCAGCAAGGCCTCTTCTTCCTCGGAGCAGAGCTCTTCTCCAATGGTGCTCATAAAAAGCTGAAGCTCCGACAGAGAAATTTTTCCATCGCCATTCATATCAAAGTGGCTGAAGAGGCGCTCCATTTCCTTCTGCCCGTTTGCAGAGGAAATAGAAGTCATATTCATGCCTGCCATTATGTCTTTGTAGAACTCGAAGTGATGCAGAAACAAGAAGAACATGAAAGCTGAGAATGTTAATTTACTCTCAAGTATGTATGAATCTGATTTAGTTAATTTGTATATGCATAATGTATATATATAGTTATAAGTAGTAGAACATTTTAATGTTTCAGGAATTCGTGTAATTGATTATATATTATAAAAATGCTGCCTTTTATTGAACTTTGGTAACTCAGAAGAAGTTCTGATGGTCAGGTTTTGTGTACTGGTAGTTGAAACTGTCAGTAGAGAAATGCTTCGATTTATCTCTCAGGTTTTGTATAGTAATATCACTTCTTACAAGTAAAATAATTTTTTTTGAATTAATTGTGCTTCAATACAATTCATAGGAGGGTGGTCACCAACGTATCAAAATAAAGTAGATAATATGATAATGCTGTTTAAGTTAAATCTGTCTGAACATGTATTTTATTAGGGTGAGCTGCTGAATAAAGCTATTTAAATGAAGACCCAAATCCATATTATATCAGTTGCTAGTGATTTCTCCTCTGTGTGAAGACTGAAGACCCAAATGTAACTTTTCCTTCCTCCTACCAAACGGCATGATAAGAGTGAACATGCGTTACTTAAAAAACTCATTAAACCATTAAAATAATGTATTGAAGAGTCTCTGTAGATGATTTAGTATAATATTTACGAAAAAATATATCAGATTATTAATTTACTCTATAAATCATTACCAATGTAGTAATTCTTACGATTCAAACTGGAGGCTTGAAATTATCATATAAGGTCGGAAGGTGTAATGATGTTTTAAATTTTAATTTCTTTCACAAATTAATACTTATCATATAAATCAAAAGAGCTACTCTTCAGTGTAATATAAATTAACTTAAAATAGTTAAAATAAGTTAAATCTTTTTTTGTATTGACCACATCTTTGATATACATTTTTTCTTATAGAGTTGATACTAATACAAAGTTTAAACATAAAAATGTTGACTTAAAACAATTATAGGTCATCAACCTGCCAGCGAATACTTATATTTCTAAATTATAGTAATATAAAGAAAAAATAAACCAAATGCATAATATTCAAATATAATGAATCAATATAAAATAATTGGTTTATATTTAATTATGAAATATTAAGAATGTTTAACACATTATATTGTATAGTACAATATCTTACAACAAACATATATATATATATATATATATATATATATATATATATATATATATATATATATATATATATTTATAAAAATTTATCATCAAAATTTTACCATAACTTATTAAATATATCCAATATAAATCATCTCATACTATTCTCAATCCATAAAGTTAAACATTGCTACATAAGAGTTGAATAATCATAGTGTGGTGCTTTTATTTCTCAAACTTTGGGATTTTGAAAAATAAAATGTGGGTATATTATTGGAACACCACATAGATCCGCAGATGTACTCATTAGGGTGATCGGGTGCGACATTGAGGAATGATGTACTATCTCGAGAGACAGAAGTCAACATCCTACAATGGACCTAATCACTTAATGAGGAATCCTAAGGACAATGGGTCTTCGAATGTACAGAGATCTTTCCCTTTACATGAAAAAGTAAAGTAGGGTTTATAAAGTTTGTTAAGTTCCCTATGGAGGCAAGCCCCATAGTTAATTACATCTTAAGGAATGAGATTCCTTAAGAATACTCTCGATTAAGGTAAATGATCATTATCTCCAAAAATTTCAAAGATAGGACTATCAACAAATTAGTTATTTTAGAAAAATCAAGTGGGATTGATTAATAGGAGGGGTATTATGAAGGAGATGAGTAGGGGTGCTCATGATACTAGGAAACCTAGTGAGCATCCCAAACTATCTATGGTTAGGGCTTTATATTTTTGAATTTGAGAAAAATTATATGTTTGAGTTGAATTTTTTTTGAAATCTAGGGCTTACAATTTCATAATACAAGATCATGGAAATGCCTAAGAGGTGAGGATTTATGCTTGTAGCCTGCAAAGAAAATAGCAACCTCAGATCATAAATCTAGGGAGCTTTGGTGAGGGCCAAGGCACGACCTAAATCTAAGGCAAAAATGGGTATATAGTTTATCTCCACAAGAGAGGATAAATCACCCCTAGACTTACAATCAGGGGTGGTATAACTCCTCCTACGATTTTAAATACATGCATGCAAGTCTTATGCTTTGCAAGACGGATAAGCTATTATTTGTTTAGAAAGGAGACTAAGTCCTTAAACTCACTCCTTAAGAGACTAGATCATGAAGGGCATGAATAAATGACTTAATCTAATGCAATTTTTGTTAAGTTTTATTTTTACTTTTGGACATTTCTATTTGAGGTTATGAGATTTCATAAGCCTAATGCAGAGAAGATTGATTATGAGCCAAAATCAGAAGAAGGTGTGTTTCCACCATGGCTCTCAAAGGTCAAGCCATTTTCTCGGCAAAGGTGGAAGCCCTCCAAGAAGAGTGAAGAAATATGTTTTATATGTGTGAGACATACAATATCCTAAATTGTTGCTAAATATTTTATTATCTTGATTTATGTCCTAGGCTTTTAGGTTATGAATTATTTAATTTAATTTTGAGTTGATTAATTAGATAGAAAATTATTTTTCCTTAAGAGTCTAATCACATCGGGCCATTCAACAACCATCAAGAAATTAAGAAACTAGAAAATCATGTCATTTTAAATAAATAAATATCAAATAATTTTATAAAGCTAATGTAAAAGAATAAGAGGTCAATGTGGTGGGATACCACTACACAAGAAAAGGAAAGTGGGTAGGCGAGCTCCTTATACAACTTGGATTACAAATGAATAATTATAATTAAAAGAATTCATGTTATGGGGTCTTTATTCTTCATTTCTTCATCTCTTCATTTCTTCATTTCTTCATTTTTTATTGTGCTTTTTTTTTCTTTTGATTTGATTTGGAATGTGGCTTGCTCCAAGGCTTCACATGGTACATAAGACATGGTCTTATGATCAATGTTCATCTTAATTCCCTCATAACATTCATTCCAAATTTCAATTGCAAAATTTACATTTATATGGGAAAGATAAATCTAACTACACCTGTAAAATAGAGTTTAGCTAAACATACCACACAACCCAAGCAATTATATGAATAATTTAGACTTAGCACCCCACACATGGGTAACCAAGTCCACCTGTCCTAGTTTGGATCATGCTTAGGGGTATAAGCAACCTGCACAACAAAAATATTTATATTTTTATTACAGCATCCCTTAAGCACAATCCTCTGTAGAAGATATGATTAGACTAAGATCGTCCTATCATCCAGTCTACACACATGCACCCTAACATCCAGTCTAAAAATATTATATCACAAAATAAAATCAGGCATCAAACCTTGCACCACCCTAACATAGAGCTATAAATGGTGACTTAGCCTAATGTGTGTGCCATTTAAGGCTTGTGTGGCTTGTCTTAGCTAGACTTTAAGGTTAGAATTTTCTAAGTGTGAAGGATTCAACTCAAAGGGTGGTTTCATTTTAAGTGATTTAGTTGATTTGTCAATTTTATTTGATGATTTGATTTGGTTTGAATGAACGTACATTAAGTTACTAAATATTGTAAAGAGAAGAAAATAGAAGAGAACTTCTCTTTCATCACTACCTTAAGTAATTGCTAAGGTAGATTCATTAATGATCTTTCTTTAGTGATTATTTTATTATGTGTTTTTATTAACCCTAAGTTTAGATTTACTCTAAATAGCCCTATTCAATAAGAAATGCATCTTAGGATTAATTAGGGTGAATTACTATCACATAACACACAACCATTTATTTCTTTCCACCATGTATACCATGCACATGAATAATCCCAAGCATATCTATACATGCAATGCAAATTTTAGCACACCTTGATGATGAATTCTAAGAGATATGATTTAGAAATTTGGACATTCCATGAATGCATGACTTTATTATGTAGAAAAGAGGGATTCTTTATCCATTAGCTAAATGAACATCCATATGTATGAAAGACATAAGTGAGTACAACGCCATTATTTTCTACACCAGGGGTGTAAGGTACAAGACCTACTTAGGGCTACATAAAGTCTCGCAACTCCAGGATGTTCAGACTAATACATTACTTTTCTTAAATACGTGAAGATTAACAAAAAAACAAATAGATGAAAATTCATGCAAAAGAATTTTGTTTGATTAGGTTTTATAATTTACATGTGTAAATGTGAGGATCCTTCTTAAGTAATAACATAGGAGGGCATAGAAATAGATTTAAGCAAGTTTTTTTTCTTTTGAAATGAACTATACAGTTAGGAAATGTAAAAAGGAGATTTTTAATTTTTTTTAATTTGAACTAAAGACAATCCTATGATTTGATTTGACTTAGGAAATGAACTAAAGACAATCCTATCAAATAAGATCATTTAAAGTGAATCAAAATTCTTTAAGGAGATTTTTAATTTTTAATTTGATTTCACTTAGGAAATGTAAAAAGGTCTTAACCCATTTCCTCCATGTTTGAATTAGTTTAGTTTAATTTTAGAACAATTAGGTTGATTGCATATTTTATTTAGGTTAAGGTGTGAATTAAATTCATTAATTATTCCTTTTACCACTTTAATTAATCAAATAATTATGAGCCAACATATGATATGAAACCACATGGAATTTAAATCAGTAATGCACCTAAGAAATAAAGGGGCCTAATGCAATTGGCTCATAATTATTGATTAATTAAGCTAAGGGTTTAATTAAGTACTTTTATAACCTTCCTCACATGTAGTTTGATTATAATTTTCTTTAAAGCCTTTTAGGTTATTGAACACCTAAGAATCTACCCAAGATTAAGTTGATTAAGTTCTGGAATAATTTGGTTTTGAGTTTAGTTAATTAAGTCATTTAATGAAGTGATTAAATCATTAATCAATTTACAAATTAATTAAGTCTTTATCCAAGTGAAATAGACTTAGGGGAAAAGATTGGAAAAGAAATCTAATCTCATTCCCTAAGTCAATTCACTATTTCAAGATGATTACCAAGCTTAATTAATGAATTTATTACTATTTAATAGGTTAATTAATCATTTAATTAATTAGAAATTGGAGATGAAATAAGCAATTCTCTAATTAATCCAATAATAAATTCCAAGAAAATCATGAGGGGTCATCCACTAATTAACCCTGGGAAGTTTGGAATAAATTGCTGAAGTTATTAAGGAGTAATTAGGCTAATTATATTTCTAATAAAACTCAAATTGAGTGAAAGTCACTGTCCAAAATTAATTGATTTTAATTTTATATTTTTGCTCACTAAATTATCTTTAAATTAAAGTTGAGTTTGTATTTTTTGGATTTTTCTATAGTTAGTTATGAATTTTGGAAGTTCCATGATTAAAATCAGATTAATTAAGCTAATTAAACCCCTAATCCCATCGGGCCACGTGGCGGCTGACGTGGCACACTTCCCCTGTGGCGCGCTTCCCACGTGGCATGATGGGATAGGTTATTTAAGTTGTCACATGCTACATGCGTCGGTGGTGTGACGCTTCCTCCACGATGTCCGATCTAAGATTAGATGGCCAGGATTAATCTCACAGTTTAGGCTTAAATCAGAGGGGCTAACACATGATCTAATCACAATCATCCGTTCCAATCACACGGAACAGACGGTGTGTGATTTATCTCCTCCCGAGTGGCGAGAGACGGATGTCATCCATTGATCGTCGCTTGATCCGAGCTCACCTGAGCTCAGATGGAGTTCAAACTCACCCCACACCTTCGAAGGAGCACAAGCAAGAGATCCAATGATTAAGATCCAATGGGATTATAATTCCCTTCATAAAGTACCAAGCATTTTTTATTTTAGGATCAATTTTGAGCAATACCTCGAAGTTTCACACATTTTAACTAACTTTTGAAATCATAAAATCTTGATTTTCTTACAAAGCCCAGTCAGAGCTATACGATGTTGATTGGGCCATGCGGTTCCACATGGCGAAGCTTGATTGGGCCATGTGATCGACGACATTTGAAGGTAAAACGGTTTTCTCTCGGGTCGCCATGGTCGAATAGTCCAGATTGAATCGCGTGATCTAAGGAATGTAATCTGCTGGAATCCCCTTCTAATCATAGTCATCCATCCCTATTAACAGGGGTTCGGATGGCCGTAGTGCATCTTCTTTCCAACAGACGAAAGTGGCATCCAAAATGTGAGACCATTGGACAAACGAGAAAATCGAACACCAAGGGTCTATTTTGGGCTCGATTTTGAGGCAATTCATGTCGAAAAACTCCTATTTTTGCATTGGGATTGCGTAAAATGAAAGGTGCAAGGGATATCTAATGGAAATTCCTAAAATTGTGCAAACATTGCCATAAATATGAGATCCTACGGCCAACTATAGGATTTGAAAATTACCTCACCGGGGATGATTTCCGGCAGCAGAGTTGATTCAAACATGCTCTTGGATGCGAGATGAAGCTTTGGAATGAATCCAGACTCTTGACTTGCCTTGGAATGTCGTAATCACAAACCTCCACAAGAATCCACTCAGATTGGGTCATTTTCACATCAAAAAGAAGTGGATAGGGTTTTTTTTTCTTAGAGGAGTTCCTGGAGCTTCTCGAATGTAGAATTTGATCTCTTTGGTGCCTCTTTTCCTCCCTTCTTAATGGTGGTCGAAAATCACCATCAATGGTGATGGGAGGTGGATGGGTGGCCATGGGGGTTTAGAGACTTTGGATTTTAGCTTCCAAAGTCTCCTCTTGTATTGTGTCATTCAAAATAAGAGATGGGGAGGACTCGATGAGGGGATTTTTTACAAGATTTGGTTTTCTCCCTCACTCACTCACTCACTCACTTACTCTCTCTCTCTCTCTCTCTCTCTCTCTCTCTCGATTTCACCCAGCTATAGAAGTAGAATTTCAACTTCTTACATGATGATTTGAGTGTTATTATTCCATTTGGGCTTGATTTGGGATTAGGTCAACTTATGTTGACCCAAATGAGTTGGGTTGGGTTCAAGCAACCAGATTTGATTCATTGGCTTTGGATTTACATTAATCATGTTTGATTGATCATTTATGATAGTTTTGATTGATTACTTTTGTTTAATTTAGATTAATTTTGAATTTGACCCAAGTTTGACTAAAGTTTGACCAACTTTGACCAAAATTGTTTAAGTTTATTTATGTGATTCAATTTTTTATTTTATGTTTAGATTGTGTTTCAATTATTTTTTATGGATTATTTGGAATCTTTTTGGTCAATTATTTGATTTAATTTGGCTTACATAGGTTAATTGGATTAATTTCATTAAGTGATCAAATTGATTTGGTTTAATCTATTGATTGTGATCAATCAAGGATGATCAACATTCATCATAGAAGAGTTTGGATTGGTTGGTTCACTCCAATTTGGCTTGGATTGAAGGTTGTCTCAAATGGGTCCTTTAGGTCACTTTGGGTCAAGTGAACTTAATGGGTCAAATGAATTGGTTTTGGGTTGAATTGATTTTAGTTGAGTTTAGATATTGGTTTGGGATTGGTTTATAGGTTTGGTTGCAATTGATTTGAGTTTAATTGAGTTTTGGCTAAGGAGGTAGGTATGAACTTATTTAGGTCATAAGATGGGTAAGTCACCTTGGATCCTAAGGCTTAGCCTAATCCTATGGCAAACCCTCCTAAAGTCTCTAGGTTCAGGTTAAGTGTTCACTTAGCCAGTAGAAGTTTCCAATGACTAAGAAGTTCTTAGTGTTTAGAAGTCTCCTATACCTATGATAGAAAGATTGAATTCCCACTCCAAAAGTGAGGTCAATAGTGACCTAGCCCTCAGAGCTTGTGTTGGGTCAATGGCAAAGAGTCATCAGTCCTATGCTTTGCACATAACAGACATGTTGATGACATAACTCCCTTAGTTCAGCCTTTGGCTTTGTATGAACTGTGGGATGACTTCCTCGATCTTTTGCTTTATGCTTGGTTGGACTTGCTGAAGAAGAGTTTTCTTCGGTCTTTGCTTTTTACTTAACAGACTTATTGAAGGAGAGTTTTCTTCAATCTTTGCTTTCTATTTAACAGAATTATTGAAGGAGTTGAGATTTCACATTTGATATTGATACCAACTCAACTTAGTGCCTTCTTGAGTGAGAATATTTTTTGTTGGATTTCAAAAAATGACCTTACGACCATTAGGGATGATCTCCCAGTCTGAGCCACTTAAACTCACCAAGTTAGAGGGATTTGGATATTTAGATGCTCTTGTCTTTGAACTAATGAAGTAGGAGGATCCCTTACTGATGCCTTTGTGCATGTTGAGTAAGCAGACTTGTCAGTGACTCGACCATATTTGGGTGTGTTAAGTCTGACTTTATGCAACCAGTTGAGTCTTGGACTTGAGCAATTGATAGAGGATTTTATCATTAGGCTAATTAGATGAGGGATCTCTTACTGCAACCTTTGGGGTGTGTTGAGTAAGCAGACCTATCAGTGACTCGACCATATTTTGGCTTGTTGAGTCCGACCTTATGCACCAACTCGAGCCCTATATTTGATGTATGGAGTGATGGTGTACTTCCAACTTGATTTGTTAAAATTTGCAGACTTGAAAACTTCTCTTTTAGTTCATAAGACTTTGATACTTGAGAACTTTGAATACATAATTTGAACATGTATATGGGGATCTCTACCTTAGGCACGATGTCAATCCAAATACAAAAGCAGACCCCCTATCTTATAGGGGAAAGCCTAACATTTTGTTATATAATTTTAAAAAATGCCCCTATCTGATAGGGAATGTTTGTTTCATTTCAGAAATGTATTTTTGTATTACAAGAGAATTTCTAAGAAAAACTTACACATATAATGACGATGAGAAATAATTAGTATTCTCAGCACTCTGACTAATTCTTCTTCTTAGAAAGTTTGAGAACGCATCGTATGATCGAATGCATTCTTGTGATTATATTTTTATGAGTAATGCTTTTTCAAATATTGACCATTGATTAGCGGCATTGATCTTTCACCTTTGAAATCAATGAGCTAGTAGGCTCCTCCCTGATATACTTTTTCAATAACGATTGGCCCTTTTCAATTAGGCTCAAATTTATTGCTTATTTTATAATGAGGATTAATCGATCTTCTCAGCACTAGGACCGATTCCCCTTCTTGAAAGGTTCGAGAAAGAATCATATGATCTAATGCTTTGGACATCGTCGCTCAGTAGACTTCTAAATTTTGCTAAGCTTGGAGCCTAACTTCATCAAGCGCATCAAGCTTTTTTATTTGTAGATGGATATTCTCATCTTGAGTGAGATTGAGTTGAATGGCTACTTGAAGTGAATGTAGTTCACTTAATGTGGAAAAGCGCTTGACTCAAATACTAGCACATAAGGAGTGGATGTTGTGGGAGTACAGTCCAAATGTCATGTCATTGTCTTCCTTTAAGGCAGTTTAACTTTGAGGCTTTGGCCTCCAAATTTTCTTCCCTTTTTATCGGGGACCTTTCGATGGAGGATTCTTGGACTTGTGGTCCAAGTGTCACACCTCAATACTCACCGTGTGGGACTTGAATTGGTTGACATTTTTTTCATGGTTGTAGGAGGAGATCTCCTTGGAGGAGCAACTCTAGCCTCCCTGATGATAAAAATTTGATATTTTCTTTTCATTAGTCATTTCTCCTTAGAAACTTTAAGAACCTGATGCACTCTTGTATATACAAGTTTGAGTTTCCTCATGGGAGAAATTGGAACCTGACATTATCGAGTTCAAAAGGACTATTTGATTTGACCAGTAGAGCTCTTTCATTTTATTGATCTTATGTTGTCAAACCAATTATGAGTTAGAAAACTCACTTCTAGTTCCATAGTTGGTTGTATAATTTTTCTCTTGAATAATGAATGTTGAGCATGCAGTTCAGCATTTCTTTTTCTCCATTGTCTCTTGGTTAGCTTGCTTATAAATGAAGAAGCTTCTGCATCGCTACTTCTTCTCTAGGCTTCAGCCTCTATATTTGTTTTTTTTTTCTACTATGACCTTTTGGTAGCAGATTCTTAAACACACAGTTTAGGTGTCACACCCTAATGTTCTTCGTGTAGAAATTGATTAGATGATCTTACGCATTACCCACTGAGAGTAGCCACTTTTTTTATGGGGTTAGAGCTTAGTACTGCTGCTCCCAGAATGATTGCTTGATATCACTAGTAGGGCTATTCTTTTTCACCCATTTTAGGTTTTTGAATTTATTATGAGTAGAAATACTCGCTTTTGGTTATAAGGTTTTATAATAGATGGCCCAAGTGAGAGCTGATGAGCTTGCAGCTCAACATTCCTTCTTCTCCTCTACCTTCTAATTAGTTTTCCTGTAGATGAGAAAGCTTTAGCATCAAAAGGTTCACAGGCAGAGTGGTCGCATTCATAAGTATGACTGAAACTATCAGCCTAGTGATGATTTTTTTTCATGACTAGCACCTTCGAATGACCCAATCTTTTGAATACAAATGCTCTCTTTCGAGAAACCTTAGTAGCAGTAGTTGCTATTCTAGTTGTTATCCTTCCCTGCATAGGTTGGTGTGCACAATATGCAAGTGCTTCAAGTGGAGGGTTGTATCTGACAATAGCTGAGAAGTTTATGCTATCAAATTGGATGGTAGCTCCAACATCTCCAGTATTGATTATAACATTAGCCAAATGGATATTGGCTCTATGACCTAGTTGCATGATGAACGGTGTGCTCTGAAGATCCATCGACATAAATGAAAGATGAGGATTAGTAATCAATAATTGATGTATCACCCTACACTTCCAAAATGCAAAGATATAATATGACAAACTGATATAGCCAATAAATAAATTAAACATAAGGAGATGACTGATTTAAATTTAATTTCATTGATGATTGATTTAAAATTTTACCTTTTATAATACTCCACTTCTGCTATAGCTTAGATTCGACAAGCCAAAGATGGAAAGAGAAACATATCCCCAGCAGAGTCGCTAGAAATATATGGGCTCCAAAAATTCTCCACTGACCTCTCGATTAAGAGAGTATGAATTAAAATTAGTCAAATTTTCAGAAGGTAGATGAAATAGTAGATAAGAAACTACCTAGAGATTTTGTCCTCATTTTGTGAGGAATTTAGATCTGGTTCCTGTTTTCCTATAAGTGTAAGTGCCTACAGTTAATTACTCCTCCCATTACTGAGAGAGAACTTTTGATTAAGGCTAGTGTTAGATCGTTAAATGCATAACATATAATAATAGCGTGTGGAGCAAAAAATTAAGAAATTTTGAAATTCATCATCCTTTACTTGAAGTGGATGGTTGGGGAACGATGACGAGTCGGATAAATATCCCATTGTTCTGTCATCTTGGGTTGTCATGGTCCCTAGTCTACTTAGTCAGCAGAGGTAGCCGACCCAACCTGGATGAAGGATCCTTATCAGTAGCCATGGGTTGCATTATCCAAGAAAATCTTGTAGACCTAGGGTGGTGTTTGTCTAAGGAGACAGGCTTATGTCTACCTTAACTAATAGATGCCTTTTTGCCCTATCAGGTGCACCCTATAGTTCATAATTCAAGGGGCAGAGCCATTGGAGAACATACGGGCTATAGTCGTGACCATAATATAATGGTTTCATTTTGCGGTAGCCATCCGATTAGAGGACTCTGGTCATAATTGTATCATGTGTGGAGCCTACTAGCCAAACCACACTGATAGAGGACACGGCCATGTCATTACTGGCATGAGATTATTTGAGTGTGAATATAGAAATACACTTGACTTGACATTAGCTCTTTTGTGAGCTAGATTTTCTTAATTTGTCATATCTGACAAATAGTTGCGGAAGGTGGATGAATTGGATTTTAGCTTTGAGTTTTAAATGTTAGATTTTATTTAGTCATTTAAAGCTTAGTAATTTATCTAATTTTATATGTATATTGATACTTGATTTTGATTAATTTGATTTAAGCTTGCAAGCACATTTTGATGTTAAGTATCTCCTCCAGTTCAAATCTCCATTCAACACAGCCATCATCGGGGTAGACCTTGTCAACTTTGCTCATTTGATAGCAGAGGATTGGGTTTATGATTAGAACTTGTGATTGCATTTACCATCTTAAAATAGAGAGTCCATAGTTTTAAATATAAAATTTCTCTATTAAAATTATTGATGGTCGTATGCAAATGTAAAATAAAATTACCCTCTTTAGTGATTGAGCATTTGATTTAGAATCAATCCTTTCAACTCCTATTTTGCAAGGAGGATTGGATTGAGTATGTAGGACTTATGACTTCACTATATAGATAAAGCGACCCATGGAATCACTCCAATTGAAATTTATAATTAGGGCAATCATTATTGGGGTATGAATGATTTGAGCATTCATACTATAATTTGATAATTTTATTTTGAGATTGAACCCCTCCGATTAAAATTTACAATCAGTGCAATCATCATTGGGGTCGACCCTGTCGACTCTGCTCGTTTGCTAACAAAGGATCAGGTCTATGACTTGTATTCATAAATTTGTATTTGAGGTGATTTAACAGAAATACTTTGAAAATTTAGATAATAATAACCCCCCTAGTTAGATTCTACAATCAACACAGCCATCATTGGGTTAGACCTTATCAACTTTGCTCATTTGGTAGCAGAGGATCGGGTCTATGTTAGGACTTGTGATTGCATTTATCATCTTAAAATAAAGAATCTATAATTTTAAATATGAATTTTCTCTATTAAAATTATTGATAGTCATATGCAAATGTATAAATCAAATTATCTTCTTCGATTGAGCATTTGATTTAGAATCAATCCTATCAACTCCTATTTTGTAAGGAGGATTGGATTGATTAAGTGGGACTTACGACTTCACCATATAGATAAAGTGGCCCATAAATGAGCTAATTTATTTTATTCTTTCTCGTAAGCAAGCTATCAAGTTTAGTTCTTATTCATAAGAGAGTTATCAAATCCAATATAGCTTTATTTTGAGCCCAATTGAAATCTCATTTGTGTATAAATTCAAGAGCTTTCAATGTCACCATAAATTTCATTTAAGTTTTATTCTAATAGGACTTTGTAAGTTCTTTTTTTTTCATTTTCAGAGTTTGCATTTTGATTTAATACCAATTTTGACTTTAAATTAGATTTCAAGTATCTTTTATTGTCCCTTGTTAATCCAAATTCTGATGAAATTTTGGCAGCACCTCCCATAGCCACGGAGATTTCTACCAAAGTTAGGCCTGGCCACCCATCTAAAAAGACTCGCATGGATGGTGTTTTGCAACACCGTGGTCGTAAATTCTCCAACCTACCCATCTAAAAATACATGCATAGGCTCTTCGAGTACCTGCATAAAAATCAAGAACAATATATTTTCATAGAGTCACACATATTTTTATATATTTGTGAGTGATGCGAGGCAACAACGCAATCAAAGAGATAGTATGAAATCTCTTTTTTTCACATTTTTCTTTTTTTTTTTGAAATCATAGAGAGATATAGAGAGATAGATAAATAGAGAAAGGGAGGACGGGAGGAGTTGCTCGACCCATAGTTGAGATGGACCGGCACTATAGCAGAATGGATGGCTCGGGTTGGAGCAGTTGGTTGGTGGGATCTTTGGTGAGACAACAAACAAGAGAATAGGGAGGGCCTCCTCCTTGGCATTCATTCAGTTAGGAGGAAATAATAGAGAGGGAGAGAGAACGAGCGGATGGGAGGCTTACTAGCTTGATGCATCGGTAGCTTGTGTGTCTGTTGGGAGGAAGGTGTTGCGAGTGTTGCTTGGTTCCAAGAGGGATGAACAAAGTATTTTGTGCTTTTTTTTCCAGTTTCTATGAGAATGTTTGGAGGAAATATCTTCATTACAAATCCATTAGGAATAATTTGGAGGTTGTTTGGTTCATTCTTTAGTGTTATTTTGCATCTTTACTCTCTATACTCTCTGTACTCTTTGTACTCTCTATACTCTCATGAGAGTATAGAGTATTTTGGTCTTTTTTTCCTATTTCTTTGACCTGTTTAAAGGAAATATGCTCATTACAATCCATCAGGAATAATTTGGAGGCTGTTTGGTTGGTTTTTTAGTGTTATTTTGCATCTGTACTCTCTTAAGAGTACAGATGATTTTAGTGACATTTTTTTCCAGTTTCTTTGGCCTAGTTGTTGATATTATATTCATTACATTCTAGTGGAAGCAATTTGGTGCCTATTTTGATGGTTTTGGGGATTTTTTGCATCTGTACTCTCTCTACTCTCATGGGAGTATAGAGCATTTTAGTCATTATTTTTTAGTTTCTTTGGCCTGTTCGGAGGAAATATGTTCATTACAATCCATTAGGAATAATTTGGAGACTGTTTGGTTGGTTTTTTAGTATTATTTTACATATGTACTATCTACTCTCTTGAGAGTACAGATGATTTTGGCCTTTTTCTAGTTTCTTTGGCCTGTTTGGAGGAATTATGTTCATTACATTCCATTGGAAGCAATTTGGAGTGATGTTTGGATGGTTTAGGGGATTTTACATCTGTACTCTCTCTCATGAGTACAGAGCATTTTGGTCATTTTTTCCTATTTCTTTGGCCTGTTTGGAGGAAATATGTTCATTACAATCCATGAGGAATAATTTGGAGGCTATTTGGTTAGTTTTTTAGTGTTATTTTGCATCTGTACTCTCTATACTCTCTTGAGAGTATAGACAATTTTGGTCAATTTTTTCAGTTTCTTTGGCCTGTTTGGAGGAAATATGTTCATTACATTACATTGGAAGCAATTTGGAGGGATGTTTGGATGGTTTCTGGATTATTTTTGCATCTGTACATGAGAGTACAGAGCATTTTGGTCATTTTTTCCTATTTCTTTGGCCTATTTGGAGAAAATATGTTCATTACAATCCATCAGAACAATTTGGAGGTTGTTTGGTTAGTTTTTTAGTGTTATTTTGCATATGTACTCTCTGTACTCTCTTGAGAGTACAGATAATTTTGTGGATATTATTTTCCAGTTTCTTTGGCCTGGTTGTTCAGATTATGTTCATTACATTCCATTGGAAGCAAATTTGTGGCTGTTTGGATGGTTTCTAGGGGATTTTTGACTCTGTACTCTCTGTACTCTCAGTATTTAACTCATTTTTTCACTTTCTTTGGCCTGTTTGGAGAGAATATGCTTATTTGTGGAGCTATTTTACATGTCACATTTATGTGGGCTTTGGGCGGTGAATGTCAATGAAGCGGTGTGATGATGAAGTTGATGTCTAATGACCCAAATTTGGGAAACTCCTTGCTGCTTGAGAATGAAATGAGGCATATATCTGTACTATGACTATGCACATCAAACTGGCTTCAATGTTAGAAGGACCATACTAGTTATTGGCCAAACTCCAAGAAATTGAAATCAAAAGATTTTTTATGTGCAAAAGCAGGTCGAAAGAAATCTGCCAGTCTAAACGGCTTAGCAAAATTCCAGAAAATCGATACAAGGACTACTTGTCCGACCATGATTAGATTCTCTATTGACTTGGAGGGGAACTGGATGGTTGAAAAACATATAGAAAGTCATAATTATTCATTGGCTCGACCTACATCTTCTCGATCACATGATGCATTAACGATGAAAAGGCTTCCATGTTGAAGACAATGGCAGAGGCGAATTAGAGCAAGCGATGCATCCATATCTAAGTGAGGAAGTTGGCGGTGTAGAATATTGGATTCAAAAAGAGATGCTTTCAATTTTATTCAAAGAGAAAAGATCGAGGATTGCGAATGGTGACGGAATGCATTAATCTGATTGTTCAAGGAAAGGCAAGCAGTGGATGAGATGTTTGCATGGGATGTACAAGTTGATGAGTCAGATTGCTTAGTATGTTTTTTTGGAGTAATAGCATGTTTAAGATAGAATATGACTATATAGGTGATGTGATAATTTTTGATACAAGCTATCGACTCAATAAATATTAACTTGTTTGTGCCCCTCTTGTTGGAGTGAATCATCCGAAAAATGTGTTATTTGGAGTAGTCTTTTATCGAGAGATGATTGAGTCATTCATGGCTATTCACATTTCTTTGGTTGATGAGTGATAGACATCTACAATATTCACTTGAAGATCGGCTATGGCGAGCTATCAAAATTGTATTACCGCATACTCATCATAGGTTGTGCCAATGGCATATTTTGAAGAAAACTCCTTCCAAGGTTCACTGCTTTAATAGTAATAAGAGGGTACAAGGGCTATTTTATGCATGCATGGGCAAATGTGACTCAAAGGAAGAGTTTGAAGAAGTTTGGTCTGCCTTGCTAGAAGAAGGCAATTTGCATGATAATGTTTGGTGTCTGAGCTTTATAAAATTAGATCCAAGTGGTCCACTACATTCAGCAAAGACTCATTCTGCATGAGCATCTTGTCAACGCAACGTAGTGAGTCAATGAACAACGTATGTCACAGAATCTCTAAACCAACAAGTTTGCTCACAGATTATTTCTTGGGGTTGGAGAAGGTTATGGAGACATGGCGTCGGAATGAACATGACAAAGACTTCAAGTATAGCCAGTCATCGATTGTTCCTGTTGTTAAGACCAGTCCAATTCTAAAACAAGCTACTATGTTTTATACAAGAAAGCTTTATACTATGTTTGAGGAAGAATTTTTGCATGGAGTTGGAGGCCTATCAGTAATTGTGTCAGATGACAGCCCCATGGAGTATTTGGTGAGAAACTTAGAGAATAAAAATTCATCCAAAACATGGACTATCCATTTTAATGGGACTACCCTAGATGTAACTTGTACTTGTAAGAAATTTGAAATGATGGGATTACTTTGTGCCTATTGTATCAGAGTTATTAGTCAGAAAGATGTAGTGTGCATTCCGGATAAGTATCTTCTCATGCAATGGTCTACAAGAGCAAAGAGGGATATTTACATCGATAGTGTATATAAAAAATTAAGAGATGTGGAAGGCACAAATGGAAATACTACTGGCATTATTTTTCGAACCACATTAGTCGATATGCATATCAAATAAGCGTCAGGGCACAGGGTAATAATAGAGCTAAGGACTATATGCTTCAATCCTTAAAAAAACTTTACGATGATGTTGACTTTATAATAAGTGGAAATTCTCTTCCAGCTAATAGAGCAGCTAAGAAGAAGAAGTCAACCACAATAGACAAGGGAAAAGACATATTAAAGGATCCACTTAAAGCGTCAAAGGGTGTTTCCAATGCATGGCTTAAGGGATATTGGGAGAGATCCAAGAAAGCCAAGAGTAATTCTCTATTTGCCTCTTAATTTTTAGTATTTAAAATATTGCTGCTAATCTTCAAACCATCATATTTTTTATTGTTACATAAACCAAAGTACAAACTGATAGTGTCATAGAACATGTTTCGTCACCCATTGCAACACCTTTCTGTTATGCTAGAGTGTTTTTTAGAGGTATGCATAGAATAGCACACATCGATGTTGTAAAAAATCATTAACTGATATGATGTTCTACCTCAAGAATTTAACTCGAGCTCAACAATCAGTTAGTCGGCTGAAGGGTACACTAAGTTGATGATGGATATTATTACAGGAAAATATTTCAATGCATGATATTATTTAGTTATGTGTTCTTGCAATCATTTCGCAATGCTTTAGAGTCTCCAAGATGACTTTCTTTTACTTAGCACAGCGGTCTCACCTATGGGATTGGTTAGGCCTCGAGTTGTAGCATTAGGATGACTTTCTTCTGCATCAGACTATGCAATCATTTATTCGTTAGGATGACTCTCTTCTTGTGAGCATCTTTATTCTTAAATGTATTATTATTATAAAATTTATCTATTTATCTTGAAAATGAATTAATTTACTATGATATTTGATGACTAAGATTTACTAATCAATGCACTATATATACTCATATTCTATTTAAGTCAAAGCATCTTCAACTTAATGGTTACTGACATAATAATCTCATATTTCAGTTTTTATTTAGGGTTTATTAATATTGGTCAATGTTTTTGAAGAAACTCAGTCTATGTCATAATCAAACATTTGTTCGAATACACTTAGTATATCTCATATTTGAGTTTATTGTATTATTTAGTAATTTCTCACTGATTCTGCCCCTACTGCCCATTGTGGAGTACAGTTTACTAGATGAATTAGTACACTCTAGCCCAAGAACATACATCCTCCAAACAAGCCAAAGAAAGTGAAAAAAAATGCCCAAAATTCTCTGTACTCGTAGGAGAGTATAGACAGTAGAGAGAGTAGAGAGGGTACATAACTTGCTTGAAACCAGGAAGGTCCAAATGGACTTTAATATGGGTCAATTATTTTCTACTTGGTTTTTTTCCTCACTAGTGCATAGAGTTTGCCCCTTATTAAGGACTTTGTAATCCTTAGACTGTGGCAATAAAATTTCTCATATTTTACCAAATTACAATTTCTGATTGATGAGTCTACCTTGCTTACGAGGATGAGCTGATTTTTATTGCAGGCATTACATAGTTTGATATATACTCTATAAAGTACTCTACATTTTATGAAATGATTTTTATTGCATGCATTACAATTTTTGATAAGCCCGTATGTTCCTATAAACAAGTTTAGTATAAGCCGAAGAAAAAAAAATTCTGTGATGAAGATGATATTAGAACCAATGATATTAGTTTAGTAATTATTTTTAAATTTATCAATAATATTAATTTAATTCAAATGATACTTTCAGTTATTACATTATTTGAAAAAATTCCTCATCTTAAAATATAGAATTTGCTCCACACTACCTTCAAAATTTATATTTCTGCATAAGACGTTGGTAAGCTACATCATTGACATTTTATTCGTCTATTTTATGCACATGTTTCAGTAGAAAGTAGGTTTTAAGAAGTATGATTTTGACTAGTAGAAAGTAATTTTATGCATTCACAAAATTCTACCACATTTTTAAAGATCATAATTTTCTTTATTAAAGAGTTAAGTTTAATAATCATACCCACTTATATTACGTTCACATGCTAAGTAGTTCATATTGCTTCTCCTGCATACTTTCAGATTGAGGCATTCTGAATGTGGCTGAGTATAACGTAAACTTTAGATAATGTAAATTTTAACTTCACTTTTTCAGTTGATCCGAATTTAAAATATGATATAATTTGAATATCAAAATTAAGCTTATTTTCTCCAAACAAGTAAAGAAATCATCATAGAATCATAAACACTATTATATCAACTATCCATGAGTAGAGAAGAGTACATAGAGAGTCCGAAGAATCCAGAGAGTCCATAGAGTCTGAGAGAGTATAGAGATGCGAGATAGAGTACAAGAGTCTGAGAGAGTATAGAGGGAGAGTATAGAGAGGGTTCACATGCAAAACTCAAAAACTCATAAAAAAAGCCCAAGAGCATCCAACTTGCTTTAAGGTTATAGTGAACAATTCCTCTCATCTGCAAAAAAAGTGGAAATGGGAAAAAATAAGCAAATAATTTATACTATGAGGAGAATACAAAGAGTTAAGCTACAAAACACCTCAAATATTCTTATAGTCAGCCTTCAAACTACCTACAATGGAATAGAGAGTATAAAGAGTATAGGAGAATGCATGGGTATAGAAAGTCTGAGTCCAGATAATAGAGGATAGAGAGTATAGAAATATAACATAGCAACAGAGTGAGACAAAACACATCTCGGTAGAGCAGCCCGGCCAGTTGATGTTCTCTACTATTCATAATTTATCCAAAGCGCCAAGAAAATTGAAGAAAAATAGATGAAATACTGTACTAGGAGAGTACTGAGAACAGATCACATCCCATAAAGCATTCCGGTGTCAACCAAATTATTGTGTTCTCCTAATAATAAAAGATCCAAACGCAAGGATATTGAAAAAAAATAAATATCCGTATTATTTCTTACTTTTAAACTTTAAATGTAAAGTTCTTAGCTTGGCTTTTCATTCCAAATAAAATATAGCGTAAAAACTCTAAAAGATTCATCTTCTTGACCAATCTTGGTGGTAAGTTAAGTGTGGATTTCTAATTCGCCATGTACTTGCGATAAACATCTCAGTCAACTTGTTATCTTGGGTAGCGACCCACTCATTTGATTGGCCATTTTGTGGGATCACTCACAAAAGAGCCCATCTTCAACAAGTAATTTGATCTAAATAGCAAGTATAGTCAATAAGGGGTAAAAAAAAGTTTGAAAACCAAATTGAAAACTACAATCTCGGAAGAATGGCCTTATGGGTTGGTTTTGGTAATGAGTCATAAAATACCAAACCCCAACTTAATATGCCCAACCAGGAGTATTCAGTGTTGATTATCTATAATTGGAAGTAAGAGTAGCTCAGCCCTTGACACACTGTCTGCAGTGACATGCTGGATGAACATTTTTCTTTCCTTATGTAGGCCATATTTTGCATAGCTCTATAAGAAAAGAAGAGAACATTTATAAATTGTAGTTTCCATCTATACAAACAAGGATTAAATCGTAATACACTACATATCTATGGGGTAACTTATCCAGTGCAAGCATGAGATGTACACATAGGAGACATACATCCTTGAAGCGAAATCCTCACGGTAAGAAGAAGGCATCGATGTGTGCATCGAGAGATCTTGATCATCGACTCATCGATCGCCTCGTACAATAATGATATTCCAGCATAATCTATCACCCAGTGAGAAATATTTTAAAGCGAGCTTAATTAAACAAATAGGTTATTTTATGTATGAAGGAGTTGATTGAAGATTGACTTACTTGTTGAATGGAGCACGATGTTATAAGATGGAGCATCGGCTTAGTAGAAACGAGCTGGATGAGAAGTCAACAAAATGATGTACCTCAACTGGCTGCAACAAAATTACCGATGAAAGTTAGTGATGAAGATCTAGATTCACTATGAATTAAGGATCAATCTACTGAGATGATGCATTCCTCCGACTAATGCTCCTCCACCACAATGATAGCAGTTTGTGGGTCATCGACCTTTATTGGCTCATCTTTGCGAACCTATAAAAAGATTTAGTGAAATCTATTTCTATTATCTCAAATTTAAAATAAAGTAACTTCTCTCTGCTTCTCATTTGCGGCCACCACATCACTTATTCTTGACTTCTTGTAAGTGTGTGTGAAGGGGAATATTTTCCTCTTCCTTATCTAGCCTTCACACCACCTTCAATGTGATTAAAGGCTTGAGCATCTTCATGTGGTGGAGGCCTCCCTGATAGCTTCTCTATGGTGGACTCAGCAGGGGCTTCCCAGTGGAGGCTACCTCAGGGCTTCCCAAGTGGAAGTATCCACAGAACAGACTTCCCAAGTGGAAGTATCCAGGGCAGCTAGTTGCCTCCCAGGACACTCCCACATGCAGGGAAGCTCCTCAGTAGCCTCCATAGGCTGTCCCCAGCCTCAAGAGTTTCCCCATGGTGACCTCCAGAGCTTCCCATGTAGGGATGGTGGGACCCGCTCAAGAACCTCCTCGATAGCAAACCAAATCAATCCCATCCATTCTCTCTGTCATTGTTGCTTGAAAGAAGATACTATATCTTCAAGTCCCTAAACCACAAGTATCTCTCCATCGCAAAGCCTCATGGGGTAAGTAGAGGCGGTAGATACCGGATGGGGAGAATATATTGGAGAGACATATGGAAATTCAATGGGGGCTAAACTCAGTGGACTTAGAATGGGACTGCTATCGGGCTCAACATGTATGGCATGTTGGGCAGGGAAAATGATTCAAGGAGCCAGGTCTCCTCTTCTGATATTTCCTCGAATGAAAGGCAGACCTATGTTAAACCAATAAGAAAATGTGATGACTACAGCATAAATAAATATATTCTTATATGAACTAAGTGATATTATTATATGTCACCTGGTGTCCTCTAAACCAGAAGGCTTCATCTGAAACTTTATTTTGGCCATAGACATCGTGGCTTTGCAATGGAGATGGCGGCCTCATGATGCTTACGTGCTCGTGAGATCTACAATTAATATTTATATAAGTTAACTTGCAACAAATAATACATAACCAAGATATAGAACATACCATAAGAAGAGTGACAAAGCCACTGTACTTTCGGTGTCTTACGGGTATGAATCTTTGAGGTAATACCATCAAATTATGAAACTAAGAAAGCCCAACTATCCTCTGCCCAATTGTATTCAACAATTTATCTATGTCATCAATATAGGCAATCAATTCTGATGCCACCCTATAGTTGTGATATACAAAAAAAAAGATTTGACAGTAGAAAATATATGTACAACTGCACAAAGCGTACAGCAATAAATTTATCGCATGCTCAAGCATAGTCTTATATAATCCTGGCGTGATAGCGGATTTACCATAAGACCTTCTCCCTCTTTGGAATCCCTACAATTACTACAACTTCATTGGGGTGAAAGGAATGCCGCCCACCCGAAGAAAGCTTGCTTCTCTATGTCCCAAAGATCGAGATTGAGGTAATGTTATTGAGTCTTGCAAAATTCATGAGTATAATGAATTGATGTAGATGAAGCCTCTTTAAAATGTCAATGACTTCATCAATAAATGTTCAATTATCGAACATCGTTCTAATGGTGGTAGCTGCATCTCAGTTATCCTTTTCCCGGACATGGTAAACTTCAAAATGAAAAGTCGGTTAATGAGATGATGCAAATCACCCATAAGAAATAACCTCTCCAAATTCCAATTGATTTGTAATGATCATATTTTCTCCAAACAGCCAAAGCGGAAAAAATAGCTAAATCATCTACTCTCAAAGAGAGTGCAGAGTCTGAATAAAAATAACACTAAAAAACCAACCAAATAGAGAGTACATATGCAAAATAACACTAAAAAATCAACCAAATAGCCTCGAAATTATTCTTGATGGATTGTAATGAACATATTTTCTCCAAATAGGCCAAAAAAACTAGAAAAAATGACCAAAATACTATGAGATGCAGTCTGAAATCTCCAAAACCATCCAAAGCAGTACAAATGCAAAATAACACTAAAAAACTCAACCAACAACCTTAAATTGTTCCTATTTGATTGTAATGAACATATTTCCTCCAAATAGGCCAAAGAAACTACAAAAAATAACCAAAATGCTCTGTACTCTCATGAGAGTATAGATACAAAAATCTCCCAGAAATCATCCAAACAGCCACCAAATTACTTCCGCTGGAATGTAATGAACATAATCTGAAAAAACCGGGCAAAAGCTGAAAAAAAATTGATCATCGTACTCTCAAGAGTGAGAGTATATGCAAAATAACACTAAAAAAACCAATCAATCCTCAAATTATTCCTAATGGATTGTAATGAACATATTTCCTCCAAACAGGCCAAAGAAATAGAAAAAAAATGACCAAAATACTCTGTACTCTCATGAGAGTACAGAGAGTACATATGCAAAAATCTCCAGAAACCATCCAAACAACCACCAAATTGCTTCCACTGGAATGTAATGAACATAATCTGAACAACTAGGCCAAAGAAACTAGAAAAAATATCACAAAATCATCACACTCTCAGAGTAGAGAGTATATATGCAAAATAACACTAAAAAACCAACCAAATAGCCTCCAAATTGTTCCTGACAGATTATAATGAACATATTTCCACCAAACAGGCCAAAGAAATAGGAAAAAAATGACCAAAATGCTCTGTACTCTCATGAGAGTACAAAGAGTATAGATGCAGAAATCCCCCAGAAACCATCCAAACATCCCTCCAAATTGCTTCCAATGTAATGTAATGAACATATTTCCTCCAAACAGACCAAACAAACTAGAAAAAAATGGCCAAAATCGTCTGTACTCTCAAGAGAGTATAGAGAGTACATATGCAAAATAATACTAAAAAACTAATCAAACAGCCTCCAAATTATTTCTCATGGATTGTAATGAACATATTTCCTCCAAACAAGCCAAAGAAACAGGAAAAAAATGACCAAAATGCTCTGTACTCTCTTGAGAGTATAGAGAGTATAGATAAATCTCCCAAAAACCATCCAAACATCCCTCCAAATTGCTTCTAATGGAATGTAATGAATATATTTCCTCCAAATAGACCAAAGAAACTGGAAAAATTGGCCAAAATCGTTTACTCTCAATAGAGTACAAAGGGTACAGATGCAAAATAACACTAAAAAACTAACCAAACAACCTCCAAATTGTTCCTAATGGATTGTAATGAACATATTTCCTCCAAACAGGTAAAGAAACTAGAAAAAATGACCAAAATGCTCTGTACTCTCTATAGATGCAGAAATCCCCCAGAAACCATCCAAACATCCCTCCAAATTACTTCCAATAGAATGTAATGAACATAATCTCAACAACAAGGCAAAAAATTGGAAAAAATAGCCATAAATTTGCTTCTAATGGAATGTAATGACCATATTCTCTCCATCCAGGCAAAATAATCTATAAAAATATTGAGAAAATCATCTGTACTCTCGCAGATGCAAAAAATCCAAAAAACCATCAAACAAATTGCTTCCACTGGAATGCAATGAACATAATATAAACAAAGTAGGCCAAAGAAATTGGAAAAAATTGGCCAAAATTGTCTGTACTCTCAAGAGAGTACAGAGAGTACATATGCAAAATAACACTAAAAAAACCAACCAATCAGCCTCCAAATTATTCCTAATGGATTTTAATGAACATATTTCCTCCAAAATGCTATGTACTCTCATGAGAGTATAGAGAGTACAGATGTAAAAAACCTCTAAAAACCAAGCAATGAGCCTTCAATCTGCTTCATAAGCCATGTACTGAGCATTTTGTATCCAAACAGGAAAAGAAGTATTTTAAAAAATGCCAAAATAGGCTGTACTCTTCTAAGAGTACAAAGAGTACACATGCAAAATTGAATCAAACAATCAAAAATTAACCTACAAACAAATTTTAATGTCATCAACTGAACATACTATCATCCCTAATCAGGCCACAGAATTCATCTTGAAACATGACCAAACATCCTACCATGTGATATACTAAACATTTCACAAGGCTAATCAGTTCAAAAATTTGAAAATAATGGCATGTACCATCTTGATAGTATAGAGAGTACACATGCAAAACATCTCCAAAAACTACTAAAATACATTCCATTCATTTAAAGAACTCAAATGTTCTAAAATGTTCACATGCTAGATGGTGAGAAGAATAGAGAAAACTCTAAATTTATTAAAGTTTGAGAACACAGGTGTAAATACCTCATGAAGTCACCTACAATACCTTAATGGAAGTTATTTGTAAGATTTGCTAAATCATTGAGCGGATTGGACGTTCGATCGAGCGGGAGCTAGCGGAGAAAGCCTCGTCATCGGCGGAATGTTGAGCACGCCATCTCATTTTTCTTCTCCCATTTGTTTTAGCGGGTGGGCGCGTCGGATAAATGTCATCGCATCGTTATAGCATCGTTAAGCTAAAATGGGAAAAAAACACCGGACGCGTCGGGCAGATTAGTCACGTAAAGCTACATGCGGACTCCGGACGTAATATTTTCTCCTGCTCTTGGGTGGAACCACCCATAGGTGAGGGTGGGCAATTGCCCACCCTCAATTTTTTTTTAATGTAATTTTCTTTTTTAAATTGATTTTGCCCACCCTAATAATAGGCCTTGCCCAATAAAGACAAATTTTTTTCTTTATTAGTTAAAACTTATCTTTATCCAAAATTATTTATACAACTATATATTCTAAATTTAATTATTTTTATTACTAACAACTTATTCATTTTGATTTTAATAATATATAAAATATATTTTTTAAAATATTTTGATCAATATTTAAAATTTGACAACTCACAAAATTACAAACAACAATATTATATTATTTTTAGTTCTCTATGAAGAAAAATAATTTAACATTCTCAAACAATGTGAGACTAAATAAGCAGAGTGTCATGTATTATTAAATATAAAGAAGTATGAATGAGCAATAGAGTCTACTTTTAAACTTTTAAAATGTAATTTGCACCAATTTTTAGAAATACATTTTAACATATTATTGTTATTATTATTGTTGTTGTTGTTATTATTATTATTATTATTATTATTATTATTATTATTATTATTATTATTATTATTATTATTATTATTATATTATTACTATATTTATATTTTTTATTGGTAATATAATTTTATTTTTAGAACTTTTTATATTATAATTTTATATTATAACTTATGTTTATGTTTATATTTAAATTATAATTTTTAAATTTTTTAATTTGCATATATTTATATTTATAAATCATATATATATATATATATATATATATATATATATATATATATATATATATATATATATATATATATATATATATATATATATATATATATATATATATATATATATATATATATATTAATGGTTAATATTAATTAAATAACTTAATCAGTAATATCAAGTATCACATAAGCCATAATTGAGATTTCTCTCTTTAATTTATTAAAAATTTTATGAAAACTAGAACTTAATAATTATATTTTTATTATTTTTTTATAAAATAAAAAATATCGTAAATCTTATATAAAAATATGATTTCTATTTCAAATTTTTAATATATAAATTATAAAAATTATAATAAATTTAATATTATTCTCAAATATCAATAAATAATAATAAAATTATTTATCATAAAATCTTGATAATTAACTGCCCACCCTGAGAAAGTTGGCTGGTTCCTCTGATCCTTGATCGGCTTGGAGACAACGGAGAAAGCGGGATGGAATGCCTCGGTTGGGAGTTCGAACTGAGAGCTCTACCTATTCGGCCGAAAGCTCCTCTTGTGCGGCGCATGGGAATGGAGGTATCGGGCTGTTGTGAATTAGGGTTGGGTATTAAGAGGGGTTTATTTAGGTAGGCTTTCATTTCTTATTTTAGATAAAATAAACTCCAATTTTTACTTTTCGCGATTGTATCACCACCTAGACAAATTGAATTTCAATTTTAGGTTATTTCGATGTTCCGGATGCAACGATCGCAGTCCGTTTCACAATCAGAGGTCGTTTGATTCAAGTCGGCGCCGAATCAGAACAATTTCAGTTCAAAAATGTGCATTATCACTTCCAATGGTTGATATTTGTGCAAACTCGTCCAAATTGAGAGGATAGTCTCATTTAAAAGGTTTCAATGTTTTGACACTAACGAAGCAATCAATTTTATGAACGGATGTCATTTGAGCATCGTCACAGACTCGACCTCAATATGCACGTAGGTGCGTCGACGAACTTTCTTCTTGATCGGTCGACCATCGAATTGTGCAATATGTATATTATATGATCAATGTTCTAAAACCGTTGGCGAGTCGTTCGATTGAAGATCATTTTGACTGATTTTGGCGATTCATGGGCATTTCAAATTTGCAATTTGAAGCTGGTCGAATTCATCCTATGAGCTCGACTTGACTTATGACGCATGCATGAAGGTCAACAATGAGCTACAAATTCAACTGTATAACAAAATTATTTAGATGTTACTCTAAAAAGTAATTCAATTTTCTCTCATCAAAAGCATAAAATAAATTACTTTGGTTTAAGCATACTATATGAAGAGATAATTTAGTATTAGCTTCAGAGAAATGATTATTCAACTCTTAAAGTTGTATATTAAATATAACATAGAATAACTGAACATGATAATGATGCAAATTTGTACTTTCTTATGCTCCTTGTATTAACCATTAATAAGTCTTGAATATAGAGTATATGTGGCATAATAGCTTCAAAGATAGTGCAAAAATATAATGCTTAATTCAATAAAGAATTCCATTTATTCTCCTTCATCATTTGTAATCGTTGTTTTGATATTGCACCATTGTTATGGTATTTTAGATATCTTAAAGTTTTTTTTTTGTGAGGCTTTGGATTATTCATTTATAATATCTAAAATATTAATCATCAAATACATTGTAAACATAAAATAAAAATATTATATGACATTTATTAGCACATCAACTTCAATTAATTATTGATCATGCACCTCATTTTCTTCAATCTAAAACACTCTAAGTATAAATATATATTTATATATAACTAATTAGAGGATTAAAATGTGAATCCTTAACTCACTATAAATTAGTATCTTGATTTAAGCCACTTCCACTAATTAACTCTGAATTTTTAAGACACAGAAGAATTTTATCATGTTGAATGGATTTTAGAGTATCTCTTATATTGTAAGATGTTTCAATAGTATTGATAATTCTTGAAGTAATCACAATAAAGATGCTTCACTTGCTCAAAGTTCTTTGCTATAACTATCAAATAAAGTTGAAGTTAATAAGGAAAATAATGAATATAGAATACTTGAGGATTATCATTAGGAATGAGTATCTTCAATATATGAAACCCTCTTTGCATATTAGGTGACATAACATAGCATTGATCTTGCATCCTGTATAAGGTTGATACATGTTTGACAAGTATAGTTTCATGTCACCATTAGCGAAACTATACTAATTGAGGAGACGTGTCTAATATTAATAAAACTCTAATAACTTGCTTAGTTTAATTAACATGTCTCATTGTAACTACTAATTATTATTGATTGATTATCATGAGATTCATCTATGTGAATAAATAAGTAATAACACCAATATTAATCATGATGAAAAGTAATTGTTAGTAGGCTAGTAGCTACACCAAAACAAATTTTCTTTTGAACCGTTATTGATTTTAACTTTAACTTCATACTTGCATTTATAAATGCGAGTTTTTTATTTCTATATTATGATCAGCAAGATATTAGAATAATTCTTAAGTAATTTCTTTGTTTAAATGAATTAGAAGCAAGTCTGTTATTAAAATTTCACCCTGAACTTGCTCCTATTGTTTGGAAAAATATGCACCACCTATAGTATTGTTTTTATATACCCAGTGAACATTTAATAATAGCATTAGGCAATGTGATTAATATGAATGTTCCATAATATACAATTTTTCTGAAAGCACAGGTAACATATCCATCAAACAAATCCTGAAAAATAAATATGAACCCAAAAAATAAAAGAATTAGAGCATCATCATGGCTCTAAACTCATCAAAACAAAGCATGCCATCTCCATTCAAATCAAAGCTGGAAATCATGGAGCGACACTATTCGATTGGCCTCGAAGAACCCAAGTGGCTAAGCATTCTCTTCAAGTTCCTATCTATAAAATGAGATTCTTTGATGAAAAAATTGATTAGAAAAAAGAGGTAGATAAATAATTGTCAAATATATTCATGATTAGTAAATATAATCATCTTGTAGAACTTTTAGGAAATATAAGAAAAAAACTATAGATTTGAAATCATGGATCATACAAGAGGATATATCAAAAATAAAGATGAAAGAAAATTTAATATTTTAAGTATTTTTTAATTTTCTCTCAAGTTTAAATTTCTCAGAATTAATAAAAATTTAAATTCAAGTTCCACAAAGAATATCATCTAAATCAACTAGTTTGGAGAATATGTCATGATGTCATGATTATTTCAACAAGTTTTTTTGTATTGTTTATCGGAATTTTCTTACCCTCCACTTGTCACACGGACTTGAAAGAAGATAGTGGAGGATATCTAGGTGATTTTAAAAAAAGGCCGGATAAACTATTGAGCCATTGGTAGCAAAAAATGACCGTATCAACAAATCTTTGATCAAAGCCAACTTCTAAATTGATCAATTTAGCTAATAAAATTAATTATATATAAGCCTAATAATATTTTGAAAATTGATGAAAGCAATTGGCGATCAAATTAGACATAATAGAAAAATGATTATATAATGATATATTATAATATTTTAATGTTTATAAATAGCTCATTAATAGATTTTTAAAATGATGATCCAACAATTACATATACTCCACTTCCTCCACTAGACATGTTGATGGTCAAGATTGACTAGGATAGGTACCACAATCCCTTAGAAATAAGATTCATTCTTATACATGAAACCCTTACATTCATTAACCTTGCACCACCTTCTAAAACATATCATGCGATAAACATGCAACATAATTCTCATGGCCATTTTGATGACTATAATAATTTTAATATAAGCTATTTTAGGTATTTTATAAAGAGTTGATGTAAGTTCAGTATTAATTTAAAATTCAACATTATTATGTGAGGCTACTCCACCTTTGCTTTTATATAGATGCATCTTTTCTAGATTAACCTCTTTTTTGAGGACCTAATTTATTATATAAATAAACAAACATTAAAAATAAAATTAGATAAAACATAATTCAAAATAAAGTTTGTATTTCATATGATTGATGACTTAAATATTGATTATAAGCTTTTTCAATATAATTTATATCTTTTAATAATGTCATACACAAAGGTGGAAGAAAATTAATTTTTTCTATATCATATAGTTAAGTTTGTAATTTTTATCAATTAAATATATACTGTGGCTAAAAAACAACTACTTGGGGATGTTGTTAGCCTGTGTGAGTTCTCATGGTGCCTTTAGCATTTCTAAGCGACAATAGCTTCTATTTCAACAAGAACATTCAATGACAAAAAAACAAGGGATACCTTGAGTCTCTACCAATGTTTGCTTCTTTGCTCTCTTTCTCTCTCTATGTGCTCCTTTCCCTCTCCTTTATTGGGTTTCACATGACATTTCTTTTTGAAAATATGTGAAAGGTATTCTCACTCCACTCAAAATACAAAAGGCTAAGTTGGTTTTTCATAATATATATATATATTATATATATATATATATATCTATTATATGAAAAGAAGAATCATTGAAATGTAGAATTTGTAAGGATTCATATATATTTGATCTAATTTTAATGTCTTATAGTTAAGATTTTGGATAAACATCATTTTCGTGAATCAATAATTAAATTCAGACTAAATTAATAGAAAGATCAAACATTGAGTTGTTTTCAATTTTTAATTATATAATGCTAATTGTGAGTATATTTATCTCAAATTAAATTTAAATTTTACTTTATTTTAAATATTTTTTAATATTATTTTATTTATATAATCATTTTGCTCACCCTAAAAAGTATGTTGGTTAGTTAAATACTACTTTCTTTAGAACTCAAGTCAAATACTTATTTCAAAATGTAAGACCTTAGATAGTTATTAAACCAATGATCACTCATTTGTTACGATTGTCTTGACAATCTTAAATACAAAAATGCTCTCTCTATTGTTATAGCAACAATTGCTAAAGTTAATATCAAGGTAATAAACCCATTGATTAGAAGGTGCACACCATATCACTTTTACTTAAAAAATTAATTTTATAAGATTGATAATTCCATTTAAAGTGGATAAATGATGCTCAAGAACTACAAATTCAATTCTATAACAAAATCATTTATATATTACTCTAAAAAGTAAATCAATTTTCTCTTATCAAAAGCATAAAATAAAACACTTGGATTTAAGCATATTATATGAAGAGATAATTCAATATTAGCTTCATAAAAATGATTATTTAGCTCTTAAAGTTGCATATTAATTATAACATAAAATAACTCAACTGATTGAAGTTTCTACTTTCTTAAGCTCTTTGTATTGACCATTAATAAATCTTGAATATAGAGTTTATATGTGGCATAATAGCTTCAAAGATAGTACAACAATATAATACTTAATTCAATAAAGAGTTCTATTTATTCTCATTCATCATTTGTAATTGTTATTTTAATGTTGCACAAATGTTATTGTATTTTTGATATCCTATATATTTATTTTTGTTGGCTTTGGATTTTCTTTTGTAATATCTAAAATATTAATCATCAAATGCATTGTAAACATAAAATAAAAATATTATATGGCATTTATTAACACATCAACTTCAATTAATTATTGATCGCACCTCATTTTCTTCAATCTAAAATACTCTAAGTATAAGAGTATATATATTTATAAAACTAATTAGAATATGAAAATGTGAATCCCAATGGTTGTTACTCATTGTAAATTAGTGTCTTGATTTAAGCCACTTCCATTAATTAACTTTCAATTTTTAACATATAAAATAATTTTATCATGTTAACACTAACTTTGCTGGTCCCAAGTCCAGATGTGAAAAGTGGAGGGTTGTGATAAGCGGTTTGTGTAAAACTTTAGCGACACGTTGAATATAAAAAAATGTGCAAGTTGATCGGTGCTTGGGTGTAGTGTTAAATAAGCAAGGATTCTCGTATTATGGATAGATGCGGGCAAAGAAGTTAGTCCATGAAACTAGAATTAGGTTAGGAACATGGAATATATATACTCTTATAGGTAAAATAATAGAATTAATAGATATTATGGTTCATAGAAAGATAGTTATTTTATGTATTCAAGAAGCAAAATGGGTTGGGGAGAAGGCCAAGGAGATTGATAGTTTAGGTTTTAAACTTTGGTATTCATGCTAAAGTCAAATTAGAAATGGAGTATGTGTGATTATAGATAAAATTTTAAAGGATAATGTGATAAATATTAATAGATATGGAGATAGAATTATAGTTTTAAAGATTATTGTTGATATTAAGATTATCAATGTTATAAGTGTTTATGGTCCTCAAGTAGGTTTGGATATAGGCTTAAAAATTTTTGGAATGAATTAGAGGGATTAATACAAAAGATACCTCTTGAAGAAAAAGTATTTATCATAGGAGATTTAAATGGACATGTTGGTAGAGTGGTAGAAGATTTTAAAAGTATTCATGGTGGTTATGGATTTGGAGTGACTAATGAAGAAGGTAAGACAATATTAGATTTTTCTTTATCCTATGATTTTGTAGTTGCTAATACTTTATTTAATAAAAGAGATGAACATATTATTACTTATAAAAATGGATCTAGTAAAACATAGATTGATTATTTTCTGATAAGAAAAATATATCGTTTAGATTGTAAATATTGTAAGGTCATTCTAAGTGAAAGTTTAAGTACCCAACATCGATTGTTAGTTTTAGAATTTAAGATAAAAGATTGTAAGAGAAAAAATAAATCAAATTATTATCCTGGGATTAGATGAGGGCACTTAAAGAACACAAATAAAAATATTTTTAAGAGCAAGCTACAAGAGCTTAGAATTTGGGATGTTCATAGGGAAGCTAATGTTATGTGAAAAAAAGTAGCAAGTGAAATTAAGCAAGTTGATAAAAATGTGCATGGAGAATCAAAAGGAAAAGCTTCTTTTAATAAAAATAGTTGGTGGTGGAGTCAGAATGTGCAAGAAAAAATAAAAAATAATAAGCATTGTTATAAAACTTGATTTAGATGTAAAAAAATCAGAAAATTGGGAAAGATATAAATGGCCTGTAGAGATTCTAAGAAAATAATATATGATGCAAAAAATTTAACTTTTAGTGATTTATATAATATATTAGATACCAAAGAAGGTGAAAGATGTATGTATAAGTTAGCCAACCAAAGAGTTAGGAGAAGTAAAAATCTAGTTCAAGTGACGTGTATTAAAGTAGAAAATAATAAAATGCTTTTCTTAGAAAAGGAAATTGACAATAGGTGGATGAGGTATTTTGATAAACTTTTCAATGAAGGGTCTGAAAATATGATTGATTTTAACCAATAATACTAAACAAAAATATAGAATTTTGTTTTTATCATCATATTAGTAAATTTGAAGTTAGAGAAGCATTAAAGAAAATGAAATGTGGAAAAATAGTAGGACCTGATGATATTTCGATAGAGGTGTGGAAATGTTTAGGAGATCAAGGAATTTCTTGGCTTACAAATCTTTTTAATGTTATTTTAAAGACTAAAAAGATGTCATATGAGTTAAGAGAGAATTTGTTAGTTCATATATTTAAGAATAAGGTGATGCATAAGAGTGTGCAAATTATAGAGGAATTAAGTTGATGTGTCATACATTAAAATTATAGGAGAGTGTAATTGAGCATAGGTTACGATGTGATATAAAAGTTTCTCATCAATTTGGTTTCATGCTGGGTAGATCTACTATGGATGTTATACATTTGTTAAAAGGTTTGATGGAGAAGTATAGAGAAAGTAAGGAGGATCTACATATGATATTTATTAATTTATAGAAAGCTTATGATAAAGTTTTAAGAGATGTTCTTTTGAGAGTTCTAGCAAAGAAAGGAATTAATATTGGTTATATTCAAGTCATTAAGGATATGTATACTATAATTGTTGCTTTTGTCCAAACATAAGGAGGATTGGCAAAATATTTTCCTATTTCAGCTGGATTACATCAAGGATAAGCTTTAAGCCCTTATCTTTTTTTGCTTTAGTAATGGATGTTCTTACTAGGCATTTACAGGAAGATGTACCTTGGTGTATGCTTTTTCCTGATGACATTCTTCTTGTTGATAAGACTAGAGAGGGAGTCTAAGAGAAACTTGAATTATGGAGGTCAGCCTTAGAGTCTAAAGGTTTTCATTTAAGTAGATCTAAAACTGAATATATTGAGTGTAATTTTAGCTGTAAAGGTTCTAGTGGTAGTGTTGTGACATTAGGTGAACAAGTCATTAAAAAGAGTGAGCGATTGAGATATTTAGGCTCTATTGTTCAAAATGAAATAGATGGATAAGTTATTAGTAGAATTCAAGTTAGATGGTTGAGGTGGAGGAATGCATCTGGCCTGTTGTGTGATAGAAAAGTTCCTTAAACTTAAGGGAAAATTTTATAAGATGGTGGTAAGACTTGCAATGATTTATGAAGGATAAGACTAAGTTAAGTGTTACAAAGATGAGGATGCTCAGGTGGATGAGTGGTTTTACTCTTAGAAATAAAATGCGAAATGAGTATGTTCGAGAAAAAGTTGGAGTAGCTTCAATGGTAGATAAGATTAGAAAGAGTCACCTTAGATGGTTTATTCATATAAAGCGTCGGCCGTCCGATGGCCCGGTTAGGAGAGTAGATGCATTAGGTTTTCCTTACGTTAAGAAAGGTAGAGGTTGACCTAAAAAGACTTGGTTAAGATGAATAAAAAATGACCTTAGTATACTTGAATTAAAAGAGAATTTGACACATAATAGGACACAATGGAGACAAAGGATTCATGTAGTCGACCCCACTTAGTGGGATAAAGGCTTGTTGTTATTGTTGTTGTTGTAAAAGAATTTTATCATGTTGATTTGATTTTAGAGTATCACTTATATTGTAAGATGTTTCAACAGTATTCATAATTCTTGAAGTAATCACAAAATGATACTTCACTTGCCATAAATTCTTTACTACAACTATCAAATAAAATTGAAGTTGATAAGCAAAATAATGAATATATAATACTTGAGGATTATTATTAGGAATGAGTGTCTTCAATATATGAAACACTCATTGCATATCAGGTGACATAGCATAGCATTGATCATGCATCCTATATAAGGTTAATACATGTTTGACAAGTATAGTTTCTAGTCGCCATTAGCAAAACTATACTAACTGAGGAGATATATCTAATACCAATAAATCTGTGATAACTTGTCTAATTTTTTTTAACATTTCTCATTACAACTGCTCATCTATGTGAAAAAATAAGTAATAATGCCAATATTAATAATTATGAAAAGCAAGTCTTAGTACCTACACCAAAATTTTTTTTTCTTTTGAACCATTAGTGATTTTAACTTTAACTTCATACTTGCATTTATAAATGTGACTTTTTTTATTTCTTTATTATGATCAACAAGAAATTAGAACAAATATTAAGTAATTTCTTAGTTTAAATG
The DNA here is from genome assembly GCA_021442155.1 of Cymbidium sinense. Taxonomy (NCBI): domain Eukaryota; kingdom Viridiplantae; phylum Streptophyta; class Magnoliopsida; order Asparagales; family Orchidaceae; genus Cymbidium; species Cymbidium sinense. The sequence goes on along the minus strand of CM038231.1, from coordinate 78,115,530 downwards.
AATTAGAAGCAAGTCTGTTATTAAATATCACCCTGAACTTGCTCCAATTGCTTGGAGAAATATGCATCACCTAAAGTATTATTTTTATATACCTAGTGGACATTTAACAATAGGATTAGACTATGTGATTAATATAAATGTTTCATAATATACAATTTTTTGAAAGCATGAGTAACATATCCATCAAACTAATTATGAAAATAAATAATATGAACCCAACATAAAAAAGAATTAAAGCATCATTGTGGGCTCCAAAATTTGCCAGACCTCATTGAAGAGAGTATGATTTAAGTGTTGGTAAAATTTTCAGAAGGCAGATGGAATAGTAGATAAGACACTACCCAAATATTTCACCCTCATTTTGTGAGGACTTTAGATCTGGTTCCAAGTTTCCTATAAGCGCAAGCACCTATAGTTAATTACCCCTCTCAATGTAGAGAGAGTACTTTTGATTAAGGCTAGTTATTAGATCGTGAATGTGTAGCATATAGTAGCAGTATATGGAGTTTTGGAATTTATATTTATGAAATTCATCATCATTAGGTTAAAGCGGATGGTTGGGAGAATGATGGCATTCCCGATCTAGATCCAATGGTTTCGTCATCCCGGGCTATCATGGTCCCTAGTCTACTTAGTCAGAGGAGGTAGTCGACCTAACTTGATCGAAGGATCCTTGTTAGTAGTCATGGGCTGTATCATCCAAGTAATCATTGTAGACCTGGAGTGGTGTTTGTCTAAGGAGACAATCTTAAGTATACCTTAGCTAATAGATGGCTTTTTTTCCCTATCAGATGTACCCTATGATTGACATCTCAAGGTATAGAGCTATTGGGGAGCATACGGACTATCATGATTGTAATATAATGGTGTCATTTAGCAGTAGTCACTCGATCAGAGGACTTTGGTCGTAACTCCATCATATGTAGAGTCTATTGGCCAAACCACGTAGATAGAGGACACAGACCACGTCCTTACTAGCATGAGAATGATTGAGAGTGAATATAGAAATACATTTGATTCGACATTGGCTCCTTTGTGAGCTAGAGTTTTCTTAATTTGTCACCTTCAATAAACTATTACGGAAGGTGGATTGAGTTTTAGCTTTAAGTTCTTTAAAGATTAAATTTTATTTAAGCATTTAACACTTAGTAATTTATCCGATTTTATATTTATATTAACACTTGATTTTGATTAATTAAATTTGAGCTTGCAAGCATATTTTGATGATAAATATTACCTCTGGTTGAAATTTTCATTCAACACATTCATCATCGGGGTGGTTTATTATTTCAGATCATGTCGACTCTATTAATTTAACAATAAAGGATCAGATCTACAGTTATATGTCTCAGATATTTTAATAAGCTAAAATTTTTATAATGATTAGATTTTTTTGTTGTTAACCAAGATCCAAATGGAAGACATAGCATCCTCAAACACTAAGTTTAAGCATTCAATTAGTGTCAAGGCCCATGCGGGTGTATTTAAGAATTCTTACATAATTTGAAGCTTGAATTTGAGTTTTTATCCTACTTCATAATATGTGCAAGAGTTCAATTGAAGCCTTAATCTTATATTTGCTTGTATGATATGTTGCGAATCCAGTGGCGTGTTACTTTATATTTTTGATTCAAAATATTGCAACTTTGCTTATATTTAGCTTGATAGCGAGTTGAATAAGGTAAAATGATTGCTTAGCTTATGCACTTGATAGACTTTTAAATCTTTATTAATCATCATTAGCTCTTATTCTTTCCTATGTAAGCTAGTGTGAATTCAAACACTTGCTTTTTCTTTTGATATGTAATGCGATGCTCCCTAATCATTTGTTGAAGCTCTATGTTCATGCTTCCTGAAAAGCTATTGAATTTTCTGCACATTTTTTTTATAAGAGGGTTCGAATTGCATTTGTATTTGAATGTTAGCTCTTGAGCTTATTACAAGTCTCTTATGATTTGATTACAAATCCAATTAGATTTTCTTTTAAGTCATTTAAAGTGACACATTGTAAGAATTATATTCATAGTTATCGACTATGTATCAAATTCTTTGTGTATCTTACTTAAACTTTCTTGAAACTTCTTGACTTGCTTAGTGTGAATTAAACCATAATTCATTTATTAATCGAGCAGCTTTGTAATGCTTGTTATTGTTCAAGAATTTGATATTTGGAATAATCAATGATAAATCTTGTTCATGTTAGCTGATGAAATATCAAAATCCATATTTTCTCATATGTGAGTTATCAAGCTTCATATTCATTTTTTAAGCTTGATTGGTCAATTTAAATCACTTTTAATTTACTTAAAATAAGCTATAATAATTGCAATGTTTATTGAAAAGATCGTGCATAACCAAACTCATTGGTGAATACGCAACTCATACTTTTTCAACTTCTTCATGTAAGAGCGATCAAACCCAATTTGACTTTATTTTAGATTCCACAACACATTTTATGTTTATTTAAAAGTCAAACTTCAAACTTATTGTAAGTCTTTTATGAGTTTGGAGTTAGCTTCAAGCCTCACTTATATTTTACTTGAGTACTTTCATTTGTTTCAATATATAAAATAATGGACTCAAGTCATTCGACGAACTAAGTGAATGAACTCATTTTTTTACTTAGCATATTCTCATATGATATTAATATTTATTAAGTTCATTTAAATTTAATTTCAAATTCATTTCTTTAGGACTTTATATTTCATATTTAACTTAGTGTTAAATCTTTTTTTTGTCCTAAAATTTTGGCAAAATTTTGGCATTTCAGCAGTATTCTGGCATCATCCCCTCGTAAGGGGCTACATTGGAATAGTTTTGGCCTATCCGTCATGCCCTGATGAGCGTGACGGTTGGTATTTTGAAGCACCTAGGCTGAATTTCAATCCCATTACACTTTGATGAGCATAATGAAGCCTTCAATCAATTGGATAAAAGCAAATATATATGCAATTTCTATACATTCAAACCTCATTCCCCTTTTTTTTCTAAGTTAGTCAAATTTAGTAGCATTTCGCATAGGGGTGCTACATCTAAAATTTTTTTGGGTCTACCCATCACTCCCTAATGAGCGTGATGGTCGATGTTTTCAAACACCTCGGCCAATTTTCATCGTCATCATACGATGATGAGCTTGAACTTTCAAACACATAAAGATGCATATATACATATACAGTTTCCACACACATATTTACAGATCTTGAAATCATATCTCAACAAATTTTATCTTGCAACTTTGTCTTATATTTGGGAAGAGAAAGAGAGAGAGAAAGAGAACATTCAGCTCTTATTGTAGCTTTAGTAGGCAAGATAAAGAAGATGGATTTTGACTAGGTTTTGTACAACATGCAGTTGTGCTCCATAAAGAGAGTGGATGACACTATGTGAATACAAAGATATTGCTCTTAGAGGTGTGTGGAGCGAAAAGTGTTGTCGGTTCTTATATAAATGAAAGAAGCAAGAGAAAAGATTAGGAAGAAGTGTTGATAGTCTTGTTGAGTTGGATGGCGAATAGAGAGGGCTGAACTATGGAGAATGCCTAAATAGGAGGAACTTGCTATCGAGAGAAAAGAGTGAATTGTGATCGATGATGTGGGGAGAGTTGGAGGAGAAAGTCCTTGAGAAGAGATGAGCTCATTATTTATGGAGGACTTGAAGCAATCGAAGAATAGGGAACAGTAGAACTTTAATTTCTTGGATGATGAAACGGATGAAGAGAGGCTTGAAAGCAATGGGAAGAATGAAGAGCTAGTTTTTCTTGTTGAGGAAATCGAATGGAGAGGAGATGAATGCATGCAATTTTGGTAGAATGAAAAGGAGTGGTTGGGAAGAAAAAAATGAGAGAGGTCGTGGGATGCTCGCATGCGGTTGAAGCGATGGCTATGAGAGGGAAGACCTCATGTGCGATCCAGTTCAGATTGACCGTGAGTGGGGATTTAGGGCCGGTTTGGGTTATTAGGCATATATAGGCTTTTTTAATTAATTTCCTAAGCGTTTAATCAATCTTAATATGAATTTTATGCCAACATCATTATATGGTTAATATATATGTCAATCTTAGGTTATTGATATTTGATACATCGGTCCATTTTGATCAAAAGCCATTTGGTTCAAGTCATCAATTGGATCAATTTGGTTCAAAAATATACATTAGCTGACCAATTTGTGTAGGCTCATCGATCGATCAGATCTCATTTGATAGATTTTGATATTTCACAGCTAACGACATAATTAATTTCATGAACGGTTGTTTGAGCATCATCGTAGCCTCCCAGCTCTGATATGCGCATCGACACAATGACAACTCGATCAGTTGATCATTAAATTGTGCAATATTGATATTCTAACCAATTTTGATGTTCTGAACATGATGGCAAAGTCCATTCATGGATCGTAGGTCATTTTGACAAATTTCAGTGATCTTTGGTGCATCTCAGCTCCAATTTTTGCTCTAAAGCATCCAAAGTCGATCAAATTCATCTTATAGGCTCGATTCGACTCATGTAGCATATATGAAGGTCAACAATCATCATGGCTCTAAACTCATCAAAACAAAGCATGCCATCTCCATTCAAATCAAAGCTAGAAATCATGGAGCGACACTGTTCGATTGACCTCGAAGAACCCAAGCGGCTAAGCATTCTCTTCAAGCTCATATCTGTAATATAGCCCTTCCCCTCCATCTCATACAACTTGAAGGCCTCCTTCACTAAATTTTCTTCCTCGCCGATATCCATTTCTGCCAATCTCATGAAGTCTTCCATGTCAAGCAGACCATCCTCATCTAAGTTGGCATATCAGAAATGCCTTGGAGCTCTTCTCCAATGGTGCTAAGAAGCTAGCAGAGAAATTTTTCCATCGCCATTGATATCAAAGTGGTTGAAGAGGTCCATTTCCTCTGTCCATTTCTAGAGGAAATGAAAGTCATATTTATGCCTGCCATTTTGTCTTTGTAGAACTTGAAGTGATGGGGAAACAAGAAGAGGATGAAAGCTGAGAATGTTAATTTACTCTCAAGTATGTATGAATTTTCTTTGGTTAATTTGTATGTGCATATTGTACATATATAGTGGTAAGTAGAACTTTTTGTTTCAGAGTTCTTGTGATTGATTATATATTATAAAAATGCTGCTTTTATTGAACTTTGGTAATTCAGAAGTTGATGGTGGGGTTTGTGTGGTAGTTGAAACTGAGTAAAGAAATGCTTTGATTTATCTCTCAGGTTTTGTGTAGTAACATCACTTCTTAGACATAAAATATTTTTTGAATTAATTATGCTTCCATATAATTCATAGGAGGAATTGGTCACCAACGTATCAAAATAAAGTAGATAATATGATAAAACTTTAATTTAAATCATCGAACATGTATTTTATTAGGTGAGCTGCTGATAAATGCTATTTAAATGAAGACCAGATCCATATTATATAGTAACTAGTGATTGAAGAGTCTCTCCTTTGTGTGAAGGCGAAGACCCAAATGTGACTTTTCCTTCCTCACCACGACATGATAAGAGTGAACATGCATTACTTAAAAGCTCATCAAACCATTAAAATAATGTATTGAAGAGTCTCTCTTGATGATTTAGTATAATATTTATGAAAAAATATATCAGATTATTAATTTACTCTATAAATCATTACAAAAGTAGTAATTATCACGATCCAAATTGGGGGCTTGAAATTAAAGCGGAATATATGGTGAAGGTATAATGATATTTTAAGTTTAAATTTCTTTCTCAATATTTATTGGTAATGGTATCCTTTCATTACATCGTGATGTCAAATATCTTTTCTATGTGCATCAGGTTCTTCATACCTTCAATTCTCTTAAACAATGGTGACCATCTTGAAATATTTTCAAATATTTATCCTATCACTTCCACTAATTGGGTTCTAGAATCTTGAATCAAGTCACTATCACCTTCATCATAGTTAGAGCATTAATACTCACAATGAGAGTTGAATAATCATACATAATTAGCATAAATATCTAGTATACATATCAAACTATTAAAACAAGTTAGTTCAAATAGGATAACTATTATAATGACACTACGTCAAACATTTTTGGTATTATTATTCACTATAATAGGTTATTCAGGCTTTTATATCATTTGGGTGTATACTTATTCTTTGTCCACTTATAGTTTGCTATAAAGGAGCTCCACTTGGTTTTTATCCTCAAAAATTTTCTAGCCAAGCATAGGACAATACCTAGCTATATGAGTGGGCTAATGACATTAGTAGCATACGTTGGAGCTGGACAATCATTCATTCTTATGATGTTTTCTATGTTTGGCACAAGATTCTAAGATCTAAACTGTACCACTACTAAAATCACTAGAATTGAGTTTGGGCTTCTCCTCATTAGCCTTCTTTGAGTGAGCCAAATGATATCTTTCATCCATACTTTTTCTTTTGTTCAACTCTTTATGCATTTGAGTGATTTAAAAATCTATGTTTACTCTCCTAGTCCTCTCTTCTAATACAAGGTAGTCATCGATCCCCAAAGGCACCAACGATTATCTAATTAAATCTTTTAATCTTGATAGAAATTTATAGCACTTCTCTTTTTCAGTTGATACTAGCTAGTGCATACCTTGACAATATAGTGAATTTTGCCTCATACTACATGACTGTTATCTCTCCCTACACCAACCTAATGAACTTATCTTACTTCTATCTTCTTGCAAATAAAGGCACGTACCACTCTTTGAATAATTCAATAAAATCTTCCTAATTAGCCATCATATTCTATATCTTCTAACTTGTCTTAGCACTGCCCACGTTACCACCTTTTTGCTTCACCCCTCCTTTCATCAGGGCATGCCGAAATGTCAAAAACCTTTTCTATGTGCATCAATAGGTCTCAACTTTCATTAGACCTTCAATTCTCTTAAACAAAGGTGACCACGAATCTTGAAATATTTTCAAATATTTATCCATTGCATTAATCAGTTGTGTCACTATCATCTTCATCATCTGAGTTAGAGCATTAATACTCACAATAATATTAGATGGTAATTCATCTTCAACCACATTTTCATCACCTGCCTCTTCTTGTGAGCCCATTTGGTTGAAGTGAAAATATTTTCTAATTTGAGTGAACTTAAACCTATAAAATTTTTTATAAAAATTTAATGTTAATTATTTTACCGACTCTTTCGATATTAATTATTTCACCTTCCAAAACCTAACATATGTTGATTCTCCTTTTATCATGACTTAGCTAGGAGGCTTGAAATTATCAATGGAACAAACGTTCGAACTATGTAATTATATTTTAAATTTCAATTTATTACTAACCAATACTGATCAAATAAATCAAAAAAGTCATTAATGAGTGTAATCTAAATTAACTTAAAGTAATTAAAATAAGTTTACATTTCTATGTGTTGACCACATATTTGATTTATCATTTATTTTTAATTCAAAGTTTAAACCTAAAATTGTTAATTAAAAAAAAATTAGCAATCATTTAGCCAATGAATACTCATATTTTTAAACTACAATAATGTAATGTAAAAAGGAACAATATGCATGCTAGTAAAACATATAAAATGAATCAGTATAAAATGCAAATTATAGTCAAGTTTAATTTTTTATGAAGATTTAGTACATTTTATTGTAAAGTATAATATCTTACAACTAACATTAGTAAGTTCATATTATTTATATATTTTTTTTAAAAAATTTTTTATTTTATTATTTCCTTTTTAAATTTGACTTAGATTGAATTTTCTTTCTTTTGTTAAAGACTCATGAAAGCAATGTTGAAATTATAGTAAAATTCTTTATCTTAAGATAGTTCAGAGGAGATATAGTAAAGGAACATGTTCTTTTCTTCATCATTAAGGTTGTGTAGTAGTTATTTTAAATCAAGAAATTGAATAGACTCAAACACATTTTGTTAATTTGGTTAGGTTTATAAGTTCATAGTTCAATTTTTAGTTTTAGATTAAAGCCTTTGTTTGATTTATAAAAAAAATTCAATTAAACCTTATATGAGGTGAGGGAAGGGGAATGGGAGGCAAGTGCTGAAGTGGGAAGCAAAATTAGCTAATAGTTAAGTTGTCACACAAGCCTCAAAGCATTGCATCCATCTCATAACAGCATGGCAAAGCTTAAAGCAAAGCCTCATTCTCAAATCTTGCAAATGGAATGAATGTCATGCATTTGTTGCAGATTGAAAGTCCTATGGTTGCATTTGATCATCCATATTCAAACTTTAGTTAAACCAAAATCAAACCAAATAAGCTGCATTATATTGTGGTTTAGTTTGTCTTTTATATTATTTAATTGTATAATTAGATTTTATTTAATTAGTTTAACAAATATATCAACCAAACTAACCAATAAACTTAATGCACACCTGTAATTATTATGAACTTTATGAATATCATAAAATTAAAAATTGAGCAACTAAATGTTCATGAATCTTCATAATATCAAATAAAAAAGATAATAGGTTCATCATTCTATGGGCTCCAAAAATTCACCACCGACCTCTCAATGATGAGAGTAGATTAAATATCAATCAAACTTTCAGAAGGTAGATGGAATAGTAGATAAGACACAGGAGATTTCACCCTCATTTTGTGAGGACTTTATATGGTTCCATGTTTCCTATAGGCAAGCTATAGTTAATTATCCCTCCCAATGCTGAGAGAAAACTTTCGATTAAGGCTAGTCGTTAGATCATTAAATGCATAGCTTATAACAGCAGCATATAGAGTATAAAATTGTGAATTTATGAAATTCATCATATTAACTTAAAGCGGATGGTTGGGGGAGCGATGATGCGCCCGATCAAGATCCCATGGTTCCATCATTCAGGGTTGATAGTCCATAGTCTACTTAGTCAGAGGAGGTAGTTGATCCAACCTGATCAAAGGATCCTTGTCAACTGCCATGGGTTGCATCATCCAAGAAAACCTTGGGTGGGGTTTGTCTAAGAAGATAAGTTTAAGTTCACCTTAGCTGACAGAGAGATTTTTGCCCTATCAGATGCACCCTATGGTTCACATCTCAAGTAGAGCCATCAGGAAACATACAGGCTACGATCATGATCATAATATAATGGTGTCATTTGGCAGTGATCACTCGGTCAGAGGACTCTAGTCATAACCACATCATATGTGGAGCCTACTGGTCAAACCATGTGGATAGAGGACATGGGCCACATCCTTACTAACATGAGATTGATCGAGAGTGAATATAGAAATACACTTGATTTGACTTCAGCTCCTTTATAAGCTAGAATTTTCTTAATTTGTCACCTTCAACAAACAATTGTGGAAGGTGGGTTGAATTTTAGCTTTATGTTTTAGATTGATGATTTTCATTTAGTCATTTTTGAGCTTAATAATTCATCAGATTTTTCATTTGAATTGATATTTAATTTATATTAATTTGATTTGAAATTTTAATCATATTTTGATGAAAGTATCCCCAACATTTGAAATTTTCATTCAACACAGCCATTATTAGGGTAAACCTTATCAACTTTGCTTATTTGCTAACATAGGATCAGGACTATGACTTGTATTCATGAATTTAGATTTGAGGTGATGTAACATATATACTTTAAAGATTTAGATAATAATAACCCCTCTGGTTAGATTCTACAATCAAAATAGCCATCTCTAAGGCAGATGTATTATTTTGTTGTTCCAGATCCTGACTCTATTAATTTAATAATAGATGATCAGATCTACTCTCATATGATAAAATTAGATTCTTAGAAATTTTACAAAGTTAAAATTCTTATAATATTATTATTGGATAATTAGGTTTTGTTAACCCGGACTCAATCTTAAGACCCAACCAGGAATCAACTTATCGGCATCAGACACTAAGTTTAAGCATTATGAGGCCCATGCAGTTATTCAATTTAGTATTTTTTAGCTTAAGAAATTTGAATAGTATTTATTTTTTGATTGAGTTTCATTGCAAGTTTGGGATTTTAGATAAAATTTTGATTGGTAGCCTCACATGGGATGCGGCCACCATGCCAAGAAAGACATGTATGGGTGGTGTAAACATCACAGCTGAATGCGTCATCCCACCATGCCAAGAAAGGCATGTATGGGTATCTGAAGCACCTGCATGTAACATAGTTTTCCTCACCACGCCAAAAAGTGTATGGGTACTTATACACTTGCAATGTTAGTTTAAATAGTTAATTTTAGCTTTGTAGTTGAATTCATATCAAGCTGTTTAGGCCTCTATCGGTGTAAAATTTGGCGACATTTTGGCGTATCGCATCATCCCATGTAAGGGGCTCCTCAGTATCTTGGGCCCATCATGCCAAGAAAGGCATGTATGGGCGGTATAAACACCATGATCGAATGCGTCATCCCACCATACCAAGAAAGGCTTATATTGGGCTCTAAGGTATATGCATGTAACATGGGTTTCTCATGCCACACCAAGAAAGATGTACACAGGTACATATATACTCACATGCAGGCTAAATTCCAAATGTCCTCTCTTTTTTTTTGTTCCTTGGCACTCCAGATTTTGATAAAATTTTGATAGCATCTCCCCTAGCCTAGGGATTTCTATTGAAACTAGGCACCTTGTCCAAGATGTGTATAGGCGGTTTTTTGCAACATCACGGCGTAAGTCTCCCAAACTACCCATCTAAAAATACGCACATAGACTTTTTGAGTACAAAAAACTCAAATTTCCCCTCCACGCTATGAAAGGCATGTAATGCTTATACACCCACGCAAACAGACTTTCCTCCTCAATCAAAGACAGTAGTACTTATATCTCAACACTCGATGCTCTCTTCAGCTCTACTGAGTGTGTCTGGGTTTAGTGCGTGGCGTCGTCTACCGGTTCCACCATGCTACAAAGAGTGTACAATTTTGCTTGTCACAAATAATGGTTGCATCTTTGGGTTTAGGGGACATCCATGCTCGAGCATTTTATACTTGTAGGAAAGGAGCAGACGGACATGGCACTTCAATCGTGTTGCTCGTTAAAGGAGGATGGATGGTTGCGCATGGTGTGGAGTCTTGAGCGCGAGGTGCGAGGGTAAGGCGACAGAAAAAGGCGTGCACGCAGTCTTGGGTGTGCCAGAGCTACGCGGGTGCATATATGGAGGACTGCGTGAGTGCGGTCACGAGAGGCACTTGGGCCGAGATGACGAGCATAAAAGCAAAGGTCACTCTAGAATCTGCTCAGGAGGTTCTCAGGGGATCGAATACTCGGGATAAGCTCCTACAATGCTATGAGAGGATGGGCCAAAGGGAGAAATTAGGGCCGGTTGGGGTTTTTTGGGCCTGTGGGTAGTGGATTAAGGTTAGGTAATAAGAGGGTATTTATAAGATTTTTTTTATTTAAGTGAAAATTACTCCTAATCAAGATTTTGCGCCATTATTACATGGACAATATATATATGTTGATCTTAGGTTATTACGATGTCTGCACGGCGTCTTTTCGATCGAGGTTGGTTCAAGTAGGCATCGAATCAGGTCAATTTTAGTTCAAAATTGTGAGTTGTATTTTCTGATCGCTCAATATTTGGGCAAACTTGTTTGAATTGAGCACAGATAATCTTATTTGATATTTTTTGATGTTTAAATGCTAACGGCACAATCAAATTTGGAAATGGAGGTCATCTGGGCATAGTCACATCCTCCTGATCTCGATATATGTAGGCACGTTGATAGATTTTCTTCTTGATTGGTTGACCGTCGAATTGTGGAATATGTATATTCTAATCAATTTCAATATTTTGAAATGATGATAAAGTTTGTTCATCGATCGAAGGTCATTTCGACTAATTTTGGTGATGCCTAGTGCATTTCAGCTTCGATTTGCATGATGTTGTATCTGATTGCTCGATATTCATGCAGACTCATTTGAATTGAGCGTGAATAGTCTCATTTGATAGGTTTTGATATTTTGATGCTAACGACGTGATCAATTTCATGAATGGTGGTCATTTAGGCATCGTTGCAACCTCCCGACTTTGATATGTGTAGGCGTGAAATTTCTTTTTTTGATGGTTGATCGTGTATATATATATATATATATATATATATATATATATATATATATATATATATATATATATATATATATATATATATATATATATTCTAATCATTTTGACATTTTAAATGCGATGGCGAGTCGTTCTTGATGTCGTTTCAACCAATTTCGACGATATCCGGTGTATTTCAGCTCCATTTTATGCGTTGTTGTACCCGAAGTCGATCGACTTCATCTTATGAGCTCGACTCGACTTATGGCGCATGCATGAAGGTCAACACATTCATTAACAAATCTTTAATTCATAGTGAATATGTTAAGCTGATCAATGAAGTGAAGAGGATGAGGAAATGCCTACTTTCTTAAGACGACTAAGAAGAAAGAGAGAAAATTCAAAAATGAGATTCCTTGATGGAAAAATCAATTAGAAAAAAGTGGTAGATAAATAATTGTCAAATATATTCATGATTAGTAAATATAATCATCTTGTGGAACTTTTAGGATGTATAAGAAAAAAACTCTAGATTTGAAATCATGGATCATACAAGAGGATATATCAAACATAAAAAATGAAAGGAATTTTAATATTTTAATTATTTTAAATTTTCTCTCAAGTTTAAATTTCTCACACAAATTAATAAAAATTTAAATTCAAGTTCTACAAAGAATATATCATCTAAATCAACTAGTTTGGAGGATATCTAGGTGATTTAAAAATAAAGACTAGATAATCTATTGAGCCATTAGTTGAAGCAAAAAATGACCGTATCAACAAATTTTTGATCAAAGTCAACTTCTAAATTGATCAATTTAGCTAATGAAATTAATAATATGTAGGCCTAATAATATTATTTGAAAATTGACTAAAAGCAATTGTAGATCAAATTAGACATAATATTTTTGAAAAAAATATGTTAATGATTATTATAATAATATTATTATAATATCTTAATGCTTATAAATAGCTCATTAATATATTTTTATAATGATGATCCAACAATTACATATACTCACTTCCTCCCTAGACATGTGGATGGTCAAGATTGACTAGGATAGGTACCACAATCCCTTAGAAATTAGATTCATTCTTATACATGAAACTCTTACATTCATTAACCTTGCACCACCTTCTACAAACATATGTCATACTTGATAAACACGTAACATAATTGTCATGGACATTTTGATGGCTACAATAATTTTAGTATAAGCTATTTTAGGTATTATAAAGTTGATGTAACATCAACACAACATTATCTTGTTTATTAAAGTTTCACTTTATGAATCATCATCATCACCACTATTAGAAGTCTTAAGAAATGAAAGTAAGTTCAATGCTTAGTTAACCCCCTCTAATTTAAAATTCAACATGTGTTCAAATTATGAGACTACTCCATCTTTCTTGTATGCATGGTCTAGACCCTCTTTTCTCTAAGTAGAGGCAAAACTAACCTCTTTTTTTAAGAGGATCTAATTTATTATATAATTAAACTAACATTTAAAAAATTTAATTATATAAAACATAATTCAAAATAAAAGATTAAATTTTATTATAATTGATGACTTAAATATTGATTATAAGCTTTTCAATCTAATTTACATTTTTTAATAATGTCACACAACACTTTCATTAGAACTCAAGTCAAACACTTATTTCAAAATGTAACACCTTAGATAGTTATTAAACTAATGATCACTCATTTTGTGACACAACTGATACTTGACAATCTTAAATGCAAAAATGCTCTCTTTACTATTATAGTAACAATTGCTAAAGTTAATGCCAAGCTAATAAACCCACTGATTAGAAGGTACACACCATATCTCTTTTACTTAAAAATTAATTTTATAAGATTGATAATTCCATTTAAAGATATAAACTCATTTTAAGTGTGCAAACAATAATATAAGTGGATAAATGATGCTCATGAATGTGGGCTCCAAAAATTCACCACCGACCTCTCAATTAAGAGAGTATGAATTAAAATCAGTCAAATTTTTAGAAGGCAGATGGAATAGTAGATAAGTCACTACCCAGATATTTCGCCCTCATTTTGTGAGGATGTTAGATCTGGTTCTAGGTTTCCTATAAGCATAAGCACCTATAGTTAATTACCCTTCCCAATGCTGAGAGAGAACTTTTGATTAAGGCTAGTCGTTAGATTGCGAAATGCGTAGCTTATAATAATATCATGTGGAGCATAAAATTGTAAATTTATGAAATTCATCATCCTTTACTTGAAGTGGATGGTTGGGGAATGATCACCAAGATCTCATGGTTCCATCATCCCAGGCTATTGTGGTCCCTAGTATACTTAGTCAGAGGAGGTAGTCGACCCAACCTAGCCTAAAGATCCTTGTCAGCAGCCATGGGTTGCATCGTCCAAGTAAATCTTGTAGACATAGGGTGGTGTTCATCTAAGGAGATAGGCTCAAGTCTTCCTTAGCTAACATAGGGCTTTTTTCTCTATCAGGTGCACCCTATAGTTCACAACTCAAGGGCGAGCCATTAGGCTACAGTCAGAATGATTATAATTGTATCATTTTGCTACCGTGAGAGGACTTTCAACCACATCATGTGTGGAGCTTACTGGCCAAACCATGCGGACAGAGGACAGGCCACATCCTTACTAGCATGAGATTATTTGAGTGTGAATATAGAAATACACTTGACTTGACATTGACTCTTTTGTGAGCTAGAGTTTTCTTAATTTGTCACCTCAAAAAATAGTGTGGATGGACTGAATTTTAGCTTTAAGTTTTAAATGTTGGATTTCATTTTGTCATTTAACACTTAGTAATTTATCTGATTTTATATTTGTATTGATACTTGATTTTGATTAATTCAATTTGAGCTTCTAAGCATATTTTGATGGTAAGTATCCCCTCTAGTTGAAATCTCCATTCAATACAACCATCATCAGGGTAGACCTTATCAACTTTGCTCATTTACTAATAGATGATCGGGTTTATGATTAAAACTTGTGATTGCATTTACCATATTAAAATAAAGAGTCTATAATTTTAAATATGAAATTTCTCTATTAAAATTATTGATGGTCTTATGCAAATGTAAAATATAATTACTCTCTTTGGTGATTGAACAGATTTAGATTCAATCTTGTTAACTCTATTTTGCAAGGAGGATTGGATTGAGTATGTAATTACTTCACCTTATAGATAAAGAGGCCCATGGAATCCCTCCAATTGAAATTTACAATTATCACAATCATCATTAGGGTATGAATGATTTGAGCATTCATACTTGTTTCACTTTTAGAGTGAGTCTTCAACCTCCTCAGCATAGATCTAAGTCTCTTATAGACACTAAGAGTTCCTTAGTCTCAAGACAATTCTATTGATTAGGTGAACACTTAACCTAAGCCTAGACACTTAGAAGGATTAATCATGGATTAGGCCATGTCTTAAGACAAGGGAATCATCCACCCTATGGCCTTAAACATAATCCATATGCACCTTCTCAAATCCAATCCAAATTCAAATCTCAAACCAAACCAAATTCAATTCAAATTGAAATCTAAATTCTAAAACATTTGATTGAAATCCATGATCAAACTCAAATTCAAAACCCTACCTAAGCCCTTTTATTTCATCTTATGGACTTAACCTTAGCCAAATTCAAATCAATCCCAATTCATTTGATTTTGTCAAATATTAATTCAATCAAACTATCAAATTCCAATTCAATTCCAACTTCAAATGATTCAATCATGATCAAAAAGTCAAATTCTTCATAAACCTTATGATTGAATTCCATAGACACTAGCCAAATTTCCACCCAATTCAACCCAAATTTGATTGATCCTTAATGAATCATTATATCTTCATTTTATATTCACAAATATAAATGAAATATAAACCCAAATGACCAAAACTAAACAAAACTAAATCCAAATCCAACAAAGACCCTTCAAGCCATATGGACCTACCTCCTTAAGCCTTGCTAAACCCCATTCAAATCAACCCAAAATCAATTGGTTTCTTTATAAATCAATTATATATTCATTTATATTCACAAATATAAATGAAACCCACATTCTAATGATCAAAATTAATTCAAACTAAATCAATTTCTTACTTAAGCTCTTTTGACCTACCTCCATGAGCTTGGTCAAATTTGCTTCCAAATCACTCCAAACTTAAGTGATTTTCTCATGAATCATTCATATCTTCATTTATATTCCCAAATATAAATGAAATATAAAATAAAAACCAAATCCAAAATCAAATCAAAACCCAATTCAATACTTTTAAGCCAATTCCTTGGACTTAACCAAAACTCACCTAAATCAAGCTATTGAATCAATCATTCCTTCAATCATCTATCCAAATATAAATGAAACATACAATTACAGCCAAACAAGTCAAACCCAAGTTAGCCTTTTAACTTCAAAACTTCAAATGAGCCAAAGTCCATTGGACTCCAAATTTGAATTCATATTTCAATCATAAGCTCATGTATAAGTTCAACTAAACTTGAATCCAAAACCAATAACCCATTTAGGTCCACTTGACCCAAAGTGGCCTAAAGGACTTTTTGAGCCAAGTTCTAATCCAAATTGGATTGAACCAAGCTCATCCAAGCCTCATATCATGATCAACAATCACCTGGGATGATCAATTACCTTGAATTGGGTCAAACCAAGTCAACCCTAAGCCCATATGAAACCCAAACTAGCCAAAACTCATCCTACACCAAATTGATTGAAACCACTGATTCACATCAACCCATAATCAATGTTTGAATATGACTTGACTATCAATTGAGCCAAACCAAATCCAATTGGCCATTTGACCAAGTTGTTCCAAATTGACCTAAAAAGCTAAAATAGGTCAAACAATGATCTAACCCAAATTTATTGCAACCAATATCACAAGTTCATTCCAAATTCATTGTTGAACTTGACCAAAGCTCTAATTTGATTAATTGAACCCAACCTAGCCCAATTGACCAACCTAGCCCAAATTGACCTAAAAGGTCAAATTGGCCAAAATCCAAATTAAATCTAAATTGATTCAAACCAAAGCCTACAATAATTTTCAATTAACTAACTGAACTTGAACCAACACCAACCCATGGCCAATAATTTCAAAATTAGCCATTTGACCTATATGAATCCAAATGAGCCAAAATTAAACCTAGGCCAAATTGATTGAAATACTTGAACCAAAACACTTCAAATCATCTTGAACTAACCTAAGCTTTGGTTTGACCCAATTTGACCAATTGGTCAACTTAACCCAACATGACCCAAGTTGAACCCATATGACCAAATTGAAAACCCATAAAATCAACCCATAACCCATTGATGATTAAACTTGACCCAAACCCATCTTGTTAAAGTCGCCCAAAAGCCATGTTCCAATCCAAGCCATTGTCCATTAATCCCTCTTTACATAGGATTCCATCCATAAATGGCAAAGTCCACTCTCCCATCACTTGACCACTCACCCCATTTGGGGTCACCAAACCTCAGCCAGAGGGCTAGACTGCCATGGACCTGGGAGGTGAGCCAACTCACCTCCCTTACAAACCGAGCACCCTTTGGATCCAAGCAAGGAGATCAACCCAAATCAAACCTTGAGCCACCTCCCAAGCACTCCACCAACCAAACAAGGACATGATAACCACTCACGCCTGCATAGTGGACCAAAAAATGGGAGATAATCCCATTCATCCTCCTCAGCAAATTAAAGGATATGCCCCTCAATTCACCATTTCACATGCATTCAATTTTGAGCTCCCAAGAGTGAAAAGAAATTCCCTAGCACTCCTTAGAGCTCTCCAAAGCCTCCCCACTGATTTTCTTCCTGCATAAAAATAAGGGAGCTCAATTTCGATCCAAACTTCTTTCTCCTTCAACCAAACTTCAATTCCTCTTACACACACCTTCCACATACCTTTGAGGCTGCCATTTCCGAGCTTCAAATCAACTGAGGATGGCCTTCAAGCAATGGATGGAACCAATCCAATTGCTGTCAATAGGGCATCATCTCTACTAGACGATGCTTTCCATCACCAACCAGGCCTTAGCTGGTGGTATTTCCATTAAATCCAAGCTTTAGCTTAAAATGGGTTGGATCTTTTTGAAGAAAATTCACATGTGAGCCCATCCTAGCCATTGGATCTTCATAGTTTAGAGTGAATCTGACCTCGGGTGAGCTCAGATCGAGTGATCCATGCTGGATGGGCTCCGTTGTTCATCGCTCGTAGGAAGAGAGATCACCGACCATTTCCACATGATTGGAATGAACATCGATCGTAATCGCTATTTAATCCCTCCTTAGCCTCAGGTTTGATCATGGCCATCTAATTTTAGATTGGATGACCCACGGGAAAGCGCATCCCGCCGCCATCTGAGTCAGCCACGGATGCGACAACTTTAATAGCCAATCCCATGATTCCAAATGGAAAGTGCACTGCGTCAGCACGCCACATAGCGTCGATGGGATTAAGGCTTAATAAGGTTATTTAATTAATTTTTAGGACTGAAACTTCTATGATTTATAACTAATTATAGAAAAATTCAAAAAATATAAATGATGGCTCATTTTAAAGGTATTTCAAAGGGAAATCCATTAAAATTGTCTTTAATTAATTTTGAATAGTGATTTTGGCTTAATTAAGGGTTAATTAAAAACCTTATTAACTTAATTACTCCCTAATTAATCATCCAATTGGTTTCAAATATTTTGAGGTTGCTTAGGGGGATGACTTGTGCCTCCCATATTTTTTTTGGAATTTATTTATTGATTAATTGGGAAAATTGATCGATTAAATCTTAATTACCTTCTTAACTTAATTAAGGATTAATTAAGCATGGGAACAATAAATTAACTAATTAATTGGAATCATTTGGCACTGATTAACAATAGGGAGGTTTAGGGAATGTGATTGAGGAATCTTTCTTAATCTTTTCCCAAATTTCCTTTACCTTTAAAGAGAAATTAATTAGGATTAGTTAACTAATTATTTACTTAATTAGCTTAATTAATTTTTTAAAAATGGATATGATTTTACTTAATTAATTCCTGGGTAGTCGTTAGGTGTTTAATATCCTAAAGAGGTTTAATGAAATTATGGTTAGCTCACATGTGTGAGAAAATAATAAAAGTAATTAATGAGTTCCTTAAGCTTATTTAAACAATGATTGTAAGCTAATTACATTTTACCCCTTTCATTTCATAGGATAATGGCTATTTACTCTTCAATTCATTTGAATATTACATTGGCTCATAATCATTTGATTAATTATCTTAAGGTAATATAGGTAAGTGTTTAACCATAACCTAATTAATCCCTAAAATTGACCTAATTGCTCTTCATTAAATCAAATTAACTCACACATGGGGAATGGGATTAAGATTAGCAAACCTCTTTCTCTCATTTCTTAACTCAAAACAAACATAAAATTAAAAGCGAATTTAAGAAGCTTTGGTTTATTTTAAATGATCATACTTAGTACGATTGTCCTTATGGATTAATTGGATTGAATGAAGTTATGTGTCTATGTTGCTTTATTTCTTTCCATTCATGTTAAATGTTGTATGCCACTTGTAATCCTGCATTTATCTCTTTAAAAAAAAGTAATTAAATGAAATGATTTCCTTTCTATCAAACTTGCATGTGTTGAGTTAAATTAAAAATATGTGTGGCTATTATTACTATTAAATTAAAATTATTTTCAAAAGTATATAAATCAATTATAATATATGGAGTGATGAAAATTATAAATATTCATAAGCTTGCATGTGCCTACTTTTAGAACATGTGATATGGAGTTCGCTTTCTTTAATCTTCATGGACTTATATAAGGCTTGAATGTTAACAAGTGTATAGTTCATTTGAAAAGGACACAACATTTGTTTGGATTCATTCCTATGTACATCTATGTTAATCTAAATGGAACTTTATCTCACTTGTATAAATAATTCAATTAAATCGGTACTTTTGCATGATTTTTCTATTCTTATAGTTATTTGTACATTCATGTGTATTTAAGAGTATATATAGTCCGATACCGGGACACAAAGCTTTAAGTATAAGGAGGTCTTTACCTACTCCCTTGGTTTAACAATAAGTATCGCTTAAAATTTTTATACACTTGTATGTGCATTTAGCTAATAAATGAAAATCTTCATTCAATTAAATCAAATGCAACTTTTGCATGATTTTCCCATTCTTGCACTTATTTGTACATTAATGTATATTTAAGAGTAGTGAGTATATCGAGTCTGAAAATTTCGGGGATACTAGGCTTTAAGTAGCCCCAAGGAAGTGTTTACCTCACTCCCCTGGTTTAACAATGGCAAAGTACCCACTTAAAACTTTTATATACTTGCATGTGCATTTAACTAATGAATGAAAATCCCCTTTTTTTCTAAAAAGTGACATGCATTCCCATTTGTTCAAGTGATTGAATTGATTGATCACATGGATTGAAGTCTTCTTTCTTATGTTCATGTGTATAAACTTACATATGCTTGAATGTAATGGGTATATAGTTTGGACATCTCAGGAACACAAGTCTTTAGCTAGCCCCAAGGAGGTCATTTGATTACCTCATTTCCCTGGTTAACAATGACATGTACCTATTTAATTTCATTCCTATGTACTTTTATATAAGAATTTAGATAAAGATTTAAATTAATATGATAAAATAACTTAATCAAATGAAACATCCAAACTCAAAATGTATGTGCTTACATCCACCATTTTAGTGTGCTAAGACATATTGTAGTGTGTGTACTTATTTAATCATGTGCATGTTACAAATGATGGAAGGAAATGAATGAACATGTGTCATGTGATAGTAATTTATTATAATTAATCTTAAGATACCTATGTTATTAAATATGATTATTTAAAGTGAACTTAAACTTAGGATTCATTAAGAAAATATGTAATAAGCCATTCACTAAAGAGAAATTGATTAATTAATATGCTTTAGATGTGACTTAAGGTAGGGATGAAAGAGGAAATCCTCTATTTCCCTTTATAATATTTAGTTGCTAAGTGTAAGTCAAATGAAACAAAAGAAGATGCTAAGTAAAATTCCCAAATCAACTAAACCACTTAAAGAAATCAACCTCTTATGATTAAACATCCTTTCATAGAAAATCATAACAAAGCTTAGTTAACGATACCACACAAGCCTTAATACACACACTTTAGATTAAGTCACCACTTCTAGCTTTATGTTAGGTGGTGCATGAAATGTATGTTGGTTTTATGATGTATCATTTTAGAATGGATGTTAGTGTATGTTTCATAAGATGAATAGTGAATAGCCTAATCATTTTGTAGAGAATTATGCTTAAGGGTGCTTAAAATAAATATAAATGCTCTTTGTAGGTTGCTTAAACCCCTAAGTATAATCCAAGTTAAGATAGATGGGCTTGGTTACCCATGCGTGGTGCTAAGTCCAAAGTATACATATAACCGCTTGGTTGTATGGTGTTTAGCTAACACTTATTTTGCAAGTGTAGTTACTCTTCCTATTTTTAATGTAATTTTGCATTAAGAATTAGGATTAGTGTTATGGGGATTAGGATGATGAAGGTCATGAGAATTTTATGATACCTTTGAAGAAGCACATTAAATGATGAAATGAAGGAGATATGAAGAATGAAAATAAGAAGACCCCATAGCATTTATTCAATTATAAAATGTAATTATTTTCTCATATTTCAGGTTGTATATGGGTAGAGCTTACCCATTTCCTCTTTTGTTGAACGATTTTGAACCTTTTATTATTTTGCATTAGATTTATAAAATTCTTGATATTATGTTTAAATTATGCAATAGAAACATGATGCCTTTTTCTAGTTTCTTTATGAATGATGATTTAATGTGTGACCTAGATCCGATTAGGCTCTGTGGTGTTTATTTTTGGATGTATATGGGGGACACCACATAGATCTAAGAGTGTACATATTTAAGTGATCATATGACATTGAGGTATGATGTACTATCTTGAAAGATAGAGACATCACCCTTCAATGGACCTAATCACCTAATAAGGACTCTATGGTATGATGGATCTTGAATCAGATTTTTCCCTTCTTTACATGGATGAATAAAGTTTATATTCAACCCAAGTTCTAAAGTTCCCTATGAGAAAGCCCCCCATAGTTAATTATATCCTAAGGAAGGTGAATTCTTAGGAATACTTTTGATTAAAGTAGGTAATTATTGTCTCCAAAGATTTTAAAGATAAGACTATCAATAAATTAGCTATATTAGAAAATCAAATGGGATAGATCAAAAAGAGAGACTTATTATTGAAGCCAAAGGAGATGAGTAGGAAATGCTCATGATACTAAGAAACCTAGTGAGCATTCCAATCTACCATATAGTTAGGTTTTAAAATTTTTGAAATTAAGGAGATTTATTTATTTGAGTTAAAATTTTATTAGAAAGTTATGACTTATAATCCCACAATACAAGATTGTGAAAATGTCAAGAGGTGTGATTTATGCTTGTACAATGAAATAGCCACCTCGAATCCTAAATCTAGGGAGCTTTAGCAAGAGCTAAAGCATGACCTAAATCTAAGCAAAAATTGGCATAAGGATTACCTCCACAAAAGAGGATAAACCACCCGATTGCTGGACTTATAACTGCCTAGAGTGATAGCCAGCTAACTCCTCCTACACTTTAAAATCACGTAGGAAAGTCATATGATTTTGCAAGATATGGGTTGTATTATTAAGGAACTAAAGTCCTTAATTTAACTCCCTAAGAGACTAGAGCATGAGTGGTATGAGCAATGACTTAGTCCAATACCTCAATTTTATTTGATTTTGACACTTCATTTTGACAAAGGCAGGATTTTTTATATGTCTAAATGCATGATGAAATGAGATTATGGGCTAAATCGAGAGAAAGAGGTGTTTTCCACAGAGGAGACCCTCAAAGGTCAAGTCTTCCCACGTGTAAGGATGGAAACCCTCTTAACAAGAGTGAAGCAATATGAATGCATGATATTAAACATACAATATTCAACTAAGGGTTGCTAAATCTTTTAATTATCTTGATTTAATGCCTAGGATTTATGTGAGGTTATGAATTATTTAAAACTTTAGTTATGAGTTGTAGTTTGGATAGAAAAATTAAATTTTCTTAGAGCCTAATCAAATCCAGGCCACAAATTAAATCATTATTCATGAAGAAACTATGAAAAGGCATGCTGGTTCTTTTGCATAATTTTAAACAAAACACCAACCAATTTTAATCAAATCAAGTTTTTAGATTTTAATTAGAGAGATCTATCATGATCACAAGTCCATTCCAATCACGCAATATGTGTTATTTATCTTTTCCAAGAAGATTGTTGCCAATCGTCGCCGATCGAGCTCACCCGAGCTCGGATGGAGTTCAAACTCACCCCACACCTTCGGGGAAGCACAAGCAATGTATCCAATGGCCAAGATCTCAAGGGATTAAAATTTCCTTCACAAAAGACCAAACAATTTTTATCCTAAGATCAATTTTGAGCAATACCTCATCAGAGGCTATCACCGGTGCTTCCAACGGAGGAGGTAGCTTTGTCTAGTTGAGATGAAACCCTGTTGAAGGTATTGGATCTTGATTTGAAGTGGATGCTCGATTGACCAAGCTTTCAATGGTGATCAGATCAAAGTCCTTGTGGCTTGGTGACTTGGGAAATAACTTGATTGAGCTCATGTCCCATGGTTCTGCAAGTTTAATTTGGTTTTGATGGAGAATTGGATGAGTTGGAAATGGGATGGACCTCTCCTATTTCAGATTTGAGCAAAATCGAGAAGGAGAATTCAAGGGAGCTTTAAAATGGCTTTGGGAAGCTTAGGGATGCTTGGTTGATTCCTGAGCCAATTGAGTGCTTCGGTGGGAATGAGGGGAGTATATCTCCTCATCGGATGGTGAAGGGTAGTGCCATTTTGATCAATTACTAAGATTGGTTGATGATTTAGGTTATTTTAGCATCCCATGTGATTCATTTTAGGTAGGGAAGGAGAGTGAGTGCCCATGGGTGAGTGCATGGGGTGATCCAAGTGTTTAATTCCCATTGGAGGGTCGATTTGGCCTTGGGTCATGAACCCAAGCTCATTGGGTCATGTTCACCCTCCATGGTGTCCATGGACCACTAGAGGATGCCAAGTGGCCTGAGGAAGAAATGACCAAATTCCAAGTGAATTTGGTCATAGAATACCCTTGACCTAGTGGTAAAAGGTCATTTGGCCTTGATTTTGATTTGGACAGATTTGAAATGACTCAAAAATAGGTTGGGCCATATTTCAAGTGATTTGGAGTTTATTTGGTTTGAATTGGTTCAATTTGACCCATTTAGATCAAGTTGGGTCAAATTGGGTTAAGTTGACCTGTTGGTCAAACTGGATCAAACCATGGGTTAAGTCAAGTTCAAATGATCATTTTGAGCCTATGGGTATCATTGGTTTGGTTTAATTTGATTTTGGTTCATTTAGGTTCATTTAGGTTCTTTTAGGTCAAATGGGTCAAGTTGACCAATTTGACCCATTTGACCCAATTGGGTTAGGTCATGGGTTGGTTTAGGTTTGGTTGATCATTTGAAATGTATTACAAGCTTAGTTTCATTTAATTTTGGTTTGGTTTGATTTTAAATTTATTTGACCTTTTATGTCAAGTTAGGTTCATGGTCAATTGGGCTAGGTTGGGTTTAGTTGGCCAATTGAAGCTTTGGTCAAGTTCAATAAGTGATTTAGAATGAATTTGGCCCATTGGTTGCAATCAATTTAGCTTATGGTGGATTTTGGCGAGTTTGGGTTTCATTTGGGCTAAATATTGACTTAGTCAAAGGCTAGGTATGACCCAATTGGAGTGATTGATCATCTAAGGATGATTGTTGCTCATAATGTGAGGCAAGGGGCTTAGTTCAATCCAATTTAGGTTATAATTTGGCTCAAAAGGTGCTTTAGGTCACTTTGGGTCAAGTGAGCCTAAGTGGGTCAATTGGTTTGATCTTGATTCAAGTTTGGTTGAACTCACATATGGACTTATGATGGAAATATAAATCCAAAGAGTCAAATGGGTTTTGATTCATTTGATAGTTTTAAGTTCAAAGGATGAACATGGGTTTGATTTGTTTGATTTGAGGATGATTGATGTTTATATTTGGGTATTTGATTGTGCTAAAAATTTATTCATTTCTAAGTGTATACTTCCATCTTCAATCTAAATAGATAAAATGAAGATAGCAATATACTCTTTGCATTTGGACACTATGTAGATTCACAAATGTTCTTATTAGTATGATTAGATACGACATTGAGGAGAGGTGTACTACCTCAAAAGATAGGAATCACCACTCAATGGACCAATCAAAATAAGATTTAAGGATAGTTCAAATTTAGATTCTTCTTTCTTTACATGGTAAAGTGGGTTTATTTTAAATCGGTTCATTTAGGTCAAGCCCCTAGTTAATTACATCCCAAGAAGGATTCTTAAGAATACTCATTAAGGTAAATAATCATTGTCTCCAAAGATTTCAATAGGTAGGATTATCAATCGATTGGTTTATTTTTAGAAAGTCAAGTGGGATCGATCAAGAGGAGGGAGTTCTTATAGAAGCAAAATTAGAGCAAGTAGGGGATGCTTAAGATACTGGGAAGCCTAGTAAGCATCCCAAACTACCCTATGGTTGGGCTTTATATTTTTGAAATTGAATTAATTTATTTGAGTTAAATTTTTATTAGAAATATAGGCCTTACAATTCCATAATACAAGGTTATGGAAATGCCTAAGAGGTGAGGATTTATGCTTAGGGCCCACAAAAGGGAGAAGCAATCTCAGAACCTAAATTTAGGGAGGTTTGACGAGGGCCAAAGGCACGACCTAAATCTAAGGCAAAAATGGGTATTTGGTTTACCTCCATAAGAGAGGATAAACCACCCGACTGTTGGACTTACAACTACCTAGGGGTGGCCAACTAACTCCTCCTGTGGTTTTAAATTCATGTAAGAAAGTCTTATGTTTATGTAATAAAGCAAGGTTGTTATTCATTTAGAAAGAGACTAAGTCCTTAAACTCACTCCCTAATAGACCAGATAATGTAAGGGCATGACAAATGACCTAAATCTAGTGCAAATTGTATTACATTTTATTATCATTTTTGGACAATCACTTGACTCAGGCTATAGAATTTTTTTATGCCTAATGCATGAGAAATTAGATTATGGGCCAAAATCAGAGATAAGGAGGTGTGTTTCCACCATGGCTCTCACAAGTCAAGCCAAGTTCTCTAGCAAAGGTGGAAGCCCCCAATTCAAGAGTGAAATAATATGCTTTTATGCATGATGTGAGAGTAGTAATACTCATCAAGCTAAAGGGTTACTAATTCTTTTATCTTGATTTTTAACCTAAGTTTTATGTGAGGTTATGAGTTATTTATTTTTAATTTTGAGTTGATTAATTTGGTAGAAGATTTATTTTTTCTAAGAGCCTAATCTTCATCCATGCCATACATCAAGCAAGGAAGAAACTAGGAAAAGGATGCCATCTTAATGCAAGAGCTAAACAAACATCAAACATTTTTATAAAGCTAACAAAAGAATAAAAGGCCAAGTGTGTTCAGGCACCACCGCACCAACTCAAAAATAAATTGGGTAGCCGAGCTCTACCCTTATACAACCCGGATTACAAATGAATTAATTTACAATCAAGTAAGGAAATTCATGTTATGGGGGTCTTCATTCTTCTTTTCTTCTTTCTTCTTTCTTCTTTTCTTCTTTCTTTTCTTTCTTCTCTTCTTTATTCTTTGGTTCCTTCTTTTGGATGGTTGGAATGTGGATAAAGCTTCATGGTACATAAGATGAGATCTTATGACCAATGTTCATCTAATCCCCATAACAATCATTCCAAAATCTTAATTACCAAAAATTACATGAAAAGAGAAAAGTAAATCTAACTAACACCTGTAAAATAGAGATTAGCTAAATCAAACCATACAAATCTCAAGCATATATTGGACTTAGCACCCCACATGAATAACCAAGTCCACTGACCTATAGGATTATGCTTAGGGTATAAGCACCGCACAATAAAAAAAGAAGTTATATTTTATTACAATGCCTTAAGCACAATCCCTACAAAAAATGATTAGACTAAATCATCCTACCATTCATTTCACCCTAACATCTGACTAAAACAAAACATCATAAAATAAAAGCAAACATCAAACCATGCACCTAACCTAAAGCTAGAAGTGGTGACTTAGTCTAATGTGTGCTTTAAAAGGTTTGTGTGGTATGCTTATATGGCTTTAAGGTTTAGATTTTCCAAGTGTGAAGATGTTCAACTTAGATGGGAGGTTTCATTTAAGTGTTTAGTTGATTTGGGTTGATTTTATTTGATGCTTTATTTAGGTTTGAATGAATCTTACAATTAATTACTGAGTCTTGTAAAGAGAGGGAAAAGTGAAGAGAACTTCTTTTTCCTTCCCTACCTTAAGTAATTTCTAAAGTAGATTCATGTTTGATTTTGTTTAGTGAATGTTTTCTTATGTGTTTTAATTAATCTTAAGTTTAGATTTTCCCTAAACAAACCTATTCAAAAAGAAAGGCATTTTAAGATTAAGTGAAATAATATCACAAAACACACACCATTTTATTTCTTTCCCAACATATATAACATGCATATGGATGAATCCTAAGCATATCTATACATGTAAATGAGAATGTTTAGCACACATTAATGATGAATGCTAAGTAGTATTACTTAAGAAAATTTGGATGCTTTATGATGGATGATTTTCATTAAGTAGAAAAGGGTTATTCTTTTATCCATTTTTTATATGCACATGTGTATGGATGAAAGGCATAAGTGAGTATGATGCCATTGTTAGGTCCAGGGGTGTAAGGTACAAGACCTACTTAGGGCTACTTAAAGCCTCGCAACCGATTCCCCAGACTAATATACCACTTTCGTTAAATACATATGCATGTACAAAAGAAATACATGAAAAAAAAGATGCAAAAGTTTATATTTATTTGATTTTGAATGTTTAATTTATGTGTGTAATTGTAAAGATCCTTCTTAAGTTATAACATGGAAGAGGATAAGAGTAGATTTTAAGCAAGTGTTATATTCTTTTAAAAGAACTATACACTTTGCAAATCTTATTAAAATCCATGTTATAAGGAAAGAAAGGAAGCAAACAAAAGACACATTTTTATATTCACATGCAAGCTTATAAATAAAGTATAAGTAGCATACCTTTTCAATTTTGATATTTGATTTATAGGTTTTGAAAATAATTTTGAATTTAATAGTGATAATAGTCATTCATATTTTTACTTTAGCCAAAACATGCAATTTGACATAAAGAAATATTTCATTTTAATTTTGATTTTTAAAAGATATGAATGCATGAATTTCATATGATATACACATTTAGAAATAGGAAGAAATAAAGTGATGAAAGCAATGTAAATTCATTCACTAATTAATTTCTAAAGACAATCCAATGGAATAGAATTATTTAAAGTAAATCAAATTTGTTTTAAAGAGAGTTTGAATTTTGTTTGAGTTTGATTTCAATTTAAAAAATGTGAAATGAGTTTGCTAGTCCTAACCCATTCCCACATGTGTATATTATTTTTGTTTAATTTTTAGGTGATTAGATTATTTTTATATTTTTGATTAGGTTAAGGTGTACATTAAGTGTAATAATTACCCCTTACCTATACCACCTTAGCATATTTAATCAAAGAATTGTGAGCCAATGATATGACATAAAACCACACAAGGAATTTAAATCAGCAATGCACCTAAGAAGAAAAAGGCCTAATGCATTTGGCTCACAATTGATGATTAATTAAGCTAAAGGGTTTAGGTTAAGTACTTTCATAACCCTTCCCACACATGTAGGTTAGGTTTTTATTTTCGTAATCCACTTAGAATATTGAACACCTAAGCATCTACCCAAGATGGATTAATTAAGTTTTGGAAGGTTTTAGAATTTTATCAAATTAATTAGGTCGCTAATTAGTGGATTAATCCTTAATTAAGTTTGGATTAAAGAAGAAAGAGGGGGTTTAAGGAATAGCTTATGGAAAATATCCCAAAATTATTCCTTAAACCTCTTATTCACATAAACAAACCTTAATTAACTCAATCAAGGGATTAAACTGATTGATTACACACTTAATTAGGCTTAATTACATTAGGAGAGTAATTAGGAGTGAATCTAGTAATTACCATAATTAAACTATTAATAAATCCCAAGAAAATTAGGGGAGGCAAAAGTCATCCCACTAAATACACATGAGAAGTTTGAGATTAATTAATGGAATAATCATAGGTAATTAGCCTAATTACATTCCCAATAAAACCCAAATTCAAAAAATAACACTGTTCAAAATCTATCAAAATCAATTTTATAATATTCTACATCCAATTATCTTTCATATGCAATTTATTTCATTTTTTTTATTTTTCTACACTTAGATATGAATATTTGAAGTTTTTATGATTAATTAGGTAATTAATCCCCTAATTAAATAGCTAATCCCATCGACCACGCGTGAAGGCTGACGTGGTGTGCGCTTTTCACATGGCGCAATGGGAGAGGCTATTAAAGTAGTCCACCATAGTACCGTGTCAGTGGTGGCACTACGCTTTCTCCTCGTCCGTCTGATCAAGGATCGGAAGTTCAAGATTAAACTGGTATTAAAGGATTAATCCATGGATCCTACATGTTTTAATCAAGGTCGTCCATCCAAAATGCGCGGATGGATGGCCCATGATTCATCCCTGAGTTCTCCTATGGGAAAGGGGAGCCATCACCTTCCATGTAAGATCCGAGCTCGATTGAGCTCGGATTGAACTCAAATCTTACCCATATCATCATCATGCAAGGGAGATCACATCCAATGGCTAACTTCTCATGGGATGAAACTTCCCTTCACAAAGGACCAAGAGGAGATGAAATTATGCTCAGTTTAATGGAATACCTCATCGGAGGCTATTATCGATGCTCAATTCCCTTGAAGTAGCTTCATCTAGTGGAGACGAAGCCTTGTTGAAGTTTTGAGGTGTTGAAATTGGATGGATCTTCCTATAGGCCAAGTTCACCTTCAAGTGGGCTCGGTCTTGGTCAAGAGTACCTCCCTTGCTTGAAGAACTTGAATGAAACTTGTAGTGGGTTTGATTTGATCCTCTGAGGGTGCTCGAAGGAGGAATTAGATTGGTTTTGAGTATTGGATGAGATGGAATTCAAGTGGAGCTCCCCTATTTTCAGTCTAAGAAAATTGAGAAATGGGAAATTCAAACTAACTCTAGGAAGCTTGGGGAGACTTAGAAATGGTTCTTCTGGATTCCCTTTGCTCAATCGAATTGGAGACTGTTGAATTGAAATGAAATTAGGGAGAGTATATCTCCCCCTAGAGCAATCGATGGTCGAGCTTAGAGATGTCATTTTGATCAAATTGATTAGGCTAATTGAGCTTGTTAGGTTGTTAGAGATGCATTGCATTTTTTGTCGAGGAACTGAGGATGTGCTTAATTGAGTGGAGGAAGGATTTCCATGTGCTCAATTTGAAGGAAGTGGTTGATTTTGTCCTTGGGTTGGGTTGGCTGACCCAAACCCATTGGGTCATGTGCACCATGTCCCTTAGTGACCATTTGGTCCACTAAGAGGATGCCAAGTGCCCATGAAAAGGAATTGACCAAATTACAAGTGGTTTTGATTTTAGGTTACCCTATGGCCTAGTGGTAAAATGGTCATTTGACCTTGATTTTAGTTTGAATATGTTTGATATGATTGAAAAATAGGTTAGGCTAAGTTTCATTGAATTTGGAGTTGGTTTGATGTCATTTGATTTGGCTCATGTTGACCCATTTAGGTCAAAATAACTGGGTCAATTGTCAAATTCAATAAATAGGGTTGGGTCAAACCAAGGGTTCAAGTTCATATGACCATTTTGAAATTTTTGGCATTTGGTTAATTTGGTTTAGATTTGGTTTTGTTCATTTGATTTCATTTAGGTCAAATGGGTCAAGTTGACCAATTTGACCCATTTGACCTATTTAAGGTCATGGGTTGGTTTAGGTTTCATTGGTCATTTGAAATGGATTGGTATCTTTGTTTCCAATCAATTTGGTTTATATTTGGGTTTGGCTCAATTTGACCTTTAAATGTTTGTTCAAGGTCAATTAGGTATAGTTGGCCAATTGAGGTTTTGGTCAAGTTCAATAATCATTTTAGAATGAATTTGACCCATTGGTTTCAATCAATTTGGCTTAGATCAAGTTTTGACACATTTTGATTTTTAGGTCAAGTTGATCAAGTGGCCAATAGGCTAGGTTAGATATGATGACGGTCAAGTTCAAACATTGATCATGAATAAGTTTTGATCAATGGTTTCAATCAATTTGGCCTATGGTGGATTTTGGCTAATTTAGGTTTCATTTTGGTCAAATGTTGACTTGGTCAACCCTTAGGTTTGACTTGATTTGACCCAATTTGAGTGATTGATCATCTCATGATAACTATTGCTCACAATGTGAGGCTTAGTTGGGCTTAGTTCAATCCAATTTGGATAGGATTAGAATTTGGCTCAAAAGGGGCACTTTAGGTCACTTTGGGTCAAGTGAGCCTAAGTAGGCCAAATGGCTTGGTCAAAGCTTGATTTGAGTTTGATTGAACTCACATATGGATTTATGATTGAAATATAAATCCATTGCAAGAGATTTGAAGTCAAATGAGTTTTGATTCATTTGACAATTTCAAGTTCAAAGGGTAAACATGAGTTTGACTTGGGTTTGATTTTTTAATTTAGTTTTGGTTTGATGATTGAGGTTTGTATTTATATTTGGATTCATGATTATAGGATTGATTGCATCATGAAGAAAAATCAAGAGTTTGGCTTGATTTCAATTTGGCTAAGTTCAAGAGTTTGACTTGAAAGGCTTAGGTTGGATTTTGGTTGAATTTGAGTTTGATTTTCAGAGTTGGTTTTGGTTGTATGAATTTATATTTCATTTATATATGTGAATATAAATGCAATATAAATGGGCTATGAGAAAATTTCATGAATTTGAAGTGATTTGAACTTGATTTGTGCTAGGTCCATGAGAGGGGATCAAAGGGACTTAGAAAAATATTTGGATTTGACCATGGATTTTGGATTTTATTTTGGGTTTAGTTTGATTGATTTGAATTTATATTTCATTTATATATGTGAATATAAATGAGAATATAAATGAATTGTGAGAAAATTTCATGAGTTTGAATTGATTTTAGCTAAGTCCATAAGGGGGAAATCAAAGTGACTTAGGAAAGATTTTGGAATTTGATTTGGATTTCAATCATGTTTCAATCATTTGGAATTGATTCATGATTTGATTGAGAGTTGAAGTTGATATGAGTTTGGAGTTTGACTTGAAAGGTGGAAGTGAGGAATTTGGGCTATAGGTAGGCAAACTTTCTTAACACCCCTAGGGCATGACCTAATCCTATTGCTAACTCTTCTAAGTCTCTAGGGTTAGGTTGAGTGTCCACCTAATCACTAGATGCGTCTTAAGACTAAAGAACCATTAAAGTCTAAGAGAAGTCTTATGTCTAAGATGGATGGGTTGAGAGCTCATCTTAAAATGAGGTCAACAATGATTGAAGAAGTGATTGTTTGAAGAGAAAATCCAAAGGTTTGGATTGATTTGAGAATGATTTGGCTAAGTCCAAGGATTTGACTTGACAGAGTATAAGTTGGATTTAAGTTGGATTTGAGTTTTGAATTTAGTTTATTTAAATTTCATTTATATTTGTGAATATAAATGAGAATATAAATGGGTTATGAGAAAATCTTTTGAATTTGAGTGATTTGGATTTGATTTGAGCTAAGTCCATAAGATGAAAAAGGGCTTAGGAAAGATTTTGGATTTGATATTGATCATGGGTTTTAATCATTTGAGATTTGATTCATGATTTGAATTTTGAATTGATTTATGATTTTAAAAAAATCAGTTGAGTTGGAATTGATTTAATATTTGAATTTTAAGTTTGGTTTGAAAGAAGGAAGGATTGGGTTATAGGGTAGGCAAGTTTTCCTAATACCCAAGGCATAACCTATTCTTATGGCTAACTCTTCTAAGTCTAATTAAGTGTTAACCTAATCATTAGGAGTGTCTTAAAACTAAGGAACTCTTAGTGTCTAGAGGAGTCCTATGTCTAAGATGAAGAAGTTCAAAGCTCACTCCAAAAGTGAGGTCAACAACTCACTACTCCTAAATACACATGAATGTATAAATAACTACAAGAATGAAAAAATCATGCAAAAGTTGTATTTCATTTAATTGAATGAAGATTTTCATTCATTAGCTAAATGCACAAGTGTATAAAAGTTTTACATTGTTAAACAGGGAGTGAGGTAAAGACCTCCTTGGGGATACTTAAAGCCTTGCATCCCCAGAATATCCAGACTAGATATACCCACTACTCTTAAATACACATGAATGTACAAATAACTACAAGAATGAAAAAATCATGCAAAAGATGTATTTGATTTAATTAAATGAAGATTTTCATTCATTAGCAAAATGCACATACAAATGTGTAAAAGTTTTAAGCGGATACTTCGCCATTGTTAAATCAAGGGAGTGAGGTAAAGACCTCCTTGGGGCTACTTAAAGCCTTGCATCCCTAGAATGTCCATGCTAGATATACCCACCACTCTTAAATACACATGAATGCACAAATATCTACAAAAATGGAAAAATCATGAAAAAGTTGTATTTGATTTAATTGGATATGTTAGCTAAAAGTTCTATCTAGGTTCTAACATAGAGGTACATAGGGATGAATCCAAACAAGTGTTGTGTCCTTTTCAAATGAACTATACACTTGTTAACATTCTTTATGTAAATCCATGAAGATTGAAGAAAGAGAACTCCATATCACATGTTCTAAGCTATAAGCACATGCAAGCTTATGAATATTTATAATTGTCACCCATAGATTATAATTGATTTATATGCTTTTAAAAAAATAATTTTGATTTAATAGTGATAATAGCCATATTTTAATTTAAATCAACACTTGAAAATTTGACATAAAGGAAGTCATTTCACTTAATTGATTTTTGAAAAAGATGATATAAGCATGACTACAAGTGACATACAACATTAATATGATTGGAAAGAAATAAAGGAATTTAAGCACATGATTTCATTCAATCCAATCAATTCCTAAGGACAATCATATTAAATAAACTCATTTAAAATAAACTAAAGCTTATTAATGTCACTTTTAATTTTATTTTTATTTGATTTAAGAAATATGAGAAGAGGTTTGCTAATCCTAATCCCATTCCCCATGTGTGAGGTAATTTGATTAAATGAAAAGTAATTAGATTGATTTTATGGATTAATTAGGTTAAAGTATGAATTAAATCAATTAATTAATCAAATGATTATGAGCCAATGTAATATATAAATGAATTTAAGAGTAAATAGCAATGATCCTATGAAAAGAAAGGGGCTTAATTCTATTAGCTCACAATCATTGATTAATTAAGCTTAAGGAACTTACTTAATTACTTTCATGGTTTTCTCACACATGTGAGCTAACCATAATTTTATTAAACCTCTTTAGGCTATTAAACACCTAAAGACCTACCCATGAATCAATTAGGTCCAGATCCATTTTAAAATTTAATTAAGTAATTAATCAGTTAATTAATTCTTAATTAGTTTCACTTAAAAAGTAAAGGGAACTTATGGAAAAGGCCCCAATCACATTCCCTAAACTCCCCCACTGTTAATCAATACCAAATGAGTCAAATTGATAAGTTAATTTATTGTTCACATGCTTAATTAACCTTTAATTAAGTTAAGAAAGTAATTAAGACTTGATCAATCAATTTCCCCAATTAATCAACCAATAAATTCCAAAAAAATGAGGGAGGCAGAGGTCATCCCCCTAAACAACCTCAGAAAGTTTTAAACCAATTGAATGATTAATTATGGAGTAATTAGGTTAATTAATTTTTCAATCAAACCCTAATTAAGCTAAAATTATTGTTCAAAATTAATTAAGAATAATTTTAATAGATTCTCCTTTGAAATATCTTTAAAATGAGCCCTCATTTATGTTTTTTTAGATTTTTCTATAATTAGTTATGAATTATAGAAGTTTCAACCTTAAAAATTAATTAAATAACCTAATTAAGCCTTAATCATCTATGCCACATGTCATGGCGACACAACACATGCTTTCCATGTGACAGGGATTGGCTATTTAAGTCCATCAATTCTGATGGATGGTGGGATGTGTTTTTTTGTGTGTCGTCCGATCTAAGATCGGACAACCATGTTCAAACCCACGATTAAGGGGGGATTAAATAATGGATCTAATGTAATATGATCAGAGCCGTTCATTCCAATCATGCAAAATAAATAGCTCTTGATCTCTCTTCGTATGAGCGATGAATGATGGAGCCTATCCACCATGGATTGCTCGATCCGTGCTCACCCAAGCTTGGATTCATTCCAAAATCAACTCACACCTTCGCACAAGGGATCCACAAAGATCCAAGGGCTAGGATGGGCTCACATGCAAATTCTCTTCATAAAGCTCCAGAAATTTTTTTTATTTCTGTTTGAGAAATTACCAAAGCTCAAGACCGATGGAGGGATCAAAGGTAGCTTCTTCTAAAGATGAGGCCCTTGAGTTGGATTCCACCAGATTGCTCGGCCAAGGATCGAGCTTTGGAGCTTCCTCATCAAGTCCATCCTCTAGTTGATTTGAAGCTCAAAAATGGCTTTAGCACGAGGTATGTGTGGAAGGTGTGTAAGAGGAATTGAAGTTTGGTTGAGAGATGAAGAAGTTTGGATCAATTGAGCATTTTTTTGCACACATGAGGAGAAAATTTAAGGTGGGAGGCCTTGGGAAGCTCGAGAGGGGGCATTTCATTTCTGGGAGCTTAGATGAAGTGAATGCATTTTCAGTTTGAATTGAGGGGGTATATCCCTCAACTTGCTAAGGTGGAAGGACAAGATTATCCCTTTTCCCTAGCACCACTAGGGCACTGGAGTGGTCGCAATCATGTCCACATGGCTCAGTTTGGTTGGAGGAATGCATGGGTGGTAGCTCAAGGTGGGATGTGGGCCGATGACTTCTTCCCTTGTCCCTTGGGTCTTCGGCTTGTAAGGGAGGTGAGTTAACTCACCTCCCTTTGGTCCATGGTAGATCTAGCCCACTTAGGGTGGGCTTGGTGGCTTAGCTGATGCCTCATTTGGGTGTTTAATGGTTGTTAAGGATGATGGGAGAGTGGACTTTGCCAATTTTGGCAAAATCCCACATGGGGAAGCATATCCAAGGGGAATTTGCTTTGGCTTTGGCTCTAATTGGGTTTGGGATAATTTTTGGTTGACCTAGGATGGGTTTGGGTCAAGTTTGGTTAGCTCCCAAAGTCCCATGGGTTGGTTTCATGGGTTTTGGCTCAAATTGGCCATATGGGTTCAATTTGGGTCAAGTTGAGCTAGGTTGACTAATTGATCAAATTGGGTCAAGCCAAAGCTTGGGTTAGGTTCAAATGATGATTTAAAGAGCTTTAGTTCAAGTGGTTTCAATCAATTTGGTTTAATTTTGGCTCATTTGGATTCATATAGGTCAAATAGTTAACCAATTTGACCAAATTTGCTAAATTGGCTTGGGTTGGGTGTTGGTTCAAGTTTAATAGGTTAATTAAAAAAGATTGCAGGCTTTGGTTTAAATCAATTCGATTTTAATTTGGATTTTGTCCAATTTGACCTTTTAGGTCAATTTGGGCTAAGTTGGGTTCAATTGACCAAATTGGAGCTTTGGTCATGTTCAACAATGAATTTGGAATGAACTTGTGCCATTAGTTGCAATCAATTTAGGTTAGATCATGATTTGACTTATTTTGGCCTTTTAGGTCAATTTGGGTCAACTTGAGTCAAATGGCCAATTGGGTTTGGTTTAGCTCAATTGATGGTCAAGTCATATTCAAACATTGATTTTGGGTTGATGTGAATCAATGGTTTTAATCAATTTGGTGTATGATAAGTCTTGGCCAGTTTGGATTTCATATGGGCTAAGGGTTGACTTGGTCAAATGATCAAGTTGACTTGGTTTGACCCAATTTAAGGTAATTGATCATCCTAGGGTAATTGTTGATCATGATATGAGCCTTGGATGGGCATGGTTAAATCCAATTTGGGTTGGAATAGAACTTGACTTAAAAAGGTCCTTATGCCACTTTAGGTCAAGTGGACCTAAATGGATTAGTTGGCTTGGTTTTGGTTGGAGGAAGGTTTAGTTGAACTTATATATGAGCCTATTATTGAAATATAAATTCAATTGCAATCAATTTGGAGTCCTATGGACTTTGGCTCATTTGGAGTTTTCAAGTTAAAAAGGCTAACTTGGGCTTAACTTGGGTTGACTTGAATTTGGTTTGATGATTATAGGTTTCATTTATATTTGGATAGATGATTGAAGGAATGATTGATTCAAGAGAAAATTCATTGGTTTTGACTTGATTTGGATAGGATTTGGCTAAGTCGAAGGAAATGGCTTAAAAGGCTTGAATTGGGTTTTGATTTGATTTTTGATTTAGTTTGGCTATTTGAATTTATATTATATTTATATTTGTGAATGTAAATGAAGATATAAATGATTCATGAGAAAATCACTTGAGTTTGGAGTGATTTGGAAGCAAATTTGACTAAGCACATGAAGGTAGGTCAAAAGGGCTTAAGTAAGAAATTGATTTAGTTTGATTTAAATTTGGCCATTAGAATATGGGGTTCATTTATATTTGTGAACATAA
This sequence comes from Cymbidium sinense, assembly GCA_021442155.1. Taxonomy (NCBI): domain Eukaryota; kingdom Viridiplantae; phylum Streptophyta; class Magnoliopsida; order Asparagales; family Orchidaceae; genus Cymbidium; species Cymbidium sinense. The sequence continues at coordinate 78,077,689 of CM038231.1, read as the reverse complement.
ATTAGTATATATTTGATTTATAAAGAAACCAATTGATTTTGGGTTGATTTGAATGGGATTTGGCCAAGCTTATGGAAGTAAGTCCATATGGCTTAGGCAGGGTCTTGGTTGGATTTGGATTGAGTTTGGTTTAGTTTTGGTTATTTGTTTATATTTCATTTATATTTATAATATAAATGAAGATATAAATGATTCAAGGGATCAATCAATTTTGGGTTGGGTTGGGTGAAAATTTGGCTAAGTCTATGGAATTCAATCATAAAGTTTATGAAGAATTTTGTACTTGAATTTGATCATGGATTGAATCATTTCAAGTTGGATTTGAATTGGAATTTGATAGTTTGATTGAAGGATTGAATTGATATTTGAGAAAATCAAATGAATTGGGATTGATTTGAATTTGGCTAAGTCCATAAGATGAAATCAAAGGGCTTATGAAGGGTTTTGAATTTGAGTTTGTTCATGGATTTCAATCAAATGATTTGGAATTTAGATTTGGATTTGGAATATGAATTGGAATTTGAAAATTGGTTTGATATTTGAATTTGGATTTGATTGGAGAAGGTGCAATGGATTTGGTTTAGGCTACAGGTTAGATGATTCCCTTAAGTCTTAAGGCATGACCTAATCCTATGATTAACCCTTCTAAGTCTCTAGGCTTAGGTTAAGTGTTCACCTAATCACTAGAAGTGTCTTAAGATGAAGGAACTCTTAGTGTCTATAAGAGTCCTAGATCTATGTTGAGGAGGTTGAAGACTCACTCTAAAGTGAGGTCAATAGGCTCTTAGGAAAAAAAATTAAATTTTCTACCTCAACTATAACTCATAACTAAAGTTTTAAATAATTCATAACCTCAGATAAAGCCTAGGCATTAAATCAAGATAATTAAAAGATTTAACCCCTTAGTTGAATGTTGTATATTATATCATGCATTCATATTACTTCACTCTTGCTAAGAGAGGGTTTCCATCCTTGCAGATAGGGAAGACTTGATCTTTGTGGGTCTCCTCTGGTGGAAAATACCTCTTTCTCTAATTTAGCCATAATCTTATTTCATCATGTAGACATAAAAATTATGGCCTTTCTCAAAATGAAGTGTCAAAATCAAATAAAAATTGAAAAGATTTCCATTAGACTAAGTCATTGCTCATACCACTCATGCTCTAGTCTCTTAGGGAGTGTGTTTAAGGACTTTAGTCTCTTTCTAAATTAATAATAGCCCAACTATCTTGCAAAATCATTTGACTTTCCTACATTATTTTAAAGTGTTGGAGGAGTTAGTTGGCTGCCACTCCAGGTGATTATAAGTCCAGTAGTCGGGTTACTCTCTCTTATGGAGGTAAACCTTATACCCATCTTCGCTTATATTTAGGTCGTGTTTTGGCTCTTGCTAAAGCTCCCTAGATTTAGGATCTAAGGTAGTTTTCCTTCAAGCTACAAGCATAAATCTTCACCTCTTAGGCATTTTCACAATCTTATATTATTGGATTATAAGCCCTAACAATCTAATAAAATTTCAACTCAAACTAAATAACTCTCTTCAATTTCAAACATATAAAGCCCAATTATAGGATAGGTTGAGATGCTCATTGGGCTTCCTAGTATCATGAACATTTCTCACTCATTTCCTTTGGTTTCAAAAATAAGTCTCTTCTATTGATCTTTCCCAATTGGCTTTCCAAACATAGCCAATTTATTGATAGTCTTATCCTTAAAATCTTTGGAGATAATAATTGCCTACTTTAATCGAGAGTATTCCTAAGGAATTCACTTTTCTTAGGATGTAATTAACTAATGGGGCTTGCCCCCATAGGGAACTTTAGAATGATTTAATATAAATCCTACTTTATTCATCCATGTACATTAAGGTGAAAATCTCTAGTATAATCAAAGACCATTCATGCCTTAGGAGTCCTTATTAGGTGATTAGGTCATAGAAGGGTGATGTCCCTATCTTTCGAGATAGTATATCATACCTCAATGTCATAACTGATCACTTCAATGAGTACCCCCTCAAATCTGTGTGATGTCCTCCATATACACATCTCAAAAATAAACACCACACCCTAATACACACACTTTAGATTAAGTCACCACTTCTAGCTTTATGTTAGGGTGGTGGATGGAGTGATGTATGTTTGGATTTATGATGTAATATTTTAGACTGGATGTTAGGGTGTATGTTTCATAGACTATATGTTAAGTTGTGATTAGCCTAATCATGTTATATGCAGAGGATTATGCTTAAGGGGTGCTTAAAATAAATATAAATGCTCTCTTTACAGGTTACTTAAACCCCTAAGTATAAATCCAAGTTAGGATAGGTGGGCTTGGTTACCCATGTGCAGGGTGCGAAGTCCAAATTATATATATAATTGCTTAGGTTGTATGGTGTGTTTATCTAATACTTATTTTGTAGGTATAGTTAGATTTACTCTTCCTATTTTTAATGTAATTTTACATTAAGAATTAGGATGAGTGTTATGGGGGATTAGGATGAGCAGTGGCTAGAAGGCTTTGTCTTGGGAGGCCTTATGATGCCTTTGAAGCAAGCACATCCAAATGAAGAAATGAAGGAGATATGAAGAATGAAGATAAGAAGACCCCATAGCATTTATTCATTTATAAAAGGTAATTATTCGGCTATCCATTTTCTCTTTTTTAAGTTGCAGTAGACCCTTTGACCTTTTATTCTTTTACGTTAGATTTATAAAAATGCTTAATATTATGTTTAAATTGTGCAATAGAAACAACATGCCTTTTTCTAGTTTCTTTATGGATGATGATTTAATGTGTCTCCTGGATTCGATTAGGCTCTTAGAAAAAAATTAATTTTTCTACCCGAACTACAACTCATAACTAAAATTTTAATTAATTCATAACCTCACATAAAGCCTAGGAATTAAATCAAGATAATTAAAAGATTTAGCAACCCCTTAGCTAAATGTTGTGTGTTTAACATCATGCATTCATATTACTTCACTCTTGCTAATAGAGGGTTTTCATCCTTAAATGATAAGGGAAGACTTGACCTTTGAGGGTCTCGTTTGTGGTTAAAAACACCTATTTCTCTCTGATTTAGCTCATAATCCCATTTCATCATGCATTTAGACATATAAAAATCCTATGACCTTTGTCAAAATGAAGTGTCAAAATCAAATAAAAATTGAAAAGATTTGCTTTAGACTAAGTCATTGCTCATAGATCTCATGCTCTATTCCTTAGGGAGTGGGTTTAATGACTTTAATCTCTTTCTAACTTAATAACAGCCCAACTATCTTGCAAAATCATATGACTTATCTACATGGTTTTAAAGTGTAGGAGGAGTTAGCTGGCTGCCACTCCAGGAAATTATAAGTCCAGCAGTTTGGTGGTTTACTCTCTCTTGTGAGGTAAACCTTATACTCATCTTTGCTTATATTTAGGTCATGCTTTGGCTCTTACGAAAGCTCCCTAGATTTAGGATCTGAGGTAACCATTTACTTCGGGCTACAAGCATAGATCCTCACCTCTTAGGCATTTTTACAACCTTGTGTTGTTAGATTATATGCCCTAGCAATCTAATAAAACTTCAACTCAAACCCAAAAGCTCTCTTCAATTTCAAACATATAAAGCCCAATTATAGGATAGGTTAGGATGCTCACTATGTTTTCTAGTATCATTAGCATTCCCTACTCATTTCCTTTGGTTACGATAATAAGTCTCTCATTTTAATCTTTCCCAATTAACTTTCTAAACATAGACAATTTATTGATAGTCTTATCCTTAAAATCTTTGGAGACAATAATTTTTTATTTTAATCGAGAGTATTTCTAAGGAATTTAGCTTCCTTAGGATGTAATTAACTATAGGGGCCTGCCCCTATAGCGAACTTTAGAACCCAGTTTAATATAAACTCTACTTTATTCATCCATGTAAAGTAAGGGGAAAATCTCTAGTATATTCAAAGACCCATCATGTCTTATGAGTCCTTATTAGATGATTAGGTCCATTGAAGGGTGATGTCCCTATCTTTTGAGATAGTATATCATACCTCAATGTCCTATTCGATCACCTCAATGGATGCCCCCTCAGATCTGTGTGGTGACCCACATATACACATCTCAAAAATAAACACCACAATACTATAATTTGATAAATTTATTTTGAGATTGAACCCCTCCAATTGAAATTTACAATGCGCAATCATCATTGGATTGACTTCATTTTTCTAACAAAGGATTGAGTCCATGACTTGTATTCATGAATCTAGATTTGAGGTGATTTAACATAAATATTTTAAAATTTAGATAATAATAACCCCATCCAGTAAGATTCTACAAACAACACAGCCATCATTGGGGTAGACCTTGTCAACTTTGCTCATTTGGTAGCAGAGGATCGAGTATTTGATTTGGACTTGTGATTGAATTTACCATCTTAAAATAGAGAGTCTATAATTTTAAATATAAAATTTTTTTATTAAAATTATTGATGGTCATATGCAAATGTATAAATCAAATACTCTTCTTGGTGATTGAGCGTTTGATTTAGAATCAATCCTGTCAACTCCTATTTTGTAAGGAGGATTGGATTGATTAAGTGGGACTTACGACTTCACCATATAGATAGCAACCCATAAATGAGCTACTTTATTTCATTCTTGCTTGTAAGCAAGCTATCAAGTTTAGTTCTTATTCATAGGAGAGTTATCAAATTTAATAAATCTTTGTTTTGAGCCCAATTGAAGTCTCATTTGTGTATAGATTCAAGAGCTTTCAATGTCACCACAAATTTCATTTAAGTTTTATTTTAATATAACTTTGCAAGTTCATTTTTTTCATTTTAGGAGTTTTTTATTTTGATTTAATACCAATTTTGACTTCAATTTAGATTTCAATATCTTTTATTGTCCTTGTTAATCCAAATTATAAATTTTGGTAGCACCTAGCGGGAGATTTCTAGTTAAGCACCACCATCTAAAGATGTGCATGGTTGGATTTTTTCATAAATCCTCCAACCTACCCATCTAAAAAGACACGCATAGGCTCTTTGAGTACCAGTATAAAAATCAAGCATAATATATTTTCATACAGTCACACATACTTTTATACATTTGTGGCGATGTGAGGCAACGACACAATCAATGAGATAATAAGAAATCTCTTTTTTTTTCATATTTTTCTATTTTCTAATTTTTTTTTTTTGAAATTATAGAGAAAAAGAGATATATAGAGGGATGGGGGAGAGGAGTTGCTTGACCCGTGGTTGACGAGACACTCTGACAAAATGGCTCGCTTGAGTATTGGCTGGTGGGATGCTGGTCAAGATAGCAGAATGATTGAGAATAGGGAGGGCCTCCTCATTAGTTGTTTGCTCAGTTAGGAGGAAATAATAGAGAGGAGAGAAGAACCAGAGAATGGATAGAAGCTTCAGCTAGCAGAGCTGGCAGCATGCATCATTGGAGGTAGGTGTTAGAGTGTTTATTTCTTTGAGAGGATGGATGAAGGAGGAAGAAGGTTGGTTACGACTAGAGAGAGCTTTGGCTCTGTTCATCAGTTGTGGAGTTTGAACCGAGAGAGAGACAGAGGGCGGATGGAAGAAACAAGATGCTCTGCTCGATCGGCTTGCAGCCATGATGGATGGGAGAAATGGGATGGAATGCCTCACTTGGGAGTTCAAACTTAGAGCTCTACCTATTCGGCTGAAAGATCCTCTTGTGCGGCACATGGGAATGGATGTATCAGGCTGTTGTGAATTAGCATTTGGTATTAAGAGGGGTTTATATAGTTAGCCTTCCAATTTTTATTTGAGATAAAATAAACTCCAATTTTGACTTTTCATGATTGTATCACCACCTAGACAAATTGGATACCAAATTTAGGTTATTCCGATGTTCTAAATAGCAGTATTTCACAATCAGATATCTTTGGTTCAAGTCATGATCATCAATTTGTTTAAAATATGCATTGCTTCTAACGGCTTGCTATTTGTGCAGACTCATATGAATTGAGCACAAACAGTCTCATTTAGAAAGTTTTAATATTTTAATGCTAATAGCGTAATCAATTTTATGAATGGAGGTTGTTTGGGAATCATCACAGCCTCCTGACCTTGATATGCGTGTAGGCATGTCGACGGACTTCCTTCTTGATCAGTCGACCATCAAATTGTGTAGATGTATATTCTAATCAATTTTGACATTATAAATGCGATGGCAGAGTATGTTCATCGATTAGAGATCATTTCGATTGATTTTGGCAATGTCCGGTGTATTTCAGACTCGATTTGTGAGCTAAAGCCCATCGAATTCATCCTATAAGCTCTACTTGACTTATGGCACTTTCATGGAGGTCAACAAATTCCCCCCAATAAATGTGATTTGTGTATGGAGTGAGTCATGTTTGTTGAAAACTGGTTGACCCTTCAAATCAACCCTGAATCTCAAATTACAGCAGCTTCAATTTCAATGACTTTAAGAGCTACTTCCATCTACTCTCTTAATTGATTTGTTGAAGATCTTTTCTTTTTTATGTCATTATAGATTTGGATTTTCTCGACCCAACTTCATGCTTGATTTGGGTTGGATGGGGAATTGGTTTGCTTTGAGATTTGAAATTCCTTCTATCCTAGCATTAAGCTTGATGGACTTGATAAAGGATTGACCTGATTTATCTATATTGACTTGTCAGGAAGTGCATGTATGACTTAAGTCCTATGATTGATGCTTTGACAAACTCATTGAAGGATGCATACGTTGACAGCCTTAAAAATATTGAGTATATAATGAGTTAGGTAAAAGAATTCCTTTAGTTACCATCGACTTTGTATGAACTATAATTGCTTCCCTCTGTGCTTTCTACTTTGATGGACTTGATGGGAGAATTTGACTTTAATCTATGCTTGGTGCTTAATTAGGCTGTTTGAAAATAGATTGGGATATCACCTTGCAGGCAATATAGAGATTGATTTGAGGCAGCTCTAGGTTAAGAGTTATTTCCTCAAATTATCTTAGTCAATCGATCAAGTAGAAAAATCTCTTGGATTCTACCTGCTTGTAATCACTAAGTTGAATTTTATTTGAGATTAAATGTACATCATCATTGGACTGACGAGCAAGGGCTCTTTCACTGCAGTATTTTCTTATGGCTTGTTAAGTAAGGAGAACATCAGCGACTTGGCCATTTGGACTTGTTGAGTCACCTTTAAACTACTTGTCTTTGACTTAAGTTGTGATGGATTGGTGATTTGGTCATCGACTAATGAGCGCTCATTTTGCCTTTTCTTCTTATTGAGTGAGGAGAGCATTAATATTCGACCATTTATGGGCTTGTTGAGTTCAACCTTTAGAACTCATTTTTGTACTAAACTTGAAGATGTAGAGGCTGTTTTTTTTATAACTTTAGTTCATTGAAGCTTCAAAATTTGGGGTTCTTTTAACTTGATCTTAATAATTTGATAAATATGGGAGACAAACTCTTGATATTTAGGGTTGCCTTTTTATGTGTAGAAATAGATTCTTTTTATTCTTGAAAGACCACTTTGACCATATGATTATAGATATATTGAGATCTCATAGAGCTAACATAAATACATATACAAGAAGACCTCTTATTTCATAGGAGAGGATTGAACAACCTTGATCATAAAAAAATGCCCCCTGTCTAATAAGGGTATTGCTGAGTAGTTCTAAAATATATTACAGGGCTTAATCTTCTTTAATATAAATAAACATATTTTATTTTGATCATCATATATATTTATTTAAGGATCTCTGCTTGAAGCATGATTTCGACTTAGATAAATATATAAAATTGCCCCCTATCTAACAGGAGGGGACTTTTGAAATAACTATTGAGAGAATTTAGAATATCTTTGGTCATATGCTTTATGCTTTTGGACTTATTGAAGACTTCCTCCTAAGAATTTGAAATTTGTATTTTTCTCCTATTCTGGCTTTGTGCCTTGGTGGACTTAATGAAGTTGACGACTTGTTTGCAAGATAAGAACATCTTCGGTCCTATGCTTTGTGCTTTGACGGACTTGTTGAAGATTCAATCTCAAGATTTTGTGGTTCATATTTTTTTCTATTCTGGCTTTATGCCTTGACGGATTTGGCAAAGGAATTCTCTAAATTATCTTGAAAACTTATCAGGTGATATGAACTTACCTTTTTCCCCAGCTTTCTTCCTTTGTGGGCTTACAAAAGGATGTATGGCAGTAACTGTGGTGTTTATTTTTGGAATGTGGGGACAAACCTAAGTTAGGGAGTTCTTTAGTTATCTATGCAAACCTCAAGTTAATCCTAGGTGATTCTCTAAGAATACTCTTGATTAAAATAAGCAATTATTATCTAAGATTTCAAGGCTAACAATCAAAGAATGATTTATTTGAAAAATCTAATGAGATTGTTCAAAGAGAAGACTTATTTTTGGAATCCAAAGGGAGGAAGTAGGAAATGCTCATGATGCTAGGAAGCTTAGCGAGCATTCCAGTCTATCTTATGGTTAGACTTTATATATTCAATAGTGAAGAGATTTATTTATTTGAGTAGAATTTTATTAGATTGTTAGGGTTTAATCCTACACAAGATAGTGGATAATAGAGGTGAGGATTTATGCTTGTAGCTCAAGAAATAACTATCATAGATCCTAAATCCATTAGGATGCGATAAAACATGACCTAAATCTAAGCCGGTGGACATAATGGTTTACCTCCACAAGAGGATAAATAGTCGACTTGACTTATGCTGAGTGGCCAACTCCTCCTACGATTTTAAAATCATGTAGTCGATCTTATGAATTGCAAGATAGCTAGGGTAGTAATTTAATTGGAAAGAGACTAAATTCTAAACCCACTCCCTAAGAGACTAGAGCATGAATGGTATGAGCATATGACTTAATCTACAAGTGCAAAATCTTTTCAAATATTTACTTTTATTTTTGACACATCATTTAGACAAAGGCTTTGGGATATTTATATGTCTAAATACATCATGAATGTTGATTATTGGCTAAATTAGCGAGAGGAGGGTGTTATCCACCACAAGGGATGCTCTCACAGGTCAAGCATTCCTCTATGGTACAAGGATGGAGATCCCCCATATTCAAGGAAGAAGGATTATGATATGCATGATGTGAGACATACAACATACAAAGTTGCTAAATTTTTTTTAAGTATCTTATTTATGTCTTGGGCTTTATGATGAGATTGTGAGTTGATTAAAACTTAATTATGAGTGATTAATTGGGGTAGAAAAATTAATTTTTTATCCTAGAGCACAGTATCAGCACATTCAAACATCAAACATTAAGAAACTATGAAAACATGTTGTTCTGCATAATCTAAACACAACATCAATCAAACATGTATAAATTATGTAAAAGAATAAAAGGTTGTTCAATGGTTTATTTACAAAAAGAAAAGATGGTGGAGGTCTACCCTTATACAAACCAGATTACAAAATAATACCAATGGGGGGTCTTCTCTTCTTCACTTCTTCATGTCCTCCTTGGCTTCTTTTTGATTTGATTTGCTCCAAAGGCATCACAAGGCACCCAAAAGACTAAGCCTTCTAGCCACTACTCATCCTAATCCACCATAGCACTAATCCTAATTCCTATTACAAAATTACATGATATATGAAAAAATAAATTTAACCACACTTGCAAAATAGAGGTTAGCTAAACATACATTCAATCCCAAGTAGTTATATCATAATTTGGACTTAGCACCCTACACATGGGTAACCAAATGATATTCTAATTTGGATTATGCTATGGGTATAAGCAACCAACATTTATATTTATTTTTTTTATAGCTTAAGCAATCCCATACAAAAAATAATGTTAAACTATCAACGACCTAATATGATTCACATTCCATCAATCTAAAACCTTACATCATAAAATAAAAACAACATCATACATACAATCAACACATCAAACTAACTAATTCTAGATAGCATTAGTGTGTGAAGAAAAGGCTTGTATGTAACTTTTACTTCTTTTGTTTAAGTTTCAATTTGGGTTTGAATTTGTTTAAATTTTACCTTTGTGCGGTTTCAATTCAAATGATTTATTGATTTATTTTAATTTTTATTTCATTTTATTTGGTTAAAGTGATGTTTAGGTTTTCAAGAATGAAGAATAGGGAATTCCATTTTGGATGAAACTCACCTATTACATCCTAACTCCTACATCTCCATCTAAAAGTCTAACTAAGATCCTTAAGTATCTTAATTATTATTTGAATTTGTGTAATTTCTTTGATTTGATTTAGATTTTAAAATTTGAGGTTATTTAATCTTCATGTATTTTGATTAATTAATATTTGATTAGATGTTTTGATTTAATTAAATTTTGATAATTCAATATCCTTTCAAATTAATATTTAATAAAGTTTAAGTTTGTTTATTTTCATTAATTTTTTATTGATTAATTTTAGATTTGATGTTTTGATTTAATTAAATTTTGATAATTTAATATCTTTTAAATTTAAAGTTTAAATTTATTTAATTTCATGTATTTTGATTGATTAATTTTCAATTAGATGTTTTGATTTAATTAAAATTTGATAATTCAATATCCTTTAAATTAATATCTAATTTCCTTTCTCTTGGGTTTTAATTTAAGATTTTAATTTCATATGATTAATATCATTTCGATGTTGTTTAAATTCATTGATTTTATTATTTCATTAAAGTTTGGTTTAAATTAGTGAATATACTTAAATTTACTTAACTTTTGATTTAATTAAGCTCTAACATGATCTTTTATTTGAATTTTAATTAAGGGTTTAACTTATTAAATTTAGCCATTTAGTTTATATATATATTGATTATTTCTTTAGTTTATGGTTAATCCCTTATCTTAGTTCAATAGGTTTTGTTTGTTTGGGTTTTATATTTGTTTAACTTATTTTAATATTGATTGGAATTTGGATATGGTTTGATGACTTTAGAGTTTAGATTCAATTTTATGTTTATTTAATTTGATTATGGTTCATTTATTTATTCAATTAGATTAAGTGAATTGAAAGTTTGTTTTGATTTGAATTGAGTTCGATTATTTATGATTAAAGTTTCATTTTAATCTCTTTCATTTATCATGTTTATTAGAGTTTGGTTTATGTTTTGATTTCATACATTTAATAGTTAATTAGTTTATCTTATTTAAGTAGGTTGAATTAGATTTAATTTGATTATGTATTAAATTGATGAGAGTCTATCTTAATTTAATTTAATTTGATTTGATTAGCTTTATTAGTTTATGGGTTTACTTAGGTTCAATGTGATTAACTTAATTGTATAATAATTTTAATTAAGAGGTGTGATTAAATCAATTATTAGATTAATTAAGTGTTTGATTTAAGCTTGATTTAAAAATTAATTTTAATATGATTTATTTAAATCAACTTGCTTTATTAAAATGATTGGTTAATTTATTAAGTTCGCATTAATTAGATGTTTAATTAATTTGATTTGATTAAGGATAATTCAATTTTAAATCATTAGATTTATTAAAGATTTATTTAATTAGAAATTAATGTTAATTGTGTGAGTGATTTGATTTAATAGCTTTAATTAAGCATTTTACTTAAGTTTGATTGATTAAAGGATTATTATTATTGTTGTTGTTTGATTAGATTAAGTGAATTAATTATTTATTTTATTTCAATTAGGCTTGATTATTTATAATTAGAGTTTTATTTGATTTCATTCATTTATTATATTCATTGAAATTCATTTAATACTTTAATTATGATTTCATGTTTAATTTAGTTAATAGGTTTTACATATTTAATGATTATCTTATTCCAAATGGATTGAATTAGATCTAATTTAGTTGTATATTAATTTGATTAAGTTTACCTTATTTTTATTTGATTTAATTTTATTAATGTTAAGTGATTAGCTAGGGTGAATTGGATTTATAATTAATTTGATTTAGAGTTCAATGATTAATCAATGTTTAATTTACTTTAATTTATTAAGTGATTTTATATGATTAAGATTCAATGTTTGATATAGGTTTAATTAGATTAGTTTGGTTTGCATTGTTAACAAAGTTGATTATTTATAGGTGGAAATGAGAACTTATGTAATTAAGAGTTTGATTATTGGTTGTTTTATTTGAATTATTTTATCCAAATTAAGTTTAATTTTCTTTAAGTCTTTTCTTGATTTCTTTAATTTAATTTAGTTTGTGTTTAAGTAATTAATTAACTTAATGTGACATTTCATTTACAAGTTTAGTTAAAGACCTATCTTAGTTGAAGGATTAAGTAAGTTTAATTTATTTGGAGATTAAAGTTTCATTAATTTATTTAATTATGACTTTAATTTAAAATTTAATCATTTAATTGAGTTTCATTAATTTAATTAGGTTTAAGTTTATATTTAATTCAATTTCATTTGAAGACTGTGATATTTTTCTAATTTTAGGTTTGATTAACAATCATTTAAGTATTATGTTATTTCTAATTTTTGATTTAACATTTAAATTATTATGAGTTTAGTTTTATTTAATTCTTTAATTTATTAAATCTTAATCCTAAGTGTTCATTTTAGGTTAATTAATCTTAAGAAGATCATATCATTTTCCTAAGGATCTTAGATCTTAATTGAAATGATTTAAGCTATTTTGAAGATTTTTATAATTTTTTGGATTTTTATTAATTTATTTTATTAAAATAGACAATCTGAGCTTCAAAATTTAATATCTCTCATTCCAAAGGTTCTTTTGACTTTAAATTTTTATGGTATGTGAATTTTAACATCAATTTCAATCTCTAAAAGATTCACGTCAATCTGATTTGTATTTTTGGTTTAATTAAAAAAAATTAATTTTCACTAAAACCTAAATTAAGCTCAAAACACCTAATAGAAATTGAGGATTTTAGACTTGTTAGATTCCTCTCTAAAAGATGAATCCAAAGAGCCCTTATTTGTAATTTTTCATTAAGTATTTTATTTTTATAATGTTTTGAAGTTTCAGACATTTTAACTAATTTTTAAAATCAGAAAATCCTGATTTTCTTACATAGCCCAGTTAGAGCCATGCGGCGTTGATTGGGCCATGCGGTTCGCATGGCGAAGCCTGATTGGGCCATGTGATGCTGATGTGGCGTTTGAGCGGTATGGCGTAGTTTCACTCGAACCATCTGATCGTAGATCGGACAGTCCAGATTGAATCGCGCGATCTGAGGAATGAAATTTGTCAGAATCCCCTTCTAATCACAGTTGTCCATCCCTATTAACATGGGTTTGGATGGCTGTAGTGTGTCTTCTTTCCAACGGATGAAAGCGACGTCCAAAATGCAAGACCGATGGACAAACGAGAAAATCGAACACCAAGGGTCCATTTTGGGCTCGATTTTGAGGCAATTCAAGCTGAAAAACTCCTATTTTTGCATTAGGATTATGTAAAATGAAAGGTGCAAGGGATATCTAATGGAAATTCCTAAAATCGTGCAAGCATCACCATAAATAAGAGATCCTACGGCCAGCTACTGGATTTGAAAATTACCTCACGGGGATGATTTTCGGCAGCAGAGTTGATTCGAACATGCTCTTGGATGGGAGATGAAGCTTTGGAATGAATCTGGACTCTTGACTTGCCTTGGAATGTCGTAATCATAAACCTCCACTAGAATCCACTTGGATTGGGTCATTTTCACATCGAAAAGAAGTGGAGGGGTTTTTTTTGCTTAGAGTTCCTGAGCTTCTCTAATGTTGATCTCTTTGGTGCCTCTTTTCCTCCCTTCTTAATGGTGTTCGAAAATCACCATCAATGGTGATGGGAGGTGGATGGGTGGCCATGGGGGTTTAGAGACTTTGGATTTTAGCTTCCAAAGTCTGCTCTTGTGGTTGTGAGGTCAGTGTCAGGGGATTATTTACAAGATTTGGTTTTCTCCCTCACTCACTCACTCACTCACTCTCTCTCTCTCTCTCTCTCTCTCTCTCTCTCTCTCTCTCTCTCTCTCTCTCTCTTGGTTTCACCCAGTAGAAGTTGAATTTCAACTTTTTACATGATGATTTGAGTGTTATTATCCCATTTGGGCTTGATTTGGGATTAGGTCAACTTATGTTGACCCAAATGAGTTGGGTTGGGTTCAAAAGCAACATTTGACTCATTGGCTTTTTTACTTTAATTATGTTTGATTGATCATTTATGATAGTTTTGATTGATTAATTTTGTTTAATTTAGATTAATTTTGAATTTGACCCAAGTTTGACTAAGGTTTGACCAACTTTGACCAAAATTGGTTAAGTTTATTTATGTGATTCAATTTGTTGTTTTATGTTTAGATTATGTTTCAATTATTGTTTATGGATTATTTGGAATCTTTTTGGCCAATTATTTGATTTAATTTGGCTTACATAGGTTAATTGGGTTAATTTTGTTAAGTGATCAAATTGATTTGGTTTTTTAATTGATTGCAATTGATCAATCAAGGATGATCAACATTCATCATAGAAGAGTTTGGATTGGTTGGTTCACTCTAATTTGGCTTGGATTGAAGGTTGGCTCAAATGGGTCCTTTAGGTCACTTTGGGTCAAGTGAACTTAATGGGTCAAATGAATTGGTTTTTGGTTGAATTGAGTTTAGTTGAGTTTAGATATTAGTTTGGGATTGGTTTATAGCTTTTGTTGCAATTGATTTGAGTTTAATTGAGTATTGGCTAAGGAGGTAGGTATGAGCTTGTTTTGGTCATAGGATGGGTAAGTCACCTTGGATCCTAAGGCTTAGCCTAATCCTATGGCAAACCCTCCTAAAGTCTCTAGGTTCAGGTTAAGTGTTCACTTAGCCAGTAGAAGTGTCCAATGACTAAGAAGCTCTTAGTGTCTAGAAGACTCCTAGACCTATGATAGAAAGATTGAATTCTCACTCAAAAAGTGAGGTCAATAGTGACAGCCTCGAGCTTGTGTTGGGTCAATGGCAAGAGTCATCAGTCCATGCTTTTACGTAATGGACATGTTGATGACATAACTCCCTTAGTTCAGCCTTTGGCTTTGTATGAACTGTGGGATGACTTCCTTGATCTTTTGCTTTATGCTTGGTTGGACTTGCTGAAGAAGAGTTTTCTTCGGTTTTTGCTTTCTACTTAACAGACTTGTTGAAGGAGAGTTTTCTTCGATCTTTGCTTTCTATTTAACATGCTTATTGAAGGAGTTGAGATTTCACATTTGATATTGATATCAAACTCAACTTAGTGCCTTCTTGAGTGAGAATATTTTTTGTTGGATTTCAAAAAATGACCTTACGACCATTAGGGATGATCTCCCGATGCAGCCTTAAACTCACCAAGTTAGAGGGATTTGGATATTTAGATGCTCTTGTCTTTGAACTAACGAAGTAGGAGGATCCCTTACTGATGCCTTTGTGCATGTTGAGTAAGCAGACTTGTCAGTGACTCGACCATATTTGTGCGTGTTAAGTTTGACTTTATGCAACTAGTTGAGTCTTAGACTTGAGCAATTGATAGAGGATTTTATCATTAGGCTAATTAGATGAGGGATCTCTTCTGCAACCTTTGGCATGTTGAGTAAGCATTTATCACTCGACCATATTTTTCTTGTTGAGTCGACCTATGCACTCGAGCCTATATTTGATGTATGGAGTGATGGTGTACTTCCAACTTGATTTGTTAAAATTTGCAGACTTGAAAACTTCTCTTTTGGTTCGTAAGACTTTGAGACTTGAGAACTTTGAATACATAATTTGAACATGTATATGGGGATCTCGCTTAGGCGATGTCAACCCAAATACAAAAGCCCCCCTGTCTTATAGGGAAAACTAACATTTTGCTATAAAATTTTAAAAAATGCCCCTATCTGATAGAATGTTTGCTTCATTTCAGAAATTTATTATTGTATTACAAGAGAATTTTCAACCAAAACTTACACATGTAATGACGATGAGAAATAATTGGTATTCTTAGCACCAAGACCAATTCTCCTTCTTAAAATGTTTGAGAACGCATCGTATGATCGAATGTATTCTTGTGATTATATTTTTATGAGTAATACTTTTTCAAATATTGACCATTGATTGGCGGCATTGATCTTTCACCTTTGAAATCAATGAGCTAGTAGGCTCCTCCCTGATATACTTTTTCAATAGCGATTGGCCCTTTCCAATTAGGCTCAAATTTATCGCTTATTTTATGATGAGGATTAATCGATCTTCTCAGCACTAGGACCGATTCCCCTTCTTGAAAGGTTCAGGATGCATCGTATGATCTAATGCTTTGGACATTCTCGCTTAGTGGATTTCTAAATTTGCTAAGCTTGGAGCCTAACTTCATCAAGCGCATCAAGCTTTTTTATTTGTAGATGGACCTTCTCATCTTGAGTGAGATTGTGTTGAATGGATACTTGAAGTGAATGTAGTTCACTTAATGTGGAAAAACTGCTTCAGCTCCAAATACTAGCATATAAGGAGTGGATGTTGTGGGAGTACAGTCCAAATGTCATGTCATTGTCTTCCTTTAAGGCAGTTTCACTTTGAGGCTTTGGCCTCCAAATTTTCTTCCCTTTTTATCGGGGACCTTTCGATGGCGGATTCTTGGACTTGTGGTCCAAGTGTCACACCTCGATACTCACCGTGTGGGACTTGAATTGGTTGACATTTTTTCATGGTTGTAGGAGGAGATCTCCTTGGAGGAGCAACTCTAGCCTCCCTGATGCAAAAAATTTGATATTTTCTTTTCATCAATCATTTCTCTTTAGAAACTTTAAGAACCTGATGCACTCTTGTATATACAAGTTTGCATTTCCTCACCGGAGAATTTGGAACACGTTGTCAAGGACTATTTGATTTGAGTAGAGCTCTTTCATTTCGATCTTGTGTTGTCAAACCAATTATGAGTTAGAACACTCACTAGTTCCACTGGTTGTATAATTTTTGCTTGAATAATGAATGTTGAGCATGCAGTTGAGCATTTCTTTTTCTCCATTGTCTCTAGGTTAGCTTGCTTCTAAATGAAGAAGCTTCGCATTTCGCTACTTCTTCTCTGGCTTGACCTCTATATTTATTTTTTTTCTACTAGGACCTTTTGGTAGCAGATTCCCAAACACGTAGTTTAGGTGTCACACCCTAATGTTCTTCATGTAAGAATTGATTAGGATGATCTTGAGCATTACCCACTGAGAGTAGCCACTTTTGTGAAGCTTTCTCATTTTCTCTGATAATCGGGCCTTGATACTTTTCTTCAAAAGACCCTTCTCGTTGACAACTTTCTGCACCCTGTGCACTCTAAATGATAGAGTCTCGGGATACTTTTTTTATGGGGTTAGAGCTTGGTATTGCTGCTCCCAGAATGATTGCTTGATATCACTAGTAGGGCTATTCTTTTTCGCCCATTTTAGGTTTTTGAATTTATTATGAGTAGGAATACCGCTTCTGGTTATAAGGCTGGTTTTATAATAGATGGCCCAAGTGAGAGATGATGAGCTTGCAGCTCAACATTCCTTCTTCTCCTCTACCTTCTAATTAGTTTTCCTGTAGATGAGGAAGCTTTAGCATCAAAAGGTTCATAGGCAAAGTGGTCGCATTCATAAGCATGACTGAAACTTTCAGCCTAGTGAGTTTTTTTCATGATTAGCACCTTCGAATGACCCAATCTTTCAAATTCAAAGGCTCTCTTTCGAGAAACCTCAGTAGCAGTAGTTGCTATTCCAGTTGTTATCCTCCCCTGCATAGGTTGGTGTGCACAATATGCAGGTGCTTCAAGTGGAGGGTTGTTTTGCGGCGCAATAAATTTATGCTATCAAATTGGATGGTAGCTCCAACATCTCCAGTGTTGATTATAACATTAGCCAAATGGATATTGGCTCTATGACCTAGTTGCATGATGAACGATGTGCTCTGAAGATCCATCGGCATAAATGAAAGATGATGATTAGTAATCAATAATTGATGTATCACCCCACACTTCCAAAATGCAAAGATATATAATGACTTATGTAATAAACAAATTAAACATAAGGAGATGATGATTTAAATTTAATTTCATTGATGATTGATTTAAAATTTTAACTTTTATAATACTCCACTACTACTATAGCTCGATTACTAGAAGATGGAAGAGAGAAACTTATCCCCCAGAGCGCGAAATCTATGGGCTCCAAAAATTCTCCACCGACCTCTCGATTAAGAGAGTATGAATTAAAATCAGTCAAATTTTTAGAAGGCAGATGAAATAGTAGATAAGACACTACCCAGAGATTTTGTCCTCATTTTGTGAGGACTTTAGATCTGGTTCTAGGTTTCCTATAAGTGTAAGTACCTATAGTTAATTACTCCTCCCATTGCTGAGAGAGAACTTTCGATTAAGGCTAGTTGTTAGATCGCTAAATGCATAGCATATAATAATAGCGTGGAGCAAAAAATTATGAATTTATGAAATTCATCATCCTTTACTTGAAGTGGATGGTTGGGGGAACGATGATGAGCCCGATCAATATCCCATTGTTCCGTCATCTTGGGCTATCGTGGTCCCTAGTCTACTTAGTCAAAGGAGGTAGTTGACCCAACCTGGCTGAAGGATCCTTGTCAGTAGCCATGGGTTGCATTGTCCAAGAAAATCTTGTAGACTTAGGGTGGTGTTTGTCTAAGGAGACAGACTTATGTCTACCTTAACTAATAGAGGGCTTTTTTCCATATTAGGTGCACCCTATAGTTCATAATTCAAGGGGTAGAGCCATTGGAGAACATACGGGCTACAGTCGTGACCGTAATATAATGGTTTCATTTTGCGGTAGCCATCCGATTAGAGGACTCTGGTCGTAATTGTATCATGTGTGGAGCCTACTAGCCAAACCACGATAGAGGACCAGTCATTCGGCATGAGATTATTTGAGTGTGAATATAGAAATACACTTGACATTAGCTCTTTTGTGAGCTAGAGTTTTCTTAATTTGTCATATCCGACAAATAGTTGCAAGGTGGATGAATTGGATTTTAGCTTTGAGTTTTAAATGTTGGATTTTATTTAGTCATTTAACGCTTAGTAATTTATCTGATTTTATATTTATATTGATACTTGATTTTGATTAATTTGATTTGAGCTTGCAAGCACATTTTGATGTTAAGTATCTCCTTCAGTTGAAATCTCCATTCAACACAACCATCATCGGGATAAACCTTGTCAACTTTGCTCATTTGGTAGCAGAGGATTGGGTTTATGATTAGAACTTGTGATTGCATTTACCATCTTAAAATAGAGAGTCTATAGTTTTAAATATAAAATTTCTCTATTAAAATTATTGATGGTCTATGCAAATGTAAAATAAAATTACCCTCTTTGGTGATTGAGCATTTGATTTAGAATCAATCCTTTCAACTCCTATTTTGCAAGGAGGATTGGATTGAGTATGTAGGACTTACGACTTCACTATATAGATAAAGCGACCCATGGAATCACTCCAATTGAAATTTACAATTAGTGCAATCATCATTGGGGTATGAATGATTTGAGCATTCATACTATAATTTGATAATTTTATTTTGAGATTGAACCCCTCCGATTAAAATTTACAATCAACGCAATCATCATTGGGGTCGACCTGCACTCGCGCTTGCTAACAAAGGATCAGTCATGACTTGTATTCATGAATTTGGATTTGAGGTGATTTAACATAAATACTTTGAAAATTTAGATAATAATAACCCCTAGTTAGATTCTACAATCAACATCATCATTTATACCTTATCAACTTTGCTCGTTTGGTAGAGGATCGTCATGATTAGGACTTGTGATTGCATTTATCATCTTAAAATAAAGAGTCTATAATTTTAAATATGAAGTTTCTCTATTAAAATTATTGATAGTCATATGCAAATGTATAAATTAAATTATCTTCTTCGTGATTGAGCATTGATTTAGAATCAATTCTATCAACTCCTATTTTGTAAGGAGGATTGGATTGATTAAGTGAGACTTACGACTTCACCATATAGATAAAGTGGCCCATAAATGAGCTAGTTTATTTCATTCTTGCTCGTAAGCAAGCTATCAAGTTTAGTTCTTATTCATAGGAGAGTTATCAAATTCAATATAGCTTTGTTTTGAGCCCAATTGAAGTCTCATTTGTGTATAAATTCAAGAGCTTTCAATGTCACCATAAATTTCATTTAAGTTTTATTCTAATATGACTTTGTAAGTTCATTTTTTTTTCATTTTAGGAGTTTGCATTTTGATTTAATACCAATTTTGACTTTAAATTAGATTTCAAGTATCTTTTATTGTCCCTTGTTAATCTAAATTCTGATGAAATTTTGGCACCTCCCTACAGATTTCTACCAAAGTTAGGCTCACCCTCTAAAAGACTTACATGGGTGGTGTTTTGCAACACCGCGGTCGTAAATACTCCAACCTATCCATCTAAAAATATGTGCATAGGCTCTTTGAGTACCTGCATAAAAATCAAGAACAATATATTTTCATACAGTTACACGTATTTTTATATATTTTCGAGCGATGCGAGGCGACAACGCAATCAAAGAGATAGTATGAAATCTCTTTTTTTCACATTTTTTTTGAAATCATAGAGAGAGAGAGAGAGAGAGAGAGAGAAATAGAAAGAGAGGGAGGATGGGAGGAGTCGCTCGACCCATAGTTGAGACGGACGGGCACTGTAGCAGAACGGATGGCTCGGGTTGGAGCAGTTGGCTGGTGGGATGCTGGTCGAGACAACAGAACGACTGAGAATAGGGAGGGCCTCCTCCTTGGCTGTTCACTAAGTTAGGAGGAAATAAGAGAGACGGAGATCGATGGGAGGCTTGGCTAGCTCGATGCATGTGGCTGGCTTGGTGCGTGCGGCTGGGAGGAAGGTGTTCGGCCGAGTGTTGCTTGGTTCACTGAAGAGGGACGGACGAAGGAGGAAGGAAGGTTGGTCGAGCGACTGGAAATAGAGCTTCGGCTCTCAGTTCGTCTGGCTGTGGAGTTCGAATCGAGCAAGAGAGAGAGGGTGGACGGGAGAAACGAGATGCTCTGCTCCTGGGTGGAACCACCCATAGGTGAGGGTGGGCAATTGCCCACCCTCAATTTTTTTTTTAATGTAATTTTCTTTTTTAAAATGATTTTGCCCACCCTAATAATAGGTCTTGCCCAATAAAGATAAATTTTTTTCTTTATTAGTTAAAACTTATCTTTATCCAAAATTATTTATACAACTATATATTCTAAATTTAATTATTTTTATTACTAACAACTTATTCATTTTGATTTTAATAATATATAAAATATATTTTTTAAAATATTTTGATCAATATTTAAAATTTGACAACTCACATAATTACACACAACAATATTATATTATTTTTAGTTCTCTATGAAGAAAAATAATTTAACATTCTCAAACAATGTGAGACTAAATAAGTAGAGTGTCTTGTATTATTAAATATAAAGAAGTATGAATGAGCAATAGAGTCTACTTTTAAACTTTTAAAAAGTAATTTGCACCAATTTTTAGAATTACATTTTAACATATTATTATTATTATTATTATTATTATTATTATTATTATTATTATTATTACTATATTTATATTTTTATTAGTTTTAGGTAATATAATTTTATTTTTAGAACTTTTATATTATAATTATATTTATATTATAACTTATGTTTATATGTTTATATTTAAATTATAATTTTTATTTTTTTTTTAATTTGCATATAGATATATATATATATATATATATATATATTAATGGTTAATATTTATTAAATTTATAAGATACTTAATCGAGTATTAATATCAAGTATCACATAAAGCCATACTTGAGATTTCCCTCAACCTTTAATTTATTAAAATTTTTTATGAAAAGTACTACTTAATAATTATATTTTTATTATTTTTTATAAAATAAAAAAAATCATAAATCTTATATAAAAATATGATTTATATTTCAAAATTTTAATATATAAATTATAAAAATGATAATAAATTTAATATTATTCTCAAATATCAATAAATAATAATAAAATTTTATCATAAAATCTTGATAATTAACTGCCCACCTGAGAGAAAGTTGGTTACTAGTTCCACCTCTGCAGATCTTGATGAAGCGAGACAACGGAGAAACGGGATGGAATGCCTTAGTTGGGAGTTCAAACTAAGAACTCTACCTATTCAGCCGAAAGCTCCTCTTGTGCAACGCATGGGAATGGAGGTATCGGGCTGTTGTGAATTAGGGTTGGGTATTAAGAGAGGTTTATTTAGGTAGGCTTTCATTTCTTATTTTAGATAAAATAAACTCCAATTTTGACTTTTTTAGTGATTGTATCACCACCTGAACAAATTGGATATCAATTTTAGGTTATTTCGATATCGACGGATTTCACTGTCGAGGTTGTTTGATTCAAGTCGGCCGAATCGAAACAATTTCAATTCAAAATGCATCTCTTGGCTCGATATTTATGAACTGTCCGAATTGAGCGATAGTCTCATTTAAAAGGTTTCATTTTTACACTAATTGATCAATTTCATGACGGATGTCATTTGGGCATCGCCGACTCCGATGATATATTTGTAGGTGCGTACGAACTTCCTTCTTGATACGAATAATTGTGCAATATGTATATTATGATCAATTTCGATGTTCTAAACACGTTGGCGAAGTCTGTTCATCGATTGAAGATCATTTCGACTAATTTTGGCGATGTCAGGTGCATTTCAGCCTCGATTTGCAATTTGAAGCTCGTCGAATTCATCCTATGAGCTCGACTTGACTTATGGCATGCATGAAGGTCAACAATGAGCTACAAATTCAACTGTATAACAAAATTATTTAGATGTTACTCTGAAAAGTAAATCAATTTTCTCTCATCAAAAGCATAAAATAAATCACTTTGGTTTAAGCATACTATATGAAGAGATAATTTAGTATTAGCTTCAGAGAAATGATTATTCAACTCTTAAAGTTGTATATTAAATATAACATAGAATAACTGAACATGATAATGATGCAAGTTTGTACTTTCTTAAGCTCCTTGTATTAACCATTTATAAGTCTTGAATATAGAGTCTATACGTGGCATAATAGCTTCAAAGATAGTGCAAAAATATAATACTTAATTCAATAAAGAATTCCATTTATTCTCCTTCATCATTTGTAATCGTTGTTTTGATATTGCACCATTGTTATCGTATTTTAGATATCTTAAAGTTTTTTTTTGAGGCTTTGGATTATTCATTTATAATATCTAAAATATTAATCATCAAATACATTGTAAACATAAAATCAAAATATTATATGACATTTATTAACACATCAACTTCAATTAATTATTGATCATGCACCTCATTTTCTTCAATCTAAAACACTCTAAGTATAAAAGTATATATATTTATATATAACTAATTAGAGGATTAAAATGTGAATCCTTAACTCACTATAAATTAGTATCTTGATTTAAGCCACTTCCACTAATTAACTCTGAATTTTTATGACACAACAGAATTTTATCATGTTGAATGGATTGTAGAGTATCTCTTATATTGTAAGATGTTTCAAAGTATTGATAATTCTTGAAGTAATCACAATAAAGATGCTTCACTTGCTCAAAGTTCTTTGCTATAACTATCAAATAAAGTTGAAGTCAATAAGGAAAATAATGAAGATAGAATACTTGAGGATTATCATTAGGAATGAGTATCTTCAATATATGAAACCCTCTTTGCATATTAGGTGACATAACATAGCATTGATCTTGCATCTTGTATAAGGTTTATACATGTTTGACAAGTATAGTTTCATGTCACCATTAGCGAAACTATACTAATTGAGGAGACATATCTAATACCAATAAAACTCTAATAACTTGCTTATTTTTATTAACATGTCTCATTGCAACTGCTAATTATTATTGATTGATTATCATGAGATTCATCTATGTGAATAGATAAGTAATAACACCAATATTAATCATGATGAAAAGTAAGTGTTAGTAGGCTAGTAGCTACACCAAAACAAATTTTCTTTTGAACCGTTATTGATTTTAACTTTAACTTCATACTTGCATTTATAAATGTGAGTTTTTTTATTTCTATATTATGATCAGCAAGATATTAGAATAATTCTTAAGTAATTTCTTTGTTTAAATGAATTAGAAGCAAGTTTGTTATTAAAATTTCACCCTGAACTTGCTCCTGTTGTTTGGAAAAATATGCACCACCTATAGTATTGTTTTTATATACCCAGTGGACATTTAACAATAGGATTAGGCTATGTGATTAATATGAATGTTCCATAATATACAATTTTTTTGAAAGCACGGGTAACATATCCATCAAACAAATCCTGAAAAAAAAAAAAATGAACCCAACAAATAAAAGAATTAGAGCATCATCATGGCTCTGAACTCATCAAAACAAAGCATGCCATCTCCATTCAAATCAAAGCTGGAAATCATGGAGGACACTATTGATTGGCCTCAAGAACAGGCTAAGCATTCTCTTCAAGCTCCTATCTTGTAAAATGAGATTCTTTGATGAAAAATCGATTAGAAAAAAAGTAGATAAATAATTGTCAAATATATTCATGATTAGTAAATATAATCATCTTGTAGAACTTTTTAGGAAGTATAAGAAAAAACTCTAGATTTGAAATCATGGATCATACAAGAGGATATATCAAAAATAAAGATGAAAGAAATTTTATTATTTTAAGTATTTTTTAATTTTCTCTCAAGTTTAAATTTCTCACATAAATTAATAAAAATTTAAATTCAAGTTCTACAAAGAATATCATCTAAATCAACTAGTTTGGAGAATATCTATGTCATGATTATTTCGACAAGTTTTACGCTAGTTGTCGATTGCCAATCGCAACCCTCCACTTTTCACATCTGGACTTGGGACTGACAAAGATAGTGTTGGAGGATATCTAGGTGATTTAAAAAAAAAGGCCAGATAAACTATTGAGCCATTAGTTGAAGCAAAAAATGACCGTATCAACAAATCTTTGATCAAAGCCAACTTCTAAATTGATCAATTTAGCTAATAAAATTAATTATATATAAGCCTAATAATATTATTTGAAAATTGACTAAAGCAATTGGCCGATCAAATTAGACATAGTATTTTTGAAAAAATGTTAATGATTATTATAATGATATTATTATAATATTTTAATGTTTATAAATAGCTCATTAATAGATTTTTAAAATGATGATCCAACAATTACATATACTCCACTTCCTCCACTAGACATGTGGATGGTCAAGATTGAATAGGATAGGTACCACAATCCCTTAGAAATAAGATTCATTCTTATACATGAAACCCTTACATTCATTAACCTTGCACCACCTTCTACAAACATATGTCATACGATAAACATGTAACATAATTCTCATGGCCATTTTGATGACTATAATAATTTTAATATAAGCTATTTTAGGTATTATAAAGTTGATGTAGCATCAAGACAACATTATTTTGTTTATTAAAGTTTCACTTTATGAATCTAGATCATCATCATCACCACTATTAGAAGTCTTAAAAAATGAAAGTAAGTTCAATGCTTCTAATTTAAAATTCAACATGTGTTCAAATTATGAGGCTACTCCACCTTTCTTGTATGCATGGTCTGGACCCTCTTTTCTCTAAGCAGAGGCAAAACTAACCTCTTTTTTGAGGAGGACCTAATTTATTATATAAATAAACAAACATTAAAAAAATAAAATTAGATAAAACATAATTCAAAATAAAAGTTTGTATTTCATTATGATTGATGACTTAAATATTGATTATAAGCTTTTCAATATAATTTACATCTTTTAATAATGTCATACACAAGGTGGAAGAAAAATTAATTTTTCTATATCATATAGTTAAGTTTGTAATTTTTTTCTATCAATTAAATATATACTATGGCTCTAAAACAACTACTAGCAGGAGATGCTAGCCTCAACGTGAGGCAGTTCTTGTGGCTGCCTTTAGCATCTCTAAGCTGACGATAGCTTCATATTTCAACAAGAACATTCAATGACAAAACAAGGGATGCCTTCCTGAGAGTCTCTACCAATGTTTGCTTCTTTGCTCTCTTTCTCTCTCTTTATGTGCTCCTTTCCCTCTCCTTTATTGGGTTTCACATGACATTTCTTTTTGAAAATGTGTGAAAGGTATTCTCACTCCACTCAAAATAAAAAAGGCTAAGTTGGTTTTTCATAATATATATATAATATGAAAAGAAGAATCATTGAAATGTAGAATTTGTAAGGATTCATATATATTTATTAGATCTAATTTTGATGTCTTATAGTTAAGATTTTGGATAACATCATTTTCATGAATCAATAATTAAATTCACTAAATTAATAGAAAGATCAAACATTGAGTTGTTTTCAATTTTTAATTATATAATGCTAATTGTGAGTATATTTATCTCAAATTAAATTTAAATTTTACTTTATTTTAAATATTTTTTAATATTATTTTATTTATATAATCATTTTGCTCACCCTAAAAAAGTATATTGGTTCCGGCCCTGATCATACAATACTTTCATTAGAACTCAAGTCAAATACTTATTTCAAAATGTAAGACCTTAGATAGTTATTAAACCAATGATCACTCACTTTGTTATGTAATTGATACTTGACAATCTTAAATACAAAAAACTCTCTATTGTTATAGCAATTGCTAAAGTTAATATCACTTTTACTTAAAATTAATTTTATAAGATTGATAATTCCATTTAAAGTGGATAAATGATGCTCAAGAACTACAAATTCAATTGTATAACAAAATCATTTATATATTACTCTAAAAAGTAAATCAATTTTCTCTTATCAAAAGAATAAAATAAATCACTTGGGTTTAAGCATATTATATGAAGAGATAATTCAATATTAGCTTCACAGAAATGATTATTTAGCTCTTAAAGTTGCATATTAATTATAACATAAAATAAAATAACTCAACACGATTATGATTGAAGTTTCTACTTTCTTAAGCTCTTTGTATTGACCATTAATAAGTCTTGAATATAGAGTTTATATGTGGCATAATAGCTTCAAAGATAGTACAACAATATAATACTTAATTCAATAAAGAATTCTATTTATTCTCCTTCATCATTTAATTGTTATTTTGATGTTGCACAAATGTTATTGTATTTTTGATATCCTAACATATATTTATTTTTGTAAGGCTTTGGATTTTTCTTTTGTAATATCTAAAATATTAATCATCAAATGCATTGTAAACATAAAATCAAAATATTATATGGCATTTATTAACACATCAACTTCAATTAATTATTGATCGTGCACCTCATTTTCTTCAATCTAAAATACTCTAAGTATAAGAGTATATATATTTATAAAACTAATTAGAATATGAAAATATGAATCCCAATGGTCATCGTCAAGTCAGTATAAATTAGTATCTTGATTTAAGCCACTTCCACTAATTAACTTTCAATTTTTAACATATAAAAGAATTTTATCATGTTAACACTACCTTTGGTCCCAAGTTCGGATGTGAAAAGTGGAGGGTTGCGATAGGCAGTCGACAGCCAGTGTAAAACTTGTCGAAATAATCATGACATGAATCCTTTAAAATATTGTGTTAATGTTAGGGCATCCCATGGAAGTGATAGTTGTATGGCTTGAATACAGTGAAAAATGTGCAAGGGCCGCTGCATCTGCTCGGGTGTAGTGTTAAATAAACAAGGGTTCCCGTATTATATGACAGATCAAGAAGTTAGTGCATGAAACTAGAATTAGGTTAGGAACATGGAATATATGAACTCTTATAGGTAAATTAATAGAATTAATAGATATTATGGTTCATAGAAAGATAATTATTTTATGTGTTCAAGAAACAAAATGGGTTGGGGAGAAGGCCAAGGAGATTGATAGTTTAGGTTTTAAACTTTGGTATTCAGGCTAAAGTCAAATTAGAAATGGAGTATGTGTGATTATAGATAAAAATTTGAAGGATAATGTTATAAATATTAATAGATGTGGAGATAGAATTATAGTTTTAAAGATTATTGTTGATAGTAAGATTATCAATGTTATAAGTGTTTATGCTCCTCAAGTAGGTTTGGATATAGGCTCAAAAGAAAATTTTTGGAATGAATTAGAGGGATTAATACAAAAGATACCTCTTGAAGAAAAAGTATTTATTATAGGAGATTTAAATGGACATGTTGGTAGAGTGGTAGAAGATTTTAAAAGTATTCATGATGGTTATGAATTTGGAGTGACTAATGAAGAAGGTAGACAATATTAGATTTTTCTTTATCCTATGATTTTGTAGTTGCTAATACTTTATTTAAGAAAAGAGATGAACATATTATTACTTATAAAAATGGATCTAGTAAAACAGATTATTTTCGATAAGAAAAATAGATTATTTAGATTGTAAAGATGGTAAGGTCATTCCAAGTGAAAGTTTAAGTACCCAACATCGATTATTAGTTTTAGATTTTAAGATGAAAGATTGTAAGAGAAAAAATAAATCAAATTATTATCCTAGGATTAGATGAGGGCACTTAAAGAACACAAATAAAAATATTTTTAAGAGCAAGCTACAAGAGCTTAGAATTTGGGATGTTCATAAGGAAGCTAATGTTATGTGAGAAAAAGTAGCAAGTGAAATTAAGCAAGTTGCTAAAAATGTGCATGGAGAATCAAAAGGAAAAAACTTCTTTTAATAAAAATAGTTGGTGGTGGAGTCAGAATGTGCAAGAAAAAAATAAAAAAAAAAAGCATTGTTATAAAACTTGGTTTAGATGTAAAAACTCAAAAAATTAGGAAAGATATAAAGTGGCCTGTAGAGATTCTAAGAAAATAATATATGATGCAAAAAATTTAACTTTTAGTGATTTATACAATAGATTAGATACCAAAGAAGGTGAAAGATGTATGTATAAGTTAGCCAACCAAAGAGATAGGAGAAGTAAAGATCTAGTTCAAGTGAGGTGTATTAAAGAAGAAAATAATAAAATGCTTTTCTTAGAAAAGGAAATTGACAATAAGTGGATGAGGTATTTTGATAAACTTTTCAATGAAGGATCTAAAAATACTATTGATTTTAGCAACCTTAATACCCTAAACAAAAATAGAGAATTTTGTTTTTATCATCGTATTAGTAAATCTGAAGTTAGAGAAGCTTTAAAGAAAATGAAATGTGGAAAAATAGTAGGACTTGATGATATTCCAATAGAGGTGTGGAAATGTTTAGGAGATCAAGGAATTTCTTAACTTATAAATCTTTTTAATGTTATTTTAAAGACTAAAAGATGTCATATGAGTTAAGAAAGAGTTTGTTGGTCCCTATATTTAAGAATAAAGGTGATGCATAAGAGTGTGCAAATTATAGAGAAATTAAGTTAATGTGTCATACATTAAAATTATAGGAGAGAGTAATTGAGCATAGGTTACGATGTGATACAAAAGTTTCTCACAATCAATTTGGTTTCATGCCAGGTAGATCTACTATGGAAGTTATACATTTGTTAAGAGGTTTGATGGAGAAGTATAGAGAAAGTAAGGAGGATCTACATATGATATTTATTAATTTAGAGAAAGCTTATGATAAAGTTTCAAGAGATGTTCTTTGGAGAGTTCTAGAAAAGAAAGGAATTAATATTGGTTATATTCAAGTCATTAAGGATATGTATACTATAATTGTTACTTGTGTCCAAACACAAGGAGGATTGGCAAAATATTTTCCTATTTCAGCTGGATTACATCAAGGATCATCTTTAAGCCCTTATCTTTTTTTCTTTAGTAATGGATGTTCTTACTAGGCATTTACAGAAAGATGTACCTTGGTGTATGCTTTTTACTGATGACATTCTTCTTGCTGATAAGACTAGAGAGGGAGTTTAAGAGAAACTTGAATTATGGAGGTCAACCTCAGAGTCTAAAGGATTTCATTTAAGTAGATCTAAAACTAAATATATTGAGTGTAGAAGTTTTAGTGGTAGTGTTGTGACATTAGGTGAACAAGTCATTAAAACGAGTGAGCGATTCAGATATTTAGGCTCTATTGTTCAAAATGATGGTGAAATAGATGGAGAAGTTATTAGTAGAATTCAAGTTGGATGGTTGAGCTAGAGGAATGCATCGGCCAGTGTGATAGAAAGTTCCGCTTAAACTTAAGGAAAATTTTATAAGATGGTGGTAAGACCGCAATGATTTATGAAGCATAAGACTAAGTTAAGTGTTACAAAGATGAGGATGCTCATGTGGATGAGCGCTTTACTCTTAGAGATAAAATGTGAAATGAGTATGTTCAAGAAAAAGTTGGAGTAGCTCTAGTGGTAGATAAGATTAGAGAGAGTCGCCTTAGATGGTTTAGTCATATAAAGTGTCGGTCGTCTGATGACCCGGTTAAGAGAGTAGATGCATTAGATTTGCCTTACGTTAAGAAAGGCAGAGGTAGACCTAAAAGACTTGGTTAAGATGTATAAAAATGACCTTAGTATACTTGAATTAAATGAGAATTTGACACATAATAGGACACAATGGAGACAAAGGATTCATGTAGCCACTTAGTGGGATAAAGGCTTGTTGTTGTTGTTGTAAAATAATTTTATCATGTTGAGTTGATTTTAGAGTATCACTTATATTATAAGATGTTTCAACAGTATTCATAATTCTTGAAGTAATCACAAAAATGATACTTCACTTGCCATAAATTCTTTGCTACAACTATCAAATAAAATTGAAGTTGATAAGCAAAATAATGAATATAGAATACTTGAGGATTATTATTAGGAATGAGTGTCTTCAATATATAAAACACTCATTGCATATCAGGTGACATAGCATAGCATTGATCATGCATCCTATATAAGGTTAATACATGTTTGACAAGTATAGTTTCAAGTCGCCATTAGCGAAACTATACTAATTGAGGAGACATATCTAATACCAATAAATCTGTGAACTTGTCTAATTTTTTTAACATTTCTCATTGCAACTGCTCATCTATGTGAACAAATAAGTAATAATGCCAATATTAATAATGATGAAAAGTAAGTCTTAGTAGCTACACCAAAACAAATTTTCTTTTGAACCATTAGTGATTTTAACTTTAACTTCATACTTGCATTTATAAATGTGACTTTTTTATTTCTTTATTATGATCAGCAAGAAATTAGAATAAATATTAAGTAATTTCTTAGTTTAAATGAATTAGAAGCAAGTCTGTTATTAAAATTTCACCCTGAACTTGCTCTAGTTGCTTGGAGAAATATGCAACACCTAAAGTATTATTTTTATATACCTAGTGGACATTTAACAATAGGATTAGGCTATGTGATTAATATAAATGTTTCATAATATACAATTTTTCTGAAAGCACAAGTAACATATCCATCAAACTAATTATGAAAATAAATAATATGAACCCAACAAATAAAAGAATTAAAGCATCATTGTGGGCTCCGAAAATTTGCCACCGACCTCTCACATTGAAGAGAGTATTATTTAAGTGTCGGTGAAATTTTCAGAAGGCAGATGGAATAGTAGATAAGACACTACCCAGAGATTTCATCCTCATTTTGTGAGGACTTTAGATCTGGTTCCATGTTTCCTATAAGCGCAAGCACTTATAGTTAATTACCCCTCTCAATGCAGAGAGAGAACTTTCGATTAAGGCTAGTTATTAGATCTGAATGCGTATCATATAGTAGAAGCATATGGAGTTTTGGAATTTATATTTATGAAATTCATCATCATTAGCTTAATGGTTGGGGGAATGATGGCATTCCTGATCTAGATCCCATGGTTCCGACATCCCGGGCTGTCATGGTCCCTAGTCTACTTAGTCAGAGGAGGTAGTCGACCTAACTTGACCGAAGGATCCTTGTCAGCAGCCATGGTCTGCGTCGTCGAAGTAATCCTTGTAGACTTGGGGTGGTATTTGTCTAAGAAGACAATCTATACCCTATGATGGCTTTTTGTCCCTAGTCTACTTAGTCAGATGGCTTTTTTCCCTATCAAGGTACCCATGACAACATCTCAAGGTATAAAAGTCATTGGGAGCATCTTTGGAATCAACATCATATGTGGAGCCTTGGCCAACCAAACCATGCAGACAGAGATATGTGCCACATCCTTAGCATGAGAATGATTGAGAGTGAATATAAAAATACATTTGATTTGACATTGGCTCCTTTGTGAGCTAGAGTTTTCTTAATTTGTCACCTTCAATAAACTATTATGGAAGGTGGATTGAGTTTTAGCTTTAAGTTCTTTAAAGATTAAATTTTATTTAAGCATTTAACACTTAGTAATTTATCCGATTTTATATTTGTATTGACACTTGATTTTGATTAATTCAATTTGAGCTTGCAAGCATTTTGATGATATTACCTTGAAATCTTCATTCAACACATCATCGGGTGGTTTATTATTTAGATCAACTCTATTAATTTAACAATAAAGGATCAGATCTACTATTATTATATGTCTAGATATTTTAATAAGCTAAAATTTTATAATGATTAGATTTTAGGTTTTAACCTTAACCTAAGACCAAATTGGAAGCAACCACATCCTCAAACACTAAGTTTAAGCATTCAACGTAGTGTCAGGACCCATGTGGGTGTATTTAAGAATGCTTGCATAATTTTAAGACATTGAATTTTAGTTTTAATCCTACTTCATAATATGTGCAAGAGTTCAATTGAAGCCTTAATTAACACTTTCTGTTCGCTTGTACGATGTGTTGTGAATATGATAGCGTGTTACTTTATATTTTCGATTCAAAATATTGCAACTTTGCTTATATTTAATTTGATAGCGAGTTGAATAAGATAAAATGATTGCTTAGTTTATGCACATTGATAGACTTTTAAATCTTTATTAATCATCATTAGCTCTTGTTCTTTCCTATGTAAGCTAGCATATCTTTTCAAGTGTGTGAATTCAAACACTTTTTTTTTCTTTTGATATGTAATGAATGCTCCCAATTATTTGTTGAAACTCTATGTTCATGCTTCTGAAAAGTTATTCAATTTTCTGCACATTTTTTTATAAGAGAATTGCATTTGTATTTGAATGTTAGCTCGAGCTTATTACAAGTCTCTTATGATTTGATTACAAATCCAATTAGATTTTCTTTTAAGTCATTTAAAGTGACACATTGTAAGAATTATATTCAAAGTTATCGACTATGTATCAAATTCTTTGTGTCTTACTTAAACTTTCTTGACACTTCTCGACTTGCTTAGTGTGAATTAAACCATAATTCATTTGTTAATCGAGCAGCTTTGTAATGCTTGTTATTGTTCAAGAATTTGATATTTGGAATAATCAATGATAAATCTTGTTCATGTTAGCTGATGAAATATCAAAATCCATATTTGCTCATAAGTGAGTTATCAAGCTTCATATTCATTTTCTAAGCTTGATTGCATTCAATTTAAATCACTTTTAATTTACTTAAAATAAGCTATAATAATTGCAATGTTTATTGAAAAGAACATGCATAACCAAACTCATTGGTGAATACACAACTCATACTTTTTCAACTTCTTCATGTAAGAGCGATCAAACCCAATTTGACTTTATTTTAGATTCCACATCAAGTTTTATGTTTATTTAAAAGTCAAACTTCAAACTTATTGTAAGTCTTTTATGAGTTTGGAGTTAGCTTCAAACCTCACTTATATTTTACTTGAGTACTTTCATTTGTTTCAATATATAAAACAATGGACTCAAGCATTCATTCGACGATAAACTAAGTAAATGAACTCATTTTTTTACTTAGCATATTCTCATATGATATTAATATTTATTAAGTTCATTTAAATTTAATTTCAAATTCATTTCTTTAGGATTTTATATTTCATATTTAACTTATAAATTAAATTTTTTTTTGTCCTAAAATTTTGGCAAAATTTTGAATATTTCAAGATTCGCATCATCCCCGTAGGCTAAGATAGGCCTATCCCATGCCACGATGACGGCTTGTCAAGACTCGGCCAAATTTTTATCATTATAGCATAATGAAGCCTTTAATCAATCAACTGATAAAAGAAAATATATATGCAATTTCTATACATTCAAACCTCCTTCCTTTTTTTCTAAGCCCAAATTTAGTCAAAGAACATTTCGCATGGGTGCTACATCTAAAATTTTTTGGTCTCCCATCATCCTAATGAGTGATGTGGTGTTTTGAAACACCTCTGCTAATTTTCATCTAGACCTGCATAGATGCATATATATACATATACAGTTTTCACACGCATATTTACAGATCTTGAAATCATATCTCAACAAATTGTATCTTGCAACTTTGTTTTTTATTTTGGAAGAGAAAGAGGGAGAGAAAGAGAACATTCAGCTCTTGTTGTAGCTTTAGTAGGCAAGATAAAGAAGATGGATTTCGACTAGGTTTTGTACAACATGCGATTGTGCTCCATAAAGAGAGTGGACGACACTATGTGAATAGAAAGAGATTGCTCTTAGAGGTTTGTGGAGCAGGCTGAAGTGTTGTGCAGTTTCTTATATAAATGAAAGAGAAGCAAAAGCATAAGAGAAAGATTGGGAAGAAGTGTTGAGAGTCTTGTTGAGTTGGATGGCCGAATAGAGAGAGGACGGCTGAACTGCTGTGGAGAATGCCTAAATAGGAGGAACTTGCTATCGAGAGAAAAAGTGTGAATTGTGATTGACGATGTGGGGGAGAGTTGGAGGAGAAAATCCTTGAGAAGAGATGAGAGCTCGATTTTCAGATGGAGGACTTACAGCTTGAAGCAATCAGAAGCACCGGAGAACAGGGAGCGAATTAGGACTTTTGGTTTCTTGGATGACGAACGGGCAAAGAGAGGCTTGAAGAGCGATGGGAAGAATGAGAGCTAGCGATTTGCTTGCTGTTGAGGGAAATTGAATGGAGAGGGAGATGAATGCATGCGATTTTGGTAGAGATGAAAGAGCAGGAGTGGTTGGAAAAGAGAGAAATGAAATGAGAGAGGTCAGGAGGGATGCGTGCAGTTGAAGGAGACGAAGCCGATGGCTGTGAGAGGGGCGAACGAGGGAAGGCCTCGTCTGCGATCTGGCTCAGATTGACCGTGAGTGGGGATTTAGGGCCAGTTTGGGTTATTAGGAATATATAGGCTTTTTTAATTAATTGTCTAAGTGTTTAATCAATCTTAATATGAATTTTAAGCTGATATCATTATATAGTTAATATATATGTCAATCTGATATTTCAAACTAAGCCTTTTTAGAGTCGCTTCAAAGTTTCGCCAAATTGATCAATTTCGCTCAAAAATGCATAGTAAACTCGACGCTCATCCGAATCGATCACCATTTGATAGATTTTGGTTTCAAGCTAACGACATAATTAATTTTATGAATGGGGTCATTTGAGCATCATCGTAGCCTCTCCAGAGCGTCAACGACACAATGATAATTGATCATTAAATTGTGCAATATTGATATTACCAATTTTGATATTAAACATGATGGCAAAGTCGCTCATCGTAGGTCATTTGACAAATTTCGGTGATCTTTGGTGTATCTCAGCTCCTATTTGCACTCTAAAGCATCCAAAGTCGATCGAATTCATCTTATAGGCTCGATTCGACTCATGTAGCATAAATGAAGGTCAACAATCATCATGGCTCTGAACTCATCAAAACAAAGCATGCCATCTCCATTCAAATCAAAGCAAGAAATCATGGAGCGACACTGTTCGATTGGCCTTGAAGAACCCAAGCAGCTAAGCATTCTCTTCAAGCTCCTATCTGTAATATAGCCCTTCCCGTCCATCTCATACAACTTGAAGGCCTCCTTCACTAAATTTTCTTCCTCGCCAGTATCCATTTCTGCCAATCTCATGAAGTCTTCCATGCCAAGCAGACCATCCTCATCTGAGTCGGCATATTGCAGCAAGGCCTTGCTTCCTCAGGGCAGAGCTCTTCTCCAATGGTTCTCATAAGAAGTTGAAGCTCAGACAGAAATTTTCCATCGCCATTGATATCAAAGTGGTTGAAGAGGCGCTCCATTTCCTCTTGTCCATTTCTAGAGGAAATGCAAGTCATATTTATGCCTGCCATTTTGTCTTTGTAGAACTCGAAGTGATGGGGAAACAAGAAGAGGATGAAAATGTTAATTTACTCAAGTATATGAATTTCTTTGGTTAATTTGTATATGCATATATATAGTGGTAAGTAGTAGAACTTTTTAATGTTTCAGGAATTCTTGTAATTGATTATATATTATAAAATGCTGCTTTTATTGAACTTTGTAATTCAGAAGAAGTTCTGATGGTCAGGTTTTGTGTATTGGTAGTTGAAACTTTCAGTAAAGAAATGCTTTGATTTATCTCTCAGGTTTTGTGTAGTAACATCACTTCACAAGAAATATTTTTTGAATTAATTGTGCTTCTTCATAGGAATTGGTCACCAACGTATCAAAATAAAGTAGATAATATGATAATGCTGTTTTTAATTTAAATCTGTTTGAACATGTATTTTATTAGGGTGAGCTGCTGAATAAATGCTATTTAAATGAAGACCCAAATCCATATTATATCAAGTGATTGAAGAGTCTCTCCTCTGTGTGAAGACTGAAGACCCAAATGTGACTTTTTCCTTCCTCTGCCAAACGGACATGATAAGAGTGAACATGTTTACTTAAAAGCTCATCAAACCATTAAAATAATGTATCAAGAGTCTCTTGATGATTTAGTATAATATTTATGGAAAAATATATCAGATTATTAATTTACTCTATAAATCTTTAAAGTAGTAATTATTACGATCCAAATTTGGGGTTTGAAATTATCAAGGCCGGAATAAATAGTTGGAAGGTATAATGATATTTTAAATTTAAATTTCTTTCACAAATCAATACTTATCAGATAAAGTAGAAGAGCTACTCATCAGTGTAATATAAATTAACTTAAAATAATTAAAATAAGTTTATTTTTTTTGTATTGATCACATCTTTGATATACATTTTCTCTTATATCATTGATACTAATACAAAGTTTAAATATGAAAATGTTGACTTAAAATAATAATAAGTCATCAAGCTCCGAGTGAATACTCATATTTTTAAACTAGAGTAATATAACAAAATAAACCACATGCATAATAATCAAATACAATGAATCAATATAAAACAATTGACAATTTATATTTATTTATGAACTATTAAAATAAGTTAGTTCAAATAGATAACTATCATATTGACACTACGTGAAACATTTTCAATATTATTATTCAATAATAGGTTATTCAAGCTTTTATAGCGTTTGGGTGTATACTTACTATAATATAAATTTATCATTCTTTGTCCAAGATGGATAGGCCCTCGAAGCGAAACCGATCTTTCATCTCAACGCTGATCAAGTGTGATTAGACATCCATGTAGACTGGTTTAATGCGTCATCTGCCAAACTGAATGGTGGATAAGGGATGAGCCTAAAGTGCGCTTTCCTTTTCTTTACATGTGATTCACTTGGAAGGAATCGTAAAGTTTGATTTGTTTCCTTTTCACGTAGAGGCTCCAGAGAAATCTGAGAGGAAAGAAACCCTATTTCGATAAAGAGGAGGTTTTCCACCCCGAGATGAAGGAGAAGGAGATGAAGATAAGTTTTCTTTGAAAATATTGATTACTCTTTTTGTTCATCTAACTATTTATACTATCTACCTTTATTATAGATCTAAGACTTCTTACAAAATTCCGCTTTGAGTTATTTCAAGGTCGATTCTTTCTCTTTATCTAAGTTGAGTGCTTTCTTGTTATTAAATATAAGTTAATTATGAAATGTACTTGTCAAGATTTCTTTTCCTTCGCTTTTGAATTACTCTTTTGTTTCTTTTGTAAATATTCAAGAGTTAATATCATTGTATTTGCATGGCTTTGTCTTACATTGTGATTTATCAAAGAGCACATCCTTCATATTTATCTATATGTGGTTATTTTATTCAAATGATATTAGTCTCAGATATGTAATTTATCATATAATCAGTATATTTATAGCTTTGTTCTATTTAGCTTACAATTACTTTAGTTTGTAACTTCTTATTTTAGTCAAAATTTTAACCAATTTGATGTTTTTGTTTTTGTCGTTGTTTATCTTTATTTTTCACTTTTCTATAAAGAGCCCCACTTGTTTTATGCAAAAAAAATTTCTAGCCAAGCATAGGACAATACCTAGCTATATGAGTGGGCTGATGACATTAGTAGCATGCATTGGAGCTGCATAATCATTCATTCTTTTGATGTTTTCTAGGTTTGGCACAAGATTCTATGGTATGAACTGTACCACTACTAAAATCACTAGAACTGAGTTTAGGCTTCTTCTCATTAGCTCTCTTTGATTGAGCCAAATGACCACTTTCATCCATACTTTTTCTTTTGTTCAACTCTTTGAGTGATTTAAAAATCTATTTTCACTCTCCTAGTCCCCTCTACTAATATAAGATAGTCATCATTCCCCAAAGGCACCAATGACTATCTAATCAAATCTTTTAACCTTGATAATGCATACCTTGACAATATAATGAATTTTGCCTCATACTACATGACTGTTATCTCTCCCTGCACCAACCTAATGAACTTATCTTACTTCTATCTTCTTGTAGATATAGGCTGTTGACCTCCATATATGTGTC
Source organism: Cymbidium sinense (assembly GCA_021442155.1). NCBI lineage: Eukaryota > Viridiplantae > Streptophyta > Magnoliopsida > Asparagales > Orchidaceae > Cymbidium > Cymbidium sinense. The sequence continues at coordinate 78,039,099 of CM038231.1, read as the reverse complement.
ATAAGTTGAGTCAAGCTCACAAGTCGACGGACTTCGGAAGTGACGAGCAAATCAAGGCTCAAAATGCACCGAACGTCACTGAAAATGGTCGAAACGACTTCCGATTAATGAACAGACTTCATCGTCACATTCAGAACGTCGAAATTGATCAAGATATAAATATTGCATAAACTAAAGAACAGCGCTCAAGCTATCAATCTGTCAATGCACATATCGAAATCAAAAGCTGACAATTGGAACGACTCGCTCGCGGAAACATCATGTCGTTAGCTTTGAAATGCCAAAACCTATTAAATGAGACTATCCACATTCGATGAGGGCGTGAACGTCGAAGCAATCAAAAGCAATAATGCCATTTTGAACCGAAAGTGACCCACCGAAGTTGCTCAAACAACCTCCATTCACAAACAACTGCTCCATTACGTAACATTGAAATTACATGAATGACATCAATTTGACTAAATTTTCGCTTAAAATTTCTATCAAATTAGCATGCATTTCAGATAAATCCATCTAATCATCTCTTAATCACAACTGGTCAACTTGGAACTCGCAGCCGCCCACTCCCATGCTTTCACCTCAAACCAATTGAAGCACGATAGCCTTCCATGCAGTTGAATCTCTATTTCCCGCTCTTCTCCTTTTCGCAAAAAAAAAAAGAATAAAAGAATTTTCTCTGGGCCGAAAGAAACAAGTTCCCTATCCGAGTGACGCAACCTCCCATTCTATCTTAGCCGAAGCTCTCTCCCTCTCCCATTTGATCAAGCTTCCACGGCTAAGTACATACTGCAGCAATACATAGCGGAAACTGGCGGGCAGGCTGCATTAATGTCGGTGCATAGCATGTACGCGGTGGGGAAGGTGCGGATGAGCGCGTCGGAATTCCACACGGGCAACTATAACTCCGCCGTCGTTCCTCCGCCCACAGCCAAGAATGGCGCAGGCGAGATCGGAGGATTCGTTTTGTGGCAGAAGAACTTGGAGCTATGGTTCTTTGAGCTCATCATGGCCGGCTGTAAGATGAGCGTCGACTGTAATGGTAAGTTGCCTGGCGGCAGTCTACCTCCGACTAGTCTCATGTATCCCGTCACCTCCTTCCCTACCTTCTTCTTGGTTCCTCATCGTTTCCTTCAATTTTTCCCCTAGCCGCTTCCATTCTCTCATTTCATCTCGGAAGCTGCTCAGCTGAGGTACCTTGCCGCCAGCGGTAGAGGTCTTCATCGGCGGGCAAACCGTGGAGACTGTTTCAGGTGAAAGCATGAGCAGGGAAGAGAATTCATTTAAGAAAAGGGAGCATAGAAAGAACAAGAGAAGAAATCATGGTAAGAAGACACATCTCAATCCTTTAGAGAATGGTACATCTGAACAAATAAGTATCAGAAGGTTTAAACACAAGAAGCCAGGAAAACATCTCGGTGTGGCTAATGATGGCTTCCTTATCAAGTTACATGAAAGGAAGAGATCCGAAAATCCCTCATCGATTGAAAATCCTTTAAAGGGACATGAAACCTCGCTCAGAAAAAGGGTTGATGCTGAAACTGCAAAATATTTTTTAGAAATTTCGAATTTGTTTGAGAGTAATGAGGCTGACATGGATGTGCGTCCAACTGCAAGTGGCAATGCCTTGGAAGAAACTAGGGAAAAAAATTGAACTTGCTACTAACATGATTATTAGTCGAACTTTACAATGTCTTCTTGAAGGATGTGATTTGGAACATTTTCGTTCTTTTCTTCTAAACAGTGCAGAGGTTTAAACAAGTTTATTGATGCTACAAAGCAAAAATTTAAAGGAGAAGTCCTAAGTATGCTAGAGGATACTGCATCTAGTCATCTATTGGAGCAAAAGAAATGAAGACATATGAAAGGACATGTACATGCTTTTTTTTATGAAGATCTTATGCTCAGAGTACGAGTTTGAAGATCTTGTTATGCTCAGTAGAGCTAACAGGTAGAAGAGCACGGTCATAGTGTCGCAAGACACTGACCGTTATGCTGGAGAGTCGGTAAATAGACTCGATGCGCCTCTATATGGGAAGACCGAGGCTATCAAAATTTAGGCGATAGGACTTAATTTATTTAATACAAAATGAACTCTATGCTTACAATTAAAATCTGAATTGAAATTGAAGGTATTTGAAGACCGTTATGCAGCTGTTAGAAACCACGACAAGTCGCGAGACCGACCATTATGCTCGTAGAGCGAAGAATCGAATACCCCATGACTCCTATCGGGACACGGAGGTTGTCAAATTTGGATTGACACAAAGCTTAAATATGATTAAATAAGAGTATTAATAAGATTAAATTAAACTTAAATGAAAAAATGATGAATCGAAGCTGAACTTACTCACAAAAAAATTCTAAAGGTCTTTAAATAAGAATGAGTTTGTAAGCTTCTTAGCGATCACGAGCCAAGTTTCATTGAAACTTAAAGAGTTCAATGAGCTATGAACTAGATGCTAATAAATAAATATTAATCTAAATAATTGAACAAGAGCTCAAACTTACAACATACGCCGCCGGATTCGCAACACATTGTACAAGCAAACAAAAGACGTTAATTAAGAATTCAATTAAACTCTTGCACATATTAGAAAGCATGATTAAAACTCAAATTTAATACCTAAAGGTGTGCAAGCATTCTTAAATACACTGAGCCCCACACTAATGCTTAAACTTAGTGTCGAGGATGTCGCAAGTTGATTCCCGGTTGGGTCTACGGACTGGGTCCTGGTTAATAGAACCTAATGATGTTGTTATAGCTTTCTCCACCTGAGAAAATCTTGAGAAGCTAATTCTATCATTTGGTAGTATAATGACTATCTCCTAACTCCCAATGATAGCTGAGTTGATTGAAGATATCAATTAGAGGGGTAACTATTATCAAAATATTTAAGATATTATATTCAATATTCTCAAATTCAAAATCCTCAAAATATAAATCTAGGTATGATCCTCTATTATTAAATTGATAGAATCATCAAGACCTGAAATAATAAATTAAATGATTTAAACACCTGCATGGGCCTCACTATTATGCTGAATGTTTAAGCTTAGTGTCTGAGGATGCTGCGCGGGTTGCTTCTCGGTTGGGTCTTAGGACTGGGTCCGGGTTAACAAAACCTAAAAAATCTAATAATTATATTATAATACTTTAGCATAATAAAACATCTGAGAAGCTAATTCTATCATATGATAGCTGATCTGATCTTCTATTATTAAATTAATAGAGTCGACAGGATCTGAAATAGCGAAGCAATAAACCACCCCGATGATGGCTATGTTGAATGAAGATTTCAACCGGAGGGGATACTTATCATAAAAATGTGCTTGCAACCTCAAATTGAATTAATCAAACTCAAGTATCAATGCAAATGTAAAATTAAATAAATCACCAAATTATAAATGCTTAAATGAAATTTAATTTATTAAAAACTTAAAGCCAAAAATCCAATTCACCTTTTGCAATTATTTGTCGAAGGTGACAAATTAAGAAAACTCTAGCTCACAAAAGGAGCCAAAGTCAAATCAAGTACACAACTATGTTTACTCTCAAACAATCTCATGGCAGCAAGGACGTGGACCGTGTCCTCTGGCTGCATGGTTTGGCCAAGCTCCACATGATGCGACGACCGAGTCCTCCCGTGGTTGTCGCTAAATGACACCATTATATTATCCACCATCAGTAGCCCGTATGCTCCTAATCTCGCCCATTTGAGTTGTGAACCATAGGGTATACTTGATTGGGCAAAAAACCCTCTGTTAGCTAAGGTAGACTTAAGCTTGTCTTCTTAAACAAACACCACCCCAGGTCTACAAGGATTTCTTGGATGACGCAACCCATGGTCAGTCCTTCATGTTGGGTCTACCTCCTATGACTAAGTAGACTAGGGATTGCGACACGGATGAGAACCATGGGATCTAGATCGCACGTCATTCCCCCCAACCACTTTAAGTTAAATATAATGAATTTCATAAATTCTAAATTCGAAACTCCATATGTTACTACTATACGCTACTAAGCACAATGACTAGCCTTAATCGAAAGTTCTCTCTCAACATTGAGAGGGGTAATTAACTATAGGTGCTTGCGCCTATAAGAAACTTGGAACTAGATCTAAAGTCCCCACACAATGAGGGTGAAATATCTAGGTAGTGTCTTATCAACTATTCCATCTGTCATCTGAAAATTTCACTGACACTTTAAATCACTCTTTTCATCGAAGAGGTCGGTGGAAAATTTTTGGAGCCCACAGATTTTTGGCGACTCCGCTGGGGACATGTTTCTCTTTCCATCTTTGGCTAGTTGAATCTAAGCTATAGTAATAGTGGAGTATAAAAAAATTGAAAAAAAATCAATTATCAATGAAACTAAATCTAAGGCAATCATATCCTTATGACTAATCTATTTTCTCTTTAAATTAATGGATCTTCAGAGCACACAGTTCATCATGCAGCCAGGTCGTTGAGCTAACATCTGTCTGGCTAATGTTGTAATTAATAATGGAGATGTTGGAGCTACCATCCAATTTGGTAGTATAAACTTCCCAGCTATTGCTACTGCAAACAATCCTCTTTCTAAAGCACCTGCATATTGTACACACCAACCTATGCAGGGGAGGAGGATAATTGGAATGGCCACTACTACTAGTGAGGTTCCTCAAAAGAGAGCCTTTATATTCTAAAGATTGGGTCATTCTGAGGCATCAGTCATGAAAGGAACCTTCACTGGGCAGAAAGTGTCAGTCATACCTATGAATGCGACCACTCTGTCAGTTGAACCTTTCGCACTAGGTCAATATGATGCTGAAGCTTCCTCGTCTGGAGGAAAACTAACTAGAAGGAAAAGTAGAAGAAATGCTAAACTACAAGCTCAATAGTTGTTGCCTGAATCATTAGCCATACGATCAGACTTGATACCAGAAGCGAGTGTTCTCACTCACAATGAGTTTGAAAATCTAAAATGGGTGAAAATGAATAGCTCTACTGGTGATGTTAAGTAATCTTTTTGGGGCTCAACAGCAGTTAGATCGAACGCTTCAGAAGAAATAACTTGAAACTCTATCTGCTCGAGTACATAGAGTCCTAAAGGTTGTAAAAGAAAAGGTCTTATGAATAAAAGATATCAAAGACCAATTAATAGAGAAGCCAAGAATTCTCAACTACAGAAACTACCATCAGAGGTGGTAAGAACATAAGATTATTATAAATAAGTTTTGCATGAGCATCAGAGCGTGACACTTGGATAGCGATCCAGAATCTGTAAAAGGTCCGGTAGAAAGAAAATAAATCTAGAGAGCAATGCTTTTCAAAAGCTATGTCATTATATGCTATCTCATAAAATTACTATCATTTGAAGAATCGATCCGCTAAAGCTTTTGATGATAAGACTAGCATTGACATGTCGCTTGACACGATGGGTTGCTATTCTGTTACAATTTGACATCACATATATTACTAGAAAGCGGTGAAGTGGTAAATTCTGATAGACCTCCTTGCTGCACACCCTATCCCTGCAGATTCATCGCTCAATGATGATCTTCCTGACGGGAAGGTCATGCATATATATGAAAAAAAGCAGTAATTATGGGGATTATATTTTGATGGAGCTTCATCCATCAAATGCACTCAGCCCTCAAATCTCCTAAAAGCTCGAGCTGACATCAGCCTCATGTTGATCATGCCAGAAGGTGGTATAATGAGGCATTCCTACTGATTGATTGAGCCACGAAGCATAATATGAAATGTTGGTGGCAGGTATGGATGAAGCCATCTTCATGGAAGCTCAAAATCTACAAGTTTATGATGATTCTCAGCTCGTCATTAATCAAGTGTTGGGCCTATACAAAATCAATAAGCTTGAATTGACCCACTATCATAAGAGAGTTCTCAGGCTCATAAAGTAAATCCCAAATATCATTATGACTCGAGTTTCCAGTACGCAAAACAGACTGTTTAGCTAAGTTAGCTAAAGAAATGACAACTATGTGCTAATTAGTGTTTGCACTCGTTGGGTCCTAAAGCCAATAAATCAAAAATCCTCGCTAGAAGAGGGGTCATCAAATGCAAGCCAACAGAATGCAACTCACGTTGCCTTACACTCCCTTACAAATTGCTCATTGAAATCATCAAGATAAGGCTCAGACTATTCAGGAGGCAAGACCTCAATCTGAAGAAACTCCAAGACCATGAAGTGAAATCCTTATAGTAGAAGAGAAGATAGAATAGTAACAACACTTCATCGACTACTTTAAGGAAAGCAAATTGCCGAGCAATAAGCCGATGGATGCACAACTTGAAAAAAGCTTCAACTATATGCTTATGTTGGCAATACCTTATATCATAGATCATTCGAGTGGCTATTGTGTTTGAGAATAAGAAGCCAACAATATCTCAGACAATGACCCAACCTTCAAAAGCACTAAAATTTATAGATTTGTTGATCGACATAAGATTGATTGACAATACTCATTGATTTATAATCAGAGAGCAAATGGCTTGGTCGAGGCTTTCAACAAAACACTAGTCAAGCTACTCAAAAAATTCTTACAAGAAATAAAAGGGAGTGACATACCAAGCTTGTTGAAGCTTTATGGGCTTACCGCACCACCTACAATACTCTCACAAAATCCACTCCTTATGCAGTAGTATTTGGGGCTAAAGCAATTCTACCACTTGAAGTTGAACTACCTTCACTCCGAGTAGCCATTTAACACAATCTCACTCAAGAATAGAATGCTCATCTATAGATAGAAGAGCTTGATGCGCTTGATAAAACTAGGCTCCAAGCTCAAGAAAATTTAGAAGTCTACCGAGCATGGATGCCCAAAGCATTCAATCATACACACGCCCTTGAGCATTTCAAGAAGGAGAATTGGTCTGATCGAGAAGACTATTTCTCATTATCATTGCATGTGTAAGTTTTTCTTGAAATTCTCTTGTAATACAAGAATGCATTTTAAATGAAGCAAAAAAATCCCTCAGACAGGGGCATTTTAAAATTTTACAAAATGTCAAGCTCTCCCGTGTGAAATAGGGTCTTTCAGATTGTATTTTGGTTGACATCGCTCCTAAGGCTGAGATCCCCATATACATAAAATTCATAAGTCTGAAGGTCTTACCAGCCAAAAAGATAAATTTAGGGCTCGAGTGGGTGCATAAGATCAAACTCAATAAGCCCAAATATGGCCGAGTCGCTGACAGGTCTACTTACTCAACATGCCACAAAGGCCACAGTAAGTGATCCCCATCTCATTAGCCCGATGATAAAATCCTCCATCAATTGCTCAAGTCCAATACTCAAGTAGGTGCATAAGGTCAAACTCAACAAGCCAAAATATGGCCGAGTCGCTGACAGGTCTGCTTACTCAATACGCCATAAAGGCCATAATAAGATACCCCCCTACTTTGTTAGTTCAAAAATAAGAGCATCCAAATCTCCAAATCCCTCCAACTTGGTGAGTTCAAGTGGCCCAGACTGGGAGATCATCCCTAATGGTCGTAAGGTCATTTTTTTCAAAATCCAATAAAAAGATCCTCACTCGAGAAAGCACTAAGCTGGGTTTGGTACCAATATCAAATGAGAAATGTCAACTCCTTCAACAAGTATGTTAAAGCAGAAAGCAAAGACTGAAGGAAACTCTTCCTCAGCAAGTCCAACCAAGCAAAAAGCAAAGGACCGAGGAAGTCACCCCAATGTTCATACAAAGCCAAATGCTAAACTAAGGGATTCATATCATCAACATGTCTGTTACGTGCAAAGCATAGGACCGATGATTCTTTGCCATTGACCCAACACAAGCTCTGAGGGATAGGTCACCGACATCCTTCTATAAGCCCATGAAAGTAGAAAGTCAGTATAAGGTAATTTTGTATCAGACAAGTCTTTAAGATAATTGAACTTTCTCCATCAAATTTGTCAAGGCATGAAGCCGTAGATAGAAATACAAGATATGAATCCACGAGATGAAGTCTTCAATAAGTCCATCAAAGCACCATGCATGGGGACCAAGATGTTCTCATCCACCAACAAGTCATCAACTCCATCAAGTCCACTGAGGCACGAAGCGAGGATAGGAGAAAAATATAAATTTCAAATTTTGAGATTAAATCTTCAATAAGTCCGACACAAAGCATAGGATCAAAGATGTTCTCATCTCAACAAAAAACCATCAACTCCATTAAGTCCACCAAGGCGCAAACCTAGGACAAGAGAGAAAATACAAATTTCAAACTCTCAAGAGGAAGTTTTCAATAAGTCTGAAAGCACAAAGCATAAGACCAAAGACATTCCAAATTCTCTCAACAGTTACTATGAAAGCCCTCCTGTTAGACAAGGGCATTTCTATATATTTATCTAAGTCGATATCGTGCTTTAAGATGAGATCCTTAGATAGATACATATCATGATTGAAAATATATCATTTCTATTCTGTATTAAAGGAAATCAGGCTGTGTAATATATCTTAGAACTAGTTTGCAATCCCCTTGTTAGACAAGGAGCATGATTTTTGTGATCAAGATTATTCAATGTTCTCCTGTGAAATAGGATGTATTTTTGTATATATTTAGGTTGACATCGAGCTTTATGCCAAGATCCATGAATATATCAATAACTATTATCGTTAAAATTACAAACTCTTGCAATAGAAAAAATAATCTATTTATGTGCATGAAAAGATAGCTTTAAATATCAAAAGTTTATCTCCAAGATTCATCAAATATCAAAGATTAAGTCAGAAGAACTCCCAATTTTGGAAGTTTCAATCAACTAAGTTGGAAAAATATCAACCCCTATGTTTTCAAGTCTAGGACTTGGATGGGTTCTAAAGGTCAGACTTAACAAGCCCAAAATGGTCGAGTCCCTGATGCTCTCCTCACTCAATAAGCTGTAAGGAAAGGCCGCAGTGAAAGAGTCCCCGTTCGTTAGTTTGATGACCAAATCACCAATCCACCACAGCTTAAGTCGAAGACCCGAGTAGGTTCTAAAGGTCAGACTCAACAAGCCCATAAATGGCCGAGTTGCTGACGCTCTCCTTACTCAACAAGCCACAAGAAAAGGCCGCAGTGAAAGAGCCCATGCTCGTCAGTCCAATGATGATAGCTATTCATTCTCAAACCAGATCCAGCTTAGCGACTACAAGCAACCAAAATCCACTGATCGATTTAACTAAGACAATCTGAGGAAACTCTTAATTCAGAACTGCCTCAAATCAATCTATATATTGCCTACAAGGTGATATTCCAATCTCTTTTCTAATGATCTGATCAAGAATAAAACACAGATCAAAGACAATTCTCATCAAGCAAAAAGTAAAGCACTGACCAAGGAAGAGATTCCATAGTTCACACAAAGGCAATGGCCTAACTAAAGGAATGTCATGGTTATTCAGTCTATTAAAGCACACATCACTAGGATGATAACTCAACATTGACTTAATATGATTCGGAAGGCTGGGTCAACTGTATGCACCCTTCAACGAGTCCGTCAAAGCAACAAGCACAGGACTTGGGGCGTACATACACTTCATGACAAGTCAATATAGACAAATCAGGTCAATCCTTCATCGAAGTCCATCAAGCTTAAAGTTAGGATAGAAGGAATTTCAAATAAGCAAATTGATTCCTCCATCCAACCTGATCAAGCACAAAACTAGGTTTGGAGAAAATTCAAGTTTACAACACAAGAGAAAGAGGTTTTCAGCAAGCTCATTGAAGGAGAGAGTAGATGGAGAAGAACTCTTATCTATCCGACAAGTCAAGTCTGACAAACTAGTTAATCCCATCATTTAGCATGTCCTGAATAAGGCAGCATACTAATGACAAATCCTATCAAAGCTCTGTAAGCTATCGTAAGCAAAGCTGAAATGATCCAAGTTCCATGGTCAGCCCAAAAGGTCAACCAATTTTTAACAAATGTGACTCACTTCATGCGCGAATCACATTTGTTGGGGGGCATTTGTTGACCTCCATATATGTGTCATAAGTCGAGTCCAACTCACAAGTCAAATTCGATGGACTTTGGAAGTGACAGTGCGCAAATCAAGGCTCAAAAGGCACCAACATCACTGAAAATGGTCAAAATGACTTTCGATTGATGAGCGGACTTCATCGTCACATTGAACATCAAAATTGATCAAGATATAAATATTACATAATCTAAAGAACAACCGATTAAGCCAATTATCAATGTCAAAAAAGCGATAATGTTGGAACGACTCATGAAACCGATCATCGTTAGCTGCCAAAACCTATTAAATGAGACTATCCACGCTCAATTCAGATGAGTCCGTGCGAACGTCGAGCAGTCAAAAGCAATAATGCACATTTTTGAACTGAAAGTGACCCAATTCGATGCCGAAGTTTCTCAAATGACTTCCCTTCATGAAACAGACTGCTCCATTGCGTCCAACATCGAAATTACCTAAAATAGACATCCAATTTGATTAAATTTGTCACGCTTAAATTTTTTTTGAAAATTAGCATGCATTTCGAGATAAATCCACCTAATCATCTCTTAATCACAACTGGTCAATGCCTTGGAACTCACAGCCGCCCACTCCCATGCTTTCACCGCCCATGGCAACCAAATGGAAGCTGCCACGTATGGCCTTCCCATGTGCAGCTGAACCCCTCTATTTCCCGCTCTTCTCCTTTTTGCAAAAAAAAAGAATAAAAGAATTTTCTCCGGGCCGAAAGAAACAAGTTCCCTGTCCGAGCGACGCAACCTCCCATTCTATCTTAGCCGAAGCTCCCTCCCTCTCCCATTTGATCAAGCTTCCATGGCATCGCACATACAATATAGCGCAACTGGCGGGCACAATGTCGCATAGCATGTACGCGGTGGGGAAGGTGATGAGCACGTCAAAATTCCACACGAAACTATAACTCCGTTCCTCCACCAGCCAAGGCGCAGGGCAGATCTGAGGCTTCATTTTGTGGCAGAAGAACCCGAGCTATGGTTCTTTGAGCTCATCATGGTAGTAAGATGAGCAGCCTGCAATGGTAAGCTTGCTCTCTACCTCCCCTCATGTATCCAGTCACCTCCTTCCCTACCTTCTTGGTTCCTCATCCTTTCCTTCAATTTTTCATCTAGCAGCTTCCATTCTCTCATTTCATCTCAGAAGCTGCTCAGCTGAGGTACCTTGCCGCCAGCGATAGAGGTCGCCATCGGCGGGCAAACCGTGGAGACTATCTTTGGTGAAAGCATGAGCAGGGAAGAGAATTCATTTAAGAAAAGGGAGAATATAAAGAATGAGAGAAGAAATAATGGTAAGAAGACACATCTCAATCCTTTAGAGAAAGGTACATCTGAACAAATAAGTATCAGAAGGTTTTAACACAAGAAGCTAAGAAAACATCTCCGTGTGGCTAATGATGGCTTCCTTATCAAGTTACATGAAAGGAAGAGATCCGAAAATCCCTCATCGATTGAAAATCCTTTAAAGGGACATGAAACCTCGCTCAAAAAAAGGGTTGATGCTGAAACTGCAAAAAAATATTTTTTAGAAATTTCTAATTTGTTTGAGAGTAATGAGGCTGACATGGATGTGCTTCCTAACTGCAAGTGGCAATGCCTTGGAAGAAACTATGGAAAAAAAATTAAACTTACTACTGACATGATTATTAGTCGAACTTTACAATGTCTTCTTGAAGGGTGTGATTTGGAACATTTCTGTTCTTTTCTTCTAAACAGTGCAGAGGTTTAAACAAGTTTACTGATGCTATAAAGAAAAAACTTAAAGGAGAAGTCCTAGGTATGCTAGAGGATATTGCTTCTAGTCATCTACTGGAGCAAAAGAAATGAAGAGAGATGAAAGGACATGTATATACATGCTTTCTTTTATGCAGGTATGAAGATCTTATTATGCTCAGTAGAACTGATGAGTTTGAAGACCTTGTTATGCTAAGTAGAGCTAATAGGTAGAAGGCCATGGTCGCTGTGTCACAAGACACTGACTGTTATGCTCAGTAGAGCTGACGGGTAGCCTGAATAGACTCCAGATGAAGCCCCCTATATGGAGAAGATGCTGAGGCTGTCAAAATTTAGACTGACAGCGGACTTAATTTATTTAATGGAAAATGAACTCTATGCTTACAATTAAAATTTGAATTAAAATTATAGGTATTTGAAGACCCTATTATACTCAAGAGCTAGAAAAGAAGACTGTCGAAGTGTCAGACACGATCGTTATGCTCGAGATGGGAAGGTCGAATAGCCCGTAGCCCCTATCGGACGACAGGAGGCTATCGAAATTTGGATTGACACAAAGCTTAAATATGATTAAATAAGAGTATTGATAAGCTTTAGTTAAACTTAAATGAAAAAAATGATGAATCGAAGCTAAACCTACTCACAAAAAAATTCTAAAAGTATTTAAATAAGAATGAGTCTGTAAGCTTCTTAGCGATCACGAGCCAAGTTTCATTGAAACTTAAAGAGTTCAATGAGCTATGAACTAGATGCCAATAAATAAATATTAATCTAAATAATTGAACAAGGGTTGAAAGTTATAATATATGCCATCGACAAACGCATGCAACGAGAAGACGTTAATTAAGGATTCAATTAAACTCTTGCACACATTATAAAATATGATTAAAACTCAAATTTAATAACTCAAAAGCAAGCATTCTTAAATACACCTACATGAGCCCCGACACTATGCTGAATGCTTAAACATAGTGTCTGAGGATGCTGCGCAGGTTGATTCTTGGTTGGGTCTACGGACTGGGTCCTGGTTAATAGAACCTTTCTCTGCCTGAGAAAATCTCTGAGAAGCTAATTCTATCATTTGGCAGTATAATGACTATCTCCTAACTCCCCAATGATAGTTGAGTTGATTGAAGATATCAACTGGAGGGTAACTATTATCAAAATATTTAAGATATTATATTCAATATTCTCAATTCAAAATCCTCAAAATATAAATCTAGGTCTGATCCTCTATTATTAAATTGATAGAGTCATCAAGATCTGAAATAATAAATTAAATGATTTAAACACCCGCATGGGCCCCGACACTATGCTGAATGCTTAATCTTAGTGTCTGAGGATGCTGCGTGGTTTCTTCTTAAAATCTGCAGGTTAACAAAACCTAAAATATCTAATAATTATATTATAATACTTTTAGCATAATAAAACATTTAAGAAGCTAATTTTGTCATATGATAGCTGATCTGATCCTCTATTATTAAATTAATTGAGTCGACAGGATCTAAAATAGCGAAGTAATAAACCACCTCGATGATGGCTGTGTTGAATGAAGATTTCAACCGGAGGAGATACTTATCATAAAAATGTTCTTGCAATCTCAAATTGAATTAATCAAACTCAAGTATCAATGCAAATGTAAAATTAAATAAATCACCAAATTATAAATGCTTAAATGAAATTTAATTTATTAAAAACTTAAAGCCAAAAGTCCAATTCACCTTTCACAATTGTTAAAAAATGTACGCTCCCTAATGGCTCTGCCCTTTGAGTTGTGAACCATAGGGTATACTTGATTGGGCAAAAACCCTCTGTTAGCTAAGGTAGACTTAAGCTTGTCTCCTTAAACAAACACCACCCTGTCTCTACATTTCTTGGATGACGCAACCCATGGTCGCCGACAAGGGATCCTTCTGTCGACACTACCTCCTCCTACTAAGACTAGGGATCGCGATATCCCGGGATGACGGAACCATGGGATTTAGATCGGGCACGTCATCATTCCCCAACCATCCACTTTAAGTTAAATATAATGAATTTCATAAATTCAAAATTCTGAAACTCCATATGCTGCTACTATACGCTACGCACTAAGCTACCTAATGACTAGCCTTAATCGAAAGTTCTCTCTCAACATTGAAAGGGGTAATTAACTATAGGTGCTTGCGCCTATAAGAAACCTGGAACCAGATCTAAAGTCCTCACAAAATGAGGGTGAAATCTCTGGGTAGTGTATTATTTACTATTCCATCTGTCTTCAAAAATTTCATGACACTTTAAATCACTCTTTCATCAAGAGGTCGGTGAATTTTCGGAGCCCACAGAGGCACATACCACTCTTTGAATAATTCAATAAAATCTTCCCAATTAACCATCTTATTCAATATATCTCCTAACCTATCTTAGCACTGCCCATGTTACCACCTTTTTACTTCAACATCCAATACAAGTATTGGTAATGGTACCCTCCTTTCATGAGGGCATGTCGTAATGTGTACTATCTTTTCTATGCATTCCCTCGCTTCAATCGACCTTCGTTCTCATAAACAAAAGTGACCACAAATCTTGAAATATTTTCAAATATTTATCCACTATAATATTATCACTTCCACTAATTGGGTTCAAGAATCTTGAAACAATTATGTCACTATCATCATCATCATCTGAGTTAGAGCATTAATACTCACAATGACATTAGATGGTAATTCATCTTCTACCACATTTCCACCACCTGCCTCCTCTTATGTGTCCACTTGCTTGAAGTGAAAATATTCTCTAATTTGAGTGAACTTAAACCTATAAAATTTTTTATAAAAATTTAATGTTAATTATTTTACCGACTCTTTTGATATGATTATATTAGCTAATCTAAAACCTAACATAGTTTAATCCTCCTTTTATCACGATTTGGCTAGGAGGCTTGAAATTATCAAGGTGGAAATAAATGGTTGAACTATGTAATTATATTTTAAATTTCAATTTATTTTACTAACTAATACTCATCAAATAAATGAGAAAAGTCATTAATGAGTGTAATCTAAATTAACTTAAAGTAATTAAAATAAGTTTACATTTCTCTATGTTGATTACATATTCGATTTATCATTTATTTTTAATTCAAAGTTTAAACCTAAAAATGTTAATTAAAATATACACTTAGTTATCAATTAGCCAATGAATACTCATATTTTTAAACTACAATAATATAATGTAAAAGGGAACAATATGCATGCTAGTAAAACATATATAATGAATCAATATAAAACACAAATTATATTCAAGTTTAATTTTTTTGGAAGATTTAGTGCATTCTATTGTAAAGTATAATATCTTACAACTGACATTAGTAAGTTCATATAACTTATATATATATTTTTAAAATTTAACTTCACATTAATCTTTATTATATTCCGTTTAAAATTGACTTGAGATTGAATTTTCTTTCTTTTGTTAAAGACTCATGAAAGCAATGTTAAAATGATAGTAAAATTCTTAATCCTAAGATAATACAGAGGAGATATAGTAAAGGAACATGTTCTTTTCTTCATCATTAAGGTTGTGTAGTAGTTATTTTAAATAAAAAAATTGAATAGACTCGAGCACATTTTGTTAATTTGGTTTGGTTTATAAGTTCATAGTTCAATTTTTAGTTTTAGATTAAAGACTTTGTTTGATTTATAAAAAAAAATTCAATTAAACCTCATATGAGGTGAGGGAAGGGGAATCGGAGGTTGTGGGCTCCAAAAATTCACCGCCGACTTCTCAATGAAGAGAGTATGATTTGATGTGTCGGTGAAATTTTTAGAACACATATGGAATAGTAGATAAGACACTACCTAGAGATTTCATCCTAATTTTTTGAAGACTTTAGATCTTGTTCTAGGTTCCTTATAAGCACAAGCACATAGTTAATTACCTCTTTCAATACTAATAGAGAACTTTCAATTAAGGCTAATCGTTAGATCGTTAAATACATAGCATATAGTAGCAACATATGGAGTTTAAAATTTAGTGTTTAGAATTTATGAAATTCACCATTATTTAACTTAAAGCATATGGTTGGTGGAATGATGACGTGCCCAATCTAGATCCCATGGCTTCATCATCCCTCATGGTCCCTACTAGTCGGAGGAGGAGTACCCAACCCAACGAAGGATCCTCATCAAGAATATATGGGTTACGTCATCCCAGAAAACCTTGTAGACATGAGGTGGTGTTTGTCTAAGGAGACAATTTTAAGTATACCTTAGCTGACAAAAGGGTTTTGTGCCTATCAAATATATCCTATGATTCATAACTCAAAAGGCTGAGCCATTGGGGGACATACGGGCTACAGTCATGACTGTATTATAATGGTGTCATTTGGTGGTAACCACCTGATCAGAGGACTCTAATAACGCATCATGTGGAGCCATCGGTCAAACCATTAGATTAAAAGGACATGCATGCTCCTAATGAGCTAGAGAATTTTTAACAAATAATGATGGTGGATGAATTATTTCTTTAAGCATTTAAATAATGAATTTCATTTGGTTCAAGTATTTACTTAGTTGAATTTTAGTTTTAAGATGAATTAATTTAGAGCTCAAGTATCTTTTGATAATAATATTCCCTCCGGTTGAGATTTTCATTACTCTACTTATTTGCTAGTAGAGGATCGGGCCTATGACTTATGTGTAATTTAAATTCTTTAAGAAATTGATATCATAATAGACCTTGTCAACTCCATTACAAATATAGAGGATTAGGTCTTATGATATAATGTAATTTAAATTCATTTATAAGTTGATTATTTAATAGACTGTGTCAACTTTATTTCAAACATAGAGGATTAGGCCTACTATGATCACATTCTATGCACCTGAATACTTATATCTTTCTTTGACTTGACTTAGCATATGAAGACATTTATTAGTTTACATGCATATAGTCATAAAAGATTGAATCGGTTTCATCATTCTTCCTTTTTTTAAAACCCACGCAGCGTCCTCAGACACAAAGTTTAGGTGCTTGGTATAGGTGTCGGGGCCCATGCGGGGGTATTTAAGAATGCTTGCATAATTTTAAAACTTTTAATTTGAGTTTTAATCCTATTTCATAATATATGCAAGGGTTCAATTGAAGCCTAACTGCCTTCCTCTCAGATGACACAGAATGATGAAGGCATTTTAAATTATTCTAGTAGCTTACTAGTATGAATTCTTTGATTTTTTTTATTTGGAGTGAATTATGTTTGAAGACTATATCTTAATTCCAAGTGATTTTTTGTGCTTTGATTAGATATTCAATTAGATCATCTTTCACATCAATTGAAATGAGGTATTAAAGTGCTAAGATTATGTTTATCACCGAAATATCCAACTCATTTCAATCACTTCATGATCGAGTGTCTGAATATATTTGCAAAAATTGCATGTTTCAATATTAAAAATGATTGAAATATTCTTTTGATTATCTCAATGTGAAATCCAAGATAATTTGAATATTGAGTGAGAGAGATTTATTTATTTAAGAACAGTTGACTAATTCTTGATTTCTATTAAATTCAAATTTTGATAATTTTGTTTACTTCAAAATTTAGCAAACTCAAATTAAAATTTAAAATTAGCTTAGAATTTTCAGTTTAAATTAATTTATTTGAGTTTTTGTCAAAGTAAAATTTGATAGAGTTTCGATAGTATTCCGTCGTCATCTCCGCATATGGGGCTACATCAAAATTGTTTTGGCCTACCCATCACGTGTTGATGAGCGTGACATTGGTGTTCTGAAGCACCTCAGCCAAATTTCAATAATGTTATACCTTGATGAGCATAACAAGGCCTTCAATCACATGCATAAAAGTATATATATATATATATATATATATATATATGCAAATATTCATCTCATCCCTTTTTTTAAGTTCCAGATTTAGTCAAAATTTTGGCAACATTTTGACATAGGGGGGCAACATCTAACAATATTGGCTTACTTAGATGCCGATGAGAAGCGAGTTTTGCCACACCATCATGCCTCATTAGGTGACGACCTTCAAACCTGCATAAAGAAGCACAAACATATATACAATTTTCACACATTTTTACATACATCTATACCAACCACCAAGATAAATCTTGGCATCTAAACTCAATCATATGCAAAGTTTGCTAGAGTGGTAAACCCAAAAGAAGGAAGGGAATTAGAAAATACCAAAGATCGAGAGAGGAACTCGCCTGATGATGATGTTCATTCTCAACTATGGCAAAAGGAAAGGTCAGAATATGAAATTGGAAAGGTATGGAGGAAGGGAAAGGAGGAGGAAGATGGGGGAAATGTTGAAAATAGAGAGGAACCCAGCTGATGATAGAGTTGCCTCTTGGCATCCATCGTTTGTGTGGAAGGGAAGCCGAGAAGGAGGAAATTGGATGGGGGCAATGCCGAAAACTGAGAGGAACCTGCTTGATGATGGAGTTGCCTCTCGGTAGCCATCATTTGTGTGGAAGGGAAGCCAGAGAAGGAATCGTGTGCTTGATAGTGGATCGGGAATGTCGTCTTGCTTGCACATGACCCATGGAACGCCTTTAGCCAACACCATGTTAGCAGCCCGCCATAAGCTTTCACTGGAGCTCCTTCATCATATTCCACTGGCCCAAGCTCATTCTCAATCTGAGAGAGGATGATAGGACCCCCCTGCCATTCATACAAATCTTCAGATTTCATCAAAGATACAATCTTCTCTATAAATTTTTGCATGACCGCCTTGAAGGGTTCGTTGTCTTTTCTGCAGCTGATGCTTGGAACATATTTTAGCCAAATTGGAAATCCCCCAAAATTCCACTCTTCCCCAAAAGTAGTACTGACCAGGAGAAGGCTCATGGCCATTCTAGAACACATACGTCTGAATCACATCCATCCCCCATCTTTTTCCTTCTGAATAAGATCTGGCCATCCTTCTCCCCTTTAGAGACATTTGCTTCTGCATGATTTTTCAAACCATTATGAAATGTTATATCCTCCATCTTCTCTAGAAGGAACTCTACATACAGGTTCTGTGGAGAAGCTCATCTAGCTTGTTGAACTTTACTTCCAAGCATGGTATCACTTCCTGCTTAGCCTTCTCTTCCTCCATAATCTTTGAGATGAGAAGCATATCCCCATTTTTTGCTTCAAGTTCAAGCGGCAGCAACGCATCATCCTCACTGCTCTTATCATTCTCTTCATGGTTGCTCGTCTTCTAAGAGAGATATGGGAGAACTAGCCACTTCATCATCCTTGATCCCGTTCTCTTTTCTAGCTTCCATTTCCCAGTATTTCCTATCAGTAGAGTATTTCGATATAGGATTAGGCGAGATTTTGAAAATTTTGAATAAAATTTTGAATGTGATTAAAAAGTATTTATGGAGATTATTTAATTTGATTAATAATTCTTCATGTAAAAAAAATTTGATTTAATCATATTATGGTTTAATTATTAAGATTAAGTTGAATTGTATTTAATTAAATTAGATGTCTAATTTTCAAAATATTCCATCAAAATTCTTATGAATCTTGCAAAAATCAAACACATATAATATGGGTGTCATTTCTAGATGAATTCGATGTTTTGTATTCAACGACACAATATGTTTCGCGATCGGAGGCCGTTTGATTCATGGCGGCATCGAATCAGATCAATTTCGGTTCAAAATTGTGCGACGTCGCTTTCGACCGCTCGACATTCGCACAAACTCATTCAAATTGATTATGGACAGTCTCATTTGAAAGGTTTTGACACTAATGACATGATCAATTTCACGAGCGAAGATCATTTGGGCATCATCACGCTTCTACCCTCGATATGCTGGACTACCCTCCTTCTTGATTGGTTGATCGTCTAATTGTGTAATATGTATATTATGATCAATTTTGATATTTTGATCACAATGGCGATGTTTGTTCATCGATCGGAGGTCATTTTGACCAATTTCAGTGATGCATAGTGCATTTCAGCTCCAATTTGCATGTTGTTGCATCCGAAGTCCGTCGAATTTGTCTTGTAGGCTCGACTCAACTTATGTGGTATACATGGAGGTCAACAAAGACAAGTGCTAAAGTGGGAAGCAAAATTGGCTAATAGTTAAGTTGTCACATGAGCCTCAAAGCATTGCATCCATCTCATAGCAGCATGGCAAAGCTCAAACCAAAGCCTCATTCTCAAATCTTGCAAATGGAATGCATGCCATGCATTTGCTGTAGATTGAAAGTCCTAAGGTTGCATTTGATCATCCGTATTCAAACTTCAGTTAAACCAAAATCAAACCAATAAGCTGCATTAAATTATGGTCTAGTTTAATTTGCTCTTATATATTATTTAATACTATAATTGGATTCTATTTAATTGGTTTAATAAATCTATCAACCAAACCAACCAATAAACTTAATGCACACTTGTAATCATCATGAACTTTATGAATATCATAAAATTAAAAAATTGAGCAAATATTCATGAATCTTCATAAAATAAAAAAATATATTAGGTTCATCATTCATTAACAAATCTTTAATTCATAGTGAATATGTTAAGCTGATCAATGAAGTGAAGAGGATGAGGATATGGCCACTTTCTTAAGACGACTAAGAAGAAAAAGAGTAAATTCAAAAAAATGAGATTCCTTGATGGAAAAATCAGTTAGAAAAAAGAGGTTGATAAATAATTGTCAAATATATTCATGATTAGTAAATATAATCATCTTGTGGAACTTTGAGGAAGTATAAGGAAAAAACTCTAGATTTGAAATCATGGATCATACAAGAGGATATATCAAAAATAAAAAATGAATGTAATTTTAATATTTTAAGTATTTTTAATTTTCTCTAAAGATTAAATTTCTCACACAAATTAATAAAAATTTAAATTCAAGTTCTATAAAGAATATCATCAAAATCAACTAGTTTGGAGGATATCTAGGTCATGATTATTTTGATAAGTTTTACATTGGTGTCATTTCATCGCTCCACTTTTCACATCTAGACTTGGGACTGGCAAAGGTAGTGTTGGAGGATATCTAGGTGATTAAAAAAAGGCGAAATAAACTATTGAGACATTAGTTGAAGCAAAAAATGATCGTATCAACAAATTTTTGATCAAAGCCAACTTCTAAATTGATCAATTTAGCTAATGAAATTAATAATATATATGCCTAATAATATTATTTGGAAATTGACTAAAGCAATTGGCCGATCAAATTAGACATAATATTTTCAAAAAATATTAATGATTATTATACTGAATTATTATAATGTCTTAATGTTTATAAATAGCTCATTAGTAGATTTTTAAAATGATGATCCAACAATTACATATACTCCACTTCCTCCACTAGACATGTGGATAGTCAAGGTTGACTAGGATAGGTACCACACTCCCTTAGAAATGAGATTCATTCTTATGCATGAAACCCTTGCACCACCTTCTACAAACATATGTCATACTTGATAAACATGTAACATAATTCTCATGGCCATTTTGATGACTACATTAAATTTAATACAAGCTAGTTTAGGTATTATAAAGTTGATGTAACATCAACATAACATTATCTTATTTACTAAAGTTTCACTTTATGAATACAGATCATCATCATCACCACTATTAGAAGTCTTAAGAAATGAAAGTAAGTTCAATGCTTAATTAACCCCTCTAATTTAAAATTCAACATGTGTTCAATTAGTCTACTCCATCTTTCTTGTATGCATGGTCTAGACCCTCTTTTCTCTAAGAGGGAAAAACTAACCTCTTTTTTTAGGAGGACCAAATTTATTATATAAAACTAACATTAAAAAAAAAAATTATATAAAACATAATTCAAAATAAAAGTTGTATTTTAATATGATTGATGACTTAAATATTGATTATAAGCTTTTCAATCTAATTTACATTTTTTAATAATGTCATATAACTCTTTCCTTAGAACTCAAGTCAACATGTGGGCTCCAAAAATTCACCATCTACCTCTCGGCAAATAAAGTGGATTAAATGTCGATCAAATTTTGAAAGGAAGATGAATAGTAGATAAGATACTACCAGAGATTTTGCCCTCATTTTTGCGAGGACTTTAGATCTAGTTCCAGGTTTCCATAGCACATAGTTAATTACTCCTCCCAATATTGAGAAAACTTTTGATTAAGGAATTTAGATCATTAGATGCATAGCTTTATAAGTAAAACAAATGTGGAGTATAAAATTCATCATTTATAACTTAAAGCGGATGGTTGGAAATGATGATGAATGATCAAGATCCCATCCAGTCATCTCACGGGCTATCATGGTCTGTCTACTTTTCGGATGGTATCATGACCATGAGGAACCTTATATCGATCCATGGGTTCATCGTCAAGGAAACTTTGTAAACCTGGGGTGACATTTGTCCAAGGAGACATGCTTAAGTCCACTTTAGCTAACTGAGGGCTTTTTTCCATATCAAGTGCACCATATGATTCAGATCTCAAAGGGCTGAGCCATTGGGGAGCATACGAGTTACAATCGTGATCATAATATAATGGTGATATTTGGCTAAGATTAGTCGTAATTCATCATATGTGGAGCATACTGGCCAAATCACACGGACAAAGGACACGAGTCACGTTCTTACTAACATGAGATTGATTGAGATTGATCATAGTAGAACACTTGATTTGACTTTGGCTCATTTGTGAGCTAGAATTTTCTTAATTTGTCACATCCGATAAACAGTTGCGCATGATGGGTTGGATTGAATTTTGCTTTAAATTTTTAGATTGATGATTTTTATTTAGACATTTAAATTAAACTTCTTTTATAATTTTTATATTTATATGAAATTTGAATTTATTTGATTTAATATTAAACTCTGAATATAACTTGATGGTGATATCCCCTTCGGTTGAAATCTTCATTCAACACAGCCATCATCGGGGTATATGAGTCTGCTTGATCATTTAGTTTATTGTTCCATGTGGACTCCGAAAATTCACCACCGACCTCTCGCAAATGAAGAGAGTATGATTTATGTGTCAGTCTAATTTTTATAAGGCAGATGGAATAATAGATAAGACACTACCCAGAGATTTCATCCTGATTTTGCGAGGACTTTACATCTAGTTCCAGGTTTCCTATAGGCGCAAACATCTATAGTTAATTACCCCTCCTAATAAGTGAGAGAGAACTTTTGATTAAGGCTAGTCATTAGATTTGAATAAGCATATAGTAGCGACATATGGAGTTTAAAATTTAAGATGATCAAATTCATCATTTTAACTTAAAGAGGATGGTTAGGGGAATGATGATGTGCCCGATTTAGATCCCATGGTTCCGTCATCCCAGGTTGTCGTGGTCCCTAGTCTACTTAGTCAGAGGAGGTAGTCAACACAACCTAACTAAAAGATCCTTATCAGTAACACATGGGTTACGTCATCCAAGAAATCCTTGTAGACTTAGGGTGAAATTTTTCTAAGGAGATAGACTTAAGTCTACATTAGTTGACATATGGCTTTTTGCCCTATTAGGTGTACCCTATGATTCACAACTCAAAGGGTAGATCCATTGGGGAGCATATGAGCTACGGTCGTCATCATAATATAATGGTTCCATTTGATGGCAACCACCCGATCAGAGGACTCTGGTCATAACTACGTCATATGTAACTCTTGGCCAAGCCATGTAGTCCATGGGTCATGTCCTTACTAGTGTGAGATTGATTGAGAGTGAATATAGTAGAACACTTGATTTTACATTGGCTCTTTTGTGAGCTAGACTTTTCTTAATTTATCACCTCTGATAAATAATTACAAAAGGTGGATTAAGTTTTAGCTTTAAATTATTTAAAGATTGAATTTCATTTAAGCATTTAACACTTAATGACATGTTAGATTTTGCATTTAGATTGATACTTAATTTGAGTTAATTTAATTTGAAATTAAAATCACATTTTGATATAAGTATCCCCTCCGATTGAAATTATCATTAAAATAGCTATCATCGGGGTAGATGTATTATTTTAGATCTTGTCAACTCTATTATTTTAATAATAGGATTAGATTTACTATCATATGAGAATTAGCTTCTCGATGTTTCAATAATGAAGTTCTTATAATAATTAAATTTTTTAGGTTTTGATAAACGATCTAAGACCAAAAGAAACATGCAACATCCTCATACATTAAATTTAAGCATTCAACGTAGTGTCGAGGCTCATGCGGGTGATTAGAATACTTCTATGAATTTTTGAAAAGCTCAAATTGAATTGAAGATTGCTTTATATTTTGTACAAGAATTCATTTGTTTCAAATGATTGCACAAACTATGAAATACTTGAATTGAGTGATAGTTGGCTCATAATTTATACAAAATTAATGCATTTGAAGTCTATTCAAAATTTAAGCCAACAATGTTTGCTTGTACAAAGAGTTGCAGATTCGGTGGCATATTGTGGAGCAAAATTAGATTTATATTTTTACTCAAAATATTATATATTTTCTTGCATTTTATTTATTCGCATAATTCCTAAACTTCAATGGTTGACTTATGCTCAATAAAGACATATTAGATCTTTGCAAATTCAACATTCAAATTTGATACTCGCTCATACAAGCTGTTATACTTCATTTAAGCGAGCTTATTTGAATTCAAACTTCTTTTGAATACAAGTCGATTATTAAATAAGAATTATCGATCATGCTTTCTAATAGGCTATTTAATTATAGTGAAAATCTCTTATGAATTTATTTGATTTTCACTTTAATTGAAAGTAGCATTCATATGTATTGATTTTATGTTCAATTTAAACCTTCTTTAGTATATTCTAAATTATACATTCTGATATATTGATTAAATAAGAAGGCTCACTCTAGAGCTTGATTTGGGCACCATCTTATTTGAAAATTATCCTTCTAGCTTCATGTAACCTTCCCATAAGTATAACATGAATTCAAAATTATGTTTGCATTTGACTTATTTTCTTTCAATCATTTTCGCACATGATATAATATAAGCCACAAAGTTCAATTAATTCTTGTTAGCTAATTAACCATTAACCCTTATAGTTTGCTATAGAGTGTGAGCGAGTTATCAAGCTTTGTCTTCATTCTCCAAGCTTGATTGTGTTCGATTTAAATCATTCTTATTTCACTTAGAATAAGTTATGATAATAGCAATATTTATTGAAAAGATCGTGCATGACCAAATTCATTAGTGAATATGCAAGTTATGTTCTTCATCTTCTTCATGTAAGAGGGATTTGACTTTATTTTAAACTCCACATCAAGACAAGATATATATATAAAATTTCAAATTTATTGCAAGTTTCTAATGAGTTTAGAGTTAGCTTCAAGCCTCACTTGAACTACATTTGTATGCTTATAAGTTATGTTTTAATCCCACTTTAAATCTTCAATGATTCATTAGGATTTTCCTTTTGTACTATTTTAAGCAAAATATTATGAGATTCGGTTCATGTATATCAAATGAGTTCAAGTTTATTTCGAGTTTTATAGTTTCACTTGAGTTTGATCTCTATTTTCTTATTTGAAATATGATTTTCAATTTTATTTGTAATCAAGTCTCCTTCAAATTCATTTTCATTTATTTATATTTAATTTCCAATTCATTTATTTAGTACTTTATATTTTATATTTAAAATAATGTTAAATCAATTTTTTTGTTAAGTCCCAAAAATTTGATAAAATTTTGACAGCACTTTGGAAGTATTCCGGCATCATCCCCGCGTAGGGACTACATCAGAACTATTTTGGCCTACCTGTCACGCCCTAATGAGCGTGATGGTTGGTGTTTTGAAGCACATCGACTGACTTTCAATCCTGTTATGCCCTAATGAGCATAACGAGACCTTCAATCACTTACATGAAAATAAATATATATGCAAATATTCTTCTCCCCCTTTTTTAAGTCTAAGATTTAGTCAAAATTTTGGCGGCATTTTGGCATAGGGGTGTCACATCTAATAATTTTGGCATCTGCATAAAGATAAGCATATGCATATATATATATATATATATATATACATACATATATTTCCACATTTATCACACATACCATTATATATCATTGACATCAGAAGAGCAATAATTAAAGGAATGGGTAGTCGAGAAGGAAGTCGATTGAGCGGTTTGGTGGCTTAGAGGAGAGAGGTTGTTTTAGCTATAGGATTTAAATCAGATTTAACTTAAATCCAACCAAAATATCTTTGCAAGTTAAATTTGGATTTACCAAATCTTATTGCCAGATGGCTCTACGGGATTTAGAGAAGCAGAGGTGTGCAAAGGAGGGTGGGAGATGAGAAAGTGGATGAGTGGAGTTAGGGATTAGATTTGGATGGGATCGGTAAGGATTCATTTGACTCATGAGCAGTTAGGAGAAGATCAATTCCCAGATGAGAAAGAATGACAATAGGTTTGGGAAGACTTGGCAGAAAGTTTGAAGAACATCTGAAGGGGAATAGATGGGGTAGGAAACTTGTTGGTTGGAGCAACGAGAAAGAGGTCTTCTTTGGAGGCTGCATTTTAAGTAGAAGAGATAGCGAGAGGCTGTGGAGTAGAAGAGAATTCTTTTTTTTTGCTGACAAACTTGATGAGGAGATTGGCTTTGATCTGTGCTTTGTGCTTGATTAGATCATTTGAGAATAAATTAAAAAATCAACATGTAGGCAATATAAAGATTGATTTGAAGCGACTTTGAGTTTTCTCGATTGTCTTAGTCAGGATGAAAGGATCTCTGATTGTAGTCATTAAGTTGGATCGTTTGAGATTGAACAACTATCATCATTGGGTAGTGAGTAGGAGCTCTTTCAGCGGCCTTTCTGGCTTGAGTCGAGAAAAAGACCTACATTTTAGCTTATTGAGTTTGACCTTTAGAACCTACTCGAGTCTTCGACTTAAGTTGTGATGGGTTGGTGATTTAGTCATCAAACTAACGAATGGGGGCTCTTTCACTACGGCCTTTTCTTACGGCTTGTTGAGTGAGGAGAGCGTCAGCAACTCAGCCATTTGTGGGTTTATTGAGTTCAACCTTTAGAACCCATTTGTGTGTTAAGATGTAGAGGTTGATATTTTTCATTGATTGAAGCTTCCAAAATTAGAGTTCTTTTTCGATCTTGATTTGACAAATTTGGGAGATAAACTTTTGATATTTAGGGCTATCTTTTTCATGCATAGAAATAGATTATTTTTGTTCCTGAATATATATATAAAAAGGCCCTTTGTTTACATGAGAGGATTGAACAATCTTGATCATAAATAAAGGCTTCTATCTAACAGGGGGATTATAAATTAGCTTAAAAATGTATCACAGAGTTTGAACTTCTTTAATATGAATAAATGTAGCTCACTCTGATCATCATATATATTTATCTGAGGATCTCGACAGAGCATGACATTATGAGATAAATATATAAAAAATGCCCACTATATGTATGCGGAAAATTCTAAAGAACTTTGAAAAGTTAAAATAATTATATCAATATAAGAAAATATATCAATATTTGAGTTGATATATTCTTAAGAGGATTTTAACATATAACATTGATTTCATCTATGTATAAAATCTAAAATTCCCTGTAATAAGAGAATTTTCAAATTTTTTTTCTTGAGTAGTATATTTATTTAGGGATCTCAACATGAAACGATTCTAAATAGATATACTAAAAAAATGCCCCCTATCTTGCAGGGGGATTTCCATCATAACTCAAGAATGTATTTATCATGTATAATACTTTTTTAGGTATCGACCATAAATTGGTGTCATTGATCTTTCAACATTTTTAGTCAATGATACCTCACTTTCTCGATGATAAAAGGGCTCTCCCATCTTTGCAAATTTAGATTAGGGATAATTGATCTTCTCAGCACCAAGATTAATTACCGCTTTTTGGAATGTTTGAGGTCGCACTATATAATCAAAAGCCCTGGACATCTTTGCTTGATAAACCTCCAAATTTTGATGAGCTTGCAATCTAACTTCATCAAGCATGTCAAGTTCCTCCATTCTCAAATGAGCATTTTGATCTTAGTTGTATTGAATTTCTATTCAAAGTGATGGAAACTCAACTTCAAGGAAGAAGCGCCTTAGTTCCAAATACTAATGAAGAGGAGTGGCTTTGTTGGCGTCTTGTAGGTAGTTCGATCTATGCTTATCAATTTTGTGCCATTCTCTTATTTTTGGTGAGGATCTTCTTGAGCAGTTTGACTAATATTTTGTTGAAGGCTTCTGCCAAATCATTTGCCCTTGGATTATATATTGAAGAATGTCACCAATTGATTTTATGTTGATCGATGAATATATAAATCTTTATATTTTTGAAAGCTGTGCCATTATAAAAAATTATTCGGCATGACACTCTAAATTTATAGACCATGTTATGCATGAAGAAGTTGATCACTCGATTAATAGTAACTTCTTTAAATGAGGTAGCTTCAGCCCACTTAGAGAAATAATCAGTCGCTGCTAGGATGAAGTGGTGACCAGCTAATGACGGTGGATCAATTGGTCTAATTACATCTATACCCCAACATTCAAAAGACCATGATGTTATTGTTGGGTGTAATGGATTTGGAGGTTGGTGGATTATATTCCCATGTACTTGACATTCATGACACCTCTTGGCATGATTAATGTCACAAAGATGGCCAATAATAACCCATCCTTTTGATCTTTGTCATCTTGGGATGTGCACCACAAAGTCCTTCATGAACTTCAACCATTACTTTGCTAGCTTCATCTGTATTTAGGCATCGTAGCCACATAAGTTTAAATAATCTACGATATAAAGTATTGTTAACGAAAGCATAGCACAACATTCTCTTCTTGATTTGAACTGTCAGTGATTTATTATTTGGTAATTTGCCATCTTTAAAGTAGTCGATGAAGAGCTATTTCCAATCATGTGACTCTTCTACAATGCTTCCCACTGCTTTTCTAAACTAATGTCATTCCAGCTCTTCTAGGTATAACTCCTTGTTGATTTTGAGGAGGAGAACAACTGACTCACATATAAATTTGATAACCCCTCTACCTACGGAGATTGATACTTTGCTGGCTCTAGAATTCATCGAGTAAATATCCTGATCATGACATAATCACCATTCATACTTGTCATCTCCATAGCTAATTTTGCTAAGCAATTTGCTTTACTATTTTCGGATCGAGAGACTCGAGTTAGTGTGACATTTGGTATTTACTTCATAAGCTCAAGAACTCACTTGTGGTAAAAATCTAACTCAAGCTTGTTGATTTTATAGATTCCAAGTACTTGTTCTATAATAAGTTAAGAATCACCAAAAATATGCATATTTTGAATGCCTATGAAAATAACTTCTTCGAGACCTACTATAAATTCTTCATACTCAGCTTCATTATTAGTTCTCGGCTTAGTTAACCCATATGATCATCTC
The DNA here is from genome assembly GCA_021442155.1 of Cymbidium sinense. Taxonomy (NCBI): domain Eukaryota; kingdom Viridiplantae; phylum Streptophyta; class Magnoliopsida; order Asparagales; family Orchidaceae; genus Cymbidium; species Cymbidium sinense. The sequence continues at coordinate 78,009,986 of CM038231.1, read as the reverse complement.
ATTATCCCTCTTTCTAGTATTATGAAGATGATCCCGATTCCTGCTCTCGCCCTTGGAAAATTTAGAGGTTGGACTTGTTTGATTGATGAGGCTCCATCAAAGTACATTTCCCAAATTTGTGATTTTTCTCTATCATGAATGAGCATAATTTGCTCATTAGGCAAAATATCATTAAGAGAAGAGTCTGTAGGGATGGGATGTGCAGCAAGAAAATCTGCTAAGACTTGTCCCTTCTCTACTTTATGCAAAACGTATGTGAGATCAAATTGTAAAAGTAATCACCCATCTTCTTGCTTGTCGATCGGTCTTGTCAGTAATGGGATCAATTTTTGAGATGAGAGTATTTGTAAAATAAAATATCGAGGTATCTCATTTCTGCTCCTATCAATCTTAGATTGATATAATAAAGAGTATTCTCTTTACTTTCTTTATTGTGTTGTGCCAATAATGCTCCAAGGGACTCTTCTAATGCAGTTGTGTATAGAATGAGGGGCTTCCCAAGAGTAGGTGTTGCAAGGATTGGTAGATTTAATAGATAGCTTTTAATGCTATTGAAGGCTTCTTGGCACTCCTTGTCCCATTTGAATAAAGCATCCTTCTTCTCCAACTTTGCAAATGGTTGACAACATCTTGACAAGTTTGATATAAATTAATGGATGAATGCAAGCTGTCATTATAAAAAATAGAGCTGACGCAAACTCTTCGGCGAAGGCATTTCCATAATTATCTTAATTTTAGAAGGATCGATCTCAATTCCTTTGTGACTTACAATGTATCTGAGAAATTTTCTAGAGGATACCCTAAGTGCACATTTTAGAGGATTCATCTTGAGATCATATTTTTTAATTCTCTCCAATAATTCTCAAGTCTTCAAAATGATTTTCATGATTCAAGCTCTTCACCACTAAATCATCAACATAACACTCCACTTTCTAGCGAATCAACTCATCAAAAATACATGTCATGGCTCTTTGGTATGTAGCTCCAACATTTTTCAATTCAAAGGGCATGACTGTGTAGCAGTATATACCAATTGGCATCCTAAATGATGTGTGCTTCTCATCTCATGAGCCATCTTGATTTGATTGTATCCCGATAATCTGTCCATGAATAAGAACATGTCATAGTTAGAAGTATTGTCCACTAGTAGTTCTGATATCGGAAGCAAAAAGTTATCTTTTGGGCATGCCTTATTTAGGTCCCGGAAGTCAATGCAGACAGGGATTTGGTTGTTCTTCTTCCTAACTGTGACAATGTTGGCTATCCAATTTGCATACTTCTCCTCTCAAATGGAACCTGCTTTGATCAACTTCTTAATTTCTGCAATTACCTGTTCTTTAATCTCCAATCTCATTCACCTCGGAGCTTACTTAATAGGCACTGCATCTAGTTTAATGGCAAGTTTATGGACTGCTGCATCAGGGGATAAGCTTGACATTTCAAAATATATCCAGGCAAAGCTATCCCTAAATTCTCAAATTAGCATTTTTAGCTCTTCAACTTTTTCATCAGGTAGAAAGATTGATGAAAGTTGGACAGGGATCATCCTTAGCTCCTAGGTTAATTTCTTTGAGTTAATCCAAAATAGCTATTTTTCCACCATCTTCGAGTTCTTCAGGTGCAAGCTTGGCCTCTACTTCTTCATCATTTGTAAGAAGAATTTCATGGAGACCATATTCTTTGTCACTATTAGTTTCGATCTCAGCTTCTATTATATTATAACAAACTTTATTTTGATGAGATTTGGGATGAACCCAAGACCTTTAGTGATAAACTTATTATTTCTTCGTGATGCTTGAGGACTTCTTTGGCTCCACATCCTGTTCAAGATTTGAGCTCTATGTTTAGTAGTTCCAATATGAATTCCAAGCATATGCATCATTCTTCACAATTTTTGTGGATAGTATATTGGTATTCTTATTGGCATTATCTCATCAAAATTTTCATGTTGAGTAAGTCGATCAAAATTGTGAGGTTGAGATTCTTCAGATTTGTAAAATAGAGTTCATGTTCCACAACTCTTACTCAACGATAGCACATAGAATGTTATCAATTCTTCAATGTTATGAACTTCTAGTGGAGTGATTTCTTTGAAGTATTCCTGAGTGATGGGTATAATTTTGTGGGAGCCATCTAACTCTACCAAGTGATCTATCCTCCTTGATGTGACATTCTCAACCCTATTTTTATAAGTAGATTCAAAGTCATACCAATCGTCACTTATTTTATTTTGCCTTTCTTGAAAGCTTATAAGTTCTCTTATGTTTGACAAAAATATTTTCTTCTTCTTGTGTGTCACTTCCCAAGTGAAGAACTGATCTTCTTATTTTAGATGTAGAATCAAGCACTTTAGGGAAAGTTGGCATTGCCTTCTTTCTTCCTTTTTGCTCCTGCTCGTTCACCTTATGAAGTTACTTTTTAGTTCTTGAAGTGGATGCTACTACCTCAAGAGGCTCTATTGGCTTAGGCTCTTTTGGGATGAAATATTTTGCATCTTCATTGATCTTTACTTCATGGATGGAGAATGGTTATAGGTTTCCAGGAATTCTAAACTTTTCTCCATCTTTTAGGTACTCCATACACTGATGCATAGTTGATGGGACCACGCCATACTCATGCAGTCATGACCGACCTAAGAGATCTCTAAATGATGTATCAGCATCAATCACATGAAACTTAGCTTATGTATACAAATCCTGAAACTTGTGTGGGAGAATAAAAGAACCCGTGGTTTTCACATTTCTCATTGAAACTATGAACCAACAACTTATCTATCCCAAGATTTTGAATATCAAGTGATAATCCTCCTAATGCTTTTAGACTCATAAGATTGATAGAAGAACCTAGATCAATCAATATTCTATGAATTAAGATGCCATCACTCTCTGTGATAACATATAGAGGATGGTTGTGATCCGCTGTTCCCAACATAAGATCTTTTTCAGAAAATATGATTTCTGAAAGATCTTGAGTTTGCAATGATTCAGACATACATTTTTTTTGGCAAAGTAAGCTTCATAACTCTCCGAAACTTTAAGAGCATGTATTAAAGCTTCTTGAAGGTCTTTTGACATTAAGAGAGCCTCATTCATACTTAATTGTGTAGGGATCTTTCTCAAATGTGATATAATATTATACTCTATATTTTTGTTTGATTTGGGCTTTATTTTAGGATTTTTGGAAATGATATCTTCTTCAATTCATTTTCCCTTATCATTATTTGCATTTCCCTTCTTTGATGAAGGTGGTAAGACTTTACCACTTCTCAATTGAACTTGAATCACTTTGTCTTGCTCAGGTTCCTCTGAAGAAGTAGTTTCTTCAAATTTACTTCTTATTCTGGAGGATTGACCAAAAAGGCTAGACTCACTTTTCAACTTCATACATTTCATACGTGATGATATCGATGAGTCTGACTCTTCTCCATCGGGAAAACATAAATCTTCGTCTGAACTATTATCTTTTTGTTGAGTCATTAGACAAAATTCAGATGATAACTCCTCAGGATCTTCTTATTTTTCTAATAAAAATTTTGATGGGTTGGTCGAGTCTGTTTGACTACCCTTATTAGTTTGGAGTAACTGATGTTGAAGAACATCTGATATCTTATAAATGATTCGACATGTCTCTACTGGACAAGATTCACCATTATATTTTTCATCTAATTTAATAATACGAAGTTTAGGCATAAAGTCTGCAAGTCTAAATGATTGTTTTATCGGTTAGTGATACTCCTCTAAATTATTAATAATCTTCTGAGTTATAGTCTTCTTCTTGCTCTTCTTTTTCTTAGGTAGCTTCTTTGACTTATGAGGCATACGTTTAGTAGACTACTCCTCATGCTGTGATGAAGTAGCCTTATCAAAATATCACTGATAAGCCAAAATACTTGGTTTAGGCATCTATTTTAAGTCTAATATAGGTTCAAGTGGTGATTTTCACTTAACACTAAGGACATCTTTTAGCTGCTTCAACATTTTCACGTTCTTCTTAGAGACTACTATTTCCCATTCTTCAACCTGAACTGATTTTTCTTTCTTTTTATCTTTAATGGATGATATGAAAGAGGATATAATCATCCTTGTAGACTCTTTTTGGGTTGACTAGAACACTATCAGATAATGTAAATTCACTTCATCGATACTTCCTTTCTAGCCAATCTTTGAAGACATAATAATTTTGATAAGATGGATGATCAATTGATGATAGAGACAGTAATTTAGATTATTGACTTGATCAGCTTCTTCAGAACTTTTAATTTTTAGTAATTGTAGACCAATTTTGACTGCTTGTTGAAATAATTTAGCCACACTACCCCTTCTAAAGGAATATTCTTTGTTTATCTTTTCCTTAAGAGATGGCCGCATTCGCTCATCATCTCTTGTTGCCACCTGAAAAAAATTGAGTTTTATCATTGCCTCCCAATTCTAATTTTGGCTGTGGATTAGAATGTACAGACTTCTTTTCCATATCATCATTGTACATTGGTTGTTTTCCTTTATCCATATTATAGATTACTCATTTTTCACCACTTGAGCTATAGGAAGCGGTATGAGTTTTGTTTCTTCTTAAGTCTGAAGGATTATTTCTCTTTGATTTATCTATATAAATTTCAGACTTAGGGCGATTTAACTTTTCAAATTTGGCCACCCTATCAAGCAAGTCCTGGAATATTGTAATTGATGTCATACATAAAAATGGTGTCATTTTATCATTCATATTGCCCATTAATAGTTGGATCGCATATTTTTCCTCCAATTGTTGTTCGCATTTCATGCTTAGGTTACGCCAATGAAATACAAATTTTGTTACTAACTCATCTTTTCTCATTTTTAGCAAGGTAAGGTCAATGATTGTTATTTTCTCGATTGCACTGGTGAACTTTTTCATGAACATTATCTCTAGCTCAGCAAAGGTTTTGACCGAATCATCCGATAGTTTTGTGTACCACTCAAAAGCAGTTGAAACTAGGCTGATAAACTAGGGGAAGAGCAGCTCATCATTCCCTCTAGTTTTATCACAAGTAGCCTTGAATTGGGCTAGATGTTATTTTGGATTATCATGCCCACTAAAAATATTAAATTTTAGTACTGAGTAATATTCTTGGTATGACACTTGATCATATTCAGCTGGGTAAGGGCGACCCTTACTCACCAGCTTTTTAGCCTACTCTAAAGCTATAACTACCTTTATCTTTTCTTTAATTATTATTTCTAGTTGAGTAGTTGTTACTATTCCTAGTGCACTAGCCGCATTCTGAGTTATAGGTTGAAGAGTTAGTTGATTAACTTCACTTTTCCCTTCAGGTGTGACATGTACTATAAGAACTTGAGATATTAGAGTAACTAGTGGTATATAGGTTGTATTATTAGCTACCTGTTGATTAGCAGATGAAATAGGTGCTATATTTGATGTGATATTCTTCTACAATATATTCATCATGATATTCATTTGTACCATCATGTCATTCATCTTGGTACTAAGCTGTGCAATTTTTTTATCTTTAACTTCCATTTGACGCTGCATTTATCTTTGTTCTCTAGCTAGTGCCATGACATCGAGCAATATAGGCTCTTCTTCTTCCTCTATTTATTGTTGTTGTTCTGCTCACTGCTCATCTTCAGGGGAAGAACTTGACTGTCCTTCTCCTAGTGCATTTGTAGGGACAGTTGTTGCTAGGGCTGAACGATAATGCTGATTGTAAAATCGTGTACCAGGTTGATCATTTTCTGGTTCCACCATATAAACAACTTCAACTCCCATAACTTCCTTTTCATTTTGATATTCTTCTTCTTCCTCTTCAACGAGATTAAAGATCCATCTCCTACTCTTTTTTGTGATGACTCTCCTTCATAAGAATTGAACTTAGGTTCAAGCTTACCGAATTCATGTTGCTGGTGATGTTGACCAAAAAGTTCATCTATATCTCTGACTATATAGATGACTTCTACTTCCATAGTATCCTGTTCATTGTCTTCTTTTTGCATTTGAACTTCTGATAGGCAATTCCAATGGATCTCTGGTTCATTGTGAGGACCAAACATTTCTTCCATTCGGAGACTACGATCATAATCAACTTTCTCCCATGGGGGTGAATCTGATTGATGACGGGATCCCCTAGAGGATTCTCTAGGGTGTCGACCATTATATCTTTTATCAGTGATATTGCTTCTTCTAGGTATCCACTTATGATGAGTTATTTTTTAGATGGATTTCTGAATATGTGTATCAGATGTCACACCTATTTATTTCTTCAGGATTTCATTACGGGGCCTTGGCCTCCATATCTACTTACCCTTTCATGGGACCTTTCAATAGTAGATTCTTGGATACGTGGTCCAAGTGTCACGCTCTGATGCTCACCATGCGAAGCATACTTGGTTTGATGACTAGTTACCATAAGAGATGGAAACCTCCTTGGCATGGCTTCAATATTTTCAATCATCACAGGCCTTTGAATTTTTTTTCATTAAGCCTTTTTCCATGGCTACTTTAAGAACGTTGTGTATTCTAGTGGTAATGTTTCAGGTTGTCTCCTCTGTGGTGGTGGAGCTTGACGTTGTTGAGTCCAGAAAGACTACTTCACCTCACCAGTAGAGCTATTCCTTTTTACCCATTTAAGATTATCAAAGTTGATATGGGTAGGAATACTCGCTTATAGTGGCAATATTACTTGTTCACTAGATCATTCAGGTAGATCTATTGAGCCCACAGGTCAGCATTTCTTCTTATTCTTTGTCTTCTGGTTAGTTTGCTTCCTGATGAGGAAGCTTCATGATCATGCTTTCCTGGAATGAAAGGTTCAATCAGCAGAGTATTTATACCATGATACATCAAAGATACAGTATGCCCAATGACGGTTCTCTTCATCACAGGGGTTTCAGATTGACCCAGTCTTTCAAAAACTGAAGTTCTATATTGGGAGAACTCCTTAACAGCTGTTGGTTGCTGAATTGGTTGGCAAGCATGACAAGTAAGAGCTTCTACAAACTGAGGCCTTCCAACATGACCTCGGACGAGTGCACCACGGGTGGGTACTTCTGGAGTTGCAGCTATAATTGTTGGGAAATCCATGCTACCAAATTGAATGGTAGCTCCAACATCTCTTGTGTTGATGACAGGTTAGCTAAGTAGATATTTGCACCACACCCTAGCTGAATAGTGAAAGGAGTGCTCTATAGATCCATTCTACATAAGTGAAAGATGGGGATTAGTAATTATGAATTATTATTTCACCTCATACTTTCAAAATGCAGAGGTATTACAGAACAAAATAATAATGTAATAAAAATATACTCTACAGAATAATTTATTCGATACAGAGTCTCATATATTAGTAATTTGAATTTATTACAGATTTAAATCACCATTTTTTTAATTTTCAAATATTTTGTTGCTACTATAGCTCAAATTTGACTAGCCAAAGATGGAAAGAGAAACTTATCTCCAACGGAGTCACCAAAAATCTGTGGGCTCCAAAAATTCACCACCGACCTCTCGCAAATTGAAGAGAGTATGATTTATGTGTCAGTGTAATTTTCAAAAGGCAGATGGAATAGTAGATAAGACACAACCGAGAGATTTCATCCTCATTTTGTGAGGACTTTAGATCTGGTTCCAGATTTCATATAGGCAAGCACCTATAGTTAATTACCCTTCCCAATAAGCGAGAGAGTTCTTTCGATTAAGGCTAGTCATTAGATCATTGAATGTGTGATATAGTAGCAGCATATGGAGTTTAAAATTTAAGATTATCAAATTCATCATTTTAACTTAAAGTGGATGGTTGGGGGAATGATGATGTGCCTGATCTAGATCCTATGGTTGCCATCCAGAGCTGTCATGATCCCTAGTCTACTTAGTTAGAGGAGCTAGTCAACCCAACCTGACTAAAGGATCCTTATCAGTAACACATGGGTTACGTCGTCCAAGAAATCCTTGTAGACCTGGGGTGGTGTCTATCTAAGGAGACAAACTTAAGTCTACTTTAGCTGACAAAGGACTTTTTTCCCAATCGGTGTACCCTATGATTCACAACTCAAAGAGCGAGCCATTGGGGAGCTTACGGCTACGGTGGTGATCATAATATAATGGTTCCATTTGGCGGAAACTACCCGATCAGAGGACTCTCGTCATAACTACATCATATGTGGATCCTACTGGCCAAGCCACGCAAATAGAGGGCACGGGCCACATTCTTACTAGCGTGATATTAATTGAGACTGAACATACTAGAACACTTGATTTGACATTGGCTCCTTTGTGAGCTAGAGTTTTCTTAATTTGTTACCTCTGACAAACAATTGAGGAAGGTGGATTGAGTTTTAGCTTTAAATTATTTAAAGATTGAATTTCATTTAAGCATTTAACACTTAATGATATATTAGATTTTTCATTTAGATTGATACTTAATGTGAGTTAATTTGATTTGAAATTAGAATCATATTTTGATGGAAGTATCCCCTTTGGTTGAAATTACCCTTCAATACAACCATCATCGGGGTAGGTGTATTATTTTAGATCCTGTCGACTCTATTAGTTTAATAATAGAGGATCAGATTTAGTGTCATATGAAAAATTAGCTTCTTAGATGTTTTAATAAGCAGAAATAATTGGATTTCTAAATTTTGTTAACCCGGACCCGATCCTAAGATCAAACTGGGAAGCAACCCACATAGCATCCTCAGACACTAAATTTAAGCATTCAGCATAATGTTGGGGCCCATGCGAGTGATTAGAATACTTGTACGAATTTTTGGAAAGCTCAAATTGAATTGAAGATTGCTTTATATTTTGTACAAGAATTCATTTCTTTCAAATGATTGCACAAACTTTGAAGCAATTAAATTGAGTGATAGTTGGCTCCATAATTTATGTAAAATTAATACATTTGAAGTATATTCAAAATATAAGCTAATGATTTCTATCTGCTTATACAAAGAGTTGCAGATCTGGTGGCATATTGTGGAGCAGAATTAGATTTATATTTACACTCAAAATATTATATATTTGCTTGCATTTTATTTATTCGCATAATTCCTAAACTTCAATGGTTGACTTATGCTCAATAAAGACCTATTAGATCTTTACAAATTCAACATTCAAATTTGATACTCGCTCATACAAGCTATTATGCTTCCTTTAAGTGAACTTTTTTGAATTCAAGCTTCTTTTGAATACAAGTTGATTATTCAATAAGAAGTATTGATCATGCTTGCTAATAGGCTATTTAGTTATAGTGAAAATCTCTTATGAATTTATTTGATTTTCACTTTAACCTGAAAGTAGCATTCAACAAATTTCATATGTATCAACTTTATGTTCAATTGAAACCTTCTTTAGTCTATTCTAAATTAGACATTCTGATATATTGATTAAATAAGAAGGCTCACTCTAGAGCTTGATTTGGGCACTATTTCATTTTAAAATTAGCCTTCTAGCTTCATGTAACCTCCCCATAAGTATAACATGAATTCAAAGTTATTTTTGCATTTGGCTTAATTTCTTTAAATCATTTTCACAAATGATATAATATAAGCTACAAAGTTAAATTAATTCTTGTTAGCTAATTAACCATTAACCCTTATAGTTTGCTATAGAGTGTAAGCGATTTATCAAATTTTGTCTTCATTCTCTAAGCTTAACTATGTTCAATTTAAATCATTCTTAGTTCACTTAGAATAAGTTATGATAATAGCAATGTTTATTGAAAAGATCGTGCATGGAAAAATTCATTGGTGAATATGGAAGTTATGTTCTTCATATTCTTTATGTAAGAGCGATCAAACACAATTTGACTTTATTTTAAACTCCACATCAAGAGATCAATATATATAACCAATTTTCAAATTTATTGCAAGTTTCTTATGAGATTGGAGTTAGCTTTAAGCCTCACTTGAACCACATTTGTATGCTTATAAGTTATGTTTTAATCCCACTATAAATCTTCAATGATTCATTAGGATTCTCCTTTTGGATTATTTTAAGCAAAATATTATGAGATTCGGTTCATGTATATCAAAGGAGTTCAAGTTTATTTCAAGTTTTATAGTTTCACTTGAGTTTGATCCCCATTTTCTTATTTGAAATATGATTTTCAATTTTATTTATAATCAAGTCTCCTTCAAATTCATTTCCAGTTTATTTATATTTAATTTCCAATTCATTTCTTTAGAATATTATATTTTATATTTAACATAATGTTAAATCATTTTTTTTGTTAAGTCCAAAAAAATTTGATGAAATTTTGGTTGTATTCACCTCCGCGATCTATGAAACTATTTTTTTCATACCATCACCCCTAATGAGCATGATGGTTGGTGTTTTGAAGCACCTCGACTAACTTTCAATCCCATTATGCCCTAATGAGCATAACAAGGCTTATGCAAATATTTTTCTCCCCCCTTTTTTAAGTCCAAAATTTAGTCAAAATTTCAGCAGTCTTTTGGCATAAGGGTGTCACATCTAACAGTTTTGGCTTACTTGGTAAGCCCTAATGAGCATAGCGAGCGATGTCTTATGTCACCATAGTCTATTTTCATCTCGTCACGCCCTAATGAGCATTACGAGGCCTTCAAACCTGCATAAAGTCAAATATAAGATATATATATATATATATACATATATATATATATATATATATATATATATATATATATATATATATATATATATATATATATATATATATATATATATATATATATTATATATATATAATTTTCACATTCACATCACATATCCACTATTTCATTATATCATTGACATTGAAAGCAGTTGAAGGAATGGGTGTCAAATGAGTCAAATGAAGCTTTAGGCTTAGAGGAGAGAGAGCTTTTATAGGATTTGATGGATTTAAGTATTTAAGTTAAATCTAGCTAAAATATCTTTAAGTCAATCTTTTACCAAATCCTGTTGGCAGACGGCTCGATGGGATTTAGAGAAGCATAGGCTTGCGAAGGAGGGTGGGAGATGAGAGAAACCGAGTAGATGAATGGGGTTCGAATGGAGAATGAATGGATTTTGATCGGATGGGATCGGGTGAGTTTGATTGATGCGGCTTGGTATCATGAAAGAGGCGGATGGAAGAAGGTTGTTCGAGCCAGTAGAAGAATAGAGGGTTTCACTTAAGGAGGACAAAATGAATGAAGAGGTTTTGGATCGAACTTCTTGAAGTCAAGGCTTTTGCTGACCGATGGGGTATGAACTACGGCTTGAAGTGAAAACGAGGAGGTCTTGGTTTGGAGAAACCTTGCAATTTTATGTAGGATACAGAAGTGGGAGAGAGGCATGCGAGGGAGGGGAATGGTTTTGGTTTTCTTGCGGCGTGCGGTTGAAGGAGTTCAAATGAGGGATTGTGTTTGAGGTTCCAAAGAATGGGAGTGGTTGACGTTTCCTTCGAGTGTATGCCTTCAGTTATGGGCGATCAAACAAGGGAGGGAGGAGGAAACCTCGCGTGTGATCCTCCTATTGGATTTGCGTGCTCCTTTAGCTCGGGTCATGCAATCGAAGGTCAACATTCCAAATCCTGTCGACTCTATTAATTTAATAATAAAGGATCAGATCTATATTTATACTTTAAAAATTTTGAATTTGAGGTTATCGAATATAAATATCTTGGATATTTTGATAATAATGACCCCTCCGGTTGATATCTTCAATCAACTCAGCCATCATTAGGGTTGTGAATAATCTAAAAATTCACATTGCAATTTAATAATTTTATTTTAAGATTGAACCTCTCCGATCAAAATATACAATAAATACGATCATCCGGTGTGAATGTATTATTTTGCAATTCCAGATCCTATCGACTCTATTAATTTAATAATAGAGGATCAGATCTTCTGTCATAAGACATAATTAACTTCTCAAATATTTTCCTAAGTTAAAATTCTTATAATATTATTATTGGACTTTTAGGTTTTGTTATCCCAGACCCGGTCCTAACACCCAATCGAGAATCAACACGTGCAACATCCTCAAACACTAGATTTTAGCATTCAACATAGTGTCGGGGCCCATGCGTGTAATTCAATTCAATATTAATTTAAGCTTTAAGGGATTTGAATAGTGTTATTTATTTTGATTGAGTTTCATTGCAAGTTTAGGATTTTAGAAAAAAATTTGATAGTATTTGGGCAGCCTCCCAGCGTCATCCTTTTATATGGGGATACAATAGGGGCTGTGCCTGCCTACCATGATAAGAAATATATGTATGGGTGGTGTAAACACCATAGCCAAATGTGTCATCCCACTATGCTAAGAAAGGCATGTATGAGTTTCTAAAGCACCTACATGTAACACAGATTTTTCTGCCAAGAAAGATGTGTAGGGGTACTTATACACATGTAATGTCAGTTTAAACAATAATTTTATATTTATGACTTACTTCACTTTGAACTATCTAGGCCTTCCATCTGTAAAAAATGATTTCAAGCATCCCCCATCGATCCATTATATGAGGCAGCCTCAAGTATGTTGGGCATGCCCACCATGCCAAGAAAGGCGTGTATGAGTGGTGTAAACATTACGGCCGACCCACCATGTCAAGAAAGACATGGATGGGCTCTAAGGTATCAGCATATAACATGAGTTTCCCCGCCACACTAAGAAAGGCATGTATGGGTACTTATATACCTGCAACCAAACATAACATTTCCAGTCGAGTTAAGAAAGATGCGTGCGAGTACTTAAAACTTGGCAGCTTGGTATCTTCTGTCCCCACCATGCTACAACGAGTGCATATGGGGTTTACCAGCTGTGGCGCGAGCATTGCCTACCAGTTTCCCCCCTCATGCTACAAAGAGTGCGTATGGGTTCCACTTATCACTCCAAATGCATCACATGCTAGGTTTCAGGGACAACCATGCTCGAGCATTTTATATTTGTAGGAAAGAGTTGAACGAACAGGACATGTGGCTCACCAGAGAAAGATGGGCGGGCATGCATATGCGCATGGAGCTTCTTGAGAGCCTCCCATGGGAGGTCATGCGATGCACGATGCTGGACGAGGGAGGAGCTCGTTTGGGTCGCATCCAGAGGTGGCAATGGGTCATCGCGTGTGTGGGGGAAGGAACGGATGGGAGAAGGGAAGGAGGTTGGTAGCTGTGTATAGAGGTGTTGTGGGGAATGGAGATTAGAGTTAGGTAATAAGAGGGGTATTTATAGGATTTTTTATTTAAGTGAAAAGTAGACCTAATTATAATTTTTGTGTCGACATTATTACATGGAAAATATAAATAAATAAATAAATAAATAAATAAATATATATATATATATATATATATATATATATATATATATATATATATATATATATATATATATATATATATATATATATATATATATATATATATCGATAGGTTATTCGATATTCGACCATGATATAGTTCGTTTTGCGATCAAATATCGTTTGGTTCAAGTCGGCGTCGAATCGGGTCAATTTCAGTTCATAATTGTGCGTTGTCATTTCTGATCATTCGATATTCACGTAGAAAAGTCCGAATTGAGCATGGACAGTCTCATTTGATATGTTTTGATGTTTCAACACTAACGACATGACCAATTTCATGAATGGATGTCATTTGAGCATTATCGCAGCTTCCCAACCTCGATATGCGCATAAGCATGTCAATATATTTTCTTCTTCATTGGCCGATCATCGAATTGTGTATATTCTGATCAATTTTGATATTTTGAACATGATAACAAAGTTCGTTCAATAATCAGAGGTCATTTCAACTAATTTTGGCGATGCATAGTGCATTTCAGCTCCAATTTATGTGTTGTTGTATCTGATCGCTCAATATTCATGTAGACTCGTCCGAATTGAGCGTAGACAGTATCATTTGATAGGTTTTGACATTTTGACACTAACAAAATAATCAATTTCATAAACGAATGTCATTTGGGCATCATCACAGCCTCCGACTTTGATATACACGTAAGCGTATTGACATATTTTCTTCTTAATTGGTCGACCATCGAATTGAGCAATATGTATATTCTAATCAATTTGGATGTTCTAAGAGTGATGGTGAAGTACGTTAGTCGATTAGAGATCGTTTTGATTGATTTTGGCGATGCCTAGTAAATTTCAACTCTGATTTGTGCACTGTTGTACTAAAAGCCTGTCAAATTCGACTCGTGAGCTCGACTTGACTGATGGAGCATGCATGGAGGTGAACAAAACACTTATTTCAAAATGTAAGACCTTATAGTTATTAAACTATTGATCACTCATTTTGTGACAACTGATAATTGACAATCTTAAATGCAAAAATGCTATCTTTAATGTTATAGTAAAAATTGTTAATGTTAATGCCAAGCTAATAAACCCATTGATTAGAAGGTACACACCATATCTCTTTTACTTATAAATTATTTTATAAGATTGATAATTCCATTTAAAGATATAAACTCATTTTAAGTGTGCAATCAATAATATAAGTGGATAAATGACGTTCATGACCTACAATTTAACTATATAACAAAATCATTTAGATGTTACTCTAAAAAGTAAATCAATTTTCTCTTATCAAAAGCATAAAATAAATATCTTTGGTTTAAGCATACTGTATGAAGAGATAATTTAGTAGTTGCTTCAGAGAAAATTCAACTCTTAAAATTGTATATTAATTATAACATAAAATAACTGAACATGATAATGATGCAAGTTTGTACTTTCTTAAGCTCCTTGTATTAACCATTAATAAGTCTCAATATAGAGTTTATATGTGGTATAATAGCTTCAAATATAGTGCAAAAATGTAATACTTAATTCAATAAAGAATTCCATTTATTTTTCTTCTATGGGCTCCGAAAATTCACCGTTGACCTCTTGATGAAGAGAGTATATTAAATGTCGGTTAAATATTCAGAAGGTAGATGTAATAGTAGATAAGACACTACTTAGATATTTCGCCCTCATTTTGTGAGGACTTTAGATCTGGTTCCAGGTTTCCTATAGGCGCAAGCACCTATAGTTAATTACCCTCCCAATGTTGAGAGAGAACTTTTGATTAAAGCTAGTCGATGAATCGTTAAATAATGAGTGTATAATAGCAGTGAGTAGAGTTTGAATATTTATATGATTTCTTATTTCAATTTAAAGCTTATGTTTGGAGGAACGATGACACACACAATTTAGATCCCATGGTTCCGTCATTTCGGACTGTCACGGTCCCTGGTCCGCTTAGTTAGAGGAGGTAGTCGACCCAACCTGACCGAAGGATCCTTGTTAGCAACACTTGAGTTACGTCGTCCAAGGTGTCCTTGTGGAGTTTGTCTAAAGATAAATATAAGTCAACCTTAGCTAACATAGAGATTTTTGCCCAATCAAACATATTCTATAATTCACAACTCAAAGAACAAAGTCATGAAGAACATACGGGTTGCGGCCATGACGTAATTTAGTGGTGCCATTTTTGTGGCAAGCCACTCGGTCAGAGGGCTTTGGTCATAACCACCATTTATGTGGTGTCATTTTGCGGCAAAACTATGCGGACAGAGGACACTGGCCACATCCTTACAGGCTTAATATTATTTGAGTGTGAAAAGAGTTATGTATTTGATTTGACATTAGCTCTTTGTGAGCAAAAGTTTTCTTAATTTATCACCCTCGATAAATGGTTGCGGATGGGTGGATAGATTTTACTTTAAATTTAAATAATTAATTTCATTTATATATATATATATATATATATATATATATATATATATATATATATATATATATATATATATATATTTGTTTGAATATTTGATCACTTTATAATTGATTTGAATTTGAATATATCATAATTTGATATTAGAATTTAAATATATATTTTATTATGAAAACCCCTCTAGTTGAAATATTCAGTCAATACGGCCATCATCGAGGTATTGATTACTTAGTTTATTATTTTAGATCTTATCGACTCTATTAATTTAGTAATAGAAGATTAGATCAATTGTCATATGACAGAATTACCTTCTTAAAGATTTTATTAGATTAAAAATATTATAATATAATTATTAAATTTTTAGGTTTTGTTAACCCAAATCCAAGACCAACTGGAATCAACATGCGCACTCCACCAGCATTCATAGTGGGCTCATGCGTGTATTTAGACTTAATTGCATGAGTTTTGGTATGTTTATATTATATGATTATGCAAGTAGTATAAATGCATAATATATCTTCACACTTTTAATAATATGTAATTTAAGTCAACTTCACTTTAATTCTTAATTGAAAGCTATTTCATTCGAAGTATATCCAAATCAACTTATAAGCTCCTTATAAGATTATTGATATCACATTAGCAGAGAGATTAAGAATAATCAATCACTTTACTTTGGTGGGACCTATCAACTTCTTACTTCCTTTTAAAGTTTCATAGGGAAGAAGTCTTTACTATTTTTTAACCTTCGCTTAAGGATCGGTGATGTATGATCACTAACTGAATTTTTGAGTTACTTCGAGACTCGCATAAATGAATCAACAATTAAACTTGATTGTCTCTTAGTCTCTTTAAGAAATTTACTTAAATCTCAAGGTTTTATGATTTAATTGAAAATATTTTTCTGAATCCATGTAACCATCATAATTATTCAGGGATTCATAAATTTGTGCAAATATTAACTGCCCAATAACATATAAAGCCACTTCTTGAATATTCAAAATGATCACCCAATCTTTTATATATGCACATGGATGATTCATTAGTTTTAGTATTAGGCTTATCCATCAAACATGATCTTGTATTTATATATTACTCAAGGGTGATGAATTTTATTTATATGTGACTTAAATACGCCTATGAGTGGCAATTATTAATTTCACATGATTTAAATATACTCATGGGCAGCAATTATTATTTTCATATGCTTTGAGTATTGCTTGACTGGCCCCATGAAGTTTCTAAATTCAGCTATAAATATGAGGCAAGTTCAACTTATTTTCATTTAGATATATTTCATTCTTCTAAGTATTCTAAAAGTTGTAGGTGCGACGTGGTTCTGCTTATTCAAAGTTTCTTGCCGACCATGAATCTCGATCTTTCCCACCATACTAAAAAAGTCGCGTATGAGGTCTTCCCACCTACAAGAAAATCGCAATTTTCCTGCCGTGCCAAGAAATGCGCGTACAAGTACTTAATTTGTACAATATTGTAATTTATCATGGCACATTATATTTTTGCAAGGATGAGTAATTAAATCTGTAAACAAATATTATATTTAATGATAATAATAATTGTTGCGTGCTAGAAAACCAGTTGCGGTAGAGTAAAAGTTTATGCCTTAGCTTCTTTGGGGAGTCCAGCACACACACAGGTATTTAAAGAGCGAACAATAAAACTCCAGAATTTTTACGTGAAAAACCTCAAAAGAGGAAAAATCACGGGGCTAGCCGATAAAAGCTCCACTATGTATGCTTTTGAGTACAAGATCTTCCGTCTGGAGATTACGATTATATGAGAAATGGACAGCATTCTTGGTAATAGACAATGTTGGCGGCGATGTTGACGGCGATATTGATGCGAAGTTGGCACGATGTTGGCGACAAAGTTGGCGATGATGTTGGCGAGATGTTGGCGACGATGTTGGCGATGGACGATAGTGGTGGTGATGATGGCAACAATGGTCGACGCGGAAGGATCATGGTGGTGGCGGTGGCGGCGGTTGCGCCGTCAGTGGCGCGATTGTGCTTGGAGGATCTTTAGAGCTCTCTCTCTCTCTTGCCTCCCTTCTCCTTCACTTGCCCCCCCCCCCTCATATGAGGAATGAGGGGCTATTTATAGATTGAAGGAGTGGCGTCTCTGTAAATATATGCAAAACCCGTACCACTCCACTTCATCGGACGACTCAAAATGATCCTCTTGATCATATGATGTATTTTGTGCATTTGAATGCTCAAATGAAGTCGGAATTGTAAGATCTTTGGCTTGTTGGGCGGCTCGAGCTCAATTTATAAACTCCATATTTGAGTGCTTTTTAGAATTTAACGATGTCTCAAAGTTTCCGATGATATTTTAAGTGCTTGATCTTGACCGGTTTGTTCGATTAGCTTGCTTTAGATTCGTGCTTCAAGAG
Source organism: Cymbidium sinense (assembly GCA_021442155.1). Classification (NCBI taxonomy): domain Eukaryota; kingdom Viridiplantae; phylum Streptophyta; class Magnoliopsida; order Asparagales; family Orchidaceae; genus Cymbidium; species Cymbidium sinense. The sequence goes on along the minus strand of CM038231.1, from coordinate 77,991,902 downwards.
GAATTTTTAGGGTCATATCAGTTCTATTTTTGGATGATATTATCTCAATCATCAAAAAATATATGTGCCAAGTACTTCAAAATAGTAAATTCTTCAACGAAATCACAAATATGTGTAGGTATGTGCGAGCGCGAAATTTTGAGGTTACGGACCCATGACATTCTGAGAGTTCTTGGGCACAAGGTTTGGGTTGGATTATCTGCGAGCAGTGAGAATTCTTTGGTGGGCTACTAATTTTATGGGTTGAAGAAAGGTGTTGCGGGCCTTTGCGTGGGTCAAATAAAGAGCAGTAGTGAAAAGGCAGACGGGGCGACAATTTCGCATGAGCGGAGAAGATCGAATCCTTGAAACGGCATGAGCATGCGTCAGTGTTATGAAACGAGCAGGGCGCTATGATTCTGCTGATCATGGCCGGTGAGTCAGGAAAGATCGGGGAGTCGGTGGGTCAACCTTGAGTCAGCGGCAAATTTGAACATGGAGCGTGAAGCGAAGACCAGCCGCCGACGGTTAACACCAGGACGTTCAGGCCGTAACCTCCGTGGCGGCGGTTGTAGCCAGACCCGCGTCTGGCGAAGCGCGAACCATAGCGGTTCGACCGTGGGCCGGCGATTGCGGCCCGAATACGTCTGACGCCATGGCCGGGCGATCGTCGCCGCGATAAATTGCGCCGTTCACGGCTTCGCGATACGTGTGAAGCGTCACGTGGGCATTAGCGCCCGTGGTGGCGGTTGTAGCTCGTAGACCCGCGTGAAATATGAGCGGCGGTGGCGCGTGAAATAGCGGTTCGGCATGGCGACCCGTCTTGACCTGTGGAGCAGTTAACGCCGCGGGCCAGTTCGACCCATGGATGCCGGTTCGCGGCCCAGTATGCGAAGGCCCGCTATGGGCGAATAGCGGTTTTGGCCGGTTTGAGGCGATTTCCAGTGATTTTGGGCGGTTTTTTACTCTTTTTCCCCTAGAAGGGGTCTATAAAACCCCCCTAGGGCCAAGGGAGAAGGCACACTTCTTCAACACTCTAGTGTTTCTCTTATTCTTGAGTGAGGGTTATTTGGAGGCGATCAAGGCCCGTAGTTCATACGGCAAGGCACCAATTTTCCCTCAAGAGGTGTCAACTGACCTCGTTGGACCGACCGGGTTTGGAGGCGATCAAGACCCGTAGTTCATACGGCAAGGCTCCAATTTTCCCTCGAAAGAGGTGTCAACTGACCTCGTCGGACCGACCGGGTTTGGAGGCGATCAAGACCCGTAGTTCATACGGCAAGGCTCCGTTTTCCCTCGAAAAGATGTCAACGACCTCGTCGGACCGACCGGTTTGGAAGGCGATCAAGACCAGAGAGAAATTGGATTTCTTCAAACTGATGGATGGTTCAATGGTCGATAATTGCCAATCGGAGCGATAATTAGAGTCATTTGAACAACTCAGAAAGTTTGGCAGGTAATTTCAGAGTATCATTGGGGAGGAATAGTTTCGCTGTCTCTTTCTCCCTTTTCTTTTTGATCTCATATGTATGCATGTCCTTTTTGCCAGATCGTAGGCAAAAAATCCTAGCCCAAGCTGTCCATGAGCGGCAGAGCCAGAAAAGGGTATGCCCAAGTATTGGGGTTAGTGAGTAGCTTCACAAAATTTCCAGATTTTTCAGATTTTGTCATTTCTCTCCCTCTTTACTTATTCATTATGTATTTTCACAGGGTGATGGCCGAAGGATAACCCATAGCGACATTCTGATATACCATCCCTTGACACATCGATAGTTTAATGGTGTTCAAGAAATTTCATTTCCTAATGAGTTGGTGGCTATTGTTGCCAAGGTCGTCGAGCTCATTCACCTCCTCGGATACTTCTTGTTTCGAGATGATTGTTCGTGTTTGGTGCGATTCCCTTTAGCTCCAGCGAGATCTTCAAAACATGTGGTGTAGCTTTGTCACAATTTTCATTTGGGATCGTCGGTTTGGTTTGTCTTCTTGAGGCGTGGTGTTACTTTGAACATCACCTACTTGTGCCGAATGTGTAGATTCACATGTGATGCTCAAGGACATGTTTCTTATCGGGCTATAAATAATTGGATAGAATTTTTAGCATGGGATCCATCTAAAAATTGGTCTAATGGATTCTTCTTTATGAAAAATGAGTGGGGCCTTCTTGAGAGATGGGGAAGATTGAATGACCTTCCAGATCCATTGCTGATGTCAGAGAATGAGATCCTGGCAACTCTTAATATCTCTGATGTAGGAAGCTTGCATGAGTTACGCATTGGCAAATATATAGTTGAAGATAGAATGTTCAAGGTTGGCCTTTCTATCCAGGCAGGGAGATCTCATTCTTTTCCACTAAAGAGGTCAAGTAAAGCTGATGAAAGGTCTCCTCATATTCATGGGATTCTTTCAAGAAGCCCATCACGAAATCAGGGTGGTGGCAATGTTTCTTCCCTAAAGAAAAAAAAAGACATGCGCTGAAGTGACTACGTCAGATATCTGCGAAGAAGATGTTCTTGATTGAGAGTTTAGCTGTTTCAACTCATGATGGAGGAGTTCATTTCTCAATTCAAGAGGTGTTAAATCACATATGTCTTGGGTGTTAACGGCGGATGAATTGTACGTTGTCTTCCCTTTTTCTTCTTTTCTTTATCTTTTCTTTGTGTAATATTTGTGATGAATTTTTTTTATAGGTAACTCAAACATTAGGCGGATGGCTCATTTGGGTGTCACTTTAGATGAGTGGAATATCTGAATTTGTGAAGATAAAATATCCTGAAGTATGAGCGAAAGATGAGTATTAAACCAAAATGGCGACTTTGGAGGATCAGTGGTAACTGCGAGCTAGCAAACATGTCGACTTCTCTTTCTCTCCGGTGTCAGGAGCTGGAGTGCACTTGTGATGAGCTGATTGAGGTGAGGTCAGAGACTCGTCAGAAAGAGAAAAGACTTAAGGCACTTGCAGTGAAGAAGAGAGCTCTCGAACTAGGGAAGAAAGCATTATAGGATCGTCTTTCTGAGAAGGAGCATGTAATGTCAGAAGCGGAAGCAGATAAAATATCCTTGAAGGCGGTGGAAGACTTTAAGAACTCCTTTACTTATCTCTTCGAAGACCATGTTGAAGCTTCGTAATCATATACTTGATGTTGAAGTGAAGGACTTGGAGCACCAATGTTTAGAGGAGGGCTTCATCCGAGGGTTCCTAAAGGGAATCCGCTTAGTACATCGCAAGACTGGAGTTAGTATTGAGGATCTGTCTCTCAGCCAAGTATCCGAAGACTCTTCGTCCGATTCAGGAGATGAAGGGGTTGAGAGTGAGTCCAAGGGAGTATCTCTTAGTGGTGAGGAGGACGTTAATATCACCAACTGATATGATGTAGCATCACTTGAGGATGTATTTTTTTTTATGTATTGTTATTAGTGTGTATCAGAATCTTGATTCTTTCTTATATCATCATATCAATGCTATCAAAAAAAAATTTTTTTTTTTTAGATGATACGCTCTTATTTTATTTTTACCTATCCGGGGTAATTGGTCGGAATATTATCCAAAGATAGCGTTATATGCTGAATCTGACTTGACCACCATGAATTGGATTAAATGAGCCACTTGTTGAGGAAATTCACCAAGGACAATAGGAAGGGTGATTATCCCCTCTACTCGCACAGAGAGATTATCAAACCCGTACAATGGTCCTACAGCGGGTTGGAGATTTTCTCTAACCAGGCCCATGTTAAGAAATGTCGAGTAAAATAAGACATCAACAGAACTCTCATTGTCAATCAAAATTCTCTTAACATTATAGCATGGGTCACCGATTCCTGCGATGATAAGTAGATGTTGATGAGGAACATGTACTCCTTCTAAATCTGAGTCATTAAAAGTGATGGAATGATCGGTACGAGACTTCTTTAACTCCGGCTCTTCAGAGATGGTAATGAGAACTTGATTAGATAGTATTGGTCCTCCTGCAATTGTTTCAATTTCTCCAACTGTTTGATGATTGTTTTGTTATTTCTGTGATGATTGTCACGGTTTGCTTGGAGGTATGTTTATTTGAGTCGATTGATTCTTCACAAATCGTAGATATCCTTCAATGAGCCTTTCAATTTCTTCTTTGAGTTGTTTGCATGCCTCGTATGTCCACTTGGGTGATATTGCTCTTGATTTCCTGAATTTGGTTTCAGTGGATGCGGCCACTTGATATTTTCTTCATCTCGAATAGCCATTAGGAGGTTAACATGAGATGTGTTCAGCGGCGTGTATTCCTTTTCGGGCCGTGATTCACGTCGTTGATATGGGGGTCGTGGAGGGAGATCACGCTTGCTTCTTGATAGGACTCGATATATTTCACGGGGTGCTTTTATGTTTTCAGATTGCTCAAATTGTTTGCGATGCGAATAGCCTCATCAGAGATTTGTGCTTCCACATGATGAAAGTCTATGCGCAGGTGTCTCGCATTAGTGACGGTAAAAGGCGGACAGTCCTCAAGGAAAACTCCTCTTAATAGTTGATTATCTCGGGTATTTGGTGAGCTTCTAAGGAGTAGAAGTATTAAGTGATTAGCCCTCGTTTGATGAATCGAGAGATGAGAGGAATCTTTAATGATCCTCCGGTTGCAATGAACTTCTACAAAAATCTTGGCGAGTTAAAGGTATAGATGGATTCCCTTGGAAGGTAGAACCAAGTGTGAGCTTGTCCCGAGTGCGGAAAGACGACAAAGCGGTGTTGAGTTGGATATGCATGATAGTCTTTTAATGGTCGATGTGTTCATGTGGGTCGCCCCATCAGAATCAATGTTGAGCTTGAAACTCGAATAGGATGTTGAAGAATAGGTTCTAAAGGTGAGATTCCTCATAGCGCGGTGAGGAAGATGATTTTTGTCTTGAAGGTGAAATTTGTGCATTAAGCGTCATAACATTGATGGCAAGTGTCAACGAATGTGTCAAGCTACCACTAATTGGTGGATTAGCGGTGATTTAACGTGATGGATGAGTAGAACTAGCGGTGTCAAGGAGATCAGCATCACGTTCTTTACGCGAAGGAACTTAAGCATTAAGGAGATTGGCATTTTGACCTCCAGCGGCTAACGATCGATCTTGGAAAAGGTGTGTTTGTCGTGGTAATGGCCGTTGTGTTCCTCTCAAAAGTCAGATCATCTCATTTTGAGACTCTTCCATTCGATGGACATGATCTTCTAAAGAGATCCTTATTGCGTATTCACCAACAGGGTCACATCTATTAGGGGGGAGTGAGGCAGAAGTTTGGCATCCTCGGTTCAAAGATTGAGTTTGAGAGTGACGAGAGTTGGAGCGGAGGCTGGTTGTGAGTATTGCTATTGGCCATAATGAGTGTTCACGAAATTGTGATTGAGGGTTCACTTCCACATCCAAGCTGTGTGCTAGAAAACCAGTTGCGGTAGAGTAAAAGTTTACGCCTTAGCTTCTTTGGGGAGTCCAGCACACACACAAATATTTAAAGAGCGAACAATAAAACTCCAGAATTTTAACGTGGAAAACCTCAAAAGAGGGACAAATCACGCGAGTTCAGCCCAGAAAAGCTCCTATGTATGTTTCAGTACAAGATCTTCCGTCGGGATTACGAATTATATGAAATGGAGCGATTGTAATGTGACAATGTTGGCGAAGCGATTACGATGATGTTGATGAAGAAGTTAACGATGTTGGCTGAGAAGTTGACGATGTTGGCAACGATGTTGGAGCGATATTGTGACGGATGGCCGATAGTGGTCGGTGATGATGACAACAATGGTCGATGGCGGTGAGATCGATGGCGATGGCGGATGGCGGTGGTTGATGGCCGTCAGTGGCGACACGGATTGTGCTTGGAGGATCTTTAGAGCTCTCTCCTCTCTCACCTCCTTCTCCTTCACTTGGCCCCCTCATATGAGGAATGAGGGCTATTTATAGGTGGAGGTGGCGTCTCGTAAATATATGCAAATACCACTCCACTTCATCGGACTCAAAATGATCCCCTTGATCATATGATGTATTTTGTGCATTTGAATGCTCAAATGAAGTCAGTGATCTTTATTGTTGGCGGCTCATCGAGGCCTTTGACTATAAACACTCCATATTTGAGAGCTTTTAGGAATTTAACGATGTCTCAAAGTTTCAATGATATTTTAAGGCTTGATTGATTTGATTCGATTAATTGCTTTCGCATCAAGATTAGTGCTTACTAGAGGAATTTTGGTCATATCAATAATAAGAGAAGAATAATAATAATAATAATATATATTATTATTATTAATATTATTATATTATTTTCTATTTTAGTTTTTTTCTTGTATTTATTTTCTTATTTTTTGAAAATTTAAGCTTAATTTCATTCTAAGTAAAAAGAAATATAAAAGGTAATCCCAAACTGAAAGAGAATAACTGGACAAAAACAACCCTAATCAAGAGGGAAAAAAAGCCAAAATAAAAGAAGAACTTGGTCTTCAGACAAAAATCATCAAGAGATGAAGAAACCAGTCAACAAAAACTAATAAAGCTGCACCACCAACCAATAAAGCCTTTGGAGCTACCAACCAGCACTCCAACGGTTACCATACAAGCCCTCCAGGAAGACGTGACATAGGGGCTGAGGCATGAAAATGTTGCTATAACAAGATAACCCGTTACTGTAGACGGCGAGGATACAACTTGAAAAAACCACACCAAAAAGACTGGTTGCTTGAATTAAAAACCTCATCATCGTTCGGATCGTGTGACAACAATATCAAAAGCAAAAAAATAATCAAACATAACTGAGAGCACCCCAAGGACAAGCGAAGAAAATAAAGCCTATGAACAAGAGAAGTTCCAACTATTCAGAATACGCTGGTGAATTGGCCAATTTGCTTTAGATTTCCATCTGCGAATTTTATGAGCAACGCGATCTTTGATTTTCTTAGAAAGGATCATTGGAGAAGATAAAACTCCCAAGTGAAATCTAGTATTTCTTTCTCTCTAGAGGACATAAACTATGATTGATGTAATAAGGTAATGTAGTCGTTTAAGGACTTCATGATCAAGATTAGCCTCAGCACTTAGAACTTGTTGAAGATTGGCTTGCATGAGAAAGAAGCTCCCATTTGGGAGAAGGTTTCTCACTAAATTCATAGCAATTTGGCATTCAAAAAATAAATGTGAGTGGGACTCATCAACACTATTACAAAAGCAACAAGGGAGAGAAAAATCCAACCCCTTCCAGGATGTTAGTGGTCATAAGACTCTTATAATCCATCCAACAAAAAGAGTGTAATTAATCGTGTGTCCTTTATACCATATTTCATCACCCACTCTAGGAAGGTTTTTTTTAGAAGTCTTTATAGAATAGTTCGAGCGAAGAGGGTCTTTAGCCCACAAAATGACATCCTTACCAGAATTCAAGGGAATGCTGGATATTTGTTCAAAGCACTGATTGTTGACCTGCATTAACCTAACATGGAGATGCCATTGACCATTGGAAATAATATCAGAAAGGAGGGTTGAAGTGGGTAAGTTAAAGATTTGAAAGCATTGATGGCCGAGAAGTTCCAAAAGAGAAAGGCCTCTACACCAGGGGTCAAAGAAAGGGATATGTAGGAGCCATATCCAATTTTATAGTTGAGATAATCCCTGAAATGCATTGCTAAGGGTTTAAGTTCCCTCCACAATGATGAGACACGCAATGGATATTTGCTCCAAAGAGAACCATATTTGTTGCAGCACCAAGCAACCTGAAGATTGGTTCTATTAAAAAGTTTCCACAATATCTTAACTTTTGAGATCGATTAAGGTAGAAATAGATGTTCCCAATTCCTCCATTCTCCATAGGCAAGGTAGTATTAGATAAGATGTAATTTGTTAGAATCCCCATTATGGAAGAAGAACTTAGCCATTAGTGAAGAGATTTTCTTTAGAATGCCTTAGGAATAACCGATCTTAACCAGTAGGAAAGTAGGTTATTAACTAAGGATCTCAGCAACTTGTAGCGCCCTCCATACGATAATAACTTACACTTTGAACCTGCAAGCCAAGAAAAAATTTTATCGAATAAAGGGTTAAAGTCCGTAGTTTTGAGAGTTCCATTCACCAAAGGGATCCCAAGGTATTTCAGGGGAAAAGATCCTAGTTTAATATTAATAATCCTACCAAACTGCTCGACAAAAGTAGCTGAATTAGAGAAGCATGCAATAGATTTATCCTCATTAACCTCCAGCCCCATAAAATCTGATAGGATGGACAAACAGTGCTTGAGAGAAGTCGCAGTGCTAAAATCAGCCTTTCCCATGACTAAGAGGTCATCCACAAATAGCAAATGGGAGATACAACAATGACCTTTGATGAAGGGGTTATAGAGAGAAAGACTAACTACTCGATCCAGTAACTGTGAGAAGGAGTCAATAGCCATAGTGAAAAGGAAGGGAGATAGGCATCCACTCAAACCATTGAAGAATGAATAGCTCTCAATTCTCTAGAAGACAAAGGGATGTCACAAATGCAAGCTTCCACCCACTTAATGAATAAAGAAGGGAAGCCTAAGACTTTAAGTCTATGCAATAAGACCTTCCTGTTAATCATATCAAAAGCTTTTCAGAGTTCAATTTTAGCAATTAACTTCTCCCGAGGAACAAAGGCCGTCTGGGCCGAGTGTGTGATGTGAGGGAGAGCTATTTTCAGTCGATTAGCTAATACTTTGGCAATAACCTTGTAAAATATGTTGCATAAGGAGATAGGTCTATAATCCCCAAGGGAGTTGGCATGATTAGATTTAGGGATAAGAGTAATAAGGCTATGCTTAAAAGATCTGGGAAGCTTATGGGTTTTGAAGAAGAAATGTGCAGCCTTAAGGATTGTTTGCCCACCACATTTCAACTGTGAATAAAGAATTTGGAGTTGAACCCATCGGAGTTTTGTTTTCATTGATGTTAGAACAATTTCGATCACTCAAGGAGAGTTGAGGCAAAAATCGATCCGATAATAATATTGCCTTTGGAACATCATGGTGGATAAGGAGGCGCATTTTTTATTGTGAAGATGATAGAATCTACAAATTTCCTCCACAATGGAGTTAGGATCATGTAAGGTTCCATTGGTGGTTTGCAATTCTCTAATTTGGTTGGCATTTCTTCTCCTTAATTGAATAATAAAGGAATTTCAAGTCATCATCCGAATTGATAAGCCAGTGGGATTTGGCTCTCTGCTTTGCCCAAATGCTCTCCTGATGATGAGGTCTTTATACCTGGTATTTATATCCTTAACATTCTGAATAAGGGAGGTGTAGGAGGGATCACAGTCAAGCATTTGTTAGAAGAACACTTGCTCCATTTTAAGAATTTCAATTTGATTGCTCAAAGAAGTGGGGTCCCATTTTAGAAGTTTGAAGGAGGCTTTGAAATTTTTGAGTTTTTTAAACAACACAAAGAGGGGATCTCTCTGAACAAAACCTTGCCAAGCTTTAGAAGTAACTTCGTTAAACTTCTCATATAAAGTCCAATGATTCTTGAACAAGAAGCGGTGGAAAATGGGAATTTGATTACTGAGGTGGGTGATAAGGGGAGAATGATCAGAGGAAAGAGCGGCAATAACTTTGTAGGAAGTATTAGGGAAATGATCCAGCTATCTATTGTTACACAAAACCCTATCAATTTTTGATCTAATAGGGTTATCGGTTGCTGATTAAACCAAGTATAGGATAGACTTGAACTAGGGAGATCAAAGAGACCACAATCAATGATGCATTCTCTGAAATATGATGTACAACCAAGAGGTATCGGGTTGCCACCACTCTTTTCTTTACTGTAAAGAACACAGTTGAAATCCCCCATGATAATCCATGGGGCATCCAAAGATAGGGTGATACTTCTCAGAGAATTCCACAAGGAGACTCTATCATGGGCATCATAAAAAGCATAGACACAAGTGATGAAAAAAGTGGAAGTATTCCCAAATAAAATCTCACCATGAGTAAACTGAGCAGTTGTAAGAATAGGTCTAAAAGAGATTTGGACGAGTTCCACTTCAACCAAATTACTTAAGAATCAAAGTTGTGGTAGTGGTCCTCTTTATGAAGCTTCCTCAGGATCACCTGCTAATACTTGAGGTTGAGCTTTGTCTCGAGCAAACAAAAAAATGATGAAAGTTTTTGTTTTAAAATGACCATTTATTGCAAGAATAACATTCCAACATCAAAAGGTAGGGAACCACATGACTAAGAGGATGAGCTTGAAGGCTTTTTTCCTTTCTTTTTATTGTTGGTCTTTTGAGTGATTGTATTGTTAGCTGAAGAGGACTTAAAGTGATATGAATATTGAGGTTTCTTACCAGGAGTTTGATCAATCTTATCAAGAAGTTTGGAAACTAAAACTTTTTTATGCTTCATTAAGACACCAAGAAGAACCGGGATGTGGCTATTTAGATTATATTTGATTAAGATGATTGGATAAGTCCTCATGTGAAGGGAGAACATAATGGTTGAGATATTGATAGTTATTTAAAAAAAGAAAGGACTCGATTTTAAGAAGGAGGATCCTTTGTTGTAAGGTGATAGTAAATACAATAAACAACATTGGAAAAGTGGATTGGGGCTTATGGAAAAATTCACTTTGACTTCAAACAATTTGTAAGGTTTAGGTATGAAGTCATCATAAAAAAACGAGCAAGAGGAGCACTCATAGCTTCATCATAGACAATTTCTTGTTGAAATTGTGTTTGCGTCTAGAGTATTTTATTAGGTAGATGCGATCTTAAATTCGTAGCAAAATTATCAACACACAAGCGGGATATGAACACGGGGTTATCGTGGAAAACCCGTTAAGGGAAAAACCGGGGCCTTGATCAGTAGAACTTTCACTATGTGTTTAAAGATCTGAGTCCTTGCTTCTCGTTAGTTGGAGAAGAAGGTGTTCTGAGGCGGCAATATTCGAGTGTAGAAAAATACAATATCGGTCAACTCCAACCCAAGGAGAAGTTTCCAGCGAGCGGATCTTACGGGAGCCACCTCTTGATCTTGGGAGAAAGAGCGGCAAGCTGGTCTTTTCTAGTCCTGCAGAGGCGATCTCTAGGCGAGCTCGATCTTGAGCCTTCTTGGTGGTAGCTTGGTGGTGATAGATCGTCGGCGTCGAATCGGAGGTTCTCGAGCTCTCGGTCTTCAAATCGATTCCGGTCCCTAGGTGAGAATGAAGCTATTTATAGATTTTTTGGGAGTGCGACCTTGTAAATTCGTGGAAAACTCCAACCACTCCCATCGGACGGCCAGTCACGATCCCCGTCGGACGGTGTATTTTGATGATCAGGTGCCTTAATGATGTATTGGGTGATCTTGGATTCGTTGGATTAGTCTTGTGGCCGATCGGATAAATATGACCATTTGGCGGATCGGGATCCATTTTCATGCCCGATAGCTTGATGAGTCGATTCGAGCTTCGGATCGGTATGCTTGATGTTGCTATGTTCGTCTCGCCGAGGCGGTCGGTTTATTTGTAAGTTTCTTTGAAATCGGTGATTAGATCGAAGCATTTCGAAAATGCCTTGAGATTCGTGCTTGATCGATTAATTTTACGATGTATCGATTTATTTTTGGGTGACATTATCTCGATCATCCAAAATATATGTCAAATCTTGAAAATAGCAAATTCTTCAATGAAATTTGAGGGTCCATCAATTGCGCATTTTGAGAACAAATCTTCATAGAACAATATTATAACTTCGGGATTGCGGAGCATAAATCACGTGTAGGTATACTGAGTGCGAATTCGGTTCTGGATCCATCCGGTCAAAAAGCGAGCGCTTATGAAGGGCATCTGGCCTTGTATAACATGCATAAGCGGCCATGGCCTTCAGCATGCATGAACAGCGAAGCGGTGTGCGAACCATGATTACCGGGTGTGAATGGCGGAAGCCCAATTGGCAGGCCGGTAGCGTGAAATCTGCGATGAGCTGCGTCATGGAGTCAATGGCCGCCAGTTCGACCCGTGGCCGGCAGTTCACGGCATGGCATGATTCGCGACCAGCTTCAACATTGATTCTGATGGCCGGTTCAACCGGGCTGAAGCGGTCGCGACAGGTGGATCGGCGATTCATGACCCTTGAACATGATATGAGCCTTGTAGCCAGCGGCGAGCAGTGCTTGAAGCGCTTAGCGGGCGAATGATGGTTTTGAGCGGTTTGGCGGTTTTACGCTTTTGCCCCTAGAGGGGTCTATAAAACCCCAGGGCTAAGGGAAAGGCACACTTTTTTCATCTCCTCTTCTCCTCTTAGAGTGCATAGCCCTCCCCCTGGTGGGAGTTTGGGCACTCTTTTTGGATCCACCTCTCTTGGGGAGTGCATAGCCCTCCCACGGTGGGAGTTTGGGCACTCTTCTTGGATCGACCTCTTCCTCCTCTTAGAGTGCATAGCCCTCCCACGGTGGGAGTTTGGGCACTCTTCTTGGATCCACCTTACCTCCTCATCTCCACCAAGCAGTGCATAGCCCCACGCGGTGGGAGTTTGGGCACTCTTCTTGGAATAATTTTCTCATCCCACCAAGCAGTGCATAGGGGTGTTTGTAGATGGGTGAGAATCTTTTGAAAGAGACGTCAGACTTGTAGCGGAGAGGCGTGACGGGGAACCTAAAATGGGAGGGCGAAGGTTAGGAGTCGTCGATCACGGGAGACACATTGATCGCTTGGAAAAATATTATTTTGAATGATTTGGTTCTTAAGTGTCAGAAGAAGTGCGATAGAGCCCAATCTCCGTAGGGTATTTCACCACTTGAGATGAGTTTGGGCGGGATTGCGGTTTCCCCATCCCGAGATGATCGCCATTTTGTCGACATCACAGTTTGCATTTCCCGGTTTTCGGCGAGGGCAATGGCGATCGTGATGGGACTTATAGTCTTTTGGGGCGGTGCGACCTTGACTGATTACCTCTCGGATGTGCAAGTTTACTGCGATGCACATGGTGTCACTGCAGAATTACTTGACCTCGGACGAAGGATTCTCCCAAGAGTAGCGATTCTTTTGTGAAGAATGGCGGGGTCTTGAGAAATGGGGAAAGGCGAGAGATTTACCCATTCCCTAGTTGGTGATGAAGATATCTGCGGACGAAATTCGAATATTGAAGATCTTGATTTGAGATTCGATATATCGGCTTTGTCGGGAGGAATCTTTGTTGGCGGGGCTTTCTATTCATCCGGCGGTCTTATGATTGCGTTGAAAAAAAAGAGGTTTCCGAGATCTCCCAAGCGTCCTCGGCTTCTTCCAGTGAAGGACCCGTCTCGATAGAGAAGAGGAAAAGGCGAAGAGGTGATGGTGATATCGGATAGAAAAGATGGACCGCCAGTGAGTAGTCCCAAGGATCTTCATTCACGAGGGCGTGTTGAATCATTCTGCGTGGGTCATTATGAAGAGCTAACAATCCTTCTTGCGTTCATCATCTTTTATTTCCCATTTCACGGTGCTTAACGTAATTTTTCTTATTTGAATCTTGAAGAAGCAAGAACTTGACTTCAAAATGAACATTGTCTTTGAATGGAATTGAGTTAAGTGAAGGTCAAGTTTCTCCATGGTGAATATAAGCGGTATGTGGAGAAAGTAAAAGAGATGTCGTGTTGGAGAATCAACTTGATGAGTCTGCGGGGACGAGTTGGCGACTCAGCGACTTCTCTTTCTTTTCGGCGTCGGAAGTTGAGCGGACTGGGATGAATTAGTGGAGGCTAGAGCGAGGTTGGTTTCTCATGAGGATCGAAGATCTTTTAGAAGGTTTGGTCTTGAGGCAAAGGCAAGGGATTCTGTTCCTTGAGAAAGAGGTCGCCTTATCTCGTAGAAGCGAGCCGATCACGGAGGACTAAGAACTGACAGCTTCAAGAGTATCATCAGATCACGTGAGGCCGAGACCACGGTATGATGTGAGGTGAAGGCTTTGGAGCAGCGGTTGATGAAGGCTTCATCCAGGTTTCTGAAGGGGACACGCAGCAGCTGGAGTGGAGGTCCTTTCTAGCCTAACCCTTCTAAATGAAGGAGATAGTTCTTCATCATCTAGATGAGACCATCAAGACCGTAGTTGTAGTTCTTTGAGCTTAGTGTTGTATATTATTGGTTGATTGTACTTGTATGTTCTCAAGTATTAATAATCCATTGTTTGTGAATATGAGTGTCAAGCCGGCGATAAAGATTCGTGAGAAGAGATCATCGAATCCCTTTCTTCATCTATTCTAAGATCATTACGAGACCATGACAAACTTGCACGAATATATTTATAGAGGTTCTTCGTATCTCGATCTATCCGTGTATCAGCATTTACGATGATGTTAACGTATGGAGAAAGTTGTCATGAGATTGCCAACTTATCGGTTGTTTATCGACTCTATGTTAACTATAGAAGATCTCAATTGAATTGATTTTGACCTATCGAGTTGTGTGGTGTTAGATGACGCAACTATGGAAGAGGTCGCGGGAAGTCCATAAGGACCCATCTATCGGTTGTGTATCAGCGTCATGATGTTAACTTATGGAGAAAGTTGTACGATATGAGGATTGCCAACTTATCCAAGGTTGTTTATCGAATATATGTTATTTATAGAAGATCTCAATTGAACCCGAGGATTTTTGACTATCTGGTTGTGTATCGGCGCCATCGATGATGTTAACTTATGGAGAAAGTTGTCTATAGAGGGATTGCCAACTTATCCAAGGTTGTTTATCGAGCGTTACTCGACATGTTAACTCAGATAGAAGATCGATCAATCTGGGATCGATCTTACTCGAATGAGATACAACAATAGTTATGCTCTCTTGAGTGGGTGTTTTAAAATGCAAGCATAAGCAAGAAAAAAGTCACAATAAGTATGAGAACTTTAACATAGATAGAAACATAAATCCAAACACCTTGATGCCAAGGTTGGACAATAAGTACGACAAACGAGTATCGATAAATGTTTAATTCGATAACAATTGCAATACAAACATACATGATAATATTTTTCGCATTCACTAGAATAAAAAAGACACGCCAGGTAGTACTTCCGGAGGTTTGTAGCATTCCGTGCGCGGGAGAGTCTTCCCATACTATCCTTAAGCTTGAACGCAGCTTGATTTTAGACACCACCACATACGGCCTTCCCAAACCGGTGAGAGTTTGTTCTCTGGGCCTTTTCCCGCCGAGTCGAGACTTCGATGGTCCCCAACAGATATTGGTCGGTTTTACCCTTCGTTGAAACCTCGAGCAATCCTTTGCGATAGAAGCCATTCGAGGCGACATGTCGGTCTCTTGCAGAGATCCGATGGAATCAAGCTTATCGCCGCACCGGCATCAAAGTTATGGGTTGTGGGCTCGACCGGCGTCAATCGAATAATAGCCCCAAACACGATTGTACGCTTTCTCCGAGGGGTCCTTGATGTAGTGCGGTAAGCCCAAAGAACATTGGATAGTTCTTCGCCCATTGCGTGGTTCGCCGTGTCTTTAGCCCTTTTAGTATTGTCCTATTGGTGACTTGGCCGCCCATTTGCCCGTGGATGGGATATTGTGGATTAACCGGATATGCGACCGCGAAAGATGTGAATGTCTTTCCCGTGAACGCCCCATTATCGGTGATGATTTTCGGAATGCAAACGACAAATAATATTTTTCCGCACAAATTGCTTGGCATTTGTTTGATTTTGGCCGGCCTTTCCACCCACTTCGGAAGTAATCAACGGCCAAGATTATGAATTTTCGCTGGCAATGGGAAAGGGTCCCATTATATCGATCCCCATTGAGCAAAGGGGCCACGCTGATTGTGGTGAGTTCTACGATGGTGTATGAGTGAGATTGGAATGTAACCGACACTTGTTACACTTCTTTACAAACTCCAATGCCTTCTTCATTGTAGGCCAAGAAAAACCTTGCCTCATGATTTTGAGGAGCCAAATGTTCACCACAAATTCGAATGAACCTCTCGCGCATAGTTAGCCTCAAGGTGGTAGACACTTTAAGTAGGGCCCTAAGACCGCCAGAGTTCATCACCGATTATGGTGAAGTTCGCTCTACGCCTAGAGACAGATCGGTCTGCTGGCAAGGCCCGCTTTGAAGAAAGGACATGATCGGGTCAATCCATGAAGATTCTTTTGGGTCCTCCAGATTGTATCACCCAAGGGCCTTGAATACCGGGAAAGTGGATGTCCTCATGTATTTTCTCTTGAAAAGATCTGTCTGATGCAAGACTTTAAAGACTTTAAAACTGATGGACAAGTCTCCTTCAACCTCAGAGGCCACAAGTGAGTCTGTAGATGGCTAAGTTCGACCTCACGCCAATGGAGCCTTAGTCCCGCCACGGGCCTCGCATCCGACATTATTGGTGGTCGAACTTTAGTCAAGCTACTCTAAAGTTATTTTACTTGGGAGATAAGCAAAATTCTCGCTCCCGCACTGGTACCAAGCTCCATCAACATATAATGTCCATTGATTTGTCATGGAGTGATGAATGATCTGCTCGTGGTGATGGGATGGTACATTCTACAACGGTCAGCACTTGTGACTTTATATCGACGCGTGGAAGAAAATGGATGTCAAACTCAAGCTCGACGACCACTTCATCAACCTTGATACATCGCTTTTGAGAATAGTTCTTAATGGAAGATGAGTGTAGACGTTGATGGTGTGGGCAAAGTACGGCCGTAATTTTCGCGAATGCACTAGGCCAACGCCTTCTTATCGCTAGTGGATAGCGCCCCTTCAGATCGTAAAGGATTTTGCCGACATAGTAAATGGGTCGTAATGAATTCTCCTCGCTGACGACGAGCTTACGGCATGAGAAGAAACAAAGAAGATAGATGTACGCCTTCTCTCCTTGGATAGGCTTTGATAATAGGGGGGAAGCTAAATAGACTCAAGTTGCTCAAAAGCGCTGACATTCATCTCGTCTAATCGAATCCATTTCCTCGTGCACCCTTAAGATTTTGAAGAATGGTAGATACTTATCTCCGAAGGGCCAAGAATCGCGGATAAAGTCGCAATCCTTCCTCAAACGTTGGACTTCCTTGATCGTTCTTGAGGTGACATGTCCTTGAGTGCTTTTATCTTCTGGCCTCTATCCCCGAGTGACCATGAAGCCTAGGAATTTCAGGAAACTCCAAAATGCACTTGCTTGAGCCGCATCTTGTAGTGTCAAGAATGTCAAAGCATTGTTGGTGCATCGAAATATGTGATATTTCCAAGCTCTTCACCAAAGATATCATCAACATACACCTCCATATTGTGCCCTATAAGATCCTTGAAGATCTTATTCATAAGGCATTGATATGTTGCTCCAGCATTTTTTAGTCCGAATGGCATGACCTGATAGCGGTATAGTCCCTTATCTGCTTTGGAAGGATGTTGCTTCCTCATCTGCTTTTGTTCATCCCGATTTGATTGTAGCGTAATAGGCATCCATGAAGCTCAAAGATCGATGTCCGATGTCGCATCAACTAGTTGGTCGATACGAGGAAGGGGAAGCTATCTTTTGGGCATGCACATTAAGGTCGCAGTCGATGCACATTCTCCAGAAGCTGGCCTTCTTGACTAACACTACGTTAGCCAACCGTGGGGTAGTAGACTCGAATGAACTTGACTTCCGTAAGTTTGGTGATTTCTTGTTCTATGACCGCAATCGCTCGAAGCGAAGGTTCTTTTCTTCATCACCGGCTTGTAGGTTGAGTCAACTTTGAGGAGTGCGTAATGACTTCGTCAATGCCCGTAATATCGACGCGCCCAAGCAAAGATATCTTGATTTTACACGATTACGATTGATCGCAGAGCGAACGATCCCACCTTCACCTTCGCGATGGATCAACTTCAGATAGAAGACAAATTACATCTTCAACCGGAGAAGCCCTTCGAGGCATCCTCATCTCGTAGGTCAAGTTCTCGATGTTGAGGGTTACCGACGAAATGGTCGCTTGATATAAGACGCCAGGTTATGTTGATTCCCACTTACCACGCCGATGCCACCGGTGTCGGAATTTCATCTTGAGGTGAGGCACGATGTGACTACCAATATAGACGGAGAGGTCTCCCAAATATTGCATTGTATGACTCGACTTGACTACAATAAATTGTATCAAGGTTGTGTGTCGGGGAAATTCTCCAAGAGTTAAGACGATTGTCCCTTCCACTAATACGTCCGATTATCAAATCCATACATGGACCGCTGGTTTCTCTTTCTATACCCATGCTAAGGAAAGTGGAGTAAAAAAGAACATCAACCGAACTCCCATTGTCGATCAATATCCTTTAATAAGCATGGATCACCGACCGATCATGAGGGGATCTTGATGTGGGATGCGCCTCTAGATCTAAATCATCAAAGGTGATAGAATGGTCAACCCGAGACTTCTTCGCTCGCTCTTGAAGGGCGGCAATGAATATTTGGCTGATAACACCGCCCTCCCGCAATTGTTTTATCTCTCACACCGCCGCTGCCTCAGGCCGGGTTGCCCCCAAAGAGATTTGGACGGTTGGTTTTTTTGTATAAAATGGCCTAGATACCGACGATTAGTCTTTCAATCTCCTCCTTCGCTTGGTGGCACTCTTCGGTGTGCCCCTGGAAAGTGAAAGTGGCGTAATTCTCTTGATTTCCAATTCCGTGCTTTAAAGGTCGCGGCCACTTGACGCCATCCTCTTCCCGAATCCAAGAGATGTTCATGATGACGGTTGAGAGTCAGATATTTCCTCTCCGTCGAGTCATCCGAGGTCGCCGAGGAGGTTTTGGGGAGGTTGTCGCTTCTCTTCTTTTCTCGAGATGTTTGAACATCATCTTTGGGAACCTTCTTCCGCTTGTCGGTTCAAACTCGCTGTCGATGAAAGACCGATAGCTTCACGAGATTCTTGGTGGACCAGTCGCATAGGAATGGTGTCCGCATTAATGATGAATAGAAGTATCTGAGGAGTCCTCAGAAGCACGCCCTCAAAGTTGGATCTACTCCGGTATCACACGGGCTTGGAGGAGAACCTCGGAAGTATTCTTTGAGGGACTCTCCATCGTTCTGGAGAGATGTGATGAATCCACGATGATTCTCTTGTTAGAAGCGCTCTACAAATCAAAAGCTCTCCAAATGATGGACCCTTGGCGAGAATAGAACCAAAATCGAGCACGTCCTTTGAGAGTGGAATACCGAAAGTCATTTTACCGGCGAATGTGCATGATAAAAGTGATCGATATGCTCTCGGATCGGTTGTGCCATCGTAAGGGTCCATCTTTGGGAAGCTTGAATCTCGTCGAATGGGTATTGCGAGATGATCTCGGGCGGGAGAGTTTTGAAGAAGCGGCGGAGAATGGATCATTGATTGTTTAGAACTCTTCACGCACCGGTGTCGTAGTTCATCAGTATAAGGTGGCGTGGAGTTTCACCGTCTGAGGTGAAACCATTCGTGTGGGGTGAGTAGAAGGCGGTATCAGTTCAACATCCGGATGTGGTGCCAAGGGTTCTCTACTTGTTGATCCGGCATTCCGGGTATCATTCTCGGGAAGAAAATCGGATTATCTTTGAGGCGTCGGAACCTCGGCTCTTCCAGCGTGTTGGAGCGTTTTGCCGGTCTTCTCGAGTCGAAGAATTTCGTTCGGGAATCTTCCATCCTTTGAGCGATCTTCCAAAGAGGGGCACGAGGACCCTCACGAGACAGTACATTATGTAGAAGTGTTGGAGACTTGGCGTCCTTGATCGAATGAGCGTTGGGCGCAAACCGTTTACCAACCATAGTGGAGATATAGCAATGGGGAACTGTTGTTCCCTGGTGGCATAAGCATTGCGTCTTTGAGTATTTTATTCCGGTAGATGCGAGATCTTCGTGTAGCCAAAATTATCCAACAACGGGGGATATGAACAGGGTTATCGTGGAAAACCCGTTAAGGGAAAAAACCACGAGGCCTTGCCCGGTCAGAACTTTCTATGTGTTTAAAGATCTGAGTCCTTGCTCGTTAGTTGAGAAGAAGGTGTTTATAGGGAAAACAATATTAGTGTAGAAAATACAATGTCGGTCAACTCCAACCCAAGGAGAAGTTTCCCAAGCGGATCTTAGCACCTCTTGATCTTGAGGAGAAAGGAGCGTGGCGGTCTTTTAGTCCTCAGAGGCGATCTCTGAGCGACTCGATCTTGAGCACTCTTGGTGGTAGCGGTGGTGAGATGCGTCGGCGTCAAGGTCGGCGGAGGTTCTCGCTCTCGGTCTTCAAATCAATTCCGGTCCCCTAAGGTGAGAATGAAGCTCTTTATATATTTGGGAATGACGCCTTGTAAATTGGGTGGAAAACTCCAACCACTCCCATGGACGGCGCGATCCGCTCGATCGGACGGTGTATTTTGATGATCGGGTGCCTTAATGATGTCGAATTGGGTGATCTTGGATTCGTTGGATTCGTCTTGACGAGCTCGATTATGTCAATTTTGGTGACCATTTGGCGGATCGGATCCATTTTCATGATAACGTCGAGTCGGTCGAATCGGATCGGATCTTGATATATTGCTATGTTAGTCATCGAGGCGATTCGGTTTTGTAAAGCTTGAAATCGTGATTAGATCGACATTTCGAAAATGCCTTGAGATTCGTGCTTGATCAGATTAATTTTCTGAAGATGTATCAATTCCATTTAAATTATTTGTGACTACATCCGGAGGAGAGTAATGACATAAACCCTTAAGGTAATCCAGATTTATGCTTGTCCAATGTCAGGGGAATCCTCACCATACTAGCCACCTTTGAAAGACCTTTCTCATTCCAGCAGCATAGGGGGAAGTTAGACAACTTAATCCATAAGAGAATTTCCTAGAAATTTTTCTTAGAGGGGCGGAAGCTCCAAGTCCATCTATGAAAAATGAAAGGGCGTCCATTAAGGAAGCAGGATCCATTATCTCAGACTAAAACATAGTCATCTTGACATTAAAACTTAAACAGGAAAAAATCCCCTTCTAATGTCAATAAGTCTAGACTCCCCTTGAAATGCCACTTCTTCTTAATAGCATTAAGCAATGATCCATAGAACAGTCTTTTACTAATAGCGTGTCCAACTAAGGATAAGTTCCATTCTAATTGGCCTTCCCTTAGATCCTCTTCAGAAAAAATAACTTCAGTTGAAATAGAGGGAATAAAAGAGAGTTCATAAGATTTGCTCTTATCATTTTAGGCAAAGAGCAAATCTTTCCAGTTACAAATGCTAGGATTAGAGGGGTCTAAACGAACCAAATTACCCAAGGGCAGAGGAGGAAAAATGGAATTATACGTCTGGTTAGAGTTCGCAACATCCCCTTCACCCAATGAAGTCATAGGGCAAGAGGAGCTCACAACAGCAAAAGGGGAGAGAAAATTAAGGGGGAATAGAAGAAACAAGGAGTAGAGAATAATGGACCTCCGGCACAAGGCCTGATGGAGGGGAAAGAGGAGGAACGATACCTGTAAGTGAAGAGGCAAAGGCGGAATGAAACTTGAAGAAGCAAA
This sequence comes from Cymbidium sinense, assembly GCA_021442155.1. NCBI lineage: Eukaryota > Viridiplantae > Streptophyta > Magnoliopsida > Asparagales > Orchidaceae > Cymbidium > Cymbidium sinense. Next base: position 77,970,515 of record CM038231.1, on the reverse strand, counting down.
AGCTGAAAGCCCGACACCCACGTTAAAGGGAAGGAGCATAACCCTAACTCCTGTCGACTCTGAAAGTTATCTTCACTGCTTCTTTTATTATTATTTTTTGTCTTTTTTTTATTATCTATTTTGTCAAAATTAAAAAGAAAAAGAAGAATTTTTTTTTTATTGTTACTCACGGGGGGAAAGTAAGAGAGATAGTGAGATAAACAGAAATGGCTCAAAAAGATATATATTATCTTTGTTTGGAGAGAAATAGAGAAAGAGATAGAGAGAGGGAAAGTACGAATGCTGGAGCTTGGATTAGAAAGAAAAAAAGATTTTCTTCTTTTTTTTGAGAGAGAGAGAGAGAGAGAGAGAGAGAGGAGAGAGAGAGAGAAAGAAAAAAGAGAAAAATATTTAATATATATATATATATATATATATATATATATATATATATATGTATGATAGAGAGAGAGAGATGGTGGCTGGAAGTAAATAAAAAAAATAAAACCTCTTTTTTTGTTTTCGGTGAAGCCTAGAGAGAGATAGAGAGAGGAGGAAGAGAGAGAGAAAGAAAACGTGAGAGGGAGAAGGGGGAGATTTGTTGTAGGAAAAAACGAAAGAAATAAAAAAACCTTTTTTTTGTGTTCAGTGAATCAGAGAGAGAGAGAGAGAGAGAGAGGAAGGGAGGGAAGAGCCTTCAGTTTTGGAAGAAGGAGCTCGCGTGAAGGGAGTCAAGAAGAGAGTCGAGGGTTTCAGTGGGAGCCCATTCAGCTTCAGCAGAGACCGACGAGTGGAGGTCGCTTGTTGCGTGGGTTTTGAACCAATGGAAGGAGAGGCGAGAGAGAGAGGTGTAGAAATGACTTGCTACCTGGGAGGGCGCTTGGCTGGAGTAGGAGTTCTGGAAAAATCGAGAGAGGGAGAGGGAGTCCTCTGTTTGGAAAGAGGAGCTCGCGTGAAGGGAGTCGAGAGAGCAGCTCTTGCAAAAGGAAAAAAAGAGTTCTCTCTAAGGCGGGATCAGAGTGCCGAAATAATAACAATAATAATAATAATAATGCCAGCTGCACCCATACCTCGGTTCAGTCATCTCACATGTAGACGGCAGCTCCCAATTGGTTTAGATGGGCGGTTGAGGTATGGAAGTTGGAATGTATGGCGGCGCCTGATCAAATGATAAGGTAAAAAAAGAATATATATATATATATATATATATATATACTATTCTAAAATTTTCAGCTTATAGTTCATTATCCTTTGTAATTATCATAAACTAATGTGCTGCAGCCATTCGTAAAATATAAATTTGCAGAATATTAGAGTGGCTAATGTGTTCAAGTATTATAAAAATATAATAATTAAAGCTTTGACTATTCTAAATAAAGAGGTACATGACGCTAGTGAAACGATAAACATTACATAGTTAATAATGTGTTTACCTTCTTCTTCTTCTTTTTTTTTTTACAGCATATAGTTTATAGTTTTTTTTATATATTTTAAAGTGGATTCAATTAGATTATATAAATGAATTGATTCTTCTATCTCTTAACTAATATTGTTTGATAACTTAAAAATATATGTCAACCTCATTATTTATATATATATACATAAATGAAAGAACAGTAAATATTAACTTCTTCTTTTTTAATTTTTTATCCATAATTATTATAATTTAGATTCAAGTGAACCACCCTCTACGTCATATTACTTAACAATATAAATTTCGATGAACTTATTTAATTTTTTATAAACTAAGACAATTTAATTTTAATAAGAATTTAACTCAATTATGGTGATCAATAATAATTTTTTTGTAACATCATATATATTTGCAAGATTTATCATTTCTGAAATGCATCTCAAATATCATGTCATTACCTCATACATAAGTAATTTTATATTTCGCATCGTATATTAACTCATATAATGAGAGTGTCTATTGTAAGTAATTTCAACATTTCGGATGCAACGGTGAAGTCTGTTTCGTGATCGGAGGTCATTTTGACATTGTCGAGGCCTCCTAACCTCGATATGCATAATTACATTAAAAATTGATTTTTCCTCAATTGATTTGGCTATTAATTAAACCAATTACTTTTGCTTAATTTTTTTGTTCTAAATATATTGACGCAATATATTTTCCAAATCGGCGATACTTCAATCAATTTTAATCGCGATTAAGGCATTTTCACCTAAATTTAGGCAATATTGTATTTAATAATTGCCGATTTTAACTTATGTTCTTAATTTGATTTATGGATGACACATGTAGGTTAACACTTTCATCATTTGTAATCGTTGTTTTGATATTGCACCAATGTTATCGTATTTTAGATATCAAGTTTTTTTTGTGAGCCTTTGGATTATTCATTTATAATATCTAAAATATTAATAATCAAATACATTGTAAACATAAAATCAAAATATTATATGAAATTTATTAACACATCAACTTCAATTAATTATTGATCATGCACCTCATTTTCTTCAATCTAAAACACTCTAAGTATAAAAGTATATATATTTATATATAACTAATTAGAGGATTAAAATGCGAATCCTTAACTCACTATAAATTAGTATCTTGATTTAAGCCACTTCCACTAATTAACTCTGAATGGATTTTAGAGTATCGCTTATATTGTAAGATGTTTCAATAGTATTGATAATTCTTGAAGTAATCACAATAAAGATGCTTCACTTGCTCAAAGTTATTTGCTATAACTATCAAATAAAGTTGAAGTTAATAAGGAAAATAATGAAGATAGAATACTTGAGGATTATCATTAGGAATGAGTATCTTCAATATATGAAACCCTCTTTCCATATTAGGTGACATAACATAGCATTGATCTTGCATCCTGTATAAGGTTAATACATGTTTGACAAGTATTGTTTCATGTCACCATTAGTGAAACGATACTAATTGAGGAGACATATCTAATACCAATAAAACTCTAATAACTTGCTTATTTTTATTAACATGTCTCATTGCAACTGCTAATTATTATTGATTGATTATCATGAGATTCATCTATGTGAATAAATAAGTAATAACACCAATATTAATCATGATGAAAAGTAAATGTTAGTAGGCTAGTAGCTACACCAAAACAAATTTTCTTTTGAACGCTTAGTGATTTTAACTTTAACTTCATACTTACATTTATAAATGCGAAGTTTTTTTATTTCTATATTATGATCAGCAAGAAATTAGAATAATTCTTAAGTAATTTCTTTGTTTAAATGAATTAGAATCAAGTTTGTTATTAAAATTTCACCCTGAACTTGCTCTTGTTGTTTGGAAAAATATGCGCCACCTATAGTATTGTTTTTATATACCCAGTAGACATTTAACAATAGGATTAGGCTATGTGATTAATATGAATGTTCCATAATATACAATTTTTCTGAAAGCATATGTAACATATCAATCAAACAAATCCTGAAAAAAAAAAATGAACCCAACAAATAAAAGAATTAGAGCATCATCATGGCTCTGAACTCAACAAAACAAAGCATGCCATTTTTATTCAAATCAAAGCTGGAAATCATGAAGCTACACTGTTCGATTGGCCTCGAAGAACCCAAGCGGCTAAGCATTCTCTTCAAGCTCCTATCTGTAAAATGAGATTCTTTGATGAAAAAATCGATTAGAAAAAAGAGGTAGATAAATAATTGTCAAATATATTTATGATTAGTAAATATAATCATCTTGTAGAACTTTGAGGAAGTATAAGAAAAAAACTCTAGATTTGAAATCATGGATCATACAAGAGGATATATCAAAAATAAAGATGAAAGAAATTCTAATCTTTTAAGTATTTTTTAATTTTCTCTCAAGTTTAAATTTCTCACATAAATTAATAAAAATTTAAATTGAAGTTCTACAAAGAATATCATCTAAATCAACTAGTTTGGTGAATATCTGTCATGATTATTTCGACAAGTTTTACGCTAGTTGTCGATTGCCTAGCGCAACACTCCACTTTTCACATCTGGACTTGGGACTGACAAAGATAATGTTGGAGGATATCTAGGTGATTTAAAAAAAATGGCCAAATAAACTATTGAGCCATTAGTTGAAGCAAAAAAATGACCGTATAAACAAATCTTTGATCAAAGCCAACTTCTAAATTGATCAGTTTAGCTAATAAAATTAATTATATATAAGCCTAATAATATTATTTGAAAATTGACTAAAGCAATTGGCCGATCAAATTAGACATAATAGTTTTGAAAAAATGTTAATGATTATTATAATGATATTGTTATAATATTTTAATGTTTATAAATAGCACATTAATAGATTTTTAAAATGATGATCCAACAATTACATATACTCCACTTCCTCCACTAGGCATGTGGATGGTCAAGATTGACTAGGATAGGTACCACAATCCCTTAGAAATAAGATTCATTCTTATACATGAAACCCTTATATTCATTAACCATGCACCACCTTCTACAAACATATGTCATACCTGATAAACTTGTAACATAATTCTCATGGACATTTTGATGACTATAATAATTTTAATATAAGCTATTTTAGGTATTATAAAGTTGATGTAGCATCAAGACAACATTATTTTGTTTATTAAAGTTTCACTTTATGAATCTGGATCATCATCATCACCACTATTAGAAGTCCTAAAAAATGAAAGTAAGTTCAATGCTTCTAATTTAAAATTCAACATGTGTTCGAATTATGAGGCTACTCCACCTTTCTTGTATGCATGGTCTAGACCCTCTTTTCCCTAATTAGAGGCAAAACTAACCTCTTTTTTGAGGAGGACCTAATTTATTATATAAATAAACAAACATTAAAAAATAAAATTAGATAAAACATAATTCAAAATAAAAGTTTGTATTTCATTATGATTGATGACTTAAATATTGATTATAAGCTTTTCAATATAATTTACATCTTTTAATAATGTCATACACAAAGGTGGAAGAAAAATTAAGTTTCCTAAATCATATAGTTAAGTTTGTAATTTTTTCTATCAATTAAATATATACTATGGCTAAAAAAACAACTACTAGCAGGGGATGCTAGCCTCAACGTGAGGCAGTTCTTGTGGCTACCTTTAGTGTCTCTAAGCTGATGATAGCTTCATATTTCAACAAGAACATTCAACGACAAAAATAAGGGATGCCTTCCTGAGAGTGTCTACCAATGTTTGCTTCTTTGCTCTCTTGCTCTCTCTTTATGTGCTCCTTTCCCTCTCCTTTATTGGGTTTCACATGACATTCTTTTTGAAAATGTGTGAATGGTATTCTCACTCCACTCAAAATACAAAAGGCTAAGTTGGTTTTTCATAATATATATATAATATGAAAAGAAGAATCATTGAAATGTAGAATTTGTAAGGATTCATATATATTTATTATATCTAATTTTGATGTCTTATAGTTAAGATTTTGGATTAACATCATTTTCATGAATCAATAATTAAATTCACGCTAACTTAATAGAAAGATCAAACATTGAGTTGTTTTCAATTTTAAATTATATAATGCTAATTGCAGTATATTTATCTCAAATTAAATTTAAATTTTACTTTATTTTAAATATTTTTAATATTATTTTATTTATATAATCATTTTGCTCACCCTAAAAAAGTATATTGGTTCATCATACAATACTTTCATTAGAACTCAAGTCAAATACTTATTTCAAAATGTAAGACCTTAGATAGTTATTAAACCAATGATCACTCACTTTGTTACGTAATTAATACTTGACAATCTTAAATACAAAAATGCTCTCTCTATTGTTATAGCAACGATTGCTAAAGTTAATATCACTTTTACTTAAAAATTAATTTTATAAGATTGATAATTCCATTTAAAGTGGATAAATGATGCTCAAGAACTACAAATTCAATTGTTTAACAAAATCATTTATATATTACTCTAAAAAGTAAATCAATTTTCTCTTATCAAAAGCATAAAATAAATAACTTGGGTTTAAGCATATTATATGAAGAGATAATTCAATATTAGCTTCACAGAAATGATTATTTAGCTCTTAAGTTCCATATTAACTATAACATAAAATAAAATAACTCAACATGATTATGATCGAAGTTTCTACTTTCTTAAGCTCTTTGTATTGAACTTTAATAAGTCTTGAATATAGAGTTTATATGTGGCATAATAGCTTCAAATATAATACAACAATATAATACTTAATTCAATAAAGAATTCTATTTATTCTCCTTCATCATTTGTAATTGTTATTTTGATGTTGCACAAATGTTATTGTATTTTTTGATATCTAACATATATTTATTTTTGTGGCTTTGGATTTTTCTTTTGTAATATCTAAAATATTAATCATCAAATGTTGTAAACATACAATAAAAATATTATATGGCATTTATTAACATCAACTTCAATTAATTATTGATTGGGTCATTTTCTTCAATCTAAAATACACTAAGTATATGAGTATATATATTTATAAAACTAATTAGAATATGAAAATTTGAATCCCAATGGTTGTCATCAACTCATTATAAATTAGTATCTTGATTTAAGCCACTTCCACTAATTAACTTTCAATTTTTAACATATAAAAGAATTTTATCCACTACTTCTTTTGGGTGTGAAAAGTGGATGTGAAAAGTGGATGGAGGCGAGTAAAACTTATCAAATAATCATGACTTGAATCCTTTAAAATATTGTGTTAATAGGGCATCCCAGAGCGATATGGCTTGAATACAATGAAAAAAATGTGCAAGCATTTGCATGGTGCTTTCGGGTGTAGTGTTAAAATAAGCAAGTGTATGGGAATCAAAAGTTAGTCCATGAAACTAGAATTAGGTTAGGAACATGGAATATAAGTATTCTTATAGGTAAATTAACAGAATTAATAGATATTATGGTTCATAGAAAGATAATTATTTTATGTGTTCAAGAAACAAAATGGGTTGGGGAGAAGGACAACGAGATTGATAGTTTAGGTTTTAAACTTTGGTATTAAGTCTAAAGTCAAATTAGAAATGGAGTATGTTTGATTATAGATAAAACTTTGAAGGATAATATTATAAATATTAATAGATGTGGAGATAGAATTATAGTTTTAAAGATTATTGTTGATACTAAGATTATCAATGTTATAAGTGTTTATGCTCCTCAAGTAAGTTTGGATATAGGCTCAAAAGAAATTTTTTGGAATGAATTAGAGGGATTAATACAAAAAATACCTCTTGAAAAAAAAGTATTTATTAGAGGAGATTTAAATGGACATGTTGGTAGAGTGGTAGAATATTTTAAAATTATTCATGGTGGTTACGTATTTGGAGTGACTAATGAAGAAGGTAGGACAATATTATATTTTTCTTTATCCTATGATTTTGTAGTTGCTAATACTTTATTTAAGAAAAGAGATGAACATATTATTACTTATAAAAATGGATCTAGTAAAACACAGATTGATTATTTTCTGATAAGAAAAATAGATCGTTTAGATTGTAAAGATGGTAAGATCATTCCAAGTGAAAGTTTAAGTACCCAACATCGATTGTTAGTTTTAGATTTTAATATGAAAGATTGTAAGAGAAAAAATAAATCAAATTATTATCCTAGGATTAGATGAGGGCACTTAAAGAACACAAATAAAATATTTTAAGAGCAAGCTACAAGAGCTTAGAATTTGGGATGTTCATAAGGAAGCTAATGTTATGTGAGAAAAAGTAGCAAGTGAAATTAAGCAAGTTGCTAAAAATGTGCATGGAGAATCAAAAGAAAAGCTTCTTTTAATAAAAATAGTTGGTGGTGGAGTTAGAATGTGCAAGAAAAAATAAAAATAATAAGCATTGTTATAAAACTTGGTGTAGATGTAAAAACTCAAAAAATTGAGAAAGATATAAAGTGGCTTGTAGAGATTCTAAGAAAACAATATATGATGCAAAAAATTTAGCATTTAGTGATTTATACAATAGATTAGATACCAAAGAAGGTGAAAGATGTATGTATAAGTTAGCCAAAGAGATAGGAGAAGTAAAGATCTAGTTCAAGTGAGGTGTATTAAGAAGAAAAAATAAAATAAAATGCTTTTCTTAGAAAAGGAAATTGACAATAAGTGGATGAGGTATTTTGATAAACTTTTCAATGAAGGATCTAAAATATGATTGATTTTAGCAACCTTAATACCTAAACAAAATAGAGAATTTTGTTTTTATCATTGTATTAGTAAATCTAAAGTTAGAGAAGCTTTAAAGAAAATGAAATATGGAAAAATAGTAGGACTTGATGATATTCCAATAGAGGTGTGGAAATGTTTAGGAGATCAAGGAATTTCTTGGCTTATAAATCTTTTTAATGTTATTTTAAAGACTAAAAGATGTCATATGAGTTAAGAAAGAGTTTGTTGGTTCCCTATATTTAAGAATAAAGGTGATGCATAAGAGTGTACAAATTATAGAGGAATTAAGTTAATGTGACATACATTAAAATTATAGGAGAGAAATTGAGCATAGGTTACGATGTGATACAAAAGTTTCTCTGTCGGTTTGGTTTCATGCCAGGTAGATCTACTATGGATGTTATACATTTGTTAAGAGGTTTGATGGAGAAGTATAGAGAAAGTAAGGAGGATCTACATATGATATTTATTAATTTAGAGAAAGCTTATGATAAAGTTTCAAGAGATGTTCTTTGGAGAGTTCTAGAAAAGAAAGGAATTAATATTGGTTATATTCAAGTCATTAAGGATATGTATATTATAATTGTTACTTGTGTCCAAACACAAGGAGGATTGGCAAAATATTTTCCTATTTCAGCTGGATTACATCAAGGATCAGCTTTAAGCCCTTATCTTTTTTGCTTTAGTAATGGATGTTCTTACTAGGCATTTACAGAAAGATGTACCTTGGTGTGTGCTTTTTGTTGATGACATTCTTCTTATTGATAAGACTAGAGAGGGAGTCTAAGAGAAACTTGTATTATGGAGGTCAACCTCAGAGTCTAAAGGTTTTCATTTAAGTAGATCTAAAATTGAATATATTGAGTGTAATTTTAGTAGAGTTTCTAGTGGTAGTGTTGTGACATTAGGTGAACAAGTCATTAAAAGAGTGAGTGATATTTAGGCTCTATTGTTCAAAATGATGGTGAAATAGATGGAAGTTATTAGTAGAATTCAAGTTGGATGGTTGAGGTGGAGGAATGCATCTGGCCTGATAGAAAAGTTCCGCTTAAACTTAAGGGAAAATTTTATAAGATGGTGGTAAGACCTGCAATGATTTATGAAGCATAAGACTAAGTTAAGTGTTACAAAGATGAGGATGCTCAGGTGGATGAGTGGCTTTACTCTTAGAGATAAAATGCAAAATGAGTATGTTCGAGAAAAAGTTGGAGTAGCTTCAGTGGTAGATAAGATTAGAGAGAGTCACCTTAGATGGTTTATTCATATAAAGCGTCGGTCGTCCGATGACCCGGTTAGGAGAGTAGATGCATTAGATTTGCCTTACGTTAAGAAAGGTAGAGGTAGACCTAAAAATACTTGGTTAAGATGTATAAAAAATGACCTTAGTATACTTGAATTAAATGAGAATTTGACACATAATAGGACACAATGGAGACAAAGGATTCATGTAGCCGACCCCACTTAGTGGGATAAAGGCTTGTTGTTGTTGTAAAAGAATTTTATCATGTTGAGTTGATTTTAGAGTATCACTTATATTGTAAGATGTTTCAAGAGTATTCATAATTCTTGAAGTAATCACAAAATGAAACTTAAAATAAATTCTTTACTACAACTATCAAATAAAATTGAAAGCAAAAATAATGAATATAGAATACTTGAGGATTATTAGGAATGAGTGTCTTCAATATATGAAACACTCATTTGCATATCAGGTGACATAGCATAGCATTGATCATGCATTCTATATAAGGTTAATACATGTTTGACAAGTATAGTTTCAAGCCATTAAAAAACTATACTAAGCGAGGAGACATATCTAATACCAATAAATCTATGATAACTTGTCTAATTTTTTTAACATTTCTCATTGCAACCGCTTCATCTATGTGAACAAATAAGTAATAACGCCAATATTAATAATGATGAAAAGTAAGTCTTAGCTACACCAAAACAAATTTTCTTTTGAACCATTAGTGATTTTAACTTTAACTTCATACTTGCATTTATAAATGTGACTTTTTTATTTCTTTATTATGATCAGCAAGAAATTAGAACAAATATTAAGTAATTTCTTAGTTTAAATGAATTAGAAGCAAGTATGTTATTAAATTTCACCTTGAACTTGCTCTAGTTGCTTGGAGAAATATGCAACACCTAAAGTAATGTTTTAAATACCCAGTGGACATTTAACAATTGGATTAGGCTATGTGATTAATGTAAATGTTTCATAATATACAATTTTTTTTGAAAGCACAAGTAACATATCCATCAAACTAATTATGAAAATAAATAATATGAACCCAACAAATAAAAGAATTAGAGCATCATTGTGGGCTCCAAAAATTTGCCACCGACCTCTCACATTGAAGAGAGTATGATTTAAGTGTCGGTGAAATTTTCAGAAGGTAGATGGAATAATTGATAAGACACTACCCAAAGATTTTGCCCTCATTTTGTGAGGACTTTAGATCTAGTTCCAAGTTTTCTATAAGCACAAGCACTTATAGTTAATTACCCCTCTCAATGCAGAGAGAACTTTCGATTAAGGCTAGTTATTAGATCGCTGAATGCGTAGCATATAGTAGCAACATATGGAGTTTTGGAATTTATATTTATGAAATTCATCATCATTAGCTTAAAGCGGATGGTTGGGGGAATGATGGCATTCCCGATCTAGATCCCATGGTTCCATCATCCTGCTATCATGGTCCCTAGTCTACTTAGTCAGAGGAGGTAGTCGACCTAACTTGACCAAAGGATCCTTATCAACAGCCATGGTCTGCGTCATCCAAGTAATCCTTGTAGACCTGGGGTGATGTTTATCTAAGGAGACAATCTTAAGTCTACCTTAGCTAATAGATGGCTTTTTTCCTATCAGGTGTACCCTATGATTCACATCTCAAGGTATAGAGCCATTGGGGAGCATACGGACTACAGTCGTGATCGTAATATAATGTGTCATTTGGCGATAGCCTCCCGATCAGAGGACTCTGGTCGTAACTATATCATATGTGGAGCCTATTGGCCAAACCATGCAGACAGAGGACACTGGCCACGTCCTTAATGGCATGAGAATGATTGAGAGTGAATATATAAATACATTTGATTCAATATTGGCTCCTTTGTGAGCTAGAGTTTTCTTAATTTGCACCTTCGATAAACTATTACGAAGGTGGATTGAGTTTTAACTTTAAGTTCTTTAAAGATTAAATTTTATTTAAGCATTTAACACTTAGTAATTTATCCGATTTTATATTTGTATTGACACTTGATTTTGATTAATTCAATTTGAGCTTGCAAATACATTTTGATGATAAATATTACCTGGTTGAAATCTTCATTCAACAACCATCATCGGTGGTTTATTATTTATCATGTCACTCTATTAATTTAACAATAAAGGATCAGATCTACTGTTATATGTCTCAGATATTTTAATAAGCTAAAATTTTTATAATGATTGGATTTTTAGGTTTTGTTAACCCGGACCCGATCCTAAGACCAAACTTGGAAGCAACCCGCACAGCATCCTCAGACACTAAGTTTAAGCATTTAGCATAGTGTCGGTGCCCATGCGTGTATTTAAGAATGCTTGCATAATTTTAAGCTTGAATTTGAGTTTTAATCCTACTTCATAATATGTGCAAGAGTTCAATTGAAGCCTTAATTAACGCCTTATGTTTGCTTGTACGATGTGTTGTGAATCTGGTGTGTTACTTTATATTTTTGATTCAAAATATTGCAACTTTGCTTATATTTAACTTGATAGCGAGTTGAATAAGGTAAAATGATTGCTTAGCTTATGCACATTGATAGACTTTTAAATCTTTATTAATCATCATTAGCTCTTATTCTTTCTTATGTAAGCTAGCATATCTCTTTCAAGTAAGCTAGTGTGAATTCAAACACTTGCTTTTTCTTTTGATATGTAATGCGATGCTCCCTAATTATTTGTTGAAACTCTATGTTCATGCTTCCTGAAAAGCTATTCAATTTTCTGCACATTTTTTTATAAGCCTGGTTTGAATTGCATTTGTATTTGAATGTTAGCTCTCGAGCTTATTACAAGTCTCTTATGATTTGATTACGAATCCAATTAGATTTTCTTTTAAGTCATTTAAAGTGACACATTGTAAGAATTATATTCATAGTTATCGATTATGTATCAAATTCTGTGTGTCTTACTTAAACTTTCTTGACACTCGACTTGCTTAGTGAATTAAACCATAATTCATTTGTTAATCGAAAGCGACTTTGTAATGCTTGTTATTGTTCAAGAATTTGATATTTGGAATAATCAATGATAAATCATGTTCATGTAGATGAAATATCAAAATCCATATTTGCTCATAAGTGAGTTATCAAGCTTCATATTCATTTTCTAAGCTTGATTACGTTCAATTTAAATCACTTTTAATTTACTTAAAATAAACTATAATAATTGCAATGTTTATTGAAAACATCATGCATAACCAAACTCATTGGTGAATACTCAACTCATACTTTTTCAACTTCTTCATGTAAGAGCGATCAAACCCAATTTGATTTTATTTTAGATTCCACATCACATTTTATGTTTATTTAAAAGTCAAACTTCAAACTTATTGTAAGTCTTTTATGAGTTTGGAGTTAGCTTCAAGCCTCACTTATATTTTACTTGAGTACTTTCATTTGTATCAATATATAAAACAATGGACTCAAGCATTCATTCGATGATAAACTAAGTGAATGAACTCATTTTTTTTACTTAGCATATTCTCATATGATATTAATATTTATTAAGTTCATTTAAATTTAATTTCAAATTCATTTCTTTAGAACTTTATATTTCATATTTAACTTAGTGTTAAATCATTTTTTTGTCCTAAAATTTTGGCAAAATTTGATATTTGACGATATTTTGATGTATAGGGGCTACATGGAATAATTTTGGTCTATCGTCCATACGATGAGCGTGACGTTTGGTGTTTTGAAGCACCTCGGCGAATTTCAATCCCATTATATCTTAATGAGCATAATGAAGCCTTCAATCAACTGCATAAAAATAAATATATATGCAATTTCTATACATTCAAACCTCCTTCCCCTTTTTTTCTAAGTCTCAAATTTAGTCAAAATTTTGGCAGCATTTCGGCATAAGGGGTGCTACATTTAAAAAAATTTTGGGTCTACCCATCACGCCCTGATGAGCATGACGGTCGGTATTTTGAAACACCTCGGCCAATTTTTATCTCGTCATGCCCTGATGAGCGTGGCGAGTCCTTCAAACCTGCATAAAGATGCATATATACATATACAATTTTCACACACATATTTATAGATCTTGAAATCATATCTCCACAAATTATATCTTGAAACATTGTTTTCTATTTTGGAAGAGAAAGAGAACATTCAGCTCTTGTTGTAGCTTTAGTAGGCAAGATAAAGAAGATAGATTTCGAATAGGTTTTGTACAACATGTGGCTGTGCTCCATAAAGAGAGTGGATGACACTATGTGAATAGAAAGAGTAAATAGAAAGAGATTGCTCTTAGAGGTGTGTGGAGCGGTGAAGTGTTGTGAAGTTTCTTATATAAATGAAAAGAAGCTAAACATAAGAGAAAGATTGGGAAGAAGTTTTGAGAGTCTTGTTGAGTTGGATGGCGAATAGAGAGGTGGATGAACTATGTGGAGAATACTAAATAGGAGGAACTTCTATCGAGAGAAAAGTGTGAATTATGATCGACGATGTGGGGGAGAGTTGGACGAGAAAATCCTTGAGAAGAGATGAGAACTCTATTTTTAGATGGAGGACTTATAGAAAGCAATGGAAGCAGAAGAAACGAGGATTAGGACTTTGGTTTCTTGGATGATGAGACGAGCTTGAAGAGATGGGAAGAATGAGATCTTTTTTACTTGTTGTTGAGAAATGAATGAATGGAAGGAGACGAATACATGCAGTTTTGGTAGAAACGAAAGCGAGAGTGGTTGGGAAAGAGAGAAACAAAATGAGAGAGGTCGGGAGGATGCTCGTTCTACGGTTGAAGGAGATGGCGATGGTGAGAGAGGCACGAGGGAAGACCTTGCGATAGATTGGTGAGTGGGAATTTAGGGTCGGTTTGGGGTATTAGGCATATATAGGCTTTTTTAATTAATTTCCTAAGTGTTTAATCAATCTTAATATGAATTTTAAGCTGACATTATTTTATGATTAATATATGGCAATCTTAGGTTATTCTGATGTTCTGAATGCAACGACGCAGACTATTTTGCGATTAGAGGCCGTTTGATTCAAGTCGGCGTCAAATTGGATCAATTTCAATTCAAAAATATGCATTATAGCTTTCAACCTCTTGACGTTCACGTAAACTCGTAAGAATCAATCACAGACAGTTTTATTTGATAGATTTTGACTTTTTGAAGCTAACGACATAATTAATTTCATGAACGGGGGTCATTTGAGCATCATCGTAGCCTCTTGGCTCGATATGCTCGTCAACATAATGACAGCTCGATCGGTTGATCGTTAAATTGTGCAATATTTATATTCTAACTAATTTCGATGTGATGGCAAAAAGTTCTTGATCGTAGGTCGTTTGACTACGCGATCTTTGGTGTATCTCAGCTCCAATTTGCGCTCTAAAGCATCCAAAGTCGATCGAATTCATCTTATAGGCTCGATTTGACTCATGTAGCATAAATAAAGGTCGACAATCATCATGGCTCTGAACTCATCAAAACAAAGTACACCATCTCCACTCAAATCAAAGCTAGAAATCATGGGCGACCTGTTGATTGGCCTTGAAGAACTCAGCTAAGCATTCTCTTCAAGCTCCTATCGTAATATAGCCCTTCGTCCATCTCATACAAGTTGAAGGCCTCCTTCACTAAATTTTCTTCCTCACCAGTATCCATTTCTACCAATCTCATGAAGTCTTCCATGAAGCACCATCCTCATCGGTCGGCATATTGCGTAGCCCTCCTCGAGGCGAGCTCTTCTCCAATGGTTCTCATAAGAAGTTGAAGCTCAGACAGAGAAATTTTACCATCGCCATTGATATCAAAGTGGTTGAAGAGGCGCTCCATTTCTTTCTGCCCATTTGCAGGGGAAATGGAAGTCATATTCATGCTTGCCATTTCTTCTTTGTAGAACACGAAGTGATAGAGAAACAAGAAGAAGATGAAAGCTGAGAATGTTAATTTACTCTCAGGTATGAATGAATTTGTGTTGGTTAATTTGTATATGCATCTTGTATATATATAGTGGTAAGTAGCGAACTTTTAATGTTGAATTCTTGTAGTTGATTATATATTATAAAATCGCTTTTATTGAACTTTTTTTTTGGAAAAGGTTAAGAGCTTAGCTCAAATCATTCCAAGTATAAGAGAAACGATTACAAAGGGAACATAAAACAAATTAACTATAATTGAAAACACAAATTAGCAAAATCAAAACCCTCTTGGACTCAGAAGAGAGCAAGTCGGCACTGCACTACCCAAACATCCCTTAACATCAACAATTAACCCAGAAAATAAAAGGTTTAGCAACGGCAACCATTTCTGCCATCTTGTCGTCCACATAGTGAAGGCAAAGCCCATATCCTATGAAACCACCTAAATAGAAAGATGAGGTTACAGAGAGGTCACCGGGAAGAGAACCAACTGGGAAAGGACTAGTCAACATCAAAAACTCGAGAGCTCTTTCATCATCATCCAGGGAGATCCATAGAATGGCAGCAATACTGAATCAAAAAAGAGTTAAGTTTCAGAGATTCTCCAACCCTCCGGTAACGGCGAACGGGCGTAGATTTGAATTTCCATCATCTTAGTTTAAACCCAATCTAAGTTCTGATTGTAGATAGGAGCCCCGAGAGGGAGGACTCAACCTGCAAATGAAATCTCCTATTTCTCTCCTTTCAAATATGATAAACAGCCATAGCTGAAACCAGGCTACAGAATCTCCCAAGGACCTTGGACTCCAATGATGAGATGGTACTCAACACTTGAGCCAAAGGCATATTTCAAAGGAGGAAGGAGGCTAGGCAGTAGTTGCCTAATAAGAGACATTGAGAAGGAGCATTCAAAAAAAAGATGAGCATGATTTTTATGAACCTCTTTACATAGGAAGCAAATGGAAGTAGTTCCTATGCCCTTAGCAAAGAGCATATCAGTGGTTTTAAGTCCACCAAAAAATGCCATCCAATAGAACAAAACTTGATTAATAGCCATACCTTTGAACCAAATATCCTCATGCCAGTTTACAATTGGTAAGTGATGGAATATAGAGTTTTTGATCAGATTTTATGTGAACTCCTTTTTCCCTTCCCATAGAATAGAGTCACTTCCATTCGATATTATCACTTTGCTTATATGATTAAAGTAGTTAGGGAAAAGTTGTTTCAAATCATCTAGGAGAACCCAATTCCCATCAAGGATCATGACCTTGACTTTGAAAGGAGGAAGAAAATTGAAAACAGTTCTAACCCATTAATTCAAGAAGAGAAAAGCCCTCACACCAAGGGTCAAAAAAAAGAGAAGTAAGAATTGCACCTTTGAGTTGAATGTTTTCTGAACCTTGCAACCAAAGTTCTAAGATCTTTCCAATGGAAGGACATCAGACTCTGAGTTTGCTCCATAAGGAGCCATATTTATTCAAAAACCAAGAGCTAGCAGTTGAATGACCATTAAGAAGCCTTCTGAGAAACTTAACCTTGTAGATGGTGTATAAAGAGGAGCAAGAGGTGAGGCTAGTACCCCCACGATCCCTTGGAAGAGTAGTTTTATTCCACGAGATTGTGTGAAGTTTCTTACAGTCACCACTGTGGAATAGGAAATTAGAAGTTATCAAATTTAGCTTTTTAAGAACTCCTTTGGGACAAGCAATCGAGCGAAACCAATAAGACAAGAGCCCATTTATTGAGGATCGAATGAGTTGATAACGCCCTCCAAAGGAAAGAAGCTTGCTCTTCCACCCGGCAAGCCATTTATAAATTTTATCAATCATAGAATTAAAGTGTAAGATTCTAGGGGATCCAGTCTGAATTAGGATACCCAAGTAATTAAAAGGGAAAAGAGATGCATTAACCTGTAAAACACCACTGAGCTGATTGGCCAAATTAACACTCTTAGAAAAACATATAAGAGATTTATCTCGATTAACAGAAAGACCCGTTGAATAAGAGAGGAAGTCAAGAGCAGCTTTAAGAGAAGCCATTGTGGAGGAATCAGCTCGCCCAACTGCTATTAGATCGTCTGCAAAAAGAAGATGGGATATTCCACAGGTTTCAAAAAATAGAGGAGTATATCGATGGTGTAGCACCTCTCTTTCTAGTAAACAGGAAAAGGAATCCATAACCACTGAAAAAAGAAAAGGAGATAAGGACAACCTCTGTTAGATGAACGAAAATAACCTTTGATTTCTCCATTAAAGACTATAGAAAGGGACATTAGATATGACCTTAATGCAAGGTAGAGAGAGGGAAAACCTTTATCTCTAAGCCTTTTTAGAAGGAATTCATGGTTTATCATATCAAAAGCTTTCCTTAAGTCAAGTTTAGCAATGAACCTCTCCTCAGTCTTTGGGGAATTGAAGTCATAACAGATTTCCTGAGCAAGCACAACATTGTTTGCTATATCCCTATTTTTAATGAAACCCGCTTGAGAACTGTGCACAATAGTAGGAAGGACCTTACACAGACGGGTAGCTAAAAATTTAGCTATAACCTTGTAAAAGGTGTTACATAGTGAGATTGGTTTGTAATCCGTGAGGGCATTAGAGTGCTTATTCTTAGGAATTAGAGTAATTAAACTATGCTTGAAGATATCCAGCAGCTTCCTGGAGCTGAAGAAGAAATGAGTGGCTTTAAGAAAGTGATCCCCAACAATGTCCCAGCATAAAGTAAAAAATTTGGCATTGAACCCATCCGGCCCTGGTGATTTGTTCTCATTGATTCTCTTGAGTGCCGAAATAATCTCAACATCAAAAAATTCAGATTCTAGATCCATTATTTGGTCAGTTGATAGAGAGGCCCCAATGGGTGAGTCGACAAAATCAGGATCAATTTCTTGACCTGAGTTGAAGAGAGAAGAGAAGAAATTGTTAATTTCCCCAACCATTTCTTGTGGGTCTGTTAGGATACCACTAGGAGTCTGAAGTGATCGAATAGTGTTTACATTCCTCCTTTCTTTTATAAAACCATAAAGAAACTTCAAATCATCATCTGAGTTGGTTAGCCAGTGGGCCTTGGCCCTCTGTCTAACCCAAGACTGCTCCTTCGATAGAAGGTTGTGATATCTCTCCTTCAGGCCTTTGGTAGCACTGACCAGAATGGGATTAGAAGGGTCTCTGTCCAACTCCAGTAGGATCGAATCTAGCTCCAGTTTAAGATCAGATAGTTGCAGCTTAATAGGGGAGGCTTCCCAGACCAAGCTTTTAAGAGCCCACCTGGTGAGCTGAAGTTTTTTGGAGAAGATGAATAGGGGGTCTCCCGGAATATAACCAGCCCAGACTTGATGAACAACCTCCTTGAGACGCTCATGCTTAGTCCAATAGTTTCTAAACATGAACCTAGGTTTGACCAAGACTGGCTTTGCAAGATGAATTGTAAGAGGAGAATGGTCTGATGAGAGAGGATTGGAGGCATTATAGAAGGAAGAGGGAAAGTAATCCAGCCAATGAGAATTACAGAGAACACGATCGATTCTGGAAGAGATTGGATTATCAAGTTGTTGATTAGACCAAGTGTAGAAAAGACCAGTACTAGGGAGATCCATTAAGCCACAATCCTGTACACAATCTTTAAAATCCAGAGTTCTACTGATTGGGATGGGATTACCTCCACATTTCTCCTTACCAAAGAGCACAAAATTAAAGTCCCCAATCAATGCCCAAGGAGAATTAAGAGAAGATGCAATGTTCCTCAGAGAATCCCACAAAGTCAGCATATCTCTAGCCTCATTGGAGGCATATATCAAGGTAACTAAGAAGGAGGAAGAACCCAGGATAGAAATCTCACCATGGATTAGTTGAGAAGAGCGCATCAGAGGCCTGAAATGGATGGAGGAAGGGTTCCATTTAAGCCAAATACGACCCCCAGGTGAACTGTCAAAGTTGTGATAGCTCTCCTCCCCCAAAAAAAACTTTGCATGAGTTCCCCAAATCTTATAATTAAAAGAAGCTGAAGACAGTTTAGTTTCTAATAAACACAACATATCAAGATGATGTTCCTTGATGAGCCTAGCACAGTCAGCCAGTCTACCAGAGGCTAGTAAACCCCTCACATTCCAGCACCCTATGGAGCTTCTGATCATTGGGAATTGGATGAGCTAGAGGGATTTTTCCCTTCTTCTTCTGGTTTCCTTTTTGCCCAGTGTTAAGGTGATGCTGGCTAGCCTTGCCAGCTATGAGATCCTGAGCTCCTTTCCTAGGAGAAGAGAAGCCATCAGGGGTTTTAGTAGCACCAAGATGATTCAGGGAGGTAGCAGCAGATCTGGTTAACACTCCATAAGAGGAGGAAGTAGCATTGGAATTCTCATATGGAAGCGTGTTAATAAGGAGAGTAGAGGGAGGGTCTGGTTCATCCCTAAGGGGAGGAGAGTTGACAGGAAATTGGTTTAAGTCGATGGAGGAGGAAGAGGGAGGAATAAAGGTGTCAATTCAGGGGCCTCACTTGGATTAGGCTGAGAAGTTTGTGGCTAACAGGTATTTTTAGCACAATGTCATTAGAAGCTGGATTTTTTGAGAATGGTTTTGTAGGCACCGAGTGAGGGGCCGACTCTACTTCTTCCCTCTCCCATTGGTGGTTGTTTAGCAAGGACAAGAGGAGATGTCGTGTGAGAAGGTGTTGCAGTTCGGACAGACAGTAGGTTTCCAATCATAGAGGATCTTCTACTCGAACTTAAGGCCATTGAGATTCAAGGAAACAGAATCAGGAAGAGGTGAGGATATGTTAATTTGAACGCAGATTCGGGCAAGGGAGATTCTAGTTTTTGAGGCCGTGAGGTTTTCTACGGCAAACGGAATCCTCACTCTGCTAGCTACCTTAGAAAACTCCTTGTCATTCCAGAAGAGAAATGTTTTGATTTATCTCTTAGATTATGTGTAGTAATATCACTTCTTACAAGTAAAATATTTTTTGAATTAATTGGACTTCAATATAATTCATAGGAGGAATTGGTCACCAACATATAAAAATAAAGTAGATAATATGATAATGCTGTTTAAGTTAAATCTGTTTGAACATGTACTTTATTAGGGTGAGCTGCTGAATAAATGCTATTTAAATGAAGATCTAAATCCATATTATATCAGTTCCTAGTGAATGAAGAGTCTCTCCTCTATGTGAATACTGAAGACCCAAATGTGACTTTTTCCTTCCTCCTGCCAAACGGCATGATAAGAGTGAAGATGCGTTACTTAAAAGCTCATCAAACCATTAAAATAATGTATTGAAGAGTCTCTCTTGATGATTTAGTACAATATTTATGAAAAATTTATCAGATTATTAGTTTACTCTACAAATCATTACAAAAGTAGTAATTATTACGATCCAAATTGGGGGCTTGAAATTATCAAGGCCGGAATAAATGGTTGGAAGGTATAATGATATTTTAAATTTAAATTTCTTTCACAAATCAAAACTTATCAGATAAAGTAGAAGAGCTACTCATTAGTGTAATATAAATTAACTTAAAATAATTAAAATAAGTTTTTTTTTGTATTGGTCACATCTTTGATATACATTTTCTCTTATATCATTGATACTAATAAAAAGTTTAAATATGAAAATGTTGACTTAAAATAATAATAAGTCATCAAGCTCAGTGAATACTCATATTTTTAAACTAGAGTAATATAACAAAAAATAAACCACATGCATAATAATCAAATACAATGAATCAATATAAAATAATTGACAATTTATATTTATTTATGAACTATTAAGAATGTTTAGCACATTTTATTGTATAGTACAATGTTGTGCAACTGACATATATATATATATATATATATATATATATATAACTTATAAAATTTTTACTTACGATGGACTTAATCACTTAATAAGGATCCCTAAGGCATGTTGGGTCTTCGAATATACCATAAAATTTTCCCTACTTTATATGAAAAAGTAAAGCAGAGTTTATTTAAATCGAGTTCATTACATTCCCTATGGAGGCAAGCTTCCATAGTTAATTACATCTTAAGAAAAAGTGAATCCCTTAAGAATACCCTCGATTAAAGTAGGCAATTGTTGTCTCTAAAGAATTCAAAAATAAGACTATCAACAAATTGGTTATATTTTATAAAATAAAGTGGGATGGATCAAAATGAGAGAGCTATTATCGACGCCAATGGAGATGAGTAGGGAGTGCTCATGATACTAAGAATCCTAATGAGAACTCCAATTTAACCTAGGGTTGGGCTTTATATATTTGAAATTTAGGAGATTTATTTATTTGATTTAAAATTTTATTTGAAATATAGAACTTATAATTCCACAATACAATATTGTGAAATTCCTAAAAGTTAGAATTTATACTTGTAGCCTACAAAATGAAACAATAATCTCCGATCCTGAATCTAGAGAGTTTTGGTGAGGGCCAAAGAATGACCTAAATCTAAGGCGAAAATATGTATATGATTTACCTCCACAAGAGAGTAAACTACATTCTTTGGACTTATTCGCATGGGTGGCACCATAACTCTTCCTAAGTTTCAAATTTATGTTGGTAAGTCATATGCTTTTTGCAAGATGGCTAGGTTGTTATTATTTAGAAAAGAGATTAAGTCCTTAAATCCACTTCCTAAGATACTAGAGCATGAGGGTTATGAATAATGACTTAAATCTAATACAAATTTTTATCAAATTTCATTTAATTTTATACTCTTTATTTTGACATAGGCTATGGGATTTTGTATGCCTAAATATATGAGAAATTTATTATGAGCCAAATCAAAAAGGATTCTTCTATCATAGGCTCTTCAAGGTTAAGCCCATTCTATCTAGCGAAGATGGAAGCCCTCCCTTAACAAGAGCAAAACAATATGGTTATGCATGATATTAAACCTACAACATCCAGCTAAAGGAGTTGTTAAATTTTTTATTATCTTGATTTAATACCTCAGATTTTATGTGAGATTATGAGTTGTTCTAAAATTTTAGTTATGAGTTATTGATGGGATAGAAAATTTATTTTTATCCTAAGAGCCTAATCACATCTAGATCATATAACAATCACAAATCATAAACAAACTATAAAAAGATATGCTTTTTCTAATGAACAAGCTAAACAAAATATCAAATAATTTTTTATAAAGCTATCACAAAATAATAAAAGGCCGATGCAGTGGGGTACTACCGTACAACCCGAAAAAGAAATGTGGGTAGCCGAGCTCTTCCTTTATACAACCCAAATTACAATATATTAAATACAATTAAGAATAATGAATGTTATGGGGCTCTTCATTCTTCATTATTTATTCTTCATTTCTCCATCTTTCATTTCTTCATTTGATTTGCCCCATTTTTTTTTCCTTTTGGCTTGATTTAGATATGCTTACTCTAAAGGTATCACATGGTACATAAGACTTAGTCTTACAACCGCTGCTCACCTAACTCCCCATAACATTCATCATAATCCTAATGCAAAATTATATTAAAAGAAGAAAAGTAAATCTAGCACGCAAAATAAATTTTAGCTAAACACACCATACAACCCAAGTAGTTATGTGAAAAGTTTGGGCTTAGCACACCACACATGGGTAACCAAGTTCATCTATCCTAACTTGAGTTATTCTTAGGGGCTAAGCAACATGCACAACAAAAGTATTTATATTTTTATTATGATGGCCCCTTAAGCACAACAAAAAAAAAAGATGATTAAATTTAATACATCCAGACTTACATACACCCTAACATCTAGTCTAAAATAATACATCACAAAACCAAATATACATCAAACCAGGCATTGCCCTAACATAAAGCTAGAAATGATGACTTAGTCTAATGTGTGAGAATTAAAGTTTGTGTGACATGTCCTAACTAGGCTTTAGAGTTATAATTTGCTAAGTGTGAGGGATTTAATTTATAAAGGGGTTGATTTTTCTTTAAGTGATTTAATTGATTTGAATATTTTACTTAGGGGGTGTTTGGCAACGGATTGGATTTATTTCAAGTAGGATTTACTAAATCTAGTACATCTAGATTTAGTAAATCCTGAGTTGTTAAATCTTGAAAAGTGTTTGGTAATAGATTTATTAAATCTTGCTAAATCCAGAAAGATGTTTGGTAAGTTATTTGAGGATTTAAGTCTATTATAATAAAATGATAATTTTTTAAAGAATATGAAAATAAATAAATAAAATGTAATATTAAAATTAAAATTCATCATTTAACAAAGGTATCATATTCATTACAAAATATAAATAAATATTATATTATTTAGATATAATAAAAATTATTATGATAATGCAATTTCATTTTTCAACTCCGATAACATCAAGCTTTGACACCGTAATTCTAGTATATGAAAAATTGTATTAGTAAACTATATTACCAAATATTATTTTTTTTTATAATTTATTACTTTGTAATTGCTTATATGCCTTAAATCATCTCCTTGAACTCTTTTCGCCAACAGTTTGAATTAATTTTCTACTAAACTTATTACAATAATAATTGTATTTATTAATCATAACTAACTTACAATAATATATTAATTTATAATTAATTGGTGATCAAATTAATTTAATTAAACTTAAATTAAACTAAAAGACTAATTTAATAATAACCTCATAATTCTTATCTAGTTAATTATAAATTAATTAAAATTAAGATTTTTTAGTTAAACAAGCTAAACAAGTGATAATGACTTAAAATAATATTTTAATTAATTATTAATTAGAATATAATATTTTGATTAGTTATTATTTATAAATTTATAAATATAATTATTTGTAAAAAAAAATTTATATAATAAATTTAATTATAAATAATATTAATTTAATTAACTTAATTTGTCTTATTAACATTAATTACTATGGGGGTGCTTGGTAATAAATTGGATTTAATTCAAGTAGGATTTAGTAAATCTAGTACATCTGAATTTAGTAAATTTTGAACTTTTAAGTCCTACTAAATCTTGAGGAGATATTTGATAAATTATTTGAGAATTTAAAAAAAAGATTTTTTTTTGAAGAAAATATGAAAGAAACGTGCTATCATGTTGTAATTAAGTTTAAGATATACTTAAGTAATAATTATCTCCATGATATTAACCTATACTAAATCTTGAATTATGTTTGGCATGTAATAGTTAAATTCTATTAAAGAGGAGTTATTTGACAAGTTATTTGAGGATTTAAATCTATTAACTCAAGTAATAATTTAAATTAATTAAAATTAATTAACTATTAAATGAATAATAATTATATTTATTAAATTATAATTAACTTAGAATAACATATCAATTAATTATTAATAGTATTAAATTAAATTAGTTAAAATTAACTTAAATTATTTTAGAAATAATATTAATTATTATGTTAGTTAAAATTAATTAGCTATCAAATCATAATTACATTTAATAATTATAATTAATTTTTAATGATAGTAATATGCAATTAAAATCAACTACCGAATACATTAATTAATCAATTATTAGTATTAATATTAATAACTTAAAGTAATATATATTAATAATAACTATTAATTAGTTAAAATCAATTAACTATTAAATTATAATTATATATGTAAATGACTTAGGTTTTTAAATCCAGAAATCTTCTGCAATTTACTAAATCCAGTATTAAAGGGGATTTACAGGATTTATCGAATTTGTGGGATTTACTAAACTCAAGATTTACTAAATCCCAAAAAAGCATTTGGCAGGATTTACAGGATTTAAGGGCTTAAATCTGGAATAAATCCGTTACCAAACACCCCCTTAGTGTTTTATTTTGTTTCATATAGCCTACACTTAGCAATTAATTATTATGAAGAGAAGAAAGAGAGGGAACCTCTCTTTCATCCCCACCTTAAGTCATTTCTAAAGTAAGTTAATTAATCAATTTCTTTTAGTGAATGACTTATTATGTGTTTTAATTAATCCTAAATTTAGGTTCACTCTAAATGACCTTATTCAATAATAAAGAAATCTTAATATTAATTAGGATGAATTACTATCACATAACACATATTTATTAAATTATTTTCATCATGTATATCATGCATATAGGTAAATCTAAAGCATACCTATACATGCAATTTATATTTTTAGCATACTTGAATGATGAATGCAAAGAAGTATGTTTGGAATTTAAATGTTTCATTTGATTGAATTATGAATGCATGCCTTTTTAATAGAAAAGAGGAATTTTTTCATCCATTAGATAGATACACATTCACATGTATAAAAGTTTTATGTGAGTACATCACCATTATTTTCTGGACCAAGGGCGTAAGGTGCAAGACCTACTTAGGGCTACTTAAAGCTTCAGTTCTGGGGTGTCCAAACTAATATACCACTTTTCTTAGATACATGTAGATGTATAAGCAACTATAAGGATAGGAAAATTTATGCAAAAGTTGTGTTTGATTTGTTTGACTTATGATTTTTATTCATTGGCCACATCACACATACACATTTATAAGAGTTTTAAGTGAGCACGACACCATTATTTTTTACAGTTAGGCTACTTAAAGCCTCCTGTGTCACTAATATACCACTTTTCTCAAATACAGATGAATGTATAGAAAAAAGCCACAAGAAGAAGAAGAAGTCATGCAAAAAGTCATATTTAATTTGATTATATGATTTACATATGTGATATGAAATTCTTCCTAAGTCTTAACATGAAAATGCATATGAATAGATTTAGATAAATGTTGTGTTTTTTTTTCAAATGAACTATACATTTATAATTCATATGTGAATCCATGTAAAGTAAGGAAAGAGATCTTCATATTGCATATTGCATATTTATATTATCAACACATGCAAACTTATGGCTATTTGTAATTAACATCACTCCATTTATTATAATTGATTTATGAGCTTTTGAAAATAACATTTGATTTAATAGTGATAATATCCACACCTATTTTTAATTTAAATCACCACATGCAATTTGACATAAAAGGAATCCTTTAATTTAGTTAACTTTAAGAGAAATGAATGCATGATTACATATAGAAAGCAACATTTAACATAATTGGAAAGAAATAAAGGAATATAAGCACATAATCTCATTCATTCCAATTAATTCCTAAGGACAATCATACTAAATAAAGCCATTTAAAATAAACCAAAGTTCTTTAATGTTATTTCATCTTTATGTTTGATTTGAGTTAAGGAAAGTGAAAGAGGTTTGTTGGTCCTAATTCCATTCACCATGTATGAGTTAATTTTGGTTTAAGGAAGAAGTATTTAAGATGATTTAATGATTTAATTAAGTTAAGGTATGAATTAAGTGGATTAATTAACCCTTACCTACATCACCTTAAGTTAATTAACTAATTAATAATGAGCCAATATGATATGCAACCACATGAAAACTAAATTTCCAATGCTCTTAAGAAATGAATGGGGCCTAATGCAATTGGCTCATGATTAATAGTTAATTAGGCTTAAGGGATCTCACTTAATCACTTTTATGGTTTTCTCACACATGTGAGCTAACCATAATTTCATTATCTCCCCAGTTATTGAACACCCAAAGAGCTACCCAATATTAAATTAGACAAGTTCTGGAATGATTATGATTTCAATTTAATTAATTAAGCCATTTAATTAATGAATTAAACCATTAATTAATCTCAAATTAATTGATTTCAAGTCAAGTGAAGTGAACTTAGAAAAAAGAATAGGAATGAGGCCCCATTCTCATTCCCCATGTCTATTCACTGTCTCACAATAATTAACAAGCTTAATTCATGATTTTCTTACTTTTTAGAATATTAATTAATCACCTAATTATTTAAGAGAGTGATTAAGGCTAATACAAGAAATTTTCCTAATTAACCAAGCAATAAATCTTTAAAAAACTTATAGGAGGTACATATTATCTCATTAATCAAACTCAAAAAGTTTGGGATTAATTACTTGGGTAATTAAGGAGTAATTAAGCTAATTAAGTTTTTAGTTAAACCCAAATTAAGCCTTAATTACTATTCAAAGTGAATTAGAATTAATTTAAAATTAATCTCCTCTAAAATACCTTTAAAATGAGTATTTATTTGTTTTTTTTAATATTTTCTACAATTAGTTATGATTTTTCAAAGTTTTAGTTGATTAAGATAATTTTCAAGAAGTTTGTTAATTTATTTTATTAAAGTAAATCATTTGAACTTCAAAATTCAATATCTTTCAATCTAGAAGTGATTTTGATTTAAAATTTTTATGGTATGTAGATTTTAGCTTCAATTTCAATCTCTGAAAATTTCTACTTAATCTGAAATGTATTTTTAGTTTAATGAAATTTGATTTTTATCAAAACTTAAATTAAGCTCAAGCTATCTAGCAAAATCAGGTGATTTTGGATTTATTGAATTCCTCTCATAAAGATAAATCCAACGAACCCTTATTTATAATTTTTTGTTAAGTATTTTATTTTTTATCAATTTTGGAAGTTTCACGTATTTTAGATAATTTTTAAAATCAGAAAATACGGATTTTCCCATAACCCGGTGACCGCTGCGACGTAATGGCAATCGCATGATTGGCATGGTACCATGTGGTATGTGGTGCCATGCAGCGTCGTTGGGACTCGTGTGGCGTCGCGGAGAAATCGTAGGGGTCGGGAAAAAGCGTGTGGTTCGATCCGGACCGTCTTATCATGGATCAGATGGTTCAGATCCAATTCGCAAGATCAGAGAGGAAGAAATGAAGGATCTAAGCATGAGCCATCATCCCACTTATGGGATGGGGCGGTTGTTGTGTGTGGAAGAAAGATGGAAATCGTTCACGAGATTTTCACAATTTTGAGCAAAATTTCATCCAAATGAGCTCATTTTCACGGCGATTCACACAGAAAAACTTCTATTTCATATTAGGATTATATAAAACAAAGAATGGAGTGGGTTCTAAGAAAAAATCCTAAAATCGCATGAAAACTATCTTAAAAAATAAGAAATCCTTAGGCCGGCTATGAGTTTTTTGAAGATTACCTCATTGAGGATGATTTCCGATGCGGTGATGATCCGAGCACACTTTTGATTAGGGGAAAAAGCATTGAATGAGCCTAGACCTTCACCTTCACTTCAGAATGATATATTCTCCAATCGCCACCACTTCTTCACCGAAATCCACTTATTTTTGTATTTTTCACCCCAAAATTAACTGGGAATGATTGCTAGTTGGTTTGGGAGCTCTAAGGGATGGAAATGAGAGTGGGAGGGACTTTTTGCTACCTCTAATGCATATGTTTGATTTTGGCTTAGGGTGGTTCAGAATGGAGGGGAATCATCCTAGGTGGCTCATTTTGGTTGGCAAAGGCATGGAAAGTGGCTACCATGAAGGACAAATGGGTGTCCTTGCAAGGGGAGATGGGAGTCCTTCATGCCAAGTATTCCAATGGGATATGAGAGGTGAATTCACCTCTCGATGAGTCATGGCTTCTCCAACCACCTCTTGGGTCATATAATCAGTGTCCTTGGTGCCTATGTGGACCAATAAATGAGTTCCAAGTAGCTAAGGAAGGGAAATGACCACTCGACAAGTATCTTTTCTTATGGGATGCCTTTGACCCAAGGAAAAAGTGGTAATTTGATATTAGATTTAATTTGAGTTGATTTAAAATGAGTCAAAAGTAAATTGGATCAAATTTCATATCATTTGGAGTTCATTTGATTTAATTTGGGTCAATTTGACCCATTTAAGCTAAATTGGGTCAAAAGCATTAGGTTGGCCAATTGGTCAAATTGGGTCAAACTAAGGGTTGGGTCAAGTTCAAATGATCATTTGGAGTATTTTGGTTCAATTGGTCTAAATTTGGTTTAATTTCGATTTAATTTGATTTTTGGCCAATTTGATCCTTTTGGTCAATTTGGGCTACGTTGACCAATTAGACATAACTGACCAAATTGGCTTGAATCATGGCTTGGTTTGAGTTTAGTTTATCATTTGTAATATATTATAGGCTTTGGTTAAGTTCAATTTGTATTTGATTGAGTTTTAGGTTGATTTGACCCTTAAGGTCAATTTCGGCTAAATTGGGTAAAGTTGACCAATTGATCAAATTGGGCTCAATTAAGACTTTGGTCAAGTTCAATAATCATTTGGAATGAACTTGAGCCATTGGTTGAAATCAATTTGGTTTAGGTTGCAATTTGGCTAGTTTGGGTTCATATGGGTTAAAAGGTTGACTTGGCCAACGGGCTAGGTTGACTTGGTTTGACCCAATTCATGACAATTGATTAACCTAGGATGATCAATAATCATGACATAAAGTTTGGATTAGCTTAATTCACTTTGATTTAAATTTAATTAGATTTTGGTTCATGTAGGTCAAATTGGCCACTTTGGGTCAAGTGAGCTAATTGGGTTTAGTTGGCTTGATTTTGAGTTGGGTTTAATTTGGTTGAGTTTATATATGGATTTGAGATTGACATGTAAATTCAATTGCAATTGGTTTGAGTTCAAATGAGTTTTGGTTCATTTGAATATTTCAAGACAAATGGGCTAGGTTGGGTTTGACTTGAGTTGATTTTGATTTGGGTTGGTGACTATAGATTTCATTTATATTTGGATAGATGATTGAAGGAATGATTGATTCAAGAGAAAATCCATTAGTTTTGATTTGATTTGGATAGGATTTGGCCAAGTTTAAGGAATTGGATTAAAGGGTATAAATTAGATTTTGGTTTGATTTTGGATTTGGTTTATGATTTGGAATTTGATTGGAGATTGAATTTGATAATTGAGAAAGTCAATTGGATTGGGGTTGATGTTAATTGGGTTAAGGCTAAGTCCATAAGATAAAATCAAAAGGCTTAAGAAGGATTTGGAGTTTGAATTTAATCATGGGTTTTAATCATTGATAGTTTTGATTTTGGAATTTGGATTTGAATTTGAGATTTGATTTAGAAGAAGGAGGCAAGGGTTTGGTTTGGGCTATAAGGTAGGCAAGTCTTCCTAAATCCCTAAGGCACAACCTATCCCTATGGCTAACTCTTCTAGGTCTCTAAGGTTAGGTTAAGTGTTCACCTAATCACTGGAAGTGTCTTAAGAGTAAGAAACTCTTAGTGTCTATGAGAGTCCTAGATCTATGATTAGGAAGTTGAAAGCTCACTCCAAAAGTATGGTCAATAAAGGTGCCCAATAGGTGTGGTGTGACTAACAAGGCACACTGCACGTATTGGTGTTGACCGAGATGATCAACAACGTCTGAAGGATCGCAAACACTAACATAAATGATCTACTCCTAAACCTGAGATGTAGAAAGAATTAAGATCTTAGTGCAATGCAACTCCACTCATGCCAAGGGCATAAGGGAGGAAGAAGGGAGCCGCTAAGGGATCAAGCATGTGAACCTTCCCCTAGGGAAGCATGTTCAGATTGTCCACTAGAGATAAGGGGTTTGAATTTGAATGTAAGATATGATTTGGGTAGAGTATCCACTGGGGATTAGAATGTATAACCCATTAGGGATAAATGCATGAACCTTCCACTAGGGATGCAGGTTCAGGTAATCCACTAGGGATAAGGATTTGATGAGATTTCTTTTGAGGGTGCACTCACTGGAGAATGTAGGTTTGAATTGAATTGAATTTACTCCACTAGGGAGGTTGGGATGATTGATGTCTCGCTAGAGAGAAGTTGGTTGATTATTTATTTTAAGTTTAAATTTTGAGATGGACCCTGTCGATTTGCGATGGACCCTTGAGAGGGGCTATCTCGCATTTATCAATCCAAAGGATAGTCCATCAACCATATGGTAGAACTATCTGACCTAAGGGGTTGCCTTTTGGTGTACAATGGTTGTACTATGGAGAAGGCATAACAGACTTACATCTCCAAAAGCAAGGGACAATCACTGGGGTGATCTATTGTATGCAACAAATTAAACCCGGCCTAGGGCGACTACTAAATGAATTTTGCTGGGGGACTTATATCAGCTCAAGTAGTCAAGATAATGTCATTTGATTGAATTGCTTTTATTTTAATTTTATTTGTTTTAATTTGATGGATCCCATCGGTGTGCAATGGATCCACTAAGAAGAGGCTAAAATCAGCCTAGACCTGTCTTAGATTTACACATCCAAAGGGATAGTCTACAGCCCGCAGGGTAGAGCTAACTAACCTATGGGGTGCCTTTCAGTGTGCAATGGTCAAGTTAGGAAGAAAGCATGGGGACTCACATCCTCCTACACAATGAACCATTGGGGTGATCAATTTCTTATTCAACAAATCGAACTTGACCTAAGGCTGCTCGTCGATGCGCAACGGTCGTGCTGAAAAGAATGCATAACAGACTTATATCTTTCAAAGCAAAGATGGCTACCGGTGACTCATTGGTGGCACAACAAGTTGAACCTGACATAAGGGCGACTACTAAGAGAGTGCCGACCCAGGGACTTATCTCAACTCAAAGTCGTGCAATTCCAGGGGACTTTTCGACACCCTAAAGATAGGATGCACTTGCTTGGGAAAGGGGCCACTAAGGGAATTCTAATCCACAAGTGAAGATATATTTTATTTATTTTATGTTATCGTGGACCCTATTGGTTTGTGAGGGACCACACACTAAGAAGGATATTATAGTCTCTCTGACTTACCAAGGGAGAATCGCATATCCACAAGACAAATTCTCCAGGGGTGACTACTAGGAAAGGCTGTCCAATCCAAGTAAAGGGTAATATCTAAATGGGGTGCTAAGGTGTCAAAATAGAGTACCCATAGGGAAGTGTCAGGGGTATTATCCGAATCTGTAGAAAGCCTATAGGTATCTGATGGCCAACTCAAGGAGAAAGCACAGGGACTCACATCTGCCAAGAGTGGTATATCCACTGGGTGGATCGCCGTCAGCATGGAGATAACCAACCAACTTAAGGTGCATGTCAGTTTGCGATAATCAGTCTAGATAGAAGGTATGTAGGCTTACATCTCTCTAAAGTAGAACTGATCACTATGATAGTTTATCTTTGGCTCGACAGGGCCTATCCAACCTAGGGCGACTACTAGGCGAGGAGTCCTGTGTAAGGACTAAACCCAAGCTTGAAGTAATCAAGAGGATAGGAGCCACTGGGGGACTTACCCTAAACCTAAAATATACTCGACTTAGTCAGTGCATGATGGTTAGTCCAAGAAGAAAGTGTGTAATCTTACATCATTTTAAACAAAGTCAATATGGGTAGCTTACCAACTGCGCAGTAAGGCCTACCAAACAGACAAGGCGCTCGTTGATTTGTAATGGTCAAGTTAGGAAGAAAGTGCAGTGACTCACGTCCATCAGATAAGTGACCACTGGGATGACACACTAATAAGGTAATGTATCGGCCCGACCTAGAGCAGCTAATGAGTGGGTGCCATGGGGGCTTGCTACCACATCAAAATAGCTCGAGACAAAAGATATGTGTTCATTTGTGTTGTGAAAGAGAGAATAGGATGTGACTTGGGTTCTCTTACACCTACCTTAAACACGTAGAAGAATGGATGAAATGGTGCCAAAAAGGGCAATTGCGACTCCACTAAGAAAAGATGTCGTAACTAACTTAGTTGTACTAGTTGAAATAGAATGCCTCTTGGGTTCTCTTACACCTAACCTAGTAGCACCGGAGGATCGTTTGAAGTTTGTGTTTCTGTTGTGGAGGATATGATGTTGCTTGGGTTCTCTTACACCTACCCTAAACACGTTGTGGAAAATTCGCAAGTGAAAGATATTTCTAACACATAAGAGATGGAATTTTATATAAAAAAAAGTTTTATTAATGATTATTTTTAGACAATATTTATGGATAATATTTCTTTAAGTAGAGCCCGTTGATTGGAAGCATCGGGCGCTCTCCTTTACAATTTATAAGTTGATAAGATCCTCCTTGGTAGGCCTTCTCTATGGCAAAAGGGTCTTCCCAAGTGGGTTCAAACTTGCCTCCCATCTTTTGACGGGCGACAATAGATCTCCTTAGAACTAAAGCAAGCTCTCCTACATGAAAAGCTCTAAGACGGATCTACTTGTTGTGAGCTTGAATCATTTTGGCTTTGTACAACTCAAGGTTCTGGCATGCCTGGAGGTGTCTCTCCTCCAAACCTTTGAGGTCTTCCAACCATAACTTGGCGTTCTTCTCTGTTGTGATCTTGCTACCCACGACTATCCTTAATGATGGGAGTTAGACTTTTAATGATAGGGTGGCTTCAAATCCATACACTAAGGAGAAAGGGGTAGATTGAGTTAGAGTTATGTATGTGATACGGTAGGCTCACAAGGCTTCAACTAACTACTCATGCCACTGTCTCTTATTGTCATCGAATGTCTTAGAGGATAGGAGCCACTGGGGGACTTACCCTAAACCATAAATATACTCGACTTAGTCAGTGCATGATGGTTAGTCCAAGAAGAAAGTGTGTAATCTTACATCATTTTAAGCAAAGTCAATATGAGGTAGCTTACCAGTTGCGCAGTAAGGCCTACCAAATAGACAAGGCGCTCATTGATTTGCAATGGTCAAGTTAGGAAGAAAGTGTGGTGACTCACATCCATCAGATAAGTGACCACTGGGATGACACACTAATAAGATAATGTATCGGCCTGACCTAAAGAAGCTAATGAGTGGGCGCAATGGGGGCTTGCTCCCACATCAAAATAGCTCGAGGCAAAAGATATGTGTTCATTTGTGTTGTGAAAGAGGGCATATGATGCTGCTTGGGTTCTCTTACACCTACCCTAAACACGTAGAAGAATGGATGAAATGGTGCCAAAAAGGGCAATTGTGACTCCACTAAGAAAAGATGTCACTTAGGTTCTCTTACACCTAACTTAGTTGTACTAGTCGAAATAGAATGCCTCTTGGGTTCTCTTACACCCAACCTAGTAGCACCGGAGGATTGTTTGTAGTTTGTGTTTGTGTTGTGGAGGGATATGATGCTTCTTGGGTTCTCTTATACCTACCCTAAACATGTCGTGGCAAATTCGCAAGTGAAAGATATTTCTAACACATAAGAGATGGAATTTTATATAAAAAATTTTTTATTAATGATTATTTTCAAACAATATTTATGGATAATATTTCTTTAAGTAGAGCCCGTTGATTGGAAGCATCGGGTGCTCTCCCTTACAATTTATAAGTTGATAAGATCCTCCTTGGTAGGCCTTCTCTATGAAAAAAGGGCCTTCCCAAGTGGGTTCAAACTTGCCTCCCATCTTTTGACGGGCAATAATAGATCTCCTTAGAACTAAAACAAGCTCTCCTACTTGAAAATCTCTAGGACGGATCAACTTGTTGTGAGCTTGAATCATGTTAGCTTTGTACAACTTGAGGTTTTGGCATGCCTAGAGGCATCTCTCCTCCAAACCTTTGAGCTCTTCCAACCGCAACTTGGCATTCTTCTCTGTTGTGAACTTGCTACCCACAACTATCCTTAATGATGGGAGTTAGATTTTTAATGGTAGAATGGCTTCAAATTCATACACTAAGGAGAAAGGGGTAGATTGAGTTGGAGTTATGTATGTGATACGGTAGGCCCACAAGGCTTCAACTAACTGCTCATGCCACTATCGCTTATTGTCATCGAATGTCTTGTTTAATATTTGAATGCGAGTTTTGTTGAATGCTTCTGCTAGACCATTTGCTCTCGGGTAATAGATGGTAGAATATCTCCAATCTATGATATATCTTCGGGCAAAGCTGTTGATTTTAGTACTCTTGAATGCAGTACCATTATCAGATATAATTTATTGAGGCACCTCGAACCTATATACGATATGGTTCCTGAAAAATTGGAGCACATGCTGAGCTGTGACCTCTCTGAGTGGGATTGCCTTTGCCCACTTAAAAAAGTAGTCGGTGGCAGCTAGAATGAACTAGTAACCCTTGGAAGAAAGAGGATTGATCGGACCCACTATGTCGGTACCCCAACACTCAAATGGCCATGAGGCCAATGTAGGATGTAGAATGTTAGGTGGTAGATGTAGGACCACACAGTGTACCTGACATTGGTGACATCTCCTAGCTACGTCCATGCAGTCTGTGATCATCGAAGGCTAGTAATATCCTAGTATCTTGATCTTGGCTTTCAATTTTGGACCAGATTGATGCGCTCCGCATAAACTTGAGTGTACCTCGATCACGATCCTACGGGCTTCATTTTTATAGACAATGTAACCATATATGATCGAAAGATCGCCGGTACAAGGTGTGGCCTATGAGAGCATAGGAAAGGGCTCTCTGCTTCACCTGGTGTGCTAGTGATTTCTCTTTGAGGTAGTTTACCTATATTTAAATAATCCATGAATGGTTGCCTCCAATTTGACTCCTCGCCCTTTTTGGAAATGACAACATTCCTTTAAATAAAGAATCTATCGATGAGTTCAGCATCAAGAATGGATAAGACTTGTCTATTTTGGACCCTTATTGGAATAGACTCATCTTCCGGACATGCTAACTCTTTGGCAAGCTTGACTAATGCATCAACTACATTCTCTCATCGAGGAATCTTGTAGATGGTAACCTATGGGATTTGAGCCAACAACTCTATAGTGTACTTGTGGTAATGATAGAGCTTAGGCTTTAGAACTTTGTAGGACCCGACGATTTGGTTGATGACAAGCTAAGAATCCCCGGAGATGTCGATACTCTAGACGCAAAGTGTAATGATTAACTCGGCAATTAGAGCCTCATATTCAGCTTCATTGTTGGTACATGGGTTGGACAGGTGATATGAGAATCTTATCACATCACGATCCGGAGTTAGAAGAACTATTCTTACCCCTGCCTTTTCTAGTATAGTAGATCATGATTCTTCTCCTCTTTGAGAGGAAGTCGCACCATCAAAATATATCTCCCAATGGTGAATTCTAGTGTTCCCTAAGTTCATAATTTGTGGGAGGTCAAGAGAATTAGCAAAAGCGCTAAGAAATATGCAAGTGTCTGTCCTTTCACGGCATGGAGGGGTATGAATATGGTGTTAAACTATGACAAAATAATTGGCCAATGCACCAACCATCCATATAACGTTGGTCATGTCATGGGATATTACAGTGAATTGATTTTAGAGATAAGATTCACCTTATGAGAAAGCATGTAATGTCATAGCTTTTGAGATGCAAAGATTAAAGATAGACAATGCTTTTTAATAGGTGGGTAGTTTTCCTCAACAGGGATCAGACGATGACTGAGATAGTAGAGAATATTTTCTTTTCCTTCATCATTGGTTTGGGCCAACAGAGCGCCAAGGGAGTCATCTAATACAATGATGTAGAGGATCAATGGTTTTCCTAGGATAAGGGTTGCTAGAACTGGTGGCATAATAAGGTGGTGCTTAATGTCTTCAAAAGCATGCTAGCACTTATCATCCCACTTGAGCTTAGTGTCTTTTTTGAGAAGTGCTGAGAATGGATGTCATCTTCTTGATATGTTGGATATAAAGCATCTTAGATATGCCAACTACCCTTGAAATGATCTGAGTTGAGTTAGACTTTTAGGGGGTGACATTTCTAAGATAGCCTTGATCTTCTCTTTATTGATCTCTATTCCCCGGTGTCGGACAACAAACCCAAGGAATTTCCTTGAAGCTACTCCAAATGAACACTTCAGGGGATTTATTTTGAGGTTGAATTATCTTAACCATTCGAAAACTACTCTCAAGTCGAAGAGATGATCTTCCTTTTCTTTGCTTTTGACTACTAGATCATCAACATAGGATTCAACTTGATGATGATTGAGTTCATTGAAAATCTAAGTCATGGCCTGCTGGTAGCATCGACATTTTTAAGACCAAAAGGTATGACCTTATAATAATAGATTTCAATCTGGGTTTGAATGGCAGTGTTTATTTCATCCTCTAGTGCCATCTTAATTTGCTTGTAGCAAGATGACCCATCCATAAAGGGGAATACTGCATGAGATGAGGTAATGTCCACCATCAATTCTGGTGTAGGAAGTAGAAATTCATCCTTAGGGCATGCCTTGTTCAGATCCCTAAAATCGATGCATATGTGAATTTG
This sequence comes from Cymbidium sinense, assembly GCA_021442155.1. Taxonomy (NCBI): domain Eukaryota; kingdom Viridiplantae; phylum Streptophyta; class Magnoliopsida; order Asparagales; family Orchidaceae; genus Cymbidium; species Cymbidium sinense. The sequence continues at coordinate 77,933,245 of CM038231.1, read as the reverse complement.
GCCATTCTTTTTCTTAATTGGGATGACACTTGCCAACCAGGTAGGATATTTTTCTTTTCTGATAAAGCCTGCATCGATCAGTTTCTTGATTTCAAAAGTGACATGTTGTTTAATTTCAAACCGCATGCATCTAGGAGCTTGCTTGATAGGGTTGGCATCAGGATCTATTGCTAGTTTGTGGACTACCATGTCAGGAGATAAACCAGGCATTTCTTCATAACTGCATGTGAACTAGTCCTTAAACTTAACTAATGGACTAACTAAGTCATTAGTTTCTTCTTCATTCAATAAAGAACTGATGTACGTGGAGCGTGGATATTCTTTTGTACCCAAGTTGATTTCTTTGAGTTCATCAATAGGTGATCTGATTTCTTCTTCAAACTCTGGTGGTGCATCTCAGAATTCAGGCTCATTTGGGTCATCTGAAGTTTCTAAATGTACCTCCTCATAAGAGTCAGCATGATTTGAGAAGAACCTATTAGACCCCAAATGAGTGGTGATGACTAGGCAATGGTTGTCATCGTCGATTGGACCTACTGTGCTGAAGTCCTGGTCTTGATTGAGATTGTCTACATTGGTTGTCCCATAGTTTTTCAAAGTAATCTAACTTGTGTTTAGACCAAGTATGTGGGATTAATTCCTTCTTTGCTAAGTTAATAACACAAGGCGAATACCGATCAAAAGATAGTTGTACTAAATCTTTATATGAATCATCCTCAAGTTCTACATCAGCTTCTTGACTTGAGGATGATACTCCCAACAAAAACCTCTTTAGCTCAACATCTGTGGATGACTTGGGGGCTTCCTTAACTACCAAATCTTCAACTTTCTGAAGAAAGTGAGGTTAGAGCTAAATTTTCCAACTGCTTCCTGATTGTTCTACATAATGATGATTGGGATACATTCATGCTTTGCTTAGAGGCATGATCTTCATCACTGTCTAGCTCGAACATCATCTCCAAAGGGACCCTCTAAGAGGGGTTGGTCAGCATGCTAACCATATGAGACTCAACCTCCGAACTGGACTCTAAGTCTATGTGGATAGCGGGGGAACTCCTGTGAGCTGGAACATAGCTCCTACTAGCTGGCCATCAACAATGAGGCCTTCTACCTCTAGAACTGACTCTAGGCTTGCCTCTTCCTCTGCCTTATGGAGGTCAAGTCATCCTACACATGTGTTCATATGGAGGAACAAATTGTGAATCTAACATCCGCTCTACCTCTTCCTCGTTGTCTGATTCTCGTTCACTTGTATTTTCTTTTTCTTTTCCTTTTTTCTTTTCTTTTCCTTTTTTAGTTTCTTTTTCATTTTTTTTGTTTCTTTTTCTTTTGATTTTGAACTTTTACCAGGTTCACGAGAATAAAGATTTTGATTTGGAGGAAGATAGTATGTTGTATCCTCATAAATCTCGACCTCTCTGATTGAGAATGGTTTCAAGTTTCCTTTGACACAATACTTAATTCCACCTCTTCTAAATTTGATGCACTGATGCAAAGAAGATGGAATCGTGTTATTTCCATGTATCCAAGGCTTACTGAGCAAAGCAGTGAAAGATGTATCTGAATCCATTATGTAGAACCTAGCTTCTATTTTCCAGTCGTCTATCTCTAATGGCAACACTATGGAGCCTAATGCCCTCTCGCCTTACTCATTGAATCCTCTCAACATCATCCAATCTCCTCGAAGTTCAAAGATGTCGATCCTCATGTAGGCAAGGGTCTTTAGACTCATAATGTTCACTGATGCATCTGAATCAACTAACAACCTGGAGAGTTTGAATCTGCCAATGTCTACTATGATGTAGAGGGGACTGTTGTGCTCTGTTGTCCCCAAAAGAAGATCTTCATCAGTGAATATAACTCCATGGGATTCTCTTGAAAATCATGCCTCCTCTCCAATAGCGATCAGCTGAGCTAAACATATTTCTGGATAAAGAAGGGCTTTGATCAATGACTCCCTCATCTCTTTAGATAAGATAAGGGCATCATATATGTGTAGTTTAGCTGACAACTTTCTCAAGTGAGTAAGGACATTATAGTCAACTCTGAGTTGGTCCTCCACAAGCATATCCATAAGTGGAGCATCCTATGGAGGAGCTTCTTGATTCCTAGAACTATTGACTTGTTTACCCTTATCCTGAGGTGTTATCCTAGGAGGTAGAACTTTGCCACTACAAAGGTTGGTTTCAATTACTTCATGAGATGGTTTAGTGGAAAGTTTTATCTATTCATCAAGTTCACCTACAACTTCTCCTATAGGATCATCAAAGTTGGATGACTCCAAATCAATCTTAATGGATGAACCTAAATGATTTAGGAATGGGTAATCCATTTCAAAATCAGAAAGGAGTGGATCGAAATTATTATAATTATCAGTACTTGGAGAGCTTTTTATAAGAATGAAATTATCAAGATCATCAAAAGTAAAGAGAATGTAAGCAAAATCAGTATTCTTCTTCATTGATTTCTTTGATTTGGATGAAGGTACAAAGTAGAAATCAAGTAAAGTAAGCAGAGTGAGGGATTTGGCACCCCCCTCCATTGATACAATATGGTTGCTAGAAGAAGAGCCAGCTAGAGGAACTATAGTTGCAACTGTAGTAGGAGTGCTGGACTCGGTCGATGGTTGCGCTAATGTGTTATCTTGGCCAAGTGGAACCTGTCGTTGCTGCTGATGGGCTTCTACCTCCCTCAAGTTATCCTTAGCATCTTGAAAACCTTTAGAGTTGGAGGTTTGAGTTGCTTTAGGCACCTACAAGGGTAACTTTCTGATCTTAGAAATGCTTTTCAGGTTCAAGATGTAGATATCCCAACCTTCCTCTATCTTGAGAAGATCGTGTATCCCCAAGGATTACCCAAATAACTAGAGGGTTGTTCTAGTATTCCTTAGTAAAATGGCACCGACTTGTAGCTATGCTCAAGCCAGTCCTTAAGGGTAAAGAAATCTTCCAAGACATGACCTAGCATGTGGTGGTAGGGGCAATAGTTTGGATCATGACTCTTGCCCACATCCTCCAACCTCGTAGGCTCTAGTAACTGAAAGTCAATCTTCTTTAAGAAGTTCTTAAAGATCTTCCTAACTACCTCCCTATTGAATAAATAAGGTTTATTCAATTTGTCAGTAAGAGTAGGTAAGTGATAGCTACCTGGTGGTGGATAGAAGTACTACTGTTGATGCTGCGAGTGGGGATACTGCTGAGCAAGTGGTGGTGGAGGCCACTGTGGCAACTGAGGTGGTTGATATGATGGCCAAGGTAGTAACAAAGGAGGTGGTAGAGGAGGCAGTTGAGCTCGAGGTCTATCTGACTGAACCCTGATTGGATGCTTCTTTTTATCGACTGTTGTGACTACGCCTGACCTTTTCTCAAATGCCTTCTATGGTCTGGGCTTGGCTGACTATTCTTGGAAAGGTAATTGTTTGACCTCCCCTTGTATACTAGCTGCCTTATTGATTAATTTCTTAAATGTCTTAATGGTAAACCCTTTAAGCATGAAGGTGACCAGTCCATGATATTCTTGAGTAGAATTTTAATGGCATGCTATTCAGATAGCTGTGATTTACATTTTATACTTAAATTGCACTATCTAAGATTATAATTAACAAGGGACTCGCCAGAGTGTTATTGAGCTACAACGAGATCACCCACAATTACCCTTTCTTTGAGCTCTAGCAAATCTCTTAATAAAGAGTTGCTCCAACTCAATAAATATCTTCGTTGAATCATTGGATAATTTAGCATACCAATCAAATATGATGCCTGTCAAGCTACTGACGAAGAGGCGGAATAAAAGTGGATCACTGCCATCGACATTACAACATCCGTCACTGAAATGTGCTTTATGCTGCCGGGTGTTCCCACTGCCATAAAACATTTTGAAGGACGGAGGCATAAAGCCCTTAGGGTATTGCACACCATCAAATTATTTTGGATAGGGTATACCTTTTGGAACATATGAGTCACTTCGGGCTTGTGCTGTCATGACCCGGCCTAGGAGCTTGAATACCAAGGTGAGAATAGACAGTCAGATGGATAAAAGAAAAATGTACATAATAATTCCAATCTTAAATAAAATCTCCAAATCATACAAAATACACATAAATGATTTAATTTGTCCATATATATATATATATATATATATATATATATATATATATATATATATATATATATATATATATATATATACACAAAGTTCATGAGAAATACACTTTAAACATAACTGATATAATTGATATAATTATATCTCTCAAGTCCCTACGATAAACATGAATTTCCCTTATCCAAATTTCTATCATTTAGTTAGGATGGTTACCAAAAAAAAAAAAATTAAGGAACTAACAAATATAATTGATTAATTATTATCTTGCATATAGTAAACAAGAAGGTAGAACTAGTATGCATGCCAGTTTTTGTTGTCACATATACATAAAAGAAATTTGCTCAAACAATCAAACATATGTGAAGTAGGTATACATAAACTTTTCATATGAACTTTTACTTTTACATTTATCACCCATCTTGGAATCACCATCAAAACCTTTACCAATACTCATCCAAAGGACAAGTAGCCATTACCATTACCATTTGCCAATTTAATTGGCCCTTTTTCATCATTTTGTGCATGGGTACATTCGTCCCTTGATACCATTGAACTCTACTTTCATAGCATAATTATACTTATGCATATTAATTCATAACTAACAATTAAATCAATTAACTTTATAAAATGGATTGATAGATAGTATTCATGTTATTATCCAACATGAAGAAACTACATCACAATTTATGAAGAAGTAGGAAAATCATCACAACTTAGTACAGAAAAGTCATAATCATATGAATATGCATTTCATCACTGAAATTAAAGACATTTTATCATAAATGTAAGAACATAATTACCCACTTTAACTCTTTCCTCTTGAATCTCCTTCCTTTAACGCTTCCTTCCTTAATTGAAATTCCTATAGAATCAAATTTTAATTGTTAGAGTGACTTAATATATTTCATTAAATATTTATCATACCCCTTAAAATAATTCTAATTTAATTAACGTACTATAGATAAATTTTATTTTCATTTAGTGTTTAGCATTTCTATTAAAATGATTTTAATCTAATTAACAATAATATAACTTAGCATAAGTTTAAAGTTTTATTAAATTTGTAATCATATTTCATATGTGAGGGTTTCATACTTAAATTACTTAACTTTGATTCATCATACATATTCCCAATTTACATTTCTTGCTAAAATTTATAATCCCTAAATCAAAATTATGAACCCTAAAGTAAAAAGATTTGAGATACTAATATTAACATAAAATTTCAATTAAAATAACTATATATCTTATTTACTTACTTACCTCTCCTCTCGAATTATGCCAAGACCTGCGTCGGCTTCAAGTCATGCAGCATGGCTGGCTCCCTCTGACGTGAGGGCTTAGATGCATAGCTCCCTTCTCCTCTCTCTCGTGCTCAGCTCATGACCTAAAGGCGGTGGTAGTAGAGGCACCTCACTCGGTTAGTGCACGCAACTCCTTCTTCCTCGGCCGACGACACCTGCAAGATTGAAAATCTCCTTCTTCTCCTTCCTCACATCGGCCGTCGACGATGGTAGGCACACAAGGTGAGTCACCCAATCTCCTTCTCTTTCTCCCTCTCTTCTCTCTGTGCTTTTGAAGTTCTTTGGCAAACCGGCCCAGCCGCCAGATTTTATCTACTAGCTGTTATTATTATTATTTTTTATTATTTTTTTGGATTTCAATTATTACAATCTCTCCATCTTATAAAAATTCCAACCTCAAAATTAAATTACAATAATAGAAATAAACATACCTTTAATTAAATAATTGAGGATAAAGTTCTCGCATTTCTAATTCCTTCTCCCACGTTGCTTCTCGATCTGATCCATGTTTCTACAGTACACGGACAAATGGAATTTCCATATTCCTGAGATGCTTAATATCATAATCTATAATTCTTTCTAGCTCCACAAATGTGAGATCGGTTGAATATCAATAGGATCCTGATAATTTTGTTGGCTTCATCGTAATATACTTTCTAAGAGAAATATGAAACACATTATACTCCGTATGTGAGAAGGTAAAGCTCAAGCCACTTTCCTAATTCTTTCCAAGATTTCATATGGACCAATATAGCGTGGGCTCAACTTTCCATCTTTACCAAATCATTTTATACCTTTAATGGGGCTGACTTTAAGAAATACAAATTCTCCCACTTCAAACTCTACTGGCCAATGTTTAGCATCATAGTATTTCCTCTACCTATCTTGAATAGCTTTTAATCTATCACGGATCAATCGGATCTTTTTAGTAGCTTCATCTACTACATCTGGACCAATGATTCTTCTTTCACCAGTCTCCACCCAACAAAGCAGTGTTCTGCATTTCCTTCCATACAATGCTTCATAGGGAGCCATACCAATACTTGTATAAAAAATAAAACAAAGGGAAATGAATTTCAATTTCCTCCAAAATCAAGGATAAAAGTTTAAGTAAATCTTCAAGTGTTTGAATTATTCTTTTCGGCCATCTTGAGGATAGAATGTCTAAGTAAGCTTTCTAAAGCTTCTTGAATTTTTCTCCATAGTCTAGATGTAAATCGATCTCCAATAGATTTTGGGATACCATGTAACTTCAAGATTTCATCAACATACTTCCTTGCTAGCTTTTCAACAGCATCAGATTGTTTGATAGGTATAAAGCATGTAGATTTAGTCAACCTATCAATAATAACCCAAATAGCATCACAACCACTTCTGGATCTAGGTAAGCCCACCACAAAATCCATAGCAATATTATTTCCACTCGTATTGTAAGGGCATAAAGTCCACTTACGATGTTTTTAACCATCTAACATGATTGACATTTATAGATAAATTCAACTACACTTCTTTTCATTCCTAGCCACCAAAATATTTTCTTAAGATCTTGATACATTTTTCTACTTCTTGGGTGAATTGTATAATTAGAATGATGTGCTTCATGTAAGATGTCTTTCCTCAAATCTCCGACATATGGAATGCAAACCTTGCCATAATACTTCAGTAAACACTCTTCATCAATTTCAAAATCTTCTGTATGGCCTATTTTTACCAAATCTAAAATTTTCTGAAAGTCATCATCTTGAGATAAAGCATCTCGTATTCTATCTTTCAAATTTGATTTTATAGCCATTTGATTTAACAATAAAGCATGATGTTGTAGATTTAATAGTTGAAATTTTCAATTTTTCTAAATCTTTAATCAACTCCTCGAGTTGAGAGATCAACCAACAAGCACTACCAAATGTTTTTCTACTTAAAGAATCAACAACTGCATTTGCTTTCTCTGGATGATATTGAATATCCAAATCATAATCTTTAATGAGTTCCAACCATCTTCTTTGCCTTAAATTTAGCTCCTTCTGAGTAAAGATATATTTCAAGCTTTAATGATCAGTGAAAACTTCACACCTTACTCCATATGGATAATGCCTCTATATTTTCAGTGCAAATACCACTGCTGCTAGGCCTAGATCATGGGTTAGATAATTCTTTTCATGATTTTTCAATTGCCTTGAAGCATAAGCAATCACTTTTCCATTCATAAGTACATCTAAGCCTCTTAATGATGCATCACTATAAATTTGAAATCCTTCGTCCCCGATGGAATAGTTAATACCATGCGGTCTAATAATTCTTCAATTTTGAAAAGCCTCTTTACACTGATCATTCAAACTTACTACTTTTTGAGTTAGCCTCGATAGTGGCATGGAAATCTATGAAAACCCTTCAATAAATCTCCTAATATCCGCCATCCCAGAAACTTGAAAGTGGTTGTTCTGGGTCATTCAGCTATTGCTTTGACTTTACACTAATCCACTGAAACCCCTTCACTACTAATCATGTGTCCCAAGAATATGATACTATTTAACCAAAATTGACACTTTGGAAATTTTGCATATAATTTATTTCCTTTCAAAGCTTGCAAAATAATGTGAAGATGGTTTTCATGAGCTGCTTCATCTCTGGAATAAATTAGAATATCATTTATGAATACAATCACAAATGAATCTAAAAATAGTTTAAAGATTATATTCATGAGATCCATAAATACAGCTTGAGCATTTGTTAAGCCAAAAGGTATCACCACAAACTCATAGTGCCCATACATTATACTGAATGCAGTCTTTGGTATATCTTCTTCTTTGATTCTCAACTGATGATAACCTGATCTTAAATCAATCTTTGAAAATACTGAAGCTCCTTGTTGGTCAAAAAGATCATCAATTCTTGGCAAGGGATATTTATTCTTCAATGTGAGTTTGTTAAGCTCCCGATAATCGATGCATAGCCTTAAGCTCCCATCTTTCTTCTTCACAAATATCTGAGCTCCCAAGGAGATGTGCTAGGCCTGATAAATCCCTTCTCTAATAATTCTTGTAGTTGATTCTTCAACTCTTGTAATTCTTTGATTATCATTCTATATGGTACTTTGGCTACAAGTTTTGCACCTTGAATTAAATCAATAGAGAAATCTATCTCGGAGGTAAACACGGTAAATCATCCGGAAGACTTACTACTCTTTCTCTAGTATATCCTCTAACTTCTTTACTTGTTTAGTAACATCAATAACTTGAGAAAACCTTCATAGCCTTTTGCTAGCATCTTTTGAACTTTTAAGCAAGACACCATCATAGCTAATACTCTCTTATGCCCCACAAATTTGAATTCTTCTTTTCCAGGAATATTGAATTTGACTATCTTTTTACAACAATTTATAGTAGCATAATGTTTAGATAGCTAATCCATTCCTAAAATCACATCAATCAATATAATCACATGAAAATCTCTTCATAAAATCCTCTTCCTAATGGCTCTTTGATTATGATCATACTTATATCCCTAAATAAAAAAACTTTGCTCTGATACCACTCTTTATCATGACCCGGTCCGGGAGCTTGGAATACCAAGGTGGGAACAGACAGTCGAACGGATAAAAAAAAATTTACATAACAATTTCAATCTTAAATAAATTCTCCAAATCATACAAGAGCCACTACAATCCACAAATGATTTAACAATTTGTCCACACATATATATATATATATATATATATATATATATATATATATATATATATATATATATATATATATATATATATACTAACAAAGTTCATGAGAAATACACTTTAAACATAACTCGACATAATTGACATAATTACCTATCTCCTGAAGTCCCTCTGCGACGATAAACATGACTTCCCCTTCTATCAGCCATTTAGTTAGGATGGTTACCTGAAAAAATTAAGCAACTAACAAATGAATATAATTTAGTGGGTAAATTATGTTGTTACACTATAGTGAACAAGAAGGTAGAACTAGTATTCATGCTAATTTTTGTTTTCATATGTACATAAAAGAAATTTGCTCAAACAATCAAACATATGTGAGGTAGGTATACATAAACTTTTCATATGAACTTTTACTTTTATATTTATCACCCGTCTTGGAGTCACCATCAAAACCTTTACCAATACTCATCCAAAGGACAAGTAGCCATTACCATTACCATTTGCCAATTTCATTGGCCCTTTTTCATCATTTCGTGCACGGGTACATTGCGTCCCCAGCCAGTATCATAAGGGGGTGAACTCCACTTTCAATATACACATTCATAGCATACAATTATACAACTATGCATATTAATTCATAACTAACAGTAAATCAATTAACTTTATAAAATGACAAAGTATGATCTAGCATTCAAGTTATTATCCAACATGAAGAAACAGTAAACTATATCACAATTTATGAAGAAGCAGGAAAATCATCACAACTTGCAGTACAGGAAAAAGTCATAATCATATGAACATGCATTTCATCACAAGAAATTAAAGATATTTTTACCATAAATATAAGAACATAATTACTCACTTTAACTTTCCTCTTGAATCTCCTTTCCTTTAATGCTTCCTTCCTTAATTGAAATTCCTATAGAATTAAATTTTAATTGTTAGAGAGAATTAATATATTTCATTAAATATTTATCATACCCCTTAAAATAATTCTAATTTAATTAATGTATTATAGATAAATTTTATTTTCATTTAGTGTTTAGCATTTCCCTTAAAATGATTTTAATCTAATTAACGATAATATAACTTAGCATAGGTTCAAAGTTTAATTAAAGTTGCAATCATATTTCATATGTGAGGGTTTAATACTTAAAGTACTTAACTTTGATTCATCATACATATTCCCAATTTACATTTCTTGCTAAAATTTATAAACCATAAGTCAAAATTATGAACCCTAAATTAAAAAGATTTGAGATATTAATATTAACATAAAATTTCAATTAAAATAATTATATATTTTATTTACTTACTTACCTCTCCTCTCGACTTATGCCCTAAGACCGTGCGTCTAATTCATGCATGCATGGCCCCTCCCTCACACAGGGCTCTGTCCATAAGCTCTCCTCCTCTCTCGGTCATCGGCGTTTGAAAGCTCCGGTGACCCAAAGGTGGCGGCAGTAAAGGCGTCTCACTCGGTTAGGGCACGCAACTCCTTATTCCTCCGATGACACCCGCAAGATTCAAAATTTCCTTCTTCTCTTTCCTCATCATCGATGCACATCAACGCACTGTTAGGGAACACAAGGTGAGTCACTACAATCTCCTTCTCTCTTTCTCCCTCTCTTCCACTCTCGCGTGCTTTTGGAAGTTCGGTTTTAGCCCAGCCCTTCTTCAATTTTTTTCTATCTACGGCTAGCATGGTTATTTTATTATTATTTTTATTTTGATTATTACATGTATTGCGCATCCCTCACCTATTGCTCCACCATGTGTTTGATATATTTTTCATGCATGGAGGTGCTTTCCACCATCTTCCTATGCAAGCTACCACTATCTCCCTCTGTAGGAATGCATTTAGGATGATCCAAAATGTGTGCCAACTCTGCTCTGTCAACTACTATGGGAGAAGACTGTGAAATCGGAGTTGAATTCTACAATGCTGACACCACTACCATCAACTCTTCAATCTTCTTTCCCATTTGGTCAATATGATCATCCCTTTATCTAAGTTGTCTAGGTTGAAAGATATATCTTCTCCTTCGGAGGGGTGGATTCTTCTTATGGAGAAACTTCAAGAGAACCCTCTCATAATATGGATCAGTCTTCACTTGGGTGGCATGCTCGTCTTGATTTTGCGGCTCTGTTACATCACATGCTAGCAAGGTGTTGTGAGAGAGATCCTACCTGGTAGAGACTATCTGTCAGATAGCCTTCCCGTAGAGACCAAGGAATGCCCGCAGAACACCAGAGCAGGGGTGAACTTCGGAGAGGTGGAACCTCACCTCCTTCATCTTGAAGGATACCGTCAAAGGCGGTTAATCGATGATGGGCTTACCCATTATCTGATAGTTGTGAGGGTAGCCTCACAACTCGTGCTCCTGAATCCTCGGCCAAGAATAGTAGATGGGTGGAGTTAGTCAAAGGCCGTCAAAACCAACTAAAAAAGGTAAAACAAACTTGAAACCATGTGTCTTGTAAAGCGCATTGGGATCAGTTGTATGTATGCATGTTGAAATATAACTTGTATATTTCATCTTGATATTTTTTCCAAAATATGGATGGAAGAGATATTTGCCATATATTTTTCTTTTTTTTTTCTTTTAGAACCCATACTCAACCAATTTAGGTAGGTTGGGTGGGGTTCAAAAATTTGAGGTGAAATTTCTTTTTTGGAGATTGTTTGCATTTTATGTTTCTTGTTTGAAAATATGGATAATTTGAAAGAACCTCTACTTAGCAAATTTGGGTATGCTAAGAAGAGATTGTGATTATATGTTTGAAATATTTTTGCTTGTGAATATTTGATTTGAAAATGAGGCTTCTTAGTTAACAAATTTGGTATGTTAAGTAGAGGCCACATGTGTTTTATTTGTGCTTGAAGATGAGACTTTCACTCAACAAATTTGGTATGTTAAGTGAAGCCAAATATGATTGTGAGATAGATTTGCTTTTCTTTGAAGATGGGAGTCCCACTTAACAAATTTGGTATGTTAAGTGAAAGCCCTAAATGTGTTTGAGATATGTTTATTTTTCTTTGAAAATGAGACTATCACTTAACAAATTTGGTATGTTAAGTGAAAGCTCAAGTGTGGTTGATATGAAAAATTGGATCCTTACTTAACAATTTGGTATATTAAGTGAAAGCCTAAATATGTTTGATATATATTTAAAAATGAGACTCCCACATAACAATTTGGTGTGTTAAGTAGAAATCAAAGTACAATATAACTTGAGAATGGGATTATTAATTAACAAATTTGGTATGTTAAGTGGGAATCCAATATGGCATGGTTATGTGATTCTTACTTAACAAATTTGATGTGTTAAGTAGAACCAAATATATGCTTTGAAAGTGAGACTTTTACTTAGGAAATTGGATATGCTAAGTGAAAGCCTAAATGTATGTTTTGAAAATGGGACCCTCACTTAACAAATTGATTATGTTAAGCGAAAGTTTTATGTTTTGGAAATGAGACCCCCACTTAAAAAATTGAAATTATTAAGTGAAAGTAAAATTTATATTTTGAAAATGAGACCCCCCACTTAACAAATTGAAATTGTTAAGTGAAAGTCAAATTCATATTTTTTAAAAAAATGAGACCCCCTCTTAACAAATTGAATATGTTAAGTGAAGGTCAAATTTATGTTTTGGAAATGAGACCCTCACTTAAAAAATTAAAATTGTTAAGTGGAAGTAAAATTCATATTTAAAAAAAAATGAGACCCCCACTTAACAAATTGAAATTGTTAAGTGAAAGTCAAATTCATGTTTTTTTTTTTTTGAAAATGAGACCCCCACTTAACAAATTGAAAATGTTAAGTGAAGGTAAGTTTTGAAAATGAGACTCTTAAATTGAAATTGTTAAGTGAAGGTTAAATTGTTTTAAAAATGAGACCCCACTTAACAAATTGAATATGTTAAGTGAAGGTCAATTATGTTTTGTAAATGAGACCCACTTAATTGAAATTGTTAAGTGATGGTCAAATTCATGTTTGATTTAAAAGAGATTCTCACTTAACAAGTTTGGATATGTTAAGGAATCAAATATGGCATGATTTGCTCTTGAAAGAGGGAAGCTTCAACTAACATATGTGAAATATGTTGAGTGGAGCTTTAATTTCATTTTATGATTTGAAAGTAGAATCTTCATTCAACAAATTGGAGTATGTAAAATGAAGATGGATATTTTTGAAAAGTTGTGCTTTTGGAAAGTGTCATTTTGTGATGAACCTTGCCTCACCAAGCTAGAGGAGGTTCTAAATTTTTATTATCTCCCCCTTCATTGATAAATTCTGTTATCACCTATCGGAGAGCACAATAGATTGTGGGTTTCAAGATCTACATGAAGTGAGTTCCTAAAACCTAAAGGATGTTAGCTAACTTTGCTTAAGAATGAAATAAGTTAAGTGTCAACAGAAGGAAAGATAGTCTCAGACTCACATAAAATGCAAGTCGACTATCGATACTTGGAGATAACAATCATCTACTAGAGATGGAGAGAGGAACGATCCCCAGCGGAGCCACCAGCAAAATTTGTGGTGTTTATTTTTTTGGTTTGTGTTATGTGTGTATATGTGAGGGGACACAACGCAAATCTAAGGATGTACTTATTGAAGTGATCGAGTATAACATTAAGGAATAGTGTACTATCTTGAGAGATAGAAGTCACTACCCTATAATGAACCTAATCACCTAATAAGGACCTCTAAGGCATGATAGGTCTTCGAATATACCAGAGATTTTTTCCCTACTTTATATGGAAAAGTAAAGCAAAACTTATTTAAATTGGGTTTGTTAAGTTTCTTATAGATACAAGCCTCCATAGTTAATTACATCTTAAGGAAAATGAATCCTTTAAGAATATTCTCGATTAAAATAGGCGATTATTGTCTCCAAAGAATTCAAAGATAGGACTATCAACAAATTGATTATATTTTAAAAAATCAAGTGGGATAGATCAAAAGGGAGAGTTATTATCAAAACTAAAGGAGATGAGTAGGTAGTGCTCATGATACTAGGAAACCTAGTATGCACTCCAATCTATCCTATGGTTGAGCTTTATATATTTGAAATTTAGGAGATTTATTTATTAGAGTTGAAATTTTATTAGAAATCTAGGACTTATAATTCCATAATACAAGATTATAAAAATTCCTAAGAGGTGAGGATTTATGCTTGTATCCCGCAAAGGGAAACAACAATCTCAGATCCTAAATCTAAGGAGCTTTGGCAATGGCCAAAGCATGACCTAAATCTAAGGCGAAAGTTGATATATAGTTTACCTCCATAAGAGAGAATAAGCCACCCAACTGCTGGACTTATTATCGTCTGGAGTGGCAGCCAGCTAACTCCTCCTATGCTTTAAATCCATGTGGTCAAGTCATATGCTTTTGCAAGATGGTTTGTCTATTATTTATTTAGAAGAGAAACTAAGTCATTAAACCCACTTCCTAAGAGACTGGAGCATGAGGGGTATGGATAATGATTTAATTTAATGTAATTTTTTTAAAATCTTATTTAATTTGGGACTCTTTATTTAGACATAGGAAATAGGATTTTATATGTCTAAATGCATGAGAAGTTGATTATGGGCTAAATCAAAAGAGAAAGAGGTGTTCTTCCATCATAGGCTCTTAAAGGTTAAGCCCATTTCTATCTAGCAAAGATGGAAGCCCTCTCTTATCAAGAGCAAAACCAGATGATTATGTATGATATTAAACATCAACATCTAACTAAGGGGTTGATAAATATTTTATTATCTTGATTTAATGCATAGGCTTTTATATGAGGTTGAGAGTTATTTTTGAAAAAAAAATTGGTTATGAGTTGTGAATGGGATAGAAAATTTATTTTTATCCTAAGAGCCTAATTGCATTCAAGCCACACAACAATCACCAATCATAATGAAACTATGAAAAGACATGTTATTTCTAATGCATAAACTAAATAAAACATCAAATAATTTTACAAAGCTATCGCAAAAGAATAAGAGGTGGTGTGGTGTACCTCTCTGACAAAAGAAATGTGGGTGAGCTCTACCCTTATACATCTCAACATAATGAAAGAATAATTATAATTATAAAATGATAAGTGTTATGGGGGTCTTCATTCTTCACTCTTCATATTTTATTTCTTCATTTTTGATTTGCTCCATTTCTTCCTTCTTTTTGGCTTGATTGGGATGTTGCTTACTCCAAAGGCATCACATGGTATACAAGACTTGGTCTTATAATCAATGCTCATCCTAATCTCCCATAACACTTATTCTAATCCTAATGCAAACATTAAAAAGAAGGAAAGTAAATCTAGCTACACCTGCAAAATAAATGTTAGCTAAACACATCATACAACCCAAGTAGTTATATGAATAATTTGGACTTAGCACCCCACATTTGGGTAGCCAAGCCCACTTGTCCTAACTTGGGCTATGCTTAGGGGTATAAGCAACCTGCATAGCAAAAAGTATTTAAATTTTAATTTAGCAGCCCCTTAAGCACAACCCCTTACAAAAAGCATGATTAGACTAATATTGGTCTAACATCTAGACTACGCAAATACACCTTAACATCCAATCTAAAATAATACATCACAAAACCAAACATACACCAAACCATGCACCATCCTAATATAAAGCTAGAAATGGTGACTTAATCTAATGGGTATGTGTTAAGGCTTGTGTGGTATGTCCTAACAAGGCTTTAGAGTTATAATTTACTAAGTGTGAGGGATTTAATTTATAAAGGGTTGATTTCTCTTTAAGTAATTTAATTGATTTGAATTTTTTACTTAGTGTTTTCTTATTTTATATAGCCTACACTTAGCAACTAAGTGCTATAAAGAGAAGAAAGAGAGGGAACCTCTCTTTTATCCCTACCTTAAGTCACTTCTAGGGCAAGTTAGTTAATTAATTTCCTTTAGTGGATGGCTTATTACATGTTTTGATTAACCGTAAGTTTAGGTTCACTATAAATGACCTTATTCAATAAGAAAGACATCTTATGATTAATTAGAATGGATTACTATCACATTACACACATTCATTCATTTCTTTCCATCATGTATATCATGCATATGAGTAAATCTTAAGTATACCTATACATGCAATTTATATTTTAGCATACTTGAATGATGAATGAAGAGTATTTAGAATTTAAATATTTCATTTTTTTTATTGAATTATGAATGCATGCCTTATTACATAGAAAATAGAGATTTTTTTATCCATTAGCTAGATACACATTCACATGTACAAAAGTTTTAAGTGAGTACGTCACCATTATTTTTTGCACCAGGGACGTAAAGGCTACTGTGGAGTTTAAAATTTCCATAGGAGTCTCCGTCAAATCTTTGAAGAGAAAGAAAGGGAAGACCTATAAAAATTCATCTTTTTAGGATGCCACACAGATCCGTAGATGTACTTATTCAGGTGATCGAATACATCATCAAGAAATAGTGTACTATCTCGAAAGACAGAAGTCATTACCCTTTAATGGACCTAATCACCTCAATAAGGACTCCTAAGGATGATGGGTATACATATATATCAGAGATTCTTCTCCTACTTCACATGGAAAAGTTAAGCAGGGTTTATTTTAATTCAGGTTCATTAAGTTTCCTACAAGGGCAAGCCCACATAGTTAATTACATCCTAAGGAATGGAGATTCTTTAGGAAAACTCTCGATTAAGGTAAATGATCGTTGTCTTTGAAGATTTCAATAGGAAGGACTATCAATCGATTGATTTATTTTGAAAGATCAAATGGGATTGATCAAAAGAGGGAGTTATTATCAAAGCCAAAATGGGAAATAAGTAGGAGATGCTCACGATGCTAGGAAACCCAGCGAGCGATCTCAAATTATCCTATAAATTTGCTTTACATTTTAGAAATTAATTTAATTTGTTTGAGTTGCATTTTTCATTAGAAATTTAGGACTTATGATTCCTTAACACAAGATTAAGGAAATGCCTAAGAGGTGAGTTAACTTATGACCGTGGGAGAGAAACAATCTAACCTAAATATAGGGAGCTTCGGTGAGGGCCAAAAACACAACCTAAGTCTAAGGCAAAGATGGGTAATTGGTTTGTCTCCACAAGAGATGACAAACCTATGACTTTGACTTCTGGGTAGCCAACTAACTCCTCCTACAATTTTAAATATATGTAGGCAAGTCTTTATGCTTATGCAAGATAGCTAGGCTATTATTATTTAGAAAGAGACTAAGTCCTTAAACTCACTCCTTAAAGAGACTAGATCATGTAAAGGGACATGCTTCAAATGACCTAAATCTAAGGCAATTTCAAATTTTATTTTTTATTTTTATTTTTGGCAATTATTTTTGATTCAGGCTAATAAGATTCATATGGCTAATGCATGGGAAGTAAAGTTATTGGTCAAAATCAGCAAGAAGGGAGGAGGTGAGTTTCACCATGGTTCTCAAAGGTCAAGCCAAGTTTCTATGGCAAAGGTGGAAGCCCTCCAATCAAGAGTGAAATAAGATGCTATTGTGCATGATATTACAAAAGAAATGCTCATCCAGCTAAGGGTTGCTAATTCTTTTATCTTAATTTTAAACCTAAGCTTTAGGTGAGGTTATGAGTTGTTTAGTTTTATTTTGAGTTGTTAAGTTGGGTAAAAGATTTATTTTATCCTAAAGAGCCTAATCCACATCCAAGCCATACATAAAGCAAGAAAGAAACTAGAAAAAGTATGCCACTTAATGCAAAAGCTAAACTAATCATCAATCAATTTATAAAGCTAATCATAAAAAGAATAAAAGGCTGTTGTGGTGGGGCATCACTGAACAAACCCAAAAATATGAAATGTGGATAGCTGAGCTCTACCCTTATACAACCCAGATTACAAATGAATTAAATTACAATTAAGCAAGGAATTCATTGTTATGGGAGTCTTCAAGCTTTATTCTTCTTTCTTCTTTTCATCTTTCCTTCTTTCTTCTTCTTCTTTTCTTATTTGGTTCTTTCTTTCTTCTTTGGTTCCTTCTTTTGGATGGTTGGAAGGTGGATGTTCTAAAGTTTCACATGGTACATAAGATAGGATCTTATGACTAATGTTCATCCTAATCCCCATAATAATCATTCCAAAATTCTAGTTGCACAAATTAACATAAAAATGAAAAGTGGAAATCTAACTAACACTTGTAAAATAAAGGTTAGCTAAAATAAATCACACAAATCCCAAGCATGTATATTGGACTTATCACCCCACACATGGGTGATTAAGTCCACCTGACCTATGGATTATGCTTAGGGGTATAAAACACCGCAATAAAAGCATTTATATTTTTATTTATGATAAGCCCAATCTCTAGAAAGAATTGTTAGGCTAAGAAGGTCCTACCGTTAATTCTACGAGCATACACCCTAACATCTATTCTAAAACATATATCACAAAACAAAATAAATATCAAACCAAGCACCGACCTAATCTAATGCTAGAAGTGGTGACTTAGGCTAATGTGTGTGCTTTGAAGGCTTGTGTGCTATGCTTAGCTATGGCTTTAGGTTCAAAATTTCTAAGTGTGAAGAACATGTTCAACTTAGAGGAGGGTTTCATTTAAGTTTTTTGATGATTTTATTTCATGTTTTGATTTGATTTAAGTGGATCCTATAATTAATTACTAGGTTATAAATAGAGGGAAAGAGAAGAGAACTTCTCTTTCCTTCCCTAACCTAAGTAATTTCTAAGGTAGATTCACATTTTAGTTTCATTTAGGTGAATGTTTTGATTAAATCTTTTAATCAATTCTAAGTTTAGATAAACTCTAAACCTATTCAAAAGAAAGGTATTTTAAGATTAAATAAAATGAATCAAAATTCACATAACACACATTACTTCATTTCTTTCCCAACATATATAACATGCATATGGATGGTCCCTAAGCATATCTATACATGCAAATGAGAGTATTTAACACACTTTATGATGTATGCCAAGTAATCCATTTAAGGAAATTTAGAAGTTGAATATGCATGATTTTTTCTTAAGTAGAAAAAGTTTTTTTATCCAAATTTTCACATACACATATGAAAGTAAGAAAGGCCTAAGTGAGTACAACACCATTGTTAACCAGAGATGTATGGTACACGACCTACTTAGGGCTACTTAAAGCATCACAACCTTGGGGTTTTCTAGACTAATATACCACTTTGCTTAAATACAAATATATGTATAAAATAAATGAAATGGAAAAGGAGAATGCAAAAGTTGTTTAATGGATTCAATTTATTTATGCAATTTATGTATGCTAATAAGGATAACCCTCCTTATGTGGTAGCATAGAGATGAATAGGATATGAAATTAGGTGAGTGTTAGGTTCTTTTCAAATGAACCCAACATCTTATCAACTCCTATTCAAAACTATACCAACATAAGAAAGAAAGAAAACCTATGCTAAGCATGATTTTATAATCTATCACATGCGAGCTTATAATTAAAGTTTAAGTAGCACACTTTCAGATTTAGTATTTGATTTATATATTTTGAAAAATAATTTGGATTTAGTAGTGATAATAGCCATTCATATTTCTACTTTAGCCAACACATGTAAATTTGACATAAAGTAAACAATTTCATTTAAAGTTTGAATTTCAAAATTATGAATGCATGACATCACATGACATACAACTTAACATGTTGGGGAAAGATCCAAAGCAATGAAATCATGTAAATAAACTCACTTCACTTAAATCCTAAAGACATTCTAATGGAATAAGAAAGTTTAAAATAAATCAAAGTGAATTCAAAGTGATTTTTGTTTAGTTTGAAGTTTGATTTAATTTTAAAAAGGTGAGATGAGTTTGATGTTCCTAACCCATTCCCACATGTGTTTGATATTTTTGTTTAATTTTTAGATAATTAGATCCATTTTATGCATTGATTAGGTTAAGGTATGAATTAAGTAACTTAATTGCCCACCATAGAAGAATTAACTAAATAATTATGAACCCATGAGATGACATAAAACCACAAAGAATTTAAATTTTGCAATGCACCTAATAAGGAAAAGGCCTAATGCAATTTGACTCATAAATTAAAGTTAATTAAGCTAAGGGGTTTAGCTTAAGTAATTTCAAAACACCCTTTCATACTTGAATGAATGGGGTTTTGATTTCCTTAATTGAACTTGGGCTATTAAACACCTAAGCATCTACCCAATTAATTAAGTTCTAAAACTTTTTAGAATTTTTAGAAATTGATTAATGGAATAATTAATGAATCAACCCTTAATTAAGAGGAGATTAAGGAGAGAAGAGGGGGTTTAGGGAATAGCTTTGGGAAAATACCCCAAAATTATTCCATAAACTTTCTACATACTGGATCTGACCTTAATCAACCCTAATCATAGGTTACAATCACTAATCATACCCTAATTATGCTTAATTACATAAGGAGGGTAATTAAGAAAACCATATGCAATTATTCTAATCAAGCCTTCAATAAATCCCAAGAAAATTAGGGGAGACAAAAGTCATCCCCTAAAACATACCCAAGAAATTTAGGATTAATCAGAGGCTTAATTAAAATGTAATTAGCAAAATAAACTTTCCAATAAAACTCAAATTCAGAAAAAAAATAGTATAATTCAAAACTCATCAAAATTAATTTTAAAATGTTCTGTTTAATTATCTTTCTATAGAATTTTATTTCATATTTTTCTAAATTTTTTAGAAAGAGTTATAAATTTTAGAAGATCCTTGAATTAATTAGAAATTAATTAAGAATTTTAACTAATCCAAATTAATCCCTCGCTCAAGGTGCGATGCGTGGCGCGGTCACATCTTTACATGCACCATGAGGGATTACTTAAACATCACATCTTGGTGGCGGCGCGGTTTGATTCTATGTGTCCGATCAAAGATCGGACGACGAGACCTCCCGCATTTTAAAATGGATGAAAATCTAAGCGTGCATGGTAATCTCATAGTCCATCCTAAAAATACGTTTGGATGGATGGCTGAGATCTCCCAAGTTCTTCCCCCTTGATCAACAGGGACCATCCATAATCAAGGGGAAGATCCGAGCTCGATTGAGGTTGGATTCAAACCAAACTCAACCCACACCATCTAAAGCAAGAGAGCCAATCCAATGGTCAAAATTGATGGGGTGAAAATTTCTTTACAAAGCTCCACACCACATTGAGTTTAATGGTCAAAAAATCTCATACCTCACTGGAGGTGATCACCACACTCGATTCCCTTGGAGAAGCTTCGTGGTTGAGACGAAGCCTTGCTGAAGTTTTGAGCACTTGAGGTTGAGTGGATCCTCCTATGGGTCACCTCCTCCTTAGCTTAGGCTCAACTTTGATCCAATTCAATCCTCCCTTGCCTTTAGAGCTTGGGAATGAACTTAGGTGAGCTCAACTTGGTCACCTAAGTGTGCTTGCAAAAGGAATTGCAATGGATTGTAATGTGGAAGAAGTTGGAGAATGGAATGAGCTCCCCTGTTTGAAAATTGAGAAATGGGGAATTGGCAAGAGCTCTAGGATGCTTGATATCACTCTCTGATGGCTCCTAAGTCTCACTAACACTCAATCAAATTCAGGAATGATGCATTTGAGTTTGTTTAGGGGGAGTATATCTCCCCCTTGAAGGATCATATGGTCGGCAATGCTCTTAATATTTTTATCCAATTGAGCTTAGGTTGTGGGTTGTTTGATTAGTTAGGAGTGTGCACATGGTTGGTTTGAGCCAATGAGTGGATTTCCAACCTCCCATGTGCCTTAATTTGAGCTTGAGAGGGAGTTTGAATTTTCAATTTTGACCCAAAGGGTTAGGTTTGGTCTAGGGACCAAGTTGACCCAAACCCATTGGGTGCACCACTCATCAAGGTTCTCTTGAGCTTTTAGGAAAGCCTCAAGTGAATGTGAAGAGGGTATGACCGAATTACCCATGGATTAAGCCAAAATTTATTCTATGGCCTAGGGGTGGGATGGGCATTTTGCTATTTTTCAACTTTGGATATGTTGGGTATGTGGAGAAACTAGGTTTGGCCAAGTTTCATGAGTTTTGGAATTCATTTGATAGGGTTTGGCTCATGTTGACCCATTTAGGTCAAAATGGGTCAACTTGGGTCAAGTTGACCAATTGGTCAAATTGGGTCAAATCAAGGGTTGGGTCAAGTTCATATGACCATTTGAAATGTTTTGGTTACTTTTATTTATTCAATTTGGTATGGTGTTGAATTTGGCTCATATGATTTCATTTAGGTCAATGGATCAAGTTGACCTATTTGACCCATTTGACCTATTTGAGGTAGGACAAGGGTAGGTTTAGATTAGGTTAGTCATATGGAGTGGATTGGTATCTTTGTTTCCAATCAATTTTGGTTAAGTTCAAATTTGGCTCAACATTGCCTTTAGGTCATGTTGGGTCTAAGGTCAATTGGGCAAGGCTAGGTCTAGTTGGCTAATTGAGGCTTTGGTCAAGTTCCACAAGTGATTTGGAATGGACTTGATCCATTGGTTTCAATTAATTTGGCTTAGATCAAGTTTTGACACATTTTGACCCTTTAGGTCAAAATGGGTCAACTTGGGTCAAGTGGCCAATTGGGCTAGGTTAGGCTCAAATGTTGGCTTGGTCAAGTTCAAACATAAGTCATGAGTGAACTTAGATCAATGGTTTCAATCAATTTGGCCTATGGTGGAATTTGGCTATGTTAGGTTTCATTTTGGGTTAAGTGTTGACTTGGTCAACCCTTAGGTTTGACTTGGTTTGACCCAATTTGATTGATTGATCATCCCATGATGATTGTTGATCATGATGAGAGGGATATATGAGTTTGGTTTAATCCAATTTGGTTAGGATCAAAATTTGGCTCATAAGGGTACTTTAGGTCACTTTGGGTCAACTGAGCCTAAGTTGGTCAAATGGCTTGGTCAAAGCTTGATTTGAAGTTGGTTGATCTTGTATATGGACTCATGATTGAAATATAAATCCATTTATAAGTGGTTTGAAGTCAAATGGGTTTAGATCCATTTGATAATTTCATATTCAAAGGAAGAATATGAAGGGGTCTTGGGTTTGATTTTTGAACTAGGTTTTGATTGTTTGATTGGAGTTTGGATTTATGAATGAGCTCATGATTGTAGGTTTGATTGAACCATGAGAGAAAATCAAGAGTTTGACTTGATTTGAAATTGTTTTGGCTAAGTTCAAGATTTTGACTTGAAAGGCTTAGATTGGATTTTGAGTTGATTTGAGTTTGATTTTTGGAATTGGTTTTGATTGTTTGAATTTATATTTCATTTATATATATGAATATAAATGAGAATATAAATGAATCATGAGAAAATTTCTAGGATTTGAAGGGGTTTAATCAGGATTTAGGTTACGTCCATTATGAAGGATTTAAGGGACTTAGGAAAATTTTGGAGTTTAAAGTTTGAATTTTTGAATTTGGTTTGATTGATTTATATTTATATTTCATTTATATATGTGAATATGTATGAGAATATAAATGAGTTTTGAGAAAATCCGATGAGTTTGAAATGGTTTGATCAAGATTTTGGATAAGTCCATTAATGGAGAATTAATGACTTAAGGAAATTTTAATTTGAGAATTTAATTTGAGGGTTTGATTTGATTGATTTATTTTTATATTTTATTTATATATGTGAATATAAATGAGAATATAAATGAATTTTAAGAAAATCTCACGGTGAATTGATTTGATCAAGGTCTAGACTAAGTCCATTAATGGAGAATTAATGACTTAAGAAATTTTTAAATTGGAAATTTAATTTGGATTTGATTTGATGATTTATATTTATATTTCATTTATATGTGAATATAAAATGAGAAGTGGAGAAAATCAAATAGAATTGATTTGGAGTTTTACTTGAATGAAGAAAAGTGAGGAATGGTTTAAGCTAAGGGTAGGAAGTTTTCCTAACACCCCTAAGGCATGACCTATTCTTATGGTTAAGTCTTCTAAGTCTCTAGGGCTAGGTTGAGTGTCCACCTAGTCACTAGATGTGTCTTAAGACTAAGGAACTCTTAAAGTCTAAGAGGAGTCCTATGTCTAAGATGGAGGGGTTGAGAGCTCATTCTAAAAATGAGGTTAACAGCTACTTAAAGCCTCGCAGCTCCGGGGTGTCCAGACTAATATGCCCCTTTTCTTAGATACATGTTGATGTATAAGCAACTATTAGGATTGGGAAAACCCTGCAAAAGTTGTGTTTGATTTATGATTCTTATTCATTGGCCACATTATATATACATATGTATAAGAGTTTTAAGTGAGTACGATGCCATTATTTTCTACACTAGGAGCGTAAGGTACAAGACATACTTGGGGCTACTTAAAGCCTCACAACCCCAGGGTGTCCAGAATAATATATCACTTTTCTCAGATACATATGAATGTACAAAAAGAACCACATGAATAAGGAATCATGCAAGAATTCATATTTGATTTGATTGTATGATTTACATATATGATATGAAATTCTTCCTAAGTCTTAATATAGAGATGCATAGGAGTAGATTTAGGCAAATATTATGTTCTTTTCAAATGAATTATTTACTTGCAAATGCTATGTGAATCCATGTTAAGATAAGGAAAGAGAACTTCATATTGCACATTTTGTATTATCATTACATGCAAACTTATAGATACTTGTAATTAACATTACTTAATTTATAATAATTGATTTATAGGCTTTTGAAAATAGCTTTTGATTTAGTAGTAGTAATAGCTACACATATTTTTAATTTAAGTAAACACATGCAATTTCACATAAAAGAAACTATTTCATTTAATTAATTTAAAAAAAAAATGAATGCATGATTTCATATGGCAAGCAATATTTAGCATGATTGGAAAGGAATAAAGGAATATAAGCACATGATTTCATTCATCCCAATTAATTCCTAAGAAAAATCACATTAAATAAAACTATTTAAAATAAACCAAAATTCTTTAAAGACATTTTTAACTTTGAGTTTAATTTGATTTAAGAAATATGAATAGGTTTACTAATCCTAATCCAATTCCCCATGTGTGAATTAATTTGGTTTAATGAAGAATATTTAAGTTGATTTTATATTTTAATTAGGTTAAGGTATGAATTAAGTGAATTAATTAACCCTTACCTATATCACCTTAAGTTAATTAACTAATTAATAATAAGCCAATATTATATGCAACCATATGAAAAGTAAATTTGCAATGCTCCTAAGAAATGAAAGGGGCCTAATGCAAATGGATTATGATTAATAGTTAATTAAGCTTAAGGGATCTCACATAATTACTTTTATGATTTTCACATACATGTGAGCCAACTATAATTTCATTAAGTGTTGCTTAGGTGTGGATGAATTGATTTTTTTATTTTAATTTCATTAAGCCTTTAATTAATTGATTAAACACTTTGGTTATGTTTTAATTTGAATGATGAAATTAACTTAGGGGAAAGGATCAAGGGCAAGGACCCAATCCTAATCCCTAAATCATTTTAAATATTCAATTAAAATCTAATTTCCCTATCTTGAAGATTAATCACTTAATTAATCATTCCTTTAACCATTAATTAATTTGATTTTTTAAAGGTAAAGAAAACTTAGGAAATGAATTAGAAAAACTATCCCCTAAGTTATCTTGCTATTCAAGAGAGGTAATTAGGTTTAAATGATTAATCAAACTACTGTTCATTCATTAATTATGATTAATTAGATTAAGATAGTGATTAGAGCTTAATCAAGTGATTTTCCTAATTAAGCAATCAATAACATCCCACAAAAATAAGAGAGGAAGAGGTTATCCCCCTAAACATCCACAAAAAATTTGGGATTAATTGAGTGTCTAATTAAGCTAATTAGATTTTTTTATTAAACTTTAATTAAGCCAAAATCA
Source organism: Cymbidium sinense (assembly GCA_021442155.1). Taxonomy (NCBI): domain Eukaryota; kingdom Viridiplantae; phylum Streptophyta; class Magnoliopsida; order Asparagales; family Orchidaceae; genus Cymbidium; species Cymbidium sinense. The sequence continues at coordinate 77,907,285 of CM038231.1, read as the reverse complement.
CTATTCAAAATTAATTAATAATAATTTCCCTAGATTCTACTTTGAAATATCTTAAAAATGAGCTAAAGTTTGTATTTTTTTTGGATGTTTCTACAATTAGTTATGATTTTAGGAAGTTAAGGATTTAAAATTAATTAATTAGCCCTAATTAAAGCCTTCATCCAGTAGGGCCACGTGGCGGCAGACGCGGTGCGCTTTCTATGTGGCATGATGGGATTGGCTATTTAAGTAGTCACATCCGCATTGACTCAGCCCACGGCGGACGTGCTTTCTCCGTGGACCGTTCAATCTAAGATCGGACTGCCACGATTCGATCTGCTGGTTAAGGGAGAAAACAATGGGGATCTATTATGATCTAATCACAGCCATATGCTCCAATCATGTAGAATGGATGGCGTATCATCTTCCTTCTTCGTGAGCGGTGAAAGATGAGCACCGTCCGTCTTTCCTCGTTCGATTCGACCTCACCCGAGCTTGGATTGGGATCAAACCGATTCCACACCTTCGGAAGGAGGGGGGGATACACATCCAACAGTCAAATTCACATGGGATTCAAATTTACTTCACAAAAGACCAACCCATTTTTTCATAAAAGGCTCGGTTTGCAAAATTACCTCACCGCTAATGTCCCATGGGTCATCTGAGGCGCGCTAGTTGAGGCGAGGCCCTATTGAAGAAGTCCGCTTGATTTGGTGTGGAATGTTCCGTGGACCAAGCTTCCCTCCTTTGGTGTTTTCCCTTGATCGAACTCACTCCTCCCATGGCTTGGAAGCTTGGGAATTGGTTCATTTGTGCTCGACTAGGTATGGTGATGGTGTGGCTAAGAGGAATTTGGGCTTGATTGCGAAACGAGGGAGAATGGATTGAGATTGCCCTCACCTATTTTGGCCTTCCACGGGAATGGGAAATCTGGATTTTGGAGCACTCGAGAAGGTTTGGAATCACTCTCTGAGGTTTCGAAAATGCTTCCTAGACTCAAAGCTTTCGAATGCCTTCGAAATCTTGCTCGAATTGAGGGGGTATACCCCTCAATTCACAGGGAAGGATAGACGTGTGCACATTTTGCGCTAAATTGTCACCGTCCGGCCACCGGACTTGTCTCCATCAAGTTAGGGTTGTGCGCCAGGGATGAGAGAAGTGAGGGGAGGCTTCCATGGATCCATTGTGAAAGGTTTGCAAAGCTTGGATCCAATGGGTGTTCGGTTTGGGTTGGAGGTGAGTCAACTCACCTCGTAAAGGTCCTTGGCCAACCTAGAGTGGGTTAGGTTGGCTAGGTGGGTCAGCAGAAGGTTCTATGGAGTGCTAAGGGGCTGCCATGGGGATGAGAGAGTTGACTTGGCTTGGATCCATTGATTTTGAAGTTTAAATCCCATGGTTTGATGGCTAATCACCTTGATGGGGCCCACCTGGCTTTTGGCGAGGTCTTAGCTGACCTAGGGTGAGTTTAAGCTGAGTTAGATCAGCCCACAAGATTCTATAAGTTGGATTTGAGTGGATTGGCTTGGATTGGTCAAATGAGTTTCATTTGGACTAGGTTGGGTTGGGTTGACTAATTTGTCAAATTGTTTCAAACCAAGGCTTGAGTTAGGTTTATATGATGATTTGTGATGTTTTAGTTCAATTAATTTGGATTAGTTTAGTTTAGGTTTGGATTTGACTCATTTGGGTTGACCTTCTAGGATGTATATTATACTTTTCTTTACATTTAAAACTTCATAAAGTTTGTAAAATTAGTTCAAAGAAAGCTAAAAAAAATAAAAAATAAATAAATATATATTTTATTTTAGAGCCGAATTCTATGGTGTCTAAATTTGATTTTGCATATGCTAAAAAAAATTTTTATGTTAAATTTAAGTCATATCTCATTAAAAGGTGAAAAGTTATTAATTATTTACGACACCTTTTGCTTTTACCAAAGTCAATGCTCACCTTCTTAGTTATTGATCCTCTCCTGAATAAAAAGAATGGTCAATCAAATCAATAATAATATTTTGATGAAATCTCTAATACCCTGTCATCCTACTTCCATCATGGAAGTCATTATTTACAGTTTATCTCTATTATATTATATCAATATCTTCTTTAATTATAAAAGAAGTCATCATTTATAATAAGTGATTCATACTAGTAAATTTATCTCAACTTGATTAAATTCCTTAATAAGCTAAACGCAACTCATTTATATGTGTATAGCTGGATTTTCATATAATACTCGAACGATTAATAATCTCTTTACCATCACAAATATTTCAACAACCAGTATTTTTATGCTAAGTAACATCGTTTGCAGGGAATCTTTGTTAAATTTACAAGTGTGACATTATCATTATGTAATATTATTATTTTTATGATTATTCATTTATTATAACCAATCATAACAAGGCCAGTTTGAAGGATTTCAAGCATCTCTTCAGCCACTTTGATATCACTGACGATGGCAAAATTTCTCAGTCTGAGCTTCAGCTTCTTATGAGAACCATTATATTCATACATACAATCAGAAGTACTAATTTTCATTAACTAGTAGACATTTTCACAGCAAATTTAGGCCATTTGATTAATATGAATGTTCCATAATTTATAATTTTTGTGAAAGCACAAGTAACATATCAATCAAACAAATTCTGAAAAAAAAATATATGAACCCAACAAATAAAAGAATTAGAGCTTCATCATGGCTCTGAACTCATCAAAACAAACCACGCCATCTCCATTCAAATCAAAGCTGGAAATCATGGAGCGACACTGTTCGATTGGCCTCGAAGAACCCAAGCGGCTAAGCATTCTCTTCAAGCTCCTATCTGTAATATAGCCCTTCCCATCCATCTCATACAACTTGAAGGCCTCCTTCACTAAATTTTCTTCCTTATAACTCTTTTCTTCCTCGCCAGTATCCATTTCTGCCAATCTCATGAAGTCTTCCATGTCAAGCAGACCATCCTCATCTGAGTCGGCATATCGCAGCAAGGCCTCCCCCTCAGCAGAGCTCTTCTCCAATGGTGCTCATAAGAAGCTGAAGCTCCGACAGAGAAATTTTGCCATCGCCATTGATATCAAAGTGGCTGAAGAGGCGCTCCATTTCCTTCTGCCCGTTTGCAGAGGAAATGGAAGTCATATTCATGCCTGCCATTATGTCTTTGTAGAACTCGAAGTGATGCAGAAACAAGAAGAAGATGAAAGCTGAGAATGTTAATTTACTCTCAAGTATGTATGAATCTGCTTTAGTTAATTTGTATATGCATAATGTATATATATAGTTGTAAGTAGTAGAACTTTTTAATGTTTCAGGAATTCTTGTAATTGATTATATATTTTAAAAATGCTGCTTTTTATTGAACTTTGGTAACTCAGAAGAAGTTCTGATGGTCAGGTTTTGTGTACTGGTAGTTGAAACTGTCAGTAGAGAAATGGTTCGACTTATCTCTCAGGTTTTGTATAGTAATATCACTTCTTACAAGTAAAATAATTTTTTTTGAATTAATTGTGCTTCAATACAACTCATAGGAGGAATTGGTCACCAACGTATCAAAATAAAGTAGATAATATGATAATGCTGTTTAAGTTAAATCTGTTTGAAGATGCGTTACTTAAAAGCTCATCAAACCATTAAAATGATGTATTGAAGAGTCTCTCTTGATGATTTAGTATAATATTTACGAAAAATATATCTGATTATTAATTTACTCTACAAATCATTACAAAATAGTAATTATTACGATCCAAACTGGGGGCATAAAATTATCAAGGCGGGAATAAATGGATGGAAGGTGTAAAGATATTTTAAATTTAAATTTCTTTCACAAATCAATACTTATCAGATAAAGTAGAAGAGCAACTCATCAGTGTAATATAAATTAACTTAAAATAATTAAAATAAGTTTATGTTTTTTTTTTTTTTTGTATTGATCACATCTTTGATATACATTTTCTCTTATATCATTGATACTAACAAAGTTTAAACATGAAAATGTTGACTTAAAAATAATAATAAGTCATCAACCTGCCATTGAATACTCATATTTTTAAACAACAACAATATAACAAAAAATAAAGCACATGCATAATAATAAAATACAATGAATCAATATAAAACAATTGACAATTTATACTTATTTATGAACTGTTAAGAATGTTTAGCACATTGTATTGTATAGTACAATGTCGTACAACTGACACACACACACACACACACACACACACACACACACACACACACACATATATATATATACACTTATAAAAATTTTTCTTCAAAATTTACAAATCATAACTTATTAAATATATCCAACATAAATCATTTGTCATACTATCCTTGATCAATAAAGTTAAACATTGCTACATAAGAGTTGAATAATCATACATAATCAAATATTTTCGATAGTATTATTCACTATAATAGCTTATTCAGGATTTTATAGCATTTGGGTATATACTCATAGTCCAGATGACTCTATCATTCTTTGTCCACTTATAGATTTCTATGAAGGAGCTCCACTTGGTTTTTATCCTCAAAAATTTTCTAGCCAAGCATAGGACAATACCTAGCTAGATAAGTGTGCTCATGACATTAGTAGCATGCAATGGAGCTGGACAATCATTCATTCCTATGATGTTTTCTATGTTTGGCATAAGATTCTATGGTATGAATTATACCACTACAAAGAATTAAGTTCAGGCTTCTTCTCATTAGCCCTCTTTGATTGAGCCAAATGATCACTTTCATCCATACATTTTCTTCTGTTCAACTCTTTATGCATTTGAGTGATTTAAAATCTATTTTCACTCTCTAGTCCCTTCTACTAATACAGGTGTGAGTTTATTTTTGGATTCATTTGTGTCTATATATGTGAGAAGACACCACACAGATTTGAAGATGTACTTATTGATATGATCGGGTATGACATCAAGGAATAGTGTACTATATCGAGAGATAGAAGTCACTACTCTACGATGGACCTAATCACCTAATAAGGATCCCTAAGGCATGATAGGTCTTTGAATATACCAGAGATTTTGTTCCTAGTTTACATAGAAAAGTAAAGCAGAGTTTATTTAAATCGGGTTCGTTAAGTTCCCTATGGAGGCAAGCCTCCATAGTTAATTACATCTTAAGTAAAAGTTAATCCCTTAATAATACTCTCGATTAAAGTAGGAGATTGTTATCTCCAAAGAATTCAAAAATAGGACTATCAACAAATTGGTTATATTTTAGAAAATCAAGTGGGATGGATCAAAAAGAGAGAGTTATTATCGACGCCAAAGGAGATGAGTAGGGAGTGCTCATGATACAAGGAATCCTAATGAGCACTCCAATCTATCCTAGGTTTGGGCTTTATATATTTGAAATTTAGGAGATTTATTTATTTGATTTAAAATTTTATTATAAATCTAGAACTTATAATTCCACAATACAAGACTGTGAAAATGCCTAAGAGGTGAGGATTTATGCTTATAGCCCACAAAGGGAAACAACAATCTCAATTCTAAATCTAGAGAGTTTTGGCGAGGGCCAAAGCACTACCTAAATCTAAGATGAAAATAGGTATATGGTTTATCTCCATAAGAGAGAGTAAATCACCCGACTGGACTTATTAATGCCTAGAGTGACAGCCCTAACTCCTCATACGCTTCAAATTTATGTAAGCAAGTCATATGCTTTTGTAAGATGACTAGGTTGTTATTATTTAGAAAAGAGACTAAGTCATTAAATCCACTCCCTAAGATACTAGAGCATGAGGGGTATGAATAATGACTTAAATCAAAATTATAAATTTTTATCAAGTTTTATTTAATTTGGGGCACTTTATTTTGACAAAGGCTATGGGATTTTGTATGCCTAAATGCACGAGAGATTGCTTATGGGCCAAATCAAAAGGGAAAGAGGTGTTCTTCCATCATAGGCTCTTAAAGGTCAATCCTATTCTATCTGGTGAAGATAGAAGTCCTCCCTTAACAAGAATGAAATAAGATGGTTATGCATGATATTAAACATACAACATCCAACTAAAGGGATTACTATTTTTTTTTTTATCTTGATTTAATACATAGGCTTTTATGTGAGATTATGAGTTATTTTAAAATTTTAGTTATGAGTTGTTGATGGGATAGAAAATTTATTTTTATTTTAAGAGCCTAATCTCATCCAAGCCATACAACAATCACAAATCATAAACAAACTATGAAAAGACATGCTTTTTCTAATGCACAAGCTAAACAAAATATCAAACATTTTTTATAAAGCTTTCACAAAAGAATAAAAGGTTGATGTGGTCGAGTACCACCGCATAACCCAAAAAGAAATATAGGTACCGAGCTCTACCCTTATACAACCCAAATTATAAGAAAATAAATACAATTAAGAATAATGAATGTTATGGGGGTCTTCATTCTTCATTCTTTATTCTTCATTTCTCCATCTTTTATTTCTTCATTTGATTTGCCCCATTTCTTTCTTCCTTTTGGCTTGATTTAGATATACTTACTCCAAAGGCATCACATGGTACATAAGACTTAGTCTTATAACCAATACTCATCCTAACCCCCCATAATATGCATCCTAATCCTAATGCAAAATTACATTAAAAGAAGGAATGTAAATCTAGTTACACCTGCAAAATAAATGTTAGCTAAACACACTATACAACCCAAGTAGTTATGTGAAAAGTTTGGGCATAGCAACCCACACATGGGTAACCAAGCTCACCTATCCTAACTTGGGTTATGCTTAGGGAATAAGAAACCTGTAGAGCAAAAGTATTTATATTTTTATTATGACAGACCCTTAAGCACAACCCCCTGCAAAAAAGATGATTAGGCTAATGTCGGCCTAACATCCAAACTACGCACATACATCCTAACATCCAGTCTAAAATAATACATCATAAAACCAAATATACATCAAACCAGGCACCACCCTATCATAAAGCTAAAAATGGCGACTTAGTTTAATGCGTGGGAATTAAAGCTTGTGTGGTATGTCATAACTAGGCTTTAGAGTTATAATTTGCTAAGTGTGAGGGATTTAATTTATAAAGGGGTTGATTTTTCTTTAAGTGATTTAATTGATTTGAATATTTTACTTAGTATTTTCTTTTATCTCATATAGCCTACATTTGGCAACTAAGTGTTATAAAGAGAAGAAAGAGAGGGAATCTCTCTTTCATCCCTACCTTAAGTCACTTCTAAAGCAAGTTAATTAATCAATTTTCTTTAGTGAATGGCTTATTATGTATTTTAATTAATCCTAAATTTAGGTTCACTCTAAATTACCTTATTCAATAAGAAAGAAATTTCAAGATTTATTAAGATGAATTACTATCATATAAAACATATTTATTCATTTCTTTCCATCATGTATATCATGCATATGAGTAAATCCTAAGCATACCTATACATGCAATTCATATTGTTAGCACACTTGAATGATGAATGCAAAGAAGTGTGTTTGGAATTTAAATGTTTCATTTGATTGAATTATGAATGCATGCCTTTTTAATAGAAAGAGGGATTTCTTCAACCATTAGATAGATACACATTCACATGTATAAAAGTTTTAAGTGAGTACGACGCCATTATTTTTTGCACTAGGGCAGTAAGGTATAAAACCTACTTAGGGCTACTTAAAGCCTCAGAGCCCGGGTGTCCGTGACTAATATACCACTTTTCTTAGATACATGTAGATGATGTATATGCAACTATAAGGATAGAAAACATGCAAAAGTTGTGTTTGATTTGTTTAACTTATGATTTTATTCATTGGCCACATCACATAATACATGTATAAGAGTTTTAAGTGAGTACAACGCCATTATTTTCTGCACTGTAAAGTAAGACACACCTACTTAGGGCTACTTAAAGCCTCGATCGGTGTCCGACTAATATACCACTTTTCTCAGATACAGTTGAATGTATAAAAAAATAACCATAAGAAGAAGAAGAAGTAATGCAAGAAGTCATATTTGATTTGAACATATGATTTACATATGTGATATGAAATTCTTCTTAAGTCTTAATATGGAAATGCATAGGATTAGATTTAGATAAATGTTGTGTTCTTTTCAAATGAACTGTACATTTATAATTCCTATGTGAATCCATGTAAAGTAAGGAAAGAGAGCTTCATATTGCATATTTTATATTATCAACACATGCAAACTTATAGCTATTTCTAATTAGCATCACTCCATTTATTATAATTGATTTATGAGCTTTTGAAAATAACATTTGATTTAATAGTGATAAAATCCACACCTATTTTTAATTTAATTCATCACATGCAGTTTGACATAAAAGGATTCATTTTATTTAGTTAACTTTAAGAGAAATGAATGCATGATTACGTATGGCAAGCAACATTTAACATAATTGGAAAAAAAATAAAGGAATATAAGCACATAATCTCATTCATTGCAATTAATTCTTAAGGACAATCATAATAAATAAAGTCATTTAAAATAAACCAAAGTTTTTTAATGTTGTTTCATCTTTATTTTTGATTTAAGTTAAAGAAAGTGAAAGAGGTTTGCTGGTCCTAATCCCATTCACCATGTATGAGTTAATTTTAGTTTAAGGAAGAAGTATTTAAGTTGATTTTATGATTTAATTATATTAGGGTATGAATTAAGTGGATTAATTAACCCTTACATACATCACCTTAAGTTAATTAACTAATTAATAATGATCCAATATGATATGTAACCAAATGAAAAGTAAATTTGCAATGCTCTTAAGAAATGAAAGGGTCTAATGCAATTGGCTCATGATTAATTAATTGCTGATCTCTTAACTACTTTTATGATTTTCTCACACATGTGAGCTAACCATAATTTCATTGCCTCCCCCTTTGGGTTATTGAACATCCAAAGAGCTACCCAAGATTAAATTATACAAGTTCTAGAATGATTATGATTTTAATTTAATTAATTAAGCAATTTAATTAAAGAATTAAACCATTAATTAATCCCAAATTAATTGATTTCAAGTCAAGTGAAGTGAACTTAGGGAAAAGAATAGGAAGGAGCCCCAATCCCATTCCCCATGTCCATTCACTGTCTCACAATGATTAACAAGCATAATTAATGATTTTTTTACTATTTAGAATGTTAATTAATCACCTAATTAATTAAGAGAGTAATTAAGGCTAAGACAAGCAATTTTTCTAATTAACCAAGCAATAAATCTCAAGAAAATTATGGGAGGTAGATGTCATTTCATTAATCAAACTCAGAAAGTTTAGGATTAATTATTTGTGTAATTAGGGAGTAATTAAGATAAATAAGTTTTCAATAAAAACTAAATTAAACCTTAATTACTATTTAAAATTATTTAAATTTAATTTTAAATTAATCTCCTCTGAAATACCTTTAAAATGAGTATTTATTTGTACTTTTTTAATTTTTCTATAATTATTTATGATTTTTTATAGTTTCCTTTAATTAAGATAATTTTCATGAAGTTTGTTAATTTATTTTATTAAAATAAATTATTTGAACTTCAAAATTCAATATGTTTCAATCTAGAAATGATTTTGATTTAAAATTTTTATAATAACTAGAATTCAACTTCAGTTTCAACCTCTCAAAATTTATACATAATCTGAAGTGTATTTTTAGTTTAATTAATGAAATTTATTTTTTACTAAAACTTAAATTAATCTTAAACTATCTGGCAAAATTTGGAGGTTTTGGATTTATTGAATTCCTCTCAGAAAGATGAATCTAATAAGCTCTATTTACAATTTTTTGTTAAGTATTTTATTTTCAATCAATTTTGGAAGTTTAAAGTATTATAGATAATTTTTTAAATTAAAAAATATGGATTTTCCCACTTAACCCGCCAGATGCAACGCTCAAGTTGCAATGCAATCACAGATTGATATGTACACACCCAATCGCGGCGGTTGGGATGCATAGCATTGATGAGGCACGCGAGCAGGAAAATGCAGGATTGAGGAAAATAATGCGGTTCGACCGAATCCGATCCGAGGGTCCAAATCTGATCTTCGTGATTAGAGAGGCAAAAAACGTGGATCTAAGCCAATCGCCCAATCTTGTGAATCATAGGATCGAGGGTCGCTGCTCCGAAGAAACATATGAAAATACTGTCCACCTGAGATTTTTCACAATTTTGAGCAAAATTTCATCGAAATGAGCACATTTTCATGGCGATTCATACTGAAAAACTTTTATTTCATAGTAGGATTGTATAAAATAAAGAATACAGAGGATTCTAAGGAAAAATCCTATAATCGCATGAAAAATATCTTAAAAAATAAGAAATCCTAAGGTTGGCTACGGGTTGTTTGAAGATTACCTCACCGGGGATGATTTCTGACGGTGGTGATGATCCGAGCACACTTTTGAGTAGGGGAAGAAGTATTGAATGAGCCTAGACCTTCCCTTCACTTTAGAATGATGTATTCTCCAATCGCCACCACTTCCTAGCTGAAATTCATTTATTTTGGTGTTTTCACCCCAAAATCAAGTGGGAAAGATTACTGGTTGGTTTGGGAGCTGAGGGATGGAAATGAGAGTGGGAGGAAAATTTTTACTGCTTCTAATGCCTTGGTTAGATTTTGGCTTGGGGAGATTGGGAATGGAAGAGAATCACCCTAGGTGGCTCATTTTGGTTGGCTAAGGCATGAAAAGTGCTGCCATAAAGGACAAATGGGTGTCCTAGCAAGGGGAGGTGGGAGTCCTTCATGCCAAGTGTTTCAATGGGAGAGGAGAGGTGAATTCACCTCCCCATGAGTCATGGCTGGCCAACCACCTCTTGGTTCATATAATCAGCATCCTTGGTGCCTATGTGGACTAATGGATGAGTGCCAAGTGGCCAAGGAAGAGAAATAACCACTTGGGAAAATATCTTTTCTCATGAGATGCCCTTGACCCAAGGTCAAAGTGGTCATTTGATATTGTATTTGATTTGAGTAGATTTAAAATGAGTCAAAAGTAAATTGGACCAAATTTCATGTCATTTGGAGTTCATTTGGTTTAATTTGGGTCAATTTGACCTATTTAGGTCAAATTGGGTCAAAAAAGAGTTTGGTTGACCAATTGGTCAAATGGGTCAAACTAAGGGTTGGGTCAAGTTCAAATGATCATTTAGAGTATATTGGTTCAATTGGTTTAAATCAATTTGGTTTAATTTGGATTTAATTTGATTTTGGCAAGTTTGATCTTTTAGGTCAATTTGGGCTAAGTTAATCAATTTTGCCCAATTGACCAAATTGCTTGAATCATGGCTTGGTTTGAGTTTGGTTGATCATTTGGAATATATTGTAGGCTTTGGTTAAGTTCAATTTGGATTTGATTGAGTTTTAGGTTGATTTGACCCTTAAGGTCAATTTGGGCTAAATTGGGTTAGGTTAACCAATTGGTCAAATTGGGCTCAATTAAGGCTTTGGTCAAGTTCAATAATCAATTTGGAATGAACTTTGAGCCATTGGTTGCAATAAATTTGGTTTAGGTTGTAATTTGGCTAGTTTGGATTCATATGGGTTAAAAGGTTGACTTGGCCAATGGGCTAGGTTGACTTGGTTTGACCCAATTCATGATAATTGATTAACCTAGGATGATCAACAATCATGACATGAAGTTTGGATTGACTTAATTCACTTTGATTTGAATTGAATTAGATTTTGGTTCATGTAGGTCAAATTGGCCACTTTGGGTCAAGTGAGCCAATTGGGTTTTGTTGGCTTGATTTTGAGTTGGGTTTAATTTGGTTGAGTTTATATATGGATTTGAGATCGACATATAAATTCAATTATAATTGGTTTGGGTTCAAATGAGTTTTGGTTCATTTAAATATTACAAGTCAAATGGCCTAGGTTAGGTTTGACTTGAATTGATTTTGATTTGGGTTGATGATTGTAGATTTTATTTATATTTGGATAGATGATTGAAGGAATGATTGATTCAAAAGAAAATCTATTGATTTTGATCTAATTTGGATAAGATTTGGCCAAGTTTAAGGAATTGGCTTAAAGGGTATAAATTGGATTTTGGTTTGATTTTGGATTTCTTTTATGATTTGGAATTTGATTGGAGATTGAATTTGATAATTGAGAAAATCAATTGGATTGAGGTTGATGTGAATTTGGTTAAGGCTAAGTCAATAAGATAAAATCAATGGGCTTAGGAAGGGATTTGGAGTTTGAATTTAATCATGGGTTTTAATCATTTGATAGTTGGATTTGATTTTGGAATTTAGATTTTAATTTGAGATTTGATTTAGAAGAAGGAAGCAAGAGTTTGGTTTGGGCTATATGGTAGGAAAATCTTCCTAAATCCCTAAGGCACAACCTGTCCCTATGGCTAACTCTTCTAAGTCTCTAGGGTTAGGTTAAGTGTTCACCTAATTACTAGAATTGTCTTAAGAATAAAGAACTCTTAGTATTTATGAGAGTCATATATCTATTATATGGAAGTTGAGAGCTCACTCCAAAAGTGAGGTCAACAAAGGGCGCCTAATAAGTGTGGTGTGAATGACAAGGCACACTGCACATATTGGTGTTGATCGATATTATCAACAACGTCTAAAGGATCACAAACAATAACAGAAATGATCTACTCCTAAACCCAAGATGTAGAAGGAATCAAGATTTTAGTGCAATGCAACTCCACTCATGTTAAGGGCATAAGAGAAGAAGAAGGGATCTACTAAGGGATCAAGCATGTGAACCTTCCACTAGGGAAGCAAGTTCAGATTATCCACTAGGGGTAAGGGGTTGGATTTGAATGCAAGATATGATTTGGGTAGAGTATTTGCTTGGGATTAGAATGTATAACCCACCAGGGATAGTTGCATGAACCTTCCACTAGGGAAGTAGGTTTAGGTTATCCACTAGGGATAAGGATTTGATGAGATTTTTTTAGGGTGCACTCGCTGGGGAATACAGGTTTGAATTGGATTTAATTGACTCCACTAAGGAGGTTGGGATGAATGATGTCTCGCTAGAGAGAAATTGGTTTATTGTTTATTTTAAGTTTAAATTTTGTTTATTTTAAGTCAAAGGGGTAGTCCATGAGCCACATGGTAACTATCCAAGGGGTTACCTTTGTAAACTATGCTCTAGGGAGAAGGTATAGGACTTACATCTCCAAAAGCAAGGGACAATCAGGGGTGATCTATTGATGCAAATCAACCTAAGGCAACCTAATGAATACCGGGGACTTATATCACCTCAGAAGTAGTCAGGATAATGTCATTTGATTGAATTGCATTTACTTTAATTTTATTTGATTTAATTTGATGCATCCCATCGGTGTGTGATAGATCCACTAAGAAGGGGCTAATATTAGCCTAGACCTATCTAAGATTTACAAATCCAAAGGGATAGTCTACCGCCCGCAAGGTAGAGCTAACCAACCTAAGGGGTGTCTTTCAATGTGCAATGATCAAGTCAGGAAGAAAGTGCGGGGACTCACATCCTCCCGCACAAGGAACCACTAGGGTGATCAATTACTTGCGCTACAAATTAAACCCGACCTAAAGCTACCCGTCAGTGCACAACGGTCATGCAGGAAAGAATACATAATAGACTTATATCTTTCAAAGAAAAGATGACTACCATGGTGACTCGTTGGTGGCACAACAATTTAAACCTAACCTAAGGGTGACTACTGAGAGAGTGCCGACCTGAGGACTTATCTCTACTTAAAGTAATAAGGCAATTTCTATAGGGGGTTTTGCTGACATTGTCCAAAGATAGGATGCCTGCTTGGAATGGGGCCACTGAGGGCTTGAATTCCTAATCCACAAGAGAATATATTTTTTATTTGTTTTATGTTATCATGGACCCTATTAGTTTGTGAGGGACCACATTGAGAAGGAGCTCATATCAGCCTAGTCTTATCTCAGACTTACTAGACCAAGGGAGAATCTACATATCCGCAAGACAAATTCTCCAACCACAAGGATGGCTACTAGGAAAGGGGAACTATCCAATCTAAGAGTAACTGGGATAGTATCTAAATGGGGTCACTAAGGATGTGATCCAAATAGAGTGCCCATAGGGGAAGTGTTGATGGGGGCGTTATCCAGAACCTTGTAAAAGAAAGCCTATAAGTATACAGTGGCCAACTCAAGGAGAAAGCACAGGGACTCACATCTGCCAAGAGTGATGTATCCACTGGGTGGGTCACACAAGATGATAACCAACCAACCTACATCGTATACAATCGCCTAGAAAGAAGGCATGTAGGTTTACATCTCTCTAAAGTAGAATTATTCATCGGGATAGTTTATCTTCAGCTTAATAGGGGCTATCCAACCTAGGGTGACTACTAAACAAGGAGTTCTGTGTGAGGACTAAACCCAAGTTTGAAGTAATCAGGGGGAAAGTTGCCACTGAGGGACTTACCCTAAACCTCTAATATACTTGACCTAGTCAGTGCATGATGGTTAGTCAAGAAGAAAGCATGTAGGCTTACATTCTTTTAAACAAAATCAATATGGGGTAGCTTACCAGCTGTATAGTAAGGCCTACCAAACTGACAAGGTGCTCATTAATTTGCAATGGTCAAGTCAGGAAGAAAGCATGGGGACTCACATCCGCCAGACAAGTGACCACTGGGGTGACACATTAACAAGGTAATGTATCGATCCGACCTAGAGCAGCTAATGAGTGAGTGCCACGGGGGCTTGCTCCCACATCAAAATAGCTTGAGACAAAAGATATGAGTTCATTTGTGTTGTGAAAGAGGGAATAAGATGTTGCTTGGGTTCTCTTACACCTTCCCTAAACATGTAGAAGAATGGATGAAATGGTGCCACAAAGGGTAATTGTGACTCCACCAAGAATGGATGTTGCTTGGGTTCTCACACCTAACTTAGTAGAAAATAAGATGCCTCTTGGGTTCTCTTACACCTAACCTAGTAGCACTAGAGGATTGTTTGTAGTTTTTGTTTGTGTTGTGGAGGGATATGATACCGCTTGGGTTCTCTTACACTTACTGTAAACACATCGTGATAGATTCACAAATGAAAGAAATTTCTAACACATAAGAGATGGAATTTGATATGAAAAGAAGTTTTATTGATGATTATTTTCAAACAATATTTATGGATAGTATTTCTTTAAGTAGGGCCCATTGATTGGAAGCATCGGGTGCTCTTCCTTATAATTTATAAGTTGATAAGATCCTCCTTGGTAAGCCTTCTTTATGGCAAAAGGGTCTTCCCAACTAAGTTCAAACTTGCCTCTCATCTTTCAATGGGCAACAATAGGTCTCCTTAGAACTAATACAAGCTCTCCTACTTGAAAAGCTCTAGGACAGACCAACTTGTTGTGAGCTTGAATCATTTTGGCTTTCTACAACTTGAGGTTCTGGCATGCCTGGAGGCATCTCTCCTCCAAACCTTTGAGCTCTTCCAACCACAACTTGGTGTTCTGCTCTTTTGTGATCTTGCTACCCACAACTATCCTTAATGATGGGAGTTAGACTTTTAATGGTAGAATGGCTTTGAACTCATAC
The DNA here is from genome assembly GCA_021442155.1 of Cymbidium sinense. Classification (NCBI taxonomy): domain Eukaryota; kingdom Viridiplantae; phylum Streptophyta; class Magnoliopsida; order Asparagales; family Orchidaceae; genus Cymbidium; species Cymbidium sinense. The sequence goes on along the minus strand of CM038231.1, from coordinate 77,891,806 downwards.
ACTAAGGAGAAATGGGTGGATTGGGTTGGAGTTCAGATGATGTGATAGCACAAGGCTTCAATTCAAGCTCATGCCACTATTGCTTGTTATCATCGAATGTCTTTAATATTTGAATGAGAGTTTTGTTGAATGCTTGCTAGACCATTTTCCCTCGTAATAGATGAATATCTCTCAATCTATGCTATGTCTTTAGGCAAAGAATTGATTTTAGTGCTCTTGAATGTAATTAATTATCTGGATATAATTTGTTGAGACCTCAAACCTATATATGATATGGTTCTAAAAAATTGGAGCACATGCCGATGTGACCTCTCGGTGGATTGCCTCCACCACTTAGAAAAGTAGTGGTGGCGCTAGAATGAACTGGTGTGATCCTTGGAAGAAGGAGGATCGATGGCCCACTATGTGTACCCCAACACTCAAATGGCCATGAGGCCAATGTAGATGTAGAATGTTGGGTTGATGGATCCACCATGTGACATTGGTGGCATCTCCTCCATATGTAGTGTAATCATCTAAGGCCATTATCCTAGTCTATTGATCTTGGCTTTCAATTTTGGACCGATTGATGCACTGCATAAACGAGTGTAACTTAATCCATCCTGGGCTTCATTTTGTTCAAAGTAACCACATATGATCAAAAGATCGACGGTACAAGGTTCCACCTATGAGAGCGTAAAAAAGGGCTCTCTACTTCACCTGGTGTGCTAGTGATTTATTTTGAGGTAGTTTGCCTAGATTTAAATAATCCATGAATGGTTTCCTCTAATCTAACTCATCCTTTTGACAACAACAACCTTCCCTTCAAGAGAGAATCTCTCGATGAGTTCAACATCAATAATGGATAAGACATGTCTATTTTGGACCCTTATTGGAATGAGTTCATCTTCCGGACATATCAACTCTTTGACAAGCTTAGCTAATGCATCTACTACTACATTCTTTCCTCCAGGAATCTTGTAGATGGTAACCTTTGGGATTTAGGCCAACAACTCCATAGTGTACTTGTGGTAATGATGGAGCTTAGGCTTTAGAACTTTGTAGGACCTAGTGATTTGGTTGATGATGAGCTGAGAATCCTCGAAGATGTTGATACTTTGGACACATAGTGTAATGACTAACTCTAGATCGGCAATCAGAGCCTTATATTCGGCTTCTTTATTAGTACATGGTTTGGATAGGTGATATGAGAATCTTATCAAATCACGATTCGGAGTTAGATGAACTATTCCTAACCCTGCCTTTCCTGGAAGAGTAGATCGTGGTTCTTCTCCTCTTTGAGAGGAAGTTACGCCATCAAAATACATCTTCCAATAGTGAATGCTAGTGTCCCCTAAGTTCATGATTTTTCATTGGGTAGGTCATCACTAAGTAGAGAATTAGTAGGAAGCGGGTGTACTGCTAAGAAATTTGATAGTGCCTTTCCTTTCACAGCACAGAGGGGTATAAATGTGATGTTAAACTATGACAAAATCATGGACCAACGCGTAACCCGATGATGTTAGTCATGGGATATTGTTGAATTGATTCTAGAGATTCACCTTGAGAAATCATATAATGTCATAACTTTTGGGATGCAAAGATTAATGCTAGGTAGTACTTTTCAATAGGTGGGTATTTTGCCTTTGTAAGGATCAGACGATAACTGAGATAGTAGAGAATATTTTTTTCCCTTCATCATTAGTTTGGGCCAATAGAGTGCCAAGGGAGTAATCTAATGCAGCAGTGTAGAAAATCAATTTGCCCGGGATAGGGGCTGCGGCGCCATAAAGTAGTACTTGATGTCTTCAAAAGTATACTAGCACTTATCATCCCACTTGAGCTTGACATCCTTTTTGACAAGTGTTGAGAATGGTTGGCATCTTCTTGATAAGTTGGATTTAAAGCATCTTAGATACGGCAGGTTGGAATGATCTGAGTTGAGTTAGACTTTTAGAGGGTGGAATTTTTAAGATAGCCTTGATCTTCTCTGGGTCGATCTCTATTCCTTGGTTTCGGACAACAAACCCAAGGAGTTTCCCTGAAGCTACTCCGAATGCACACTTCAGGGGATTCATTTTAATGTTAAATTATCTTAACTATTTGAAAACTACTCTCAAGTTAAAGAGATGGTCTTCCTTTTGTTTGCTTTTGACTACTAGATCATCAACATGGCATTCAACTTGATGATGAATGAGTTCATTGAAAATCTAAGTCATGGTCCGCTGGTATGTAGCACCGATATTTTTAAGGCCAAAAGACATGACTTTATAACAATAGATTCTGATCGGGGTTTGAAAGGTAGTGTTTCTTTCATCATCTAGGACCATCTTGATTTGGTTGTAGCAAGATGACCCATCCAGAAAGGATAATACTGCATAAGATTAAGTAATGTCCACCATCAATTTCGGTATAGGAAGTGGAAATTCATTCTTAGGACATGCCTTATTTAGATCCCTAAAATCGACGCATATGCGAATTTGGCCATTCTTTTTCTTAACTGGGATGACACTAGCCAATCAGGTAGATATTTTTATTTCTTGATAAAGCCATCATCGATCAGTTTCTTTATTTGACAAGTGACTTGTTGTTCAATTTTTAATTGCATGCGTTTAGGACCTTGCTTGATAGGGTTAGCATTAGAATCTATTGCTAGATTTTGGACTGCCATGTCAGGAGATAAATCAGGTATTTCTTCATAACTGCATGTGAACCAATCCTTAAACTCAGCTAATAGGCTAACTAAGTCATTGGTTTCTTCTTCATTGAACAAGGAACTGATGTACATCGGGCGTGGATCTTCTTTAGTTCCCAAGTTGATTTCTTTGAATTCATCAATGGGTGATCTAATTTTTTCTTCAAACTCTGGCAGTGCATCTTTGACTTCAAGCTTATTTGGGTAATCTAAAGTTTCTGAACATTCCTCCTCATAAGAGTTAGCATGATTTAAGAAGAACCTATCAGACCCCAAATGAGTGGTGATGACTAGGCAATGGTTATCATTATTGACTGGACCCACTATGCCGAATCCAAATTCTGGTCTTGATTGAGAATGTCTGCTTTGGTTGTCCCATAATTTTCCAAAGTAATCTGACTGTGTTTAGACCAAGTATGTGGGATTAATCCCTTCTTTGCTAAGTTAATAACATAAGATGAATACCAATCAAAAGGTAGTTGTATTAAATCTTTATATAAATCATCCTCAAGTTCTACATTGGCTTCTTGACTTGAGGATGATGCTCAACAAAACCTCTTTGACATCATGTGGATGACTTGGGGCCTCCTTAACTACCAAACCTTCAACTTTCTAGGAAGAAAGTGAGGTTAGAGCTAAATTTCTAACTATTACTTGATTGTTCTACATAATCATGATTTGGATACATTCATGCTTTGCTTGGAGGCACGGCTTCATCACTGTCTGGCTCGAACGTCCCCTCCAAAGGGACCCGCTGAGAGGGGTTGGTCGACGTGCTAACCACAAGAGACTCATCCTCTGAACTGGACTCTAAGTCTATGTGGATAGCGGGGGTACTCTTGTGAGCTGGAACATAGCTCCTACTAGCTAACCACCAACAAGAAGGTCTTCCACCTCTAGAACTGCCTCTGGAATTGCCTATTCCTTTGCCTGGTGGAGGTCGAGTCATCTTACCCATGTGCTTATATGGAGGAATAAACTGTGGGTTGTATGTAACATCTGGCTCTACCTCTTTCTCGGTGTCTGATTCTCGTTCACTTGTATTTTTTTTTCTTTTCCTTTTTATCTTTTCTTTTTCTTTTTCAATTTATTTTTTTTGTTTCTTTTTCTTTTAATTTTGAACTTTCACCAAGTTCATGAAATAGAATTTTTTGATTTAGAGGAAGATAGTTGGTTGCATCCTCATAAATCTCCACCACTCCGACTGAGAATGATTTCAAGTCTCCTTTGACACAATACTCGATTCCACCTTTCTGAATTTGATGCACTGATGCAAAGAAGATGGAATCGTGTTATTTCCATGTATCCAAGGCTTACTGAGAAAAGTGGTGAAAGATGTATCTGAATCGATTATGTAGAACTTGGCTTCTATTTTCCAGTCATCTATCTCCAATGGCAATGCTATGGAGCCTAAAGCCCTCTCACCTTGCTTATTAAATCTTCTCAATATCATCTGATCTCCTCAAAGTTTAGAGATATTGATCCTCAAGTATGTAAGGGTCTTTAAACTCATAAGGTTCACTGATGCACCTGCATCAACTAACACCCTAGAGAGTCTAAATCTGCCCATGTCCCTGTGATGTAGAGGGCACAGTTGTGCTCTGTTGTCCCCAAAATAATGTCTTCATCAATGAATGTAACTCCTCGAGCTTCTCTTGAAAAAAAAATGCATCCTCTCCAATAGCGGTCAACTGAGCTAAGCATATTTCTGGATCAAGAAGGGTTTGATCGATGACTCCCTCATCTCTTTAAATAAGACAAGGGTATCATATATGCTTAATTTAGCTGGCAAATTTCTTGAGTGAGACATTGTAGTCAATTCTGGGTTGGTCCTTCATAAGCATATCCATAGGTGGAGCATCCTATGAAGGGGCTTCTTGATTATTAGAACTAATGACTTGTTTACCCTTATCCTGAGGTGTTATCCTAGGAGATAGAACTTTGCCACTACGAAGGTTGACTTCAGTGACTTCATGAGATGGTTTAGTGGAAAGTTCTACCTGCTCATCAGGTTCACCTACAACTTCTTCTATAGGATCATCAGATTCGGATGACTCCAAATAAATCTTAATGGGCAAACCTGGATGATTTAGGAATGAGTAATCCATTTCAAAATCAGAAAGGAGTGGATTGAAATTATTATAATTATTAATATTTGGAGAGCTTTCTATAGGAATGAAATCATCAAGATCATCAAAAGTAGAGAGAATGCAAGAGGAATTAGTCTTCTTCTTCATTGATTTCAGATTTGGATGAAGGTTCAAAGTAAAAATCAAGTAAAGTAGGCAAAGTGAGGGATTTGGCACCCCTCACATACAATGCTAGAAGAAGAGTAGAGGAAGTAGAGCAATTATGGTGGAGTGTCTGGACTGTGGTTGCACTAATGTGCTATCTTGTCCAAGTTGAAGTTATCTCTACAACTGCTAGGCTTCTACCTCCTCAAGTTGTCCATAGCAACTTGCAAACCTTTAGAGTTGGAGGTTTGAGCTACTTCAGACACCTACAAGGGTAACTTTCTGATATTAAAAATGATTTTTTTAGAGGTTCAAATAGGGAGATATCCAGACCTTCCTCTATCTTGAGAATATCATGTGTATCCCCAAGGATTACCCTCATAGAACTAGAGGGTTGTTCTAGTAGGTATTCCTTAGGGATGACAATGGCACCTGACTTGTAGCTATGCTCAAGCCAATCCTTAAAGGTAAAACAATCTTCTAATACATGACCTAGCATGCGGTGGTAGGGGCAATAGTTTGGATCATGACTCTTGCCCACATCCTGGCCTCTAGACTGTAATGCGAAAGTCGCTTCTTTAAGAGGTTCTTAAAGAACTTCCTAACTACCTTCCTCTTGAATGAATAAGGTTTATCCAATTTTTCAGCAAGAGTAGGTAAGTGATATCTACTTAGTGGTAGATAGGAATACTGTTGTTGATGATGCGGGTGGGGATACTGCTGAGCAGGCGGTGGTGGAGGCCACTGTGGAAACTAAGGTGGTTGATATGATGACTGAGGTAGTAATAAAGGATGTGGTAGAGGAGGGCGCTCGAGCTTTTATTTGTGAACCTTGGTAGTCTTCCCATCAGCTATGTGGCCCCTAACTTTTTCTCAAAATGTGGGGCTGATCTTGCAAAGGTAACTGTTTGACATCCCCTTGTAGACTAACCACCTTATTGATTAATTTCTCAAATGTCTTAATGGTAAACCCTTTAAGCATGAAGGCGATCGGGCCATGAATATTCTTAAGTAGAATTTCAATGGCATGCTGTTAGACAACTATGGTTTACATTTCATACTTAAATTGTGTAATCTAAGAATGTAATCAATAAGGGACTCGTCGGGGTGTTGTTGAGCTACAATAAGATCACCCACAATTACCCTTTGTTGAGCTCCAATAATTCTCTTAATAAAGAGCTGCTCTAACTTAGTAACTATCTTCACTAAATCATTGAGTAGTTCAGCTTACCAATCACATGTGATGCCTCAAAACTCTTGATGAAGAGGATAGTGCATTCGCCCATTGCATCCGATCTTGAAATGTGTCTTCTGGGGTCCCTATTGCCATCAAAATTTGAAGGATGGAGGCATAAAATTGTATTGGACACCATCAAATTCCTCAGGGTAGTCTAGATGAGTCACAGCGATTGCATCAATGTATCCCTCACTTATTGCTCCACCATGTGTTTGATATTATTTTCATGCATAGAAGTGCTATCCTTGTCTCCCTATGCAGGATGATCATGATTGTGCCAACTCATTTGAAATTTCTTATAGAGAAGGTTGTGAATTTCTACAATGCTTACACCACTACCATCAACTCTTCAAACTACTTCCCCATTTGGTCAATATGATCATCCCTCTATCTAAGTTGTTGGAGGAGGTGCTAAGTTGAATGGACGGCATCATCTTCTTCAACTACAATACCTTCCTAACTATGTTGGTCTCTATGGAGGGACCCCCTAGTATCGACCATGTAAACATCAGTCAAATCCTCAAGAAGGTCATTCTCATCTGGATCAAAGCAGACCTTTACCTCTCACAATGTTGACCTAAAAATTTCTCTCTCATAAAATGCTTGTCTAAAATATCATAGGGAGATAATAGTGATACAAATACACACTATTAAGAAAGGTTGTGCTCATTTGAGAGATATACTTCCTATCCTTTGAGTGTTGGCTAGGGAGGTCATGCTCAATGGAAGAGATATGCTCATGATTGCTCATGGGTGGAGTCCCAGGAGATCCTTGAAAATAAGCTGTCCCCTTCCCTCTCAATATAATTGGCGACTCTAATGGTAGTGGTGTGCTATTATGCCATTCCTTCACCAAGATTGAAGTAGGAGGTCAAGTAGAGAAACTCATCCTCACCTCAGTTAGTTGAGTAGATGAAGTCAGTCAAACCCTTTGGCCGTAGCTGGATCACCAAGGGGGCTTTCTTCTCCCTGGATACTATCTTTTATGCATTTGTAGGAATGGTGGATGGTGGGACCTGAACTAGTGAAGGTGGGTGAGGGAGTGGTGGAGAGACAGCTCTACCCTCGTGGCTTTTCTCCTATGATTAATTTTGTCAGCAGATATATATATGGCTTGATGATGAGAAATCAACAAAGTGAGGCCATGACTACTAAGAACCTCATTGCTCCATCCCGATTACACTTGTCTTATGCTCTTTCACTATGAATATTCCTGGTAACACTCATGGGGATGATCAACCTCAAGTCAAATAATGTGTCATTCTCACGGCGTCTATGCCTACAATAATACCATCAATGATATAGGACTTCCTCTTGTTGTGGAGACCTCATGGTATGTGGAAGGTGGAGGCAATGTAGTTATACTCTGGTAGTCATCCTCTCCATCTAATGCTGAGAGGGAGTGAAACTTGTTGCTAGTTAGAAATGGAGATACCTCATGGGGAGAACCCACTCCCCATGATGTGGGATGATAATCTCTCGGGCACATGCTCGTGGTGCTGATCTTGAAATTTTGTGCATTGTGTGTTGAGCAAGGTTGTGTAGATCCTAAATAGGGTAGACTATCTCAGTCGATAGCCTTCCCGTGGGGACCAACAGGAGGTCTTTGGTATGCACTTGGTGGCATGAAGCAACTATGTCTAGATTGGAGCATAACCTCATGCCTTCCTCTTCAATCGATGTTAGAAGGATGGTCATCAATGACTAACCACATTATCTCGGCCGATCTGGTGAGGGTAGCTCCTCATAAGTAACTTCGTTCCCCTCCTCTAAGAACACTAGATGGGTGGAGTCATGAGGTGGCGATCAAGGCCAAGTCCAGATGGAAAGGTGAAAACAAACTTCGAGAAACATGTATTGAATGTAAAGGACATCGGTTGATGTCTGCATATGTTGAAATCTAAGCTAAACAGAACATCAAATAATTCTATAAAGCTATTGCAAAAGAATAAGAGGCCAATGTGATCGAATACAACCCAGAAAGAAATGTGGAGTTCTACCCTTATACATCTCGGCATAATGAAAGAATTATTATAATTATAAAATTTTAAGTATTATGGGGGTATTCATTCTTCATCCTCCATTCTTCACTCTTCATCTTTTATTTCTTCATTTTTTATTTGCTCCATTTCTTTCTTCCTTTTGGCTTGATTGGGATGTTGCTTGCTCCAAAGGCATCACATGGTATACATGACTTGATTTTATAACCAATGATCATCCTAATCTCCTATAACACTTATCCTAATCCTAATGCAAAATTACAGTAAAAAGAAGGAAAGTAAATCTAGCTACACCTGCAAAATAAATATTAACTAAACACACCATACAACCCAAGCAATTATATGAATAATTTGGACTTAGCACCCCACACATGGGTAGCCAAGCCCACATATCTTAACTTGGGCTATGCTTCAGGGTATAAGCAACCTACACAACAAAATATATTTATATTTTTATTTAGCGGCCCCTTAAGCACAACCCCCTACAAAAAGCATGATTAGGCTAATATCATCAGGACTATGCAAATACATCTAACATCAATATAAAATAATACATCACAAAATACCATGCACCATCAAACATAAGAAATGTTGACTTAATCTAATGTGTATGTGTTAAGGCTTGTGTGGTATGTCCTAACTAGGCTTTAGAGTTATAATTTGCTAAGTGTGAAGATTTAATTTATAAAGGGTTGATTTTTCTTTAAGTGATTTAATTAATTTAAATATTTTACTTAGTGTTTTATTTTATTTGATATAGCCTACACTTAGCAACTAAGTGTTATAAATAGAAGAAAGAGGGAACTCTCTTTATCCTTAAGTCACTTCTAAGGCAAGTTAGTTAATTAATTTTATTTAGTGAATGGTTTATTACATGTTTTGATTAACCCTAAGTTTAGGTTCACTCTAAATAACCTTATTCAATAAGAAAGGCATCTTATGATTAATTAGATTTGATTACTTTCACATAACATACATTAATTAATTTCTTTCCATCATGTATATCATGCATATGAGTAAATCTTAAGTATACTTACATAGGAAATTTATATTTTTAGCATACTTGAATTATGAATGCAAAGAAGTGTATTTAGAATTTAAATATTTCATTTTTGATTGAATTATGAATGCATGTCTTATTACATAGAAAAGAGAGATTATTTTTATCCATTAGCTAGATGCACATTCACATATATAAAAGTTTTAAGTGAGTGCATTCATTATTTTTTTACACTAGGGGTGTAAGGTATAAGACCTACTTAGGGCTACTTAAAACCTCCCTTGACTAGGTGTCGGTAATATACCACTTTTCTTAGAAGAAGTATAAATAACTATAAGGATAGGGAAAACCCATGCAAAAATTATGTTTGATTTATGATTCTTATTCATTGGCCACATCATATACATATGTATAAGAGTTTTAAGTGATGCACCATTTTTTTCTAGAGGCGTGGGTAAAGACATACTTGGGACTACTTAAAACTCCTGACAGGGTGTAGACTAATATACCACTTTTTCTTAGATACATATGAATGTAGAACCACATGAATAAGGAATCATGTAAGAAGTCATATTTGATTTGATTGTATGATTTACATATATGATATGAAATTCTTCCTAAGTGTTAACATGGAGATGCATAGGAGTAGATTTAGGCAAATATTATGTCCTTTTCAAATGAACTATACACTTACAAATCCTATGTGAATCCATATTTAAATAAGGAAAGAGAACTTCATATTACACATCTTGTATTATCATCACATGCAAGCTTATAGATACTTGTAATTAACATTACTTCTTTTATAATAATTGATTTATAGGCTTTTGAAAATAACTTTGATTTAGTAGTAATAATAGCTACACCTATTTTTAATTTAAGTCAAGACATGCAATTTGACATAAAAGAAATCATTTCATTTAATTAATTTTAAAAGAAATGAATGCATGATTTCATATGGGGAAGCAATATTTAACATGATTGGAAAGGAATAAAGGAATATAAGCACATGATTTCATTCATTCCAATTAATTCCAAAGGAAAATCACATTAAATAAGGCTATTTAAAATAAACCAAAATTCTTTAAAGACATTTTTAACTTTGAGTTTGGTTTGATTTAAGAAATATGAAAGAGGTTTGCTAATCCTAATCCAATTTTCCATGTGTGAATTAATTTTGGTTTAATGAAGAATATTTAAGTTGATTTTATATTTTAATTAGGTTAAGGTATGAATTAAGTGTTAATAAACTAATTAATAATAAGACAATATTATATGCAACCATATGAAAAGTAAATTTGCAATCTCTAAGAAATGAAAAAGGGGCCATGCAATTGGATTATGATTAATAGTTAATTAAGCTTAAGGGATCTCATTTAATTACTTTTATGATTTTCTCACACATGTGAGCCAACCATAATTTCATCATCTCTCACTTTAGTTAATTAAGGGTCCTTAAGTGTGGATGAATTGATTTTTAATTTTAATTTTTATTAAGCCTTTAATTAATTGATTAAATACTTTTGGTTATGTTTTAATTTGAATGATGAAATTAACTTAGGGAAAGGATCAGGGCAAGGACCCAATCTAATCCTAAATCATTTTAAATATTCAATTAAAATTTGATTTCTATCTTGAAGATTAATCATTTAATTAATCAATTAATCATTCCATTAATCATTAATTAATTTAATTTTAAAGGTAAAGAAAACTTAAGAAATGAATTAGGAAAAGTATCCCCATTCACAACTCCTAAGTTATCTTACTATTCAAGAGAGGAAATTAGGTTTAAATGATTAATCAAGCTATTATTCATTCATTAATTATGATTAATTAGATTAATAAAGTGATTAGAGCTTAATCAAGTAATTTTCCTATTTGAGCAATCAATAAAATCCCAGAAAAAGAAGGGAGACAGAGATCATCCACCTAAACAACCACAAAAAAAATTTGGGATTAATTGAGTCTAATTAAGGTGTAATTAAGCTAACTAGAATTTTGATTAAACCTTAATTAAGCTAAAATCACTATTCAAAATTAATTAATTTAGTGATTTTCCTAGATTCTACTCTACAATATCTTCAAAATGAGCCTAAGTTTGTTTTTTTTGGATTTTTCTACAATTAGTTGTGATTTTAGGAAATTTCATGATTAAAAAATAATTAATTAGCCCTAATTAAAGCCTTAATCCCGTCTGGCCATATGGCGGCTGACGCAGCACGCTTTCCACATGGTGCGATAGGATTGGCTATTTAAGTAGTCACATACGTGCACTGACTTAGATGGCGGTGAACGCGCTTTCTCCGCGGACTGTCCGATTTAAGATCGAACTGCCATGATTCAATCTGCTGGTTAAGGGAGAAAATAGTAGGGATCTGTCGTGATCTAATCACAGTCATCCATTCCAATAACGCGGAACAGACGGTGTATGATCTTCCTTCTTCACGAGTGGATAAAGATGAGCACCATCTTTCCCGAGCCAAGCTTCGGTTGGGATCAACGATCTCACACCTTGAAAGGAGGGATACACATCCAACGATCAAATTTACAGGGGATTCAAATTTACTTCACAAAAGACCAACCCATTTTTGCTTACAAGGCTTGATTTGCAAAATCACTTCACGAGAGCTAATATTTGGTGGTGGATCATCGAAGGTAGCTTCATCTAGTTGAGGTGAGGCTCTATTGAAGAAGTTCGGGCTTGATTTGGTGTGGAATGCTCTGTGGACCAAGTTCCCTTCCTTTGGCGTTCGATCTTGATCGAACTCACTCCTCCCATGGCTTGGAAGCCTGGGAATTAGTTCGTTTGTGCTCGACTAGGTATGGATCGAGATTTGGGTTTGATTGCGAAACGAGGGAGTATGGATCGAGATTTTCCTCCTTTGTTTTAACCATGGATGGGAAGGGAAAATCCAAATTTTGGAGCACTCAGAAAGGTTTTGAATCACTCTCTGAGGTTTTGAAAATGCTTCCTAGACTCAAAGCTTTCGAATGCCTTCAAAATCATGCTCGAATTGAGGGGGTATACCACTCAATTCAGGAAGAAGGATGGATGGTCACATGTGCATATTTTGCACCGAATTGCCACCGTCTGGCCACCGGACTTGTCTCCATCAAGTCATGGTGGTATGCCAGGGAATGGGAGAAGTGAGGGATGGATCCATTATGCAAGGTTTGCAAAGCTTGGATCCATGGGTGCTCGATTTAGGTTGGAGGGGAGTCAACTAACCTCCCAAATGTCCTTAGCTAGCCTAGAGTGGGTTAGGTTGACTAGGTGGGTTAGGAGAAGGCTCTATGGAGTGCTAAGGGGCTGCCATGGGGATGGGAGAGTTGACTTAGCTTGGATCCATTGGCTTTGAAGTTTAAATCCCATGGTTTGATAGCTAATCCCCTTGGTGGGGCCCACTTGGCATTTTACGGAGCTCTTAGGTTGACTTAGGGTGAGTTTAAGCTGAGTTAGATCAGCCCACAAGATTCCATAAGTTGGATTTGAGTGGTTTGGCTTGGATTGGTCAAATGGGTTCCATTTGGGCTAGGTTGGGTTGGGTTGACTAATTGGTCAAATTGGGTCAAACCAAGGCTTGAGTTAGGTTCATATAATGATTTGGGATGTTTTAGTTTAATTAATTTGGATTGGTTTAGCCTAGATTTAGATTTGACTCATTTGGGTTGACCTTTTGGGATGTATATTATACTTTTCTTGACATTTTAAACTTCAAAACATTTGTAAAATTAGTTCAAAGAAAGGTTAAAAAAAGAAATAAATAAATACATTTCTTATTTTCAAGCCAAATTCTATGGTGTCTAAATTTGATTTTGCATATGCTATAAAAAATTTTTATATTAAATTTAAGTTATATCTCATTAAAAGGTGAAAAGTTAATAATTATTTACGACACCTTTCGCTTTTACCAAAGTCAATGCTCACCTTCTTAGCTATTGATCCTCTCCTGAATCAAAAGAATGGTCAATAAAATCAATAATAATCTTTTGATGACATCTTTAATACCCGTGGCTCATCCTACTTCCATTATGGAAGTCATTATTTACGGTTTATGTCTATTATATTACATCAATATCTTCTTTAATTTTAAAAGAAGTCATCATTTATAATAAGTGATTCATACCAGTAAAATTATCTCAACTTGATTAAATTCCATAATAAGCTAAACTCAACATATAATACTCGAACAATTAATAATCTCTTTACCATCACAAATATTTCAACAACCAGTATTTTTTGGTAAGTAACATCGTTTGCAGAGAATCTTGGTTAAATTTACAAGTGTGACATTATCATTATGTAATATTATTATTTTTATGATTATTCATTTATTATAACCAATCATAACAAGGCCAGTTTGAAGGATTTCAAGCATCTCTTCAGCCACTTTGATATCAATGGCGATGACAAAATTTCTCAGTATGAGCTTCAGCTTCTTATGAGAACCATTATATACATACATACAGCTAGAAGTACTAATTTTCATTAACTAGTAGACATTTTCACAGAAAATTTAGGCCATTTGATTAATATGAATGTTCCATAATATACAATTTTTGTGAAAGCACAAGTAACATATCAATCAAACAAATTCTGAAAAAAAAATAATATGAACCCAATAAATAAAAGAATTAGAGCATCATCATGGCTCTGAACGCATCAAAACAAAGCACACCATCACCATTCAAATCAAAGCTGGAAATCATGGAGCGACACTGTTCGATTGGCCTCGAAGAACCCAAGCGGCTAAGCATTTTCTTCAAGCTCCTATCAGTAATATAGTTCTTCTCATCCATCTCATACAACTTGAAGGCCTCTTTCACTAAATTTTCTTCCTTATAACTCGTTTCTTCCTAGCTAATATCCATTTTTGCCAATCTCATGAAGTCTTCCATGTCAAGCAGACCACCCTCATCTGAGTCAGCATATTGCAGCAAGGCCTCCGCTTCCTCGGAGCAGAGCTCTTCTCCAATGGTGCTCAAAAGAAGCTGAAGCTTAGACAAAGATATTTTCCCATCGCCATTGATATCAAAGTGGCTGAAGAGGCGCTCCATTTCCTTCTGCCCGTTTGCAGAGGAAATGAAAGTCATATTCATGCCTGCCATTTTCGTCTTTGTAGAACTCAAAGTGATGGAGAAACAAGAAGAAGATGAAAGCTGAGAATGTTAATTTACTCTCAAGGATGTATGAATTTTCTTTGGTTAATTTGTATATGCATATTGTATATATATAGTGGTAAGTAGTAGAACTTTTTAATGTTTCAGGAATTCTTGTAATTGATTATATATTATAAAAATGTTGCTTTTTATTGAACTTCGGCAATTCAGAAGAAGTTCTGATGGTCAGGTTTTGTGCACTGGTATTTGAAACCGTTAGTAGAGAAATGCTTTGATTTATCTCTCAGGTTTTGTGTAGTAACATTACTTCTTACACGCAAATTTTTTTTTGAATTAATTGTGCTTCAATATAATTCATAGGAGGAATTGGTCACCAACGTATCAAAATAAAGTAGATAATATGATAATGTTGTTTAAGTTAAATCTGTTTGAACATGTATTTTATTAGGGTGAGCTGCTGAATAAATGCTATTTAAATGAATACCCAAATCCATATTATATCGAAGTTTTTTTAAAATAAGTATTAAATTGATATAAATTTAATTTTTAAGTATATTTAAAAAAAATTAACTTTAGGTATAATTAGTTGTTTAAAAGGTGCACAGTGGTGACCTCATCATTGAGGTGGCTTAAATTCATCACCAATTATCGAACGGCTAATAGTGTTTAATTAGCCCAATTAGCGGACCGACTTTCAATAATAGAGCTAGTGGATAACGTGGCCGGCACTATTCTAATTTTTTTAAGTATCGGCCCGAACCGAAGAAACCCCTTCGGCTTTTCTTCTTTCTCCTCGAAAAAAGACCCCGCGATAGCGACATCCCGCAAGCATTCATGGACGATCACAGCTCCACCACCCATTTCCATCTCCACATTCCACTCCCGGCTCCACCTCGGGATCAGCTCCACCTCGCACATGATTGGTCCTTTGCTCCCGGCTAAACACAGGTTTCTCACATTTTGAAATAACTTTTAGTTTTTATTTTGAAAGGTTATGCAGAAATAGGATTTATGAATTTCCTAGAGACTTTCAACTACGTGTGCTTAGTTTTCTTGAAATCTCAAAAGGATGGATAGTGTGGCACTCTTTCATCTATACAGGAATGCGTGAGCATAGAACTAGTGGAATTAAGGTCGAGTTGATAATGTGTAATTTTGGGTCAAATAGGTCTTTTGTTATTTTTTTATGTTCCATTTTATTCAGGAAAGTTCATTAGATTACATTTTCAATGAACTAAGAATACAATATTGCAGTTTTTTGCTAAGCATACTTTAGGGTGAGTCAAGAGCTCATTTCA
Organism: Cymbidium sinense; assembly: GCA_021442155.1. NCBI lineage: Eukaryota > Viridiplantae > Streptophyta > Magnoliopsida > Asparagales > Orchidaceae > Cymbidium > Cymbidium sinense. Next base: position 77,876,242 of record CM038231.1, on the reverse strand, counting down.
TTGATACTTTATTATGATGAGCAACGATGTTGATGATCGGTTTATTCCAAGTTATGTCGATGGAATAGAAATCATCCTATGAGTCTCGCATCATGCAAAGAAGATTTAAAGCGAAAGCATTGAGATCTCTACAATATGATGTAGATAATTTTATGGAAAGTGTGTTTCCTGTTGACTTGAGATTTATAACATCTATGGTTTCTAATGAGGAAGTATGTAGTACTAGATGAAGCTTCCTATCAAACATTGATTCATTATGTGGAAGTGAAGCCTCAGTAGCACTTGATTGATATCAATTTCATGTAACATAATATTCCATATGATTACACACATGATTTCACTTTTCCAACAACATCTATACTGCAACAAAGCTGTGAGAAATCAGAACTAAGGTTAGTAGTTACTTCAAAGTTTTGTTTTAGTAGTTACTTCAAAGTTTTGTTTATCTCGATTTTATGGATTAGTCTATCTCAAGTTTTATTTTATTGATGTTGAATTTCATTACACAAAAATCAAATGCTTGTCAAACCTGATTGCATGAGCAACCCGTGCATCTAGGTTTATGTCTCATGAGTATGAAATAATGAATAGTGAATCAAAAGCATTTGAGAATAATGATCAAGAGGGTTCTCTCCACGGTAATACCGGTTTATGTGACCAACAATGCTAGTCACAACCTTATTAGGGATCATTCACTTGAGTTACAAATGATGATGATATGATCTATAATAACGGCTATGTTCGTACATGTGAAACCACAAAAGATTTGGATGCAGATATTGTGTTTGATGGTCCATCTGACAGTACAATTTTTTTAGATGATATTGAACTTCTAGTTGAATTATGTGAAGGTATGTGTTTTTCAAATAAGAAGGAGCTTCAAGTTGCAGTCACTAGTTGGTCAATAATAAATAATTTTAAGTTTCTCACTATTACCTCAAATCAAAAGAATTTTATAGTTGTATGTATACAATATAATAATACAAGTTGATCATGCCAATGATGCTTACACTGTAGCAGGAGCAAACGATTGGGAGGTTCTTGAAGGATATCAACATTAGGTGCACCACATACATGCATTAGCACTATCAGTGATTCTGGACATCATCAATGTACATCTAAGTTCATTTGTTATTTCATAATATCAATTATGCGATCTCAGATAGAATTGAAACCAAGAGAGATTATTGAAAGGATGGAATCAAAGTTTAATATTAAAGTGTTTTATATGAAGGCATGAGATGTGTGGTGTAAGAGTATTAGAGCAATATTTGGGAGTTGGGGGGACTCATATCGCTCTCTTAGCCTATACATGGATTCATTATGCTCTGTTTTGCCAAACACTATTTATAGAATTCTATCATCAAATACATGCAGGCTTCAAAGATTATTTTGGGTATTTAGACCATCAATATCTGGTTGAAAATTCTATTATCTAGTTTTGAGCATGGATGGAACATTCTTGCTTGAAAAGTATCGTGGTACATTACTCACAGTTATTGGTATTGATGCCAATAATGGATTATTTTCACTTTCCTTTGCTATAGTTGAATCTGAATATAATAAGTCTTGGCTTTAGTTCATTATGTGTATGTAGCAATTGTTGCCTATTGTTTCAACAAGGACTGATTTGTGTATTATTTCAGATAGCATGCGGGGTTGGTACATGGTTGTCGAGATATATTCCCTTGGGCTGTGCATCGGCATTGCTTAAGGCATATGAGGGAAAACTTTAAAAAAGCAGTTAGAAGAATGGGTATTGCGGATGTTGAATTTATATGTAAGAAAATATATATGACTAGTAGTATGAATGACAAACATATTCAATTGACATATGATAGACATAAAGAATATTAAAGCAGAGGCATACCAATGGTTAGTAGAATGTGATGTGTGTAAGTGGTTGTTGGTTCATGATGGTGGTAAGCGATATGGTACTATGATGACAAATACTTCTGAATATTTCAATGGAGTTCTGAAATGTGCATGGGGATTGCTAATTCAAGCCCTAATCACAATAATTTATTATAATATTATCAATTTTTTTAAGAGGTCTGGTACCACAGACTTGGGGGAAGCAAATGATGAATTTACATTTTCTCCAGGAGCATAGGCTATGCTCAGCATTTGAGCATGAGGCTAGACACTATCCACAACTAATCAATATCAATGCTAATGAAGTGCAAGTGTTCGACATGAGATGTCGATCCTTTAGAATTGACTTTATAGTTGAGCGATTATGTTCTTGTAGCTGTAACCTGACACTGATTTATCATATGTCATATGGTCATTCCATTGCTGCTTTAGTCCATCGGGGACTGAACCATTTGGCCTACGTGTCAAGATATTACACAATGGCATTATCTGGGCATACATACTTCCCGAATTTTCATGTTCTGTTAGATCAAAGTAACTAGTCAGATTTTGATGCAGAGCGGGGAATGTATCATTTGCTACCACCCAATGTTAAAATAAGATCAGGCGGACCACATATAAGTAGATATAAGAACACTATGGATGAGAGTGTAGGACAAAGCAGTTGTATGTGCAGTATATGTAAATCAGTTGGTCATTACGGACATCGTGCCCACACAAGTAGTAGAAGGTTAGTATGGATACTGTAGCACTATTTCATGTATATAGGGTTTAGGAATATTTTTAATGCTTTCATACTTTATCGCAATATAAATATTCTTGACTTCTAACATTATTCATTTTTCTTTGTTCTTCTACTATAGGCAGGATGGTTGAGGAGCCTTCTAGGCTGACTAGACGTCGACAGAGGAGGTGTGCTGAGGTGGCCGATGATGCACCAGATCCAGCACCTTAGAGGTTCATTAGCATAGCCTCCTTGCATGGTAGACATAGGGTCGTGCATCCAGATTCGGTTTGAATTTAATTTTTAATGCTTTATGTCAGAATATTTTCACTGCTTACATGAATTGACATTATTTTCTTTCTATTGTAGGGTAGTATTTTGGAGGCTGCTTCATGTCTCCTTATGCTGAGGGAGTGGTCCATTAGCTTCTCATAGTTCACATCTACCCTCTATACATTAGGGTTGTACTGCATCAATCAAATGCACTACATTCGATTGGACCATCACTTGTTGACTGCATTAGTTGAGTGGTGGTCTCCTCAAACCAACACTTTTCACTTAGCTGTCGGCAAGATGATTGTTACAATGTAAGATGTTGCGATGCTTTTAGGCTTGCATGTAGATAGACCCCTGATTGTTGGACCTATTACACTTGGAGAGGGGAAGCAATGGCAGAGTTGGCCTGACTGCTGCGACGAGTTACTGGGTTAGCACCCCATTGCAGACATTATATATCATGATCCGGTCGACCCAATAGTTCATTCATCTTTCAAGATGGGTCAGGCACATGTGCAGAAATGTATGCCACTAAGGTGTTGGTGGTGGACATTTTTTGGGGAGTCCTACATCGATCTCACAGTTCAATAGTTTAACAGACATTTATGAGCATATGTACTGTTCCTTTTGGGGAGTTTTTACTGCTAAATACTTCAGGTTCATAGGTGCACTTATAGTATCTCCCTTTATTAGAAGATCTAGATACATTTAACACACTCTCAGTAGGCAGAGCAGTGTTATCCCATCTATATGGAGAGTTGCATGAGTCAACTAGGCCAGGAGGGCCAACATGGTTGTCTTCAACTACTCTAGATCTGGTCTTGGGAGCGACTTAATGTTGGGAGACCAATATTACATATCCCCTATCCTCAAGAGCTTGATGGGCTGAGCATTGGTTTCAAGTAAGGAAACTAAAGTGATTTTCAATTGGTTTAATATACTATTTTATACCTAAAAATTTCAGGTGGAATAAAGCGTATGCGGCAGATGCCATTGGAAATGTCTATATCGGGATGAGTATGATGGACTACTGCTAGGTACTAATCTTAAATTGTAAAGTCTATTTTATGATCTTTAACTTCGTATTGAGTAATATACACTCATACACGGAGTTGATATGATATTTTGATCATAGCTCGCCTATCTGATATTTGTCTTGATGACGAGGCTATATGGCTAGCATGTGTTCCCATTATTAGCTAGAATAGGGTAAAGTGGTACCTTCCTATCATAGTTATTGATAAGTTTAGACACTTATCATGCA